>OX454334.1:58009916-58609916 GCA_949716465.1 Chalcosyrphus nemorum | reverse complement strand
TTTTCTTTTTCTTGCAGATCACTTCATCTTCACATTTCCGATAAATTTGAATCAACAATAGACTGGGGATGAGAAGACTACATAGAAAGAAATTCAATAAAAATGCAGGTGAGTTTTTTTTCTCATTTGGTAAACTACCCTCCGAACACAGTTAAGGTTCCCCATCCTCGTCATCGTGCAACTCCAACTACATACATCATTTTAGGCACCATCCATCTATCCATCCTGTCATCCGGTATTTGTTGGCACAATTCCATGAAAAAGTACTCCGGTAGGAGAATCGTTTTGCAACATTCCCCAAAGCACAAGAAAAGTCCGACAAACCGGATAATAAATAGCTCCTGTCGGACTCCATAACCCGTGAAAGAGAGAGAGATATGAACTATGAACTACCCCAACTGCATTTCGCTTCAATTGTCTGAAAAATAATAAAATTCCTCACCTGTTGTTTGCCACACACAGTGCAGTGAGAAAAGTGAGAAAAAAATCGCACACAATTCATTTGGTGAAATTTTATTTTACGACAAGAACTTTTACGAGCACCCAGCTGCAGGTACTTGAGCCAAATTGTGTTCAATTAATTTTCCTTTCCAAAATGACACCAAAACGAGAAAACACAGTGTCGATTTTGTTCACACCACCACCTTGTACCTACTGCTCCTTGTTCAGTTTCCACTTGAGCGCAGAAGACAATTTTATGCTCATTCAAGGAAAAACACATCCTTTTTTTGCGGACCAACCGAGTTCGGATCAATTGAAAACTTATTTTTTGCACATTATTGGGACGGTTTTTTTTTCCCCGATTTCATTTGGCCCGTAAATCGATTTGAAAGTCTTGCATTTGTTGAACGGATTGAACTTTGTACCTGGACAAAAACTTCAAGTCATTTGCTTCTTTTTTTTCGCAAGAACTTTCTTGCTCGTTGTAAGGACAAACTTTTTGAGATTTTATTATTACTTCTACCAGTGATAGTTTCTCCCCCAAAAAAGAGGAGGCTATTACTGTTAACTTAACTGCTATTGGGTTTTCGACACTGCGGTTGATTTTGGTACAAAGTTTCGTGGGTGAAGACAGCACATTCAAAAGGGTAGTAGTTCATTAAAGTATACAAAAGTTTGACGGATTAGAATAGGCGAAGTTTTGCGGGTTTGTTATGTTGATTTTGGCAAGTTTTCGCGTCAATTTATGTAGGACGAAGGCGCTAATTGAGTTCGCTAAGAATTGGAAGGAATGGAGAATTACGTGGCCTTTAAGATGTATTGTAGATTAAAGCTATTGGTGGGGGGTGTGGCAAAAGTTATGAATTGTATTATTTTCTATTCATATTCATTTCTTTAAGATGACTTTTGAATTACAGACGTACAGACGTATCCATGCAATTGATTTAAGGACAGATCTTAACCAGGACTAAGTTATGGTCTGAAAATAGGAGGCTTGTTGACATAGACTCGTGACTACCGGCAAATTCCACAAGCATGCCCAAACATTTGAAACTTTTGTGGGTCAATGCACCAGACGACTCTAAGAGGTCCTCCTCACTTTCACTTGACTCATTCTAAAATCTGCAAAGGCCTTCATTTGTTATACTTAGTTTCCGTAGATGCTCCCTCAGTTTGCAGTGTTCTGTTAGGATGCGTAGGTTATTCTTGCTGAGGCAGATGAAGCTTCGAATTTTTCAGGTTTTCCGGTTGTAGTTTTCCAGTAGTTTCTTCGCTTGTCTTAGGCCTGTGGTACTGTTCCTGGTTCTTGCCCTGTCTTCTGTTTCCGTTTTCCTGAATTTTTCGCATATAGTGTGATCCCCCATTCTACAGAATGGTTCTTCGCCTTGCCAAGGCGTCTGCTTGTTTTTTACCTTTGTTCCCCATGTGTCCAGGGATCCAGTAGAGTGTGACCTTGTTGTTCATGCCTAATGTGTATGAAAGCATTCGCTTACAAGCTTCGATTTGATGATGATTTACTATCTGAAAGTATTAATATTTCGCAGTTACTGTATCCTCTTTCGAGATTGCGTCGGATGCACCTCTCAATTGCGCATATTTCAGCGTGAAAGAAGCTGGTATTTTTGCCCATGGATTCTGAATGTTTCGTTCTTGGGCCGAACACTCCTGCGATTTCCGAGCCATCTGTGTAACACTTTATTTATATTGTAGATTCATTGCTTCACTCCTTTTTCTTACTCAGCTTTATGCAAAAGTTTTTCACAAAATTGAATATCCTTAAACAGTCATCCCTGGGGATTGCAAGCAACGGAAGTTTCTTGAGAAGCACATCGTATTCTCTTGAACCAATGCATTGCTCCTTCCTTAGACATCCTTAGGATTATCCGTTTTGCATGTTGCTCCAGTACTAAGTTCTAGGAGTACTTCCATAGCTGCGGTTGGACATGTTCTCATGGCTTCCGTGATGCAGACGTACGTCAGTCTTTGCACTTTAGTGAGTGACTCCCTCGTTGTGATCAGACTAGATCTCTTTGTCCATGCTATCACAACATAAGTGACCATTGGCCCACATCCTTCTTAGTAGATTGCTAGGCTCCTGCATATCACTAGAGCAGAGGTGGCCTTTTTGGTGATCTCCTCCATGTGTTTTCTCCACAGTATGCCTAGGTAAAACCATTGTACAGTCTCTCACCAAATTCTCTAAAAAGACTGCCGATTAATGCCCAATTGCGAGGCACATCGTTCACTCCGACATCTTCAACAACAGCTTGCCATATTCTCAGCAGAATGGGTGTTTGGGGCCGTAGAATTCTGGCAGCATCTCATGTTGTCCCATACTCTTCTAGGCGAGTCCAGTTGGTGTCGGACGACCGAGAAATCAATCGTTAAGCTCTCATGAACGATACTTCTATTGATCTATCGATTCTTTTCTATGTCCCCGTCAAAAAACCATTAATTCTCCTCAATTTTTCCAGATCAAATTCAATTGAAATAAAAACCCATTCAATGAAAAATAATTCCATTTATTTCACTTAATTTAGTTCAGTTGAGGAATCTGCACTTTTGCACAATCACCCAACACAACTTTATCTGGTCTCTACTCATCGTGAATTGCATAAACAACACACAAACTGCGCCACTCAGTCTCTGTGTGAAAGATAACCACATTAATCCTTTTCCACACCCAGAACATCAATTATCCTTGCTCGTAAGTGGGGAATTATTTTCTGCCATAGCCAGTGGATTGCATGTGTGGTGTCTACCCTGCCATATCACACGAGTGAATAATAAATGTTTCCATTAGTTCGCGGGAAACGTAGAAATTCCTGGAAATTATCCTTGTGGTCCTTCAGTGCTATAGAGAATTCATACGAGTATAATAATCATGCACTGGGCAGTTTGTAGTTTGATTATATATTGCACATTCCCCTTGTGGGTGTATAATGAATAGGGAAAAGGTCAATTAAAAATATTTCTGTCCTTTGATCGATTTGAAAAACTAAAAAATTAAATTTTTCTTTGTAGAAACACGAAAAAAGGCGCGAATTGCGTCTAAAGAGATTTTGGCGTTCGCCAAAGACCACATCATCCGAAGACTCGAACGGATACGAAAGTCCGACCAGAGTCAAACCGACAAATGATCCACAACGTTTCAATCATCATTGCAACCATTTGAATCCACAGAATAAACCGACATGTTCTCTGCCATTGTTGCAGGTGTGGCCCAGTCAGGTAAGAAGCCCTTTCACTTTCAAAATTCTTATGCCTAAAACAATATTTCTTTATAGGACTCCCCCCGTGGCGAGGCCGACGGTCAGAGCTTCATATTCCCGGCAATCAACGAAACTTCAACCACAACAACGGCGGCGGTTACAACCACAGCAGCGGGCGGCAACAACAGCAATCTGAGCAGCGGCAATCACATAACCCCGCCACCAAACCGACGCAATTCCCTCTACTGTGACACCCTGCATGCGGCAGACTCCGGCATCGACTCAGTGCAAGCTTCGCCATCACCCAACGCGCTGCCATGTCCACCAGGAGCTTCAACCGCTGGTTCCACCTCCGTATCACCAGTAACATCACCTACCCTTGGTTCGCCGAATCTATCGATAGGCAATGTGCGTCGCAAGTCCAGCGCCCTCCTACATCCCGACCATGCCCGATTGTTTGCCCTGCGTATGAACCACCATCATGCGGCACAAACCTCCCCTGATGCGACCTCACTCGAGGATGCTGCCGAATTCCACGACAGTGTGACCGTAGCGACAGCTATTCACATGTGCACAGCTAGCTCGAGCACCACATCATCGCTAACATCCGTGGCGGCTGTCAGTCTCGGTGGTGCTCCAGCGCCAGCGTCACAACGCGTTTCCGATCCCTGGCTACAACCGCAATCGGATCGCGAACGTCACTCGGATCGTGACCGCAGGCGATCGTCAACCATGACCGCGCGGTACTCCCTCTTCGATGCCTTGGATCTTGAATATGCCTTGTTGAGAGCGGCAGCTCGCGGTTCTGTCGGTCCGTATTCGCTAAGTGAATCAATACACAAACTAACCTTTACCCAATCGCTTGCATTTCCGGCTTTGGCACGCGGTTTAGCTACGAAACGTCGACGTTCCGCAACTCAAAGCTCCTCGCGACCGTTAAATCCAAACGAATCGGGCCTAAATACCTTCGCTAAAGTGATAACGGCGGTTGTTTTGGTTGTCGTTAGTTTTCTGGTGTTTCTTATTGTTTACAAATTTGTACGGACGTGAGGGTTACTCCTGGCCCCGACAGACTTTCCGGTATCGTTCACAAATACATATCCAGTGGTGAATGCTACCACTAAACAGTTGTCGGGGTTCAGGAGAGTTTTGGGTCAAAAAGAAAGTGGTTAACAACAACAATTGGCAAAAAAACAGTGACAAGTGAAATTTAACTTCAAATTGTGATAACGAGTATAAAATTGATAAACAAAAGGCACACATCAGCTTACATGCAACAAAATTTGATCAAAAGATGTGCAAAAGGTTAAAATTTGAAATGGAAATTGTTTTGTTATTATTGTCAAACCCTCCTCAGTTGTCAAAAGAGATGCATATTAAGATGTCTACAGCGGGATTTATGATGATGAACAGTTGATCCAAGAGGAATCCTTTTATTTTCTTTTGTTTTCTTTCTTTTGAGTCCCGCCAAGTGAAAGGGTAAGAGTGACATATCGATAGACATTTTTAGCTAGTTTTTCTCGCCTTATTTAAGAGATTTAAACAAAAATTAATTAGCCAAAATTTAGAGACGTCGCAGATAGCATTTAGTCCCTCCGTAAGAAGTCCCCAAAGTTACAGTATTATTTGATCCTGGTCCACCGAATTAATAACTTCAAAAGCCAACAATAATTGCAGATACAGCAAATATGGTGAAGATGGCAGCTCTAAGGCTCCTACTTGGTGCTTCGTTCGCTGCTGGCATTCGCCTTTTCCATTCTAAGATGTACATCTGGCCTTGAGTTCTTCTACGTTTGATCCAAAGTCACTAGTTTGACTCAAGTTTCACCTCGCTTTGCGTAGATGGATAAATATGCTTCTACCAATTCTAATCAACCATTCGTTTATGAATCATCAAATTAAGAGTTGCCATACTTATGGTTCTTTAAATAGCCAAAATCCCACTGCTGATCCTCAGAATTTCTAATCAAAGTCTTGGTTACGAATTTGGTTTTAGCATTTTGATAGGCTTTTAAAAAATAGGCGTCCTTACATTGCTGAACAAGTAGTAGTTTTATTTATTTTATTACCTCTCTCAAAGCCTCTCTATCAACAGGCTATGCTGAACAACAAAGTCAAGAGAAATAACAAAACTAAAGTTGTTTCTTCTTAAACATATCAATTAATTAATTTCATCTATAATTACAAAAGAAATATTCTTATCAAAGAAATTGTATTAAAAATAGTTTTAAGTACTTAAATTAAAGTTTATATTTGTTACAACAAAAAAAGAAAACACCCCTCTTCGCATTGCTTACTTATGATTTCCTTCGAAAACTTTAATTTCGTCCTCGTAGTTAGCTCTTAAACAATGAAACTTTTGTAAAATAGCAAACAAAAAAAATACGGTTTCATTCTTTAGACACTAAAACATATTTCAAAATATACATTCAACATTATTGTTCTCTTCTAATTGTTTTTGTTCTTAAAAATATTAAACATCCAAGTGCCTATTACTGTCCTAGCTAAAACAAATCTATTCGCATTAATATTTTCAATTTTTCCAATTTCAAAATATAACTAAAAAAATATTCTTTCCTTTCTGAACTTCTATCAAACAAAAAAAGCTTAAATAAAAATTAATTAATTTATGTCTGTTAAAAAACAAAAAAATTATAAAAAAAAAGGTAAAAGTAGATATTTTTACACCGGATATGAATTTTCAATAAGCAAAGGAAAATCAGTAAGAATAAAAAGAAAACCTAGTGCATAGTTATTTTGTAGATAAATAATTTTAATAATAAAATATATTAAAAAAACAAGTAGTATAATGTCATATTGAGTATATAGTTGTAAACCAATGCAAATCAATATTTCCCTAAGAAAGCAATTTAATAAAAAAAATATTCAAAGTTTGTGAAAATAAACGAAAAAACAATTGTGTTACAAAAACAAGTCTATATCTCGCTTTAAAGTTTCTTTATTTTTTTCTCCAAAAAAAAAAAAAACAAAATATTACAAGAAAATAATCTTAGTTTTATAATGTGAAAAAAGAAAAAGACAAAACATGTATTATCTACGATTTTTATTCATATGAAAGGAAATTGATAATAATATTATAAAATAATAAAAAATCAAGAACAATTCTGATATTAAATATGATTGAAATTTATTAAAAGAAAATTTGTTTTATTTTCTGGTATTTTGCAGTATACAATCCTTCAACTTCGTCCTGTCAAATTGTACATTTTTGGGAAGCCGACTTTCTGCCAATTAGGAAGGTATTGCATTTTGTTTCATAGGAAAGTGGTTGTTCCAGAAGAGAGAGCATTGAGAGACCTACTTGGCAACTTTAATCCCTTCCATTTACGCATAAATACAATACATTTTGTTTTCATATAACACTTGACTTGACAGTGGGTATGTATGTATCACCCTGTAAAGCAATAAGAAGCATCCTGTATTCAAAACAAATCTATCCTTTTTCCACAAGTGTGGTTGAATTTATAAAACGCACCAAATTACACAGAAAAATTTCTCTCAAAACACCAGGCCACCAGAAATGCTCAGAAAGCAGTAGGTATACTGACTGAGATCTTCTAGACTAGACACTCAAAATCCTCAAAAGACTACAATGTGTATGTTGACAGCTTTCTCAGTCACATGCAAAAAAATCCTCTCAAAGTACCTCACACTTACACGTTTATTAGCTACTCAAACAAGTGGCATTTCGTTTTTGTCACACCCACCAGCATACACCCACGTTCAAGTTCGAACTTGAGCTTAGTCTATGATTAAGAAGGAGAAAAACTTGGTAAACAAACTGAGTGACCTTGAATGAGAAGTTTCTCAGCTTCAGTATCAGTACTGTGTGGACCTTTGAAGTAGGTGGTTCCGCTCGTAGTTATCAGGCAAAAGTTTTGTTTTTTACTTTTCTACGAAGTAACTCGGATCTTCAAAGCCTGCTAGAAAGAGATGGATGTAGTATATAGACCTACAAGTGAATGTGATGGACGAAATAGAAAGTGATATTCAACCGAAATAAAAGTTTGTCTAAATTCAGGATTGTTGGTTTTTGCCTTAAATTCATCCTTTTTTATGCATCACACTGTAAAGCATTAATGTAGTTAAAATAAAGTACACCCTCTTATATATGAACTGGTAAATTGTTTTATTCTGTAAGCTAACCTCACTTAAAGAAAAAAGGAAGAATGTGCAATCAGAAAGACTGGACTTTTCTGTGTCAGAAAAAAATATTTGCCTCTACTGTACCCTACGTTGGTTTCTGTACAAATAAAAGTAAGATTAGTGCATCATAACACACCATCTGACGGAGTTAGTTTTATATCGCCAGCCTTCAACCAATTCTATCAATCAATTTGTGCAAAGACTACTCCTAAACTCAATCATTCTCTAAATGATAGAAGAACCCTCTGTTTTGAAAACAACCACCTAAGTCCAAGCTCCAAAATCCCAAGAAAAATAGCTGAAATTTTTCGTAAAACAATAGGCCACCAGAAATGCTCAGAAAGCCGTAGGTATACTGAGCCCTTTTGCTGGGATCTCAAAGACCACAATATATTTTGACAAGTCTCTCTGTCACAGACAATAATCCTCTCACATTCACACGTATGTATATTGCTGCTCAAACAAGTCGCTTTGTTTTGGCACACCCCCCAGCATACAAACACGAACTTGAGCTTAGTCTTAGAAAAACTCGGTAAACACACTGAGTGACCTTGAATGAGAAGATTCTCGGATCAGTTTCAGTACAGTGTGGACCTTTGAAGTAATTGGTTCCGCTTGTAGTTATCAGGCGTGTTCTGCGTTTTTCTTACTTGAACCAAAGATTGGCATTTCTGTGCCAGAAAAAGAAGAGTTGCTTTTACTGCACCCTATACCCTATAACCAAGCCTTTTAATCAATTTGCGCCAAGACTACTACTATAACCTATCAATCTCTAAATGATAAAAAGAACACCTTGTTTTCAAAACAAATCCATTCATGTCTAACCTACCAACCCACCCCACGCACGCAATTTTTTTGTTTGGTAAAAACTTCCTTCAAATTCACAAAAAAATTGCTATAATTCCTCGTAAAATACCAGGCCCCCAGAAATGCTTAGAAAGCAGTAGGTATACTGAGTCATTTCAGCGACCTTTTTCTGCTGCGAAGTGGGAGCAAGACGTCTATATAAATTCGAGCTTGAATTCGTTTTTGCAAAAACTCGTTTATCTCTTGATGGATCTAATCCTAACCTAATGATTGTGATACCAAATTAGAAGTCATGCTCTAGTGCATATATTCGAATTAGAATTCAGTAGAGTTCTTACATGTAAAACTCCTTAAATTAAATTAAATTACATTTTTATACAAATTCTCAATAGAACTACATATATCTATCTCTCTCATTAAGACAAAAAAAATAAAAATCCTCTCAAAGCATCTCCTCATTGTATTGCAGCTCAAACAAGTCGCTTTGTTTTTTTTTTTTTTTTTTTGCACACACCTTCAAGTTCGAGCTCGAGCCCTATCTTTGATAAAGAGAAAGCTCGGTAAACACACTCCCACTCAAAGTTTCTCGGCTCTGCCAAGCTTCAGTACTGTGTCGACGTTTGAAGTAATTGGTTCTGCTCGTGACTCGGAGTTATGGCCGTCGGGCTAAAGTCGTGTTTCGCTGTTTTTCTCGCTTACTCTTGTATAAAGCATATAGTTCGGATCCTTACGATCTGCTAGAGAGAGATAGATGTAGTATATGGACCTACAAGTGAATTTGAAAGACTGAATAAAAAGTAATGTTCGACAGAAAGTGAAATAGAAATATTAGTCTGTCAAAATTCTAATTCTGTTTTTTGCTTAATAATTTTAAATTTTTGTTTTATAAAATATCATTGTTTTTTGTATTGTCGCGAGCGGATTTTGTGTGCAATCGGTTCAAGGCCTCCCGATCTCAAAGTGTATACCCTTTCAAGACTTATGACAAAGGAGCAGTTCATAAGGTAAATGTTTAATATAAAACAAACATGTATAGTCTTTATATATATTTTATCACATATGCATGCAAACATATACATTTTTAACTTTTTGTTTATAAAAAAAATATTTCCACAATTTTTGAAACAATGTTGTATAGCTATAGAAGAAGTCCTAAGGGGCTTTATAGACCTAAATTAAGCTTTGAATTCGAGAAGTAATGCAGGGAGAATCGGTTTTTATTTTTATCCGAATACAGAGTTTTAAGACGTGCCTCCTTTCTTTTGCTTCTTGTTCGCTAGGTTTAGCAGCTCCCAGACGTTTGCCCGGCATCCGACAGTTTTGAAAACGCTCACAAGCACACATAAGCTTCGATTAGTCCAAAAGAGGGATAGGGTATTCAATGATATGGCATGTCTTAGCAAGTCTTGTTTTGCTTTTCGGTTTATTTCCTATATCGAGATAGTGGTCCTTCTTTTGTTAATGTAGATTGCACAGGCCTGGAATCGTATCGTATCGAGTATAACAAGGCCGTATGTGAAAACAAAGACAACAAACGACTTTTGTCTAAATATTTGATGAGCATTACTTTTACTTACCTGATTTCGGGGCTTTATTAACTTCAAATATCAAATTTTTCGACATACGGCCTTATTACTTTTGACGTATAGCTTTTATTTCAATTCGTCAAATAGTGTCTCACAAGTTGTTTGACGTTTTTTATGGGCTCAGCACGTCGGTAACATTCATGGACTCAGTCTGTCTATGTTTCACCTCCTGTTTGTTAATACTCTGGCTCTTGAAATAAATGAACAAAAGCGCTGAAATTTGATGATCCTCTTTTTTGGCCTTTTTAGGTTCAGCTTGTATACATGTTCAAGATAAAGTTTGTTGACCAAAAAAGTTTAAAAAAGATGAAAACTGAAAGGATCCAGAATTAAAATTTCTGAAGCGGGTCGGCTTTAAACGTGTTTTTGTTCAAAAAAATAATATCTGTCCGCTTGCGAGCAACCCTTTAGAAGTTTGAAAGCTGAGAGGTCCGTGTCCACTTACGAAATTTCTCTCGGCCCAAATTTTACTCTCAAGTGGACAAGCACCTTAAGTAAATATAAAAATTTGAAATATTGCTTGGTTCTTTGGGAGATTATCGCAATTAGCAGGATGTGGTCAATTTATAAATTTTGGTAGGATATGTTTTTTACTTTTTTATGAATTATATGAATCTATATTTAGTTGTGAGAAATTCCTTGTGTGAAATTACGTCATTCCTTGTAGTAATTGGCCAAGTGATTTCGATGAAATTGGTCTAATTTTATCAACAGCAACTCATTACGTCCAAGCACCCTATTAAAGAGTTCAGTCCATTTGTGATGAATTAATAAAATGAAACACTTCCACTACAGCCTTGATCACAAGCAATCAAAATGGCCTCCGCAAATGGCCCTCGCCATCGTCGTCCTTAATTCCATTCATTCAAATTTTCGAACACGCCAAAAGCCATCTCTCCTGTCAATGTATTTAGACGTCATCCACAACCTCGCTTGTTACATTAACCAATAATAATATACAAAAACGGATTCAAGGAGAACTGCGGTGGCTAGAAACTGGCTAAGGAACTACCTGGGAGTGTCAATGTGAAGGTAAAGTGTGTAAAGTTAAACAACACCGATGTAATGCTATCGCCGATGGTGATGTTGGGGTTAAAAGTCCTTGCACAAGTCTATAGTACTTGTGGGCCCTTTCATCGGTCTTTCTTTGGTTTTGCCTTTCACTTTTCTGTTTTCCTTTTAAACAGTCTTTAATGGTTAAGGTTAAGTCACGTTAAAGACATACAAAGGAAAGGAAGGAGCAGCAGCAGCAGCAAAAGGCTAAAGGTTTACCCACACAACTATCGTTTCGTTGTTTCCGTCTGTGCTCCTCTTTATGCTGACTTTTCGTGATGTAGTGCTTTGGTTATGACCAAGGGTAACAGCAGTTGAGTTGCGGGTGCGTTTCCATAAGGGGATGATTGTTGCCTTGAGCGATTGGAATCCTTTCCCTTTTTCCTGTTCGCTTTATCCTGTCATGTGTAGCACGTGCTGCATTTGTGTGTCATTTGCTTGAAAGTGACAGCAGCGCGAGGCTGAGAAGCACTTGATTGATTAGGAGCGATGGAAAAATTTAATAAAAGTGCCTACTAGGCAGGGGAGGTGTCCAAGTGTGCGCCGGGGGATAGTAGTTTTGAAGAATGATTGGTTGAAAATCGATTGAGAAAGTAAATTGGTTATTAGCTTTATGAGAATAGCGTGGACTCGCCGTCTAAGTGCGTAGTAATTTTTGGTCAACAACCCCACCCAAAAGGGATTCAAATATGAATGACTATTGCAAGGACATGTCACTAATTAAGCACGGTTTTCATTTCGTGTGTTGCGTGCGCATAATTACACTAATGAAACAAAAAGACAAATATGTTTGTATGTAGAAAGAAGAAGGGTCGATAACCAACAACATAAACAAAGGACATTTACATTTACACAGTCTAGGCTCTAGGGCATTGACACACACCCCCGTGGGGAAGCAGGTTGTCTGATTTGTTGATATTGCCTTCCAGCTTTTACTATCGGAATGCGAGCTCAAGTCGGGTGGGAAATCAAAATAAATATTGTTGATGTAATTGTCTTTGGCTTTTGTAAACATTTAACTAAGGTGAGTTGTTGTTTTATTGTTCTTTTTGAAGATACAAGG
Organism: Chalcosyrphus nemorum; assembly: GCA_949716465.1. Taxonomy (NCBI): domain Eukaryota; kingdom Metazoa; phylum Arthropoda; class Insecta; order Diptera; family Syrphidae; genus Chalcosyrphus; species Chalcosyrphus nemorum. The sequence goes on along the minus strand of OX454334.1, from coordinate 58,597,587 downwards.
AACTCTTTGTTTCTTGGAGATATATGTACATATCTTCGTCTAAATAAACTCCCGGGCAATGAAGACGGTTTTTAGATCACCTTTAGGAGTGGGCACCTAGTTCTTTTCATTCCTCTAGTTCAGGGTCTTAAAGTTTGTACAGGGTGGGACAAAGGAGTCAAATCGCAGCTCTAAGGCGGCCAATTAACATCGCCAAGACGGCTGATAACACGGTTTGGGAATTTAACACGAATTGAGTCCTCACACTCTCGGCTACAGCAGCCAGATTCTCGTCTTTGCATACCGTAGGACGACGGGGACCATGAGTGTTGTCCCCTAGCATACCAGTCTCACGAACTTTGACGCTGAATGCTTCATTTCGGCGAAAACTTCTTTTCAAAAAAACGCTCTCTTTGGGCTCACTTTGGAAATAAGTTTTTAATATTTCCCAACGTTGTTCAAGCGTAAAGCGACGAATAATGACTATTTGTCAAGATTTCGAGCGGGAAACAGCTGTCAGTGTCAAAATAACCTTTGATTTAAAAAGAAGCCACTAGATGGCCCGCCCTTTTTGAAGTCCAGCTTAAAGTCATGAGCTTCGTAAGCCTGGCTCGGATGTGCCTTTTTCTTCAGATTTTCTGATAAAGTGACTTCAAATGTGCACTTTTGACTTTGTTTTCCCACCTCTCTCGCAGAGTTTCTACTATTTTTCGAGGCAGATTGCGCTTTACAATTGTATTTATATGTTTGTATATATTCCACAATTTCATTAGTTAATTATTATAAAAAGAAAAAACGAAGTGGCATGTCTTTGCCGAAAGTAGTTTGCAACCAATTAAAGTTAACCTTCATTCGCTATTAGCATCCCAGCAGCCCATTGTCAAAGAAGCAATTAGCATGCGAGTTTGTGTGTATGTCTGTATTTGTTTGAGCTCCTTTCGTTTTCACAGTAATTACATCCTGCTAAGGATACTATGCCACAAAATAACATCTCCTACTCCTAACCATCGACAAAAGCTGGCACCAAAACTCCTGAACTCATTTAATTAACCGAATCAATTTAATTAACGAAGTGAACTTGTTTTTCTTTGCTCCCAAGAGATTCATCTTAACCTCCACTTAGTCTCTCTCTCTGCTCGTATTTGCTGGCAAAGGATTCACGAGTGCGACACGGCAGACAATCTTATCACCATCCACTGAGAATTTTTTCTTCCCTTATTATCATTTTTTTCCTTTCAAGGAGCCTTGTTGAATGTTCCTGGCAGATAGTAGCTCAGGTGTTGGAAACGTTTTAGATGTGCTTCTACGCAGCTTTTGAATTCAGAAGGAGTACCTATATCCTTTTTTCGTGTGAAGCATCGGTTAGGGCAATTGATGTCAAATTGTTGCTGCTTTTGTGAATATGTTGGCACTTTGAAATTTGAAATTGGTAATCTTTAGATCTTTGTTATTGAATTTCACTCTTGACAGATCAAGTAAACGAGGGAGGGCCTTTTTTTCTGGAAGCAGGGAATTCAATAAGGAATATCTATTTCGGGGTTTCACTACTTTATCGAACGAGGCTTTTATCTAGAAAGAACAGAGATCTTCTTAGTTTTGTACCACGCATCTGTTGGGCTTCCCTTTGCCCCATCTAGCTCTCTTGTTCTTTCACTAACAAGGACAACATATCCAACACGTGAATCCTAATCGCCTACTTCCAATCAAATTATGTAACGACCACTCCATGCTGACTTGCAAATTCATTAAATGCACTAAGAGGATTCAACTAGAAGAAGAACACAAACAATTCCGGAACGTGATGCCAATTAGGCTCCATATGCTTACCTCATTACAATCTCACCCTCACCCTCGCCACGGCAATGACAACATAACAACACACACAGGCCCGTGTAAACATTCACACGCCAATCCTAATTACGCATAAATATGTATTTCTACTCCTCAATTTGTCTGACAAAGCTTGAGTGCTTTACTCCTGCCGCCTTTGGCGTTGCCATCAAAGCCAAACAGATACAAACTATGTGGTAATACCACTCATTTAATCCTGAAAATATCCTTAGCTAAGCTCTGTCGCAAATATAAACTCAATATATGAGGTTGAGGGTGTAAAAAAGGAGCAAAGTCTCAGAAAGTTTCTCCTCATCTTATGTGCGTGCGTGTGTCTCTCGCTTTCGATGGAGTGTCCTTAATATGCACCATATTCAGAGTCATTTAGGGATAATCCCCAAGTCTTTGTGCACATTCAAAACCAAGGCGAATAGGAATTTTTGAATTAATTCGCGAGATGAGGGGTGAGGATGAGAACAAAGGATTTTTTTTTTGTCGAGGACTATTGTGACGTTATGAATTTGATTTGGCGTACAGCCTTCAATTTGGCATGGATTATCTCGATTTTTTGAATTCATCTGCTTTCTCGTCCTCTGTTAGGTTGGATGGTGTTTCAAAAGGCGACTAGGGTGTTGGATCGATTTTTTTCTTATACTCTTGTTACCGTGAAGAAACAGCGTAAATAGGAAATTTGTTCTTCAAGTATATCGTCTCTCTTGGGAGAGGAGAATATTTGATTTTAAATTATGTTGACCTATTTCGAAGAGAGAGTTGGTTTCTTTGGAAATAAAGTTAATTAAAAATCATTTTCTTGTAATGAGAAAGAATAATACAAGACGAATATAGACTGCCGCTAAGGAGTAAGAAATTTTTGATTAAATTTTTTCCATCTTGGCATGGAAATAGATAGAAATAATAATTATTAAGCTAGACTTTGTATCCTTTGATGATTTACAGGTTATTCCTTAAAGGCATTCTATTTTTTAATTCAAGTTTGAATATTGGAACTTGCAAGAGAATTTAAAGAAGTCTATAGCTATTTGTGCGCAAAGAATTCTTTAAGCACTTAATACAAGTTATACTAAACGCATGTGCGCGGCATTACTGGCCATTCCTTCGCAGGAGCAGCTTCTACATTTTGTCACTTCTTTCAATGCGCCAAATATTCTGATCATAATTCTGAAGACTCGCAATATGTCACTGATGACTACATTTAGGAGTCATTGAAGGGTATAGGTATACTTGCTTTTTTAAGGTTTTCTTACTAGCTGCCTTGATGCTCTAATATTTATCATTCCTGTGGCTAGAGCTACTACTAGGTGGAAGGCCTACTCATAATCCCAAATCCTGTTGTTCAGAGCCTGTAGCGCATTCAAATGCAATTCTCTCAGGTACTTCTTGCAGGACTTCGACTCTAGACAGTGCTCATCGACCTGTATGATTAAGTGTTCCCCTCTTTTATAGTTTTGAGAAATCGTGAAGGCTTGATTGCAGTTTTTTTGTCATCTCTGCTTATCTGTTTATACCGCATTGCCAATGATAGCTTACTACAACACCAATTCCACACAATTGATTTTTGAACCGACCCTTGTGGAACTTCTCCCCTCAGCTTGCACTTTTTCGGCTCTCCTTTTGCTTTCCTGTTTCAAGATTCTCTCGTCGGGATAGTTGGCTTATAGTGAAGGGTAAATGGGAAAATTTCATTAGAGGTTCAGGAAGACCTTTGGCCAAATATCAATTGCTTCCTTTGAAATGTAGTTCAGGATTCTATTCTATCTATCTCTCTCAATTTTAACTGGTAATATCTTTTTCGTTTCTACTGCTGTATCTTATAGCAGAGTGATTCATTGGAAATAGGTCTAATGTCTAGCATTTAAAGCTTTTTACCTACCTTTATGGAACTTCTCCCCTGGCTCCTTCGTTTGCTTTCTTCTTCGGTACCTAGTCGCCTTTTCTTTTCTTTTTTCTGTCTTCCCAGTAGTGGGCATTACAGCACATGGTTTCAAGTATTTTGGGGGAATTCTCCCTTTCACGAAGAGCTCTCGTCGAATTTGAATCGCTTCCATTAAAACATAGTTCAGGTCCCTACCGAACGTCCTCTTCCTTAATATCAAGTGGTGATATTTATTTTGTTATTACTGCTGCATTTCGTGGTAGTGTGGATTACTTAAAAGTCCTGTTGTCCATCAGTGTTTGGCATTTATATAACGCCGTTTCTTCTTTTGCTTTTAGAAGTTTGGAAGTCAGCTTTCGTTTTCATTTTGAGAGCGTAGGTATTTTAAAATGTCCTCCTCCCTTATCATAGAATCCATCGTAATAAGACTTTCTCTACGCATCTCGAAAGAGCTGCCACAGAATCTGTCACAAAAGACAGTTTGCTTGAATTTCGAAATTCCTAGGAATTCGAATCCAACTCAATCGGAAATTTGACATTAATACCTAAAGTGCTCAGCACATACAATCCATCAATCCGTTTGTTCCGTCGTTTTTAACTGACAGCTCGATAGAATACACACTTTCTTATGGAAGGCGGCTAGTAACCAACCGATGGATGAACTTCGACGGATAGTGTAGGTTTATTTTCTACTTTTTCCATCCGTCGATACGCTGACAGTATACACATTGACATTTTGAAGTTTACGCATAGGAAAATTGAGAGTACGCATTTTCATTGATGGAAGCAGAGAGAGAATGTAGAGAAACTGTCATCGCCTTTGACAATCAGCTGATGATGTGATGGATTCTGTGGGCCTCTTCTATCCGGCAATACGTCAACTTAAATGTCAACGGAACGACGGTACAACAGATTGACGGATTCTATGCATTGAGCCCTTAAGCACGGTTGTGAATATTATAGGCTCGCGTCCTTTTTGAACTAAAATTCGTAGATTGTCAAAATTCGATTAGTGGTAGTAAAATTATCTCAGAGAGAGCTTAAATTATGAAAAGTCATCGAAAACAAGAAAAAGTTTTAAATACACTAATTTGGCAGCTTTGACAGTTGTCACAAATTATCCCAAAAAAAATTTCTTTCACTAAGACAGCTATCTCGTGAGCGCTCTACTAAAGTCTTCGTAAATTTTTTCGTAAAAATTCCCCATTTTGAGAGGGTACGCGAACAGACCTACGTCGGGAAACCTGAAATCGTCAAAGGCATAACAAAGTGTTTAAAAAAATAAGTCTTTTCTGGGGCCAAGTTTATGAATTTAATTCTAAGTCAATATCCTGGCTTCTAGCTTCCTTTGATTTGAAGCCCACATAAGAAAAGCCACTTAATTGCCAACAAATTAAATCTTAATTATTATCTCTTGAAGAATTTCTAAAAAGTCCTACGCATCGATAAATCAAAGAGCTTTAACACGAAAAAAGGGTAATCAACCAACATACTTTACAAAAGACCAGCCAAAACTTTTGTTTATTTACATTATAACTTTCTGATCGACGGGGCGTATACGTAACTTTTTTTTTTTTTTTTTGTCGAAGAAAAACCCCTTTTTGAAAGAAAACTTCGGGTGAAGGTTAATTAAAATCTTTGTTGGCTGAAACGATGTACACTTTTATAAATTCACGCATTGCCAAAAGCAATACCAACTAAATATCCAATTTCACGCACATTTTCGCTTCAAAATACTTACCTCACACCATAGCGCTACCACCTGATGGATCAAAGATACAACACAATCCAACACACCCAAAAAGCAGTCGGAAACCAAACCCCCTTTTTTGCTTTTTAGCCCACACATCACGAACTCAAGAAACTAAACTGGAAAAGTTTTTTGGCCAAAAAACACAATTTAACATCCAACCGAGTGATACATGCTTCCCAAGGAGGGGAAAGGACTTGAGAAATGTTCCTTCGTCTTGTCTTCTTCTCTGGTCTTGTTGTTGTGTGAGCTCCTTGTGCTTGTTCTTCTTGGTGGAAAGGGGTTTTGAAATATTCATGTGAGTTTTTTTTCCTTTAAATTAATATGACTGGCTTTGGATACTCTGGGACGCATGTACCTCCTCCTTGAGTTAATGCACAGAGCACCAGGCTAAATTAGGATGAGTAGTTGTTGAATAAAGAGCGTTGTAGAACAGGGATTTTAGAGTGTAAATGAATGCAACAGATGTTTTAGGAACACAAAGTGTACATTTTAGGACGGGGTACATAGTGGTAATGGGAAGTTGTGTAAAGGAGACGGGTAATTTATCAAAGTGACGACTGGGTTCCAGCATCACAGCACAGGATTAGGACGAAGGATGGAGGTTGCTTCTGGAGGAACAAGTTATTTTCGGTGGAGATGTACTGTGGATGGGTGATTATTGACTTGATATTGCAGGGAGGATTAGTTAAATAAATGATCTTAATGTAGATTAGTTTTGAAGGGAGGCTTCAAGCACGAGATGTATTTGTCGACTCAAGTCTAGAAGTTCTCCAAAAGGCTAGTTTCGGATGAAAAATCCAGTTTTCTGTAGTCTATCGTGGCTCACTAAATGGCTGTAGCTGCGAGTTATTGCAAGGAGCATTCATTCAGCCATAAGAATACCTCTGATTGATTGATTATGTTCTGTATCCCCTTGTGGGTCCTAGGATCTCTACAATTAATACGCGCCACCGTGTGCGATTTCTGGATATGAGCCTCAGCGCTCCCCAACTCTTTCCCGGTTGTCTTGCTTCCTTCTCAACTGTTCTGCACCATGTACTCCTAGGACAGCCGCGTATCCTGCAGTTCGGGGTAGGCGGGTTCTATTGCATCGCTTGGTTAGTTAAAGTGTGACCAATCCACTACCAATTTCGCCGTCGTATAGTTGTGTCTATAGAGATTCATGACCCCTTCTCTGATAAAGCTGATTTTGCCAGAAAATCCTTAAGATATAACCTAGGCACCTATTGACGAACGTTTGCAGCTTCCTCGCGGCAGTAGAGCTCACCCTCCAGGTACCAGAATGCCTCTGCTGACACTGGTAGACAAATGTCTACACTTAGTTTTGCCAGTTAACAATTGAATACTCTACCTCAAGAGGTACCATTCACTCACCCAGGCCAATTCCATTTACGTACCCTTTATAAGGAAAACTTACAAATTGATCCTTCTTCTTCCCTTAATCTCCATTCAATGACGATAACCTATAATACCCAATCCACAACAGAAACACCCACGCAGGCGACCAGGCATAGGACAAAGCCATTCAAAACCACAAAACCGATTCACTGCACTGCCTTGTCCAGCCTCCAAAACAATATTCAATTCAATTCACGTAATCTCTATTGGAATAGTTGAGAGAAAATACCTTGATACCCGGCGGCGGCACATGGCCAAGAATCCATAAATCGATTTCAAGACGTAAGAATGCTTTTCCACTTCATCCATCCTAACAGAAAAGGATATAAAGAAAACTTTGCTAGTAGACAACAAACGTTCTCATCTTGCCATCCTATTAAGTGCAACAGACAGACAGAAGACAGAAGAGAATGGGGTAAACGTGCTCGTACACCTGCAGTCCTCCGCTGTCTTGTTTGTCTTCCTAATAAAGTTTCTTTTATTATTTCCTTCTTCGTTTTTGTGTGTTATCCAAGCTTGTACATCTTTTGTCTGTTGGATCTGTTGCAATATATCCTCGTTAAATGCAAAGAATCCTTGTTGTGCAATAATTCCTTTGCTGTATGTCCTCGGGGTGACTCTGAAAATAAAACACAACATTGATGCGACAGGAGTAGCTACATTCTGCACACACACACACAGAGCCCCGGCGGCGGTTTGCAAGGTAAAGGTGTCCTTTTTTTCTTTTCCTTCTTTGGATTTTATCTAGCCAAAGGGGTTGAGCATGGGAAAAGCAGATAAAAGGATTTATTGGTATTTTCCTGCTGGTGTTGGAGGCAGTTTAATGAAATGAAGAAGATGTAATCGCATTTGTGTCTGTATAATGAGTTGGAACTTATTTATGTTGATGGCTTTAAAGTTGATCCTTAAAAAAAAATCAAAAAAAAAGGGAAATCTATTTGTTAGTTCCGGGAATAGGCATCCTACTCCTTCTGGTTTAATTAGTTTCATGATTTCGCAGAACATGTAATCTGAAACACAATTTTTGTGTTTGCACTCACAAAATTTTAAACATATGAATGTCTCCAGGGATCTGATGAAAAACAAAATTACAACCGCCCGCACTGGGTGGGTTTGCTGTGCATACCTTGACTCGTTATCCTTCTCACTGTCTACAGAGTAAACACTGCTGAAGTTTACAGAATCGATACACAGGATCTGGTTTGGGTTTGTGTATACTGTGTAATGATTGAGTAGGAGGAAAGGATGAAGTTACATAGATGTGGATCTACGTGTATGTGTTTCCAATCAAGAAGGAGATTAGCTATGCAAAATTCTTGTTTAGAACGACATGTATTACTGGGGCTTGATGCCAACCTGATGGGTTCATGTAAAACCAGGGTTTAATGGTGTAAATGTTACTTCCTCGTCAAGCTGGTGATTTTGAGAGAATAGACCAAGGGTTGATGGAAGGCTATGAGGTAAACAGTTTCTTGTCGTTTGTGAGAATACTCTTACCTCTTCCTCTCTCTTCTTTAATCTGATTCCTATCTCGATATAAGAGGATAATCTATTCCAGGAGTCAATGCTCGAGACCATCTTACATAGGATACTTTCTGGAGGGAAGTCGCCAATCTCCGCCTTTAGTTCATTCCGTTCTACTGTTTATCTTGTACAGATGTAAAACGTCATCTTCCAAGGCGTCACCGTACTGACTGGCTGCGCTATCAATTCGTCCCATTTTGAGTAGGTATCGATTGAAGTAACCGTGTCCGGTTAGGAACTCAGTAATGTAATAATTCACTTCCCCGTGTTTCCGTTCCGTCCTTGCGGTAATGCCTCTTATCAATATTGATGTCCACCTTTCTCTCGCTTCTGCATTCCACCGGTTTTGCCACTTCTTTTTTGTTATCTCTTTCGACTCTGTAGCGGCCATTTCCACTTCCACTCCTACTTCCAGCTACCTCACATGAACGTTCTTCCTTTCTGCCGCTGGAAGATCGATGAGAACTACTCCTGCGACCATGAGTTCGGCTGGTTCTGACACAGTGCGATAGGAACTTGCAACTCGTAGAGCCCCACGTCCTTGTACTGGAGCCATCTGCTTTCTGTGCGTCTCCTTCTTAAACGCGCAACCATGCGGGAGTATAGCATGTGTGATGGACATAAGGAGTCGGCGCTTACTCATGGTAGGACCTCCAAACTTTGCCAGTATCGAGGTTCGATCATTGCCAAACTTGGTCCACGGTTTGTCATCCACTCGTCTCATGACTTGGTTGAGTTTTCTCGCTGCGTCCTCCATGGTTCTTGCAGTGATCACTGCGCCCATGTCGTCTGTGTATTTTAGCAGAAACGTATCTTCGGATATCTCCATGCGATATCCCAATATTAAGCCTTGCGCTGCTCTCTTTTTTCACAGTCAGACTGTAATGCACAAGTTTTTAGAGTAAATGGCATAAACACAAACGCGCGCGATCTTAGAGAAGTCGTTGTAGTGGTCTTCCGTTTATAGCACCCCAACTATAGAACTCACCACTGAGGCTCTTCCCTTTCTTTCACTTGTTTAACGCCTGGATTCAACCCAAAGCACGAAACGTTTTAAAGAACTTTCTCTCAGCCCTCCCCTCTTTATTGTGTCTGCACTTTCTAGTACCCCCAAAACTCTAGTTTCGCACCCTTAACCATGAAATAATTTTCTAAATGCCTCGACACATTCCAACCTCTTAAACATCTTCATCAAGTTATTCGAAAACTTTTCGCCCTCGAGGCATCATCGCCAAAGAAGACTCGCTCAAATCCTTTTCAAAATCCCATTGCATCCCATTTGACAGCAGCACAAAAAAAAATCAAGAAAAGAAACAAACAAACAACATCTATCGAAACAACAAATAAATTGAAAAGTATAAGGTAGAGGAATTTTTTTTTGTTCCCTCCCTCGGGATATGTTCGGGTGCAAAAAAAGGACGAAACAACAAGCAGAAGAAGAAGAAGAAGAAGAAAAGAATTTACATCAAAAACTTGAAATAAAACTTTTCAAAGTAAACATGTTAGTTCCTCGGAGAATTTTATTTTCTGTTCCCTCACCTGACTGGATACGAGTATGCTGTCTCTAAACTGCACACACATTCCGCAGACAAGTCCTTCGGTGGTTTTTCTTCTTTTTTTTTCTCCTGGTCTTGGTGCATTTTTGTTGGTGAATATTTCATAAGCACCTTACCTTGCAGGACTGCTCTCTACAGTATGGCAAAGTCTACCTATTGCTGTGTTGCCTTTTTGTGGGGTATTCTTTGTTCCCAGGACTGGTTGAATCAAATGAAATACTGCAACCACAACAGCTGCAGCCGTAAGGCTGAAAGTATATACAATTTAGCCAGCACTCACAGTCTGAAGGATAGCGATGGGTGAGCGCTTGAATATCGATTTTTTTTTTTTTTTAAATGTGAAATGTATCCACCTCTTTATGGATATGGAAAATACAACTTGGTAAGTGGGATGTCGACCACGACCACTGCTCCCATGGATGACAAGAACGACAACGTGACACGAAGCAATAAATTTTTCAACCGAACTGCTTAAGAGAATACAGATACGTACTGAGCTTTTCCTGCGGTTTTCATCCTTACTCATCCTTTTTTGTCTTTGCGAAAAAAAGGCTTTTCATGTTTTTTGCCTGGTGAATCGACATATGGGCATATTATCCTTCGACGGAGATGAAGTAATCGTTCTTTTTTTTTCTGCGAAATGTACGAGTATTTGGGTTGCTTCTTCCAAGGTTTTTTTCTTTTTTATTTTTCCACGAAGAATATATTTGCTTGTTGATATTGTATACTAAGTAAGCAAAAGATTGCATACGACACTGTTATTGTTTCTGATTTTTCAAATCTGCGATTGTTATTTCTTTAAGAAAAAATATTTAAAGTCTAGCCTTCAGTTCATCACCTTTCTTTGGTTCTAGACTGATAAAGTCCTTTCATAATGTTGTAGTCCTGATTTGAAATACTCATACCAGTAATGTATAATGTGCGCTTTCCAGAATTGAATACCGGTGTCTGTAACACAATACAACAAGTACTTGTTAAGCAAGTGAAAGTGCTCTCTGCTCCGTGAACTTCTCGGACGCGTTTTCTACTATGCTGGGCTAGGGGGTTTCTTTGATAGGGTCCCTTGGAATTGAACAATCGAGGCCATATGTTTAAGCTAATTGTATTCGTTGGTTGATTAGTTGGAAGTGGCTGCCAGTTAAGAAACGTTGACACACTTAGGCCAGAAATAGATCCGTTGTGGTACCACGGAGTTTGGATCATGAATTCACCAAAATATTGATTAGAACCATTTCGAGCATCTTTTGAAGCATAAGGGACTTTTTCTGTCTTCATTTTCTAGATCACCTAAGTCATTTTAGTATGAAGCTTCCTTCTACGGAAGAGAGCTAGGCAGACTACAGAAGTCATTTGCGAAAAAGCCTCGTCTTGTTGCGTGTTTGCCTATTAGACAGTGTCCTGGAATGACAACTATTGTGATGCCGATATGCAACCTTTTGAGAGGAATCAAAGGCTTGGTCTTTTTGGGTTCTTCCCTAGGAGGCTCTTTTTTGTCCTTTTTTTCCCTTCTTTCTCCTTGGACCTTTGTTTGACCACACTAGTCCAGCTTTCGTTCTCTGGCTGCTTTCTTTTAGAGCTCCTACGGACTTCGCTGTTGTTTTAGCTCGTAGAGTGCTTTGATACTGCCTATAGCATCTCTCATTTGTTGGGATACGAAACGCCCTTTATAATTTTCTATCATCTCCACCAGGCACTCCTAAGGAAGGGGTTCGCCTCGTTTATTTCCCTCTTCTTGGTTTGCTTTTGTTGTTGTTGCGTCGAATACATATGTATATATCTACCTTCTGTGTAGGGAGAACTGGTTTCCTCTATCTGTGTCCCACTTTGTGACGGGTACGTCTGGGTTTTGCCATTTCCTCCTTTCTGTATCCCACGTAGCCAGCTACCCTCTGGGTAGAAAGCACTTATTTGAAGCCATGCCCTCCTTCTCTGCTGCTCTTGATCGGGTGCTGCTTATTGGGTATTCACCGCAGTCTTCTAACCCCCACAGTAGCTTCCAGCTTGGTGCCAGTGTGGTGTCTCCCGAGCGTAGCTTTGCCGATTCGACTGGCTATATTCAGTTCTGTTGCCTAGGATACTGGAAACTTTATACTCTTTCAACCTTCTGCTAAAGAATGTATTTTGCTTCAAAGATTTTTGGCTTCTTCTCTATAATCGAAGTCATCTTATGGGGGTCTAGTATCATATCCTCTGAATGAAATATTTGAATTCGGATGTAAGAGTCCATTTAGTCCTTTTGCCTTCTATCTGTAAAGCTGTACCTTTTGTATACTTTTATTCTACAGAAATTTACTATTTCAAGAGAAAAAACAAGAGTTTCCCCAATATTTTCAGAATTCATAAACTTGCTTCTGGAAGAGCTTTGAAATCTCCTGCACGTGTTGCATTATCTCTAAAAGCAAAGACTATCATCTGGATAAAGTTGTAAACTTTTACTTAAAATTACACAATCTCTTCTCCTTGAACTTCAGTTTGCCAAAAACGTCGTACTCCTCCACCTTAAGCTGAACATTGAAATGGAATAAGAACCCATTAAAGCTGCTGTCACTAAAAACTGAGTGTCTTCCAAGTACACCAGCAAATCGACTCAAATCTACCTTGAAGTTGAAACATCGACAAATCTCCAAAGAATTTTATTATTCGAATGCATTTTCCTTTCTTAAAAGCCATATCTTTCCTTCTTTTCTCAACGCGCTAAAGAAGCTAAAAAAAGGATATCCTTAGTGTAATCAGGAAAATGAAATTCTTATTCTTTTTGTTCTCCTTACCTGTTGATTGGGCGAAAAGATATCCATTTCACATCCCACCACCAGCACCACGTAAATATTTCAATCAGTTTCTTAATCAGGATTAACAAAGAACCAACACATAATATTAAAAAGGATATCAGATGCTGTAGATCCACTCTCCTTTCTGGTAGATGTTTCATCTTCTTAAATTGGCATTATCCTTGACCTGAATTTATAGCTTCTCCTTACATGTTTCTCTCTCTCTCTCTGTGTGTGTGTCAGAGTTTGTTCTGTTAACAAGAAAATCAAAATCCAAGTCTAACATCGGATCCAAGAGACGCAGGGTGTAGCGCATGGTGTATGCGTGAGCATGATACCTTGGAGGCAGATTAGAACGCCAGGATAAGAATGTATCAAAATAAAAGAGGAAAATAAAAAGGATTTTCTACGCTAGTCCTTTATCCGATTCTTCATATAAGAAAAATTCCCAGGAATTTGTTTTATATTTGTGTGTCTGTCTGTTGTTCAGTGTGACGTTGTGGCGCATTAGGATCTTATGATGCGAGAATTGCTTTTACAGTCGGAATTAAATTGAATTACCATTGATGGGGTGCATAGAGCTTTTATTTTTTATAGCGATATTCTAGGAATTATATAAATAATGTTTAGGATGTCCTTCGATCTGTGGGAAGGATTGCCTGTTAGGTATTTCAATCACGTAAGCGCATCCGCTTGGGTATTTAGATGGAAATTGCTGTTAAATGCGGTACTTGTCACGCAATGCGGTAAATTGCGATCCATGAATTTGCGCTATGTGCGGTGAATACGATTATTTTGGTGGTCGTTAATTAATTATTCGGAAAAATACTAGTCATTCTGTGGGAGTTGGAAAAGACTGTAGAGTGTAAGGATTTTAATTAGGAAGTAGACAGGTATCCTCTAAGGGGCTAAAGTGGTCATGGTTTTAGGTAGACTAAACTTTTTGGCTTCAGGTTATATTTCTCGTGCATTCTTACCTTTCATCCGACACAGTCCATGCTTTTGTTGACTAATCGTAGTAGTAGTTGCAGCTAGAGCTCTACAGTTCGTGGTGAATCAAGGCCTCAAACAACAAACCTCTCTTCTTAGCTTGGTATTTAGCTATTTGCCTCCAAGTTGATCGAGGTCCACTTGAACTTGTAAGCTCCACCTGAGGCGAGGAGGCTCTCGCCCCACTGAGTTTGATTCCTGGTCCATTCGCTCTACATGTCCTAGTCATCTAAAACGTCCAATACGCAGGTTTTTGACTAGGTCGATGTCGCTGTACTTCTATCTTACGAAATCTTGAATTGACCAAGGATATCTTCATCTGCTTTCAATAAAGTACATGTTTCAGCGCCGTAAATCAGGAATGAAATCATCAGGGTCCTATACAGTCGAGTCGAGTCTCCTTAGTTCTTCGATATAGGGCTTTACTGTTGAACTGGCTTATTAGCCCAAAAAACAGGGCTTACTCTTCACTTGATTGTACGCTTGTCTCATTTTCAGAGTTGAAAGCGGTTTCTGGAAATGTGCATCAGCTCTCCCCAACTTTTTCTTAGTTGCCGTGGTTCCTTCTTAACTGTTCTGCGCCATGTAGTCCTAGAACAGTCGCGTATCCCTCCATCCTGAGTAAACGGGTTCCATTGCATTCCATTGCCACTTGATTAGCTATGGACCTGTCAACCTTTCGGAAAGTGTGACCAATCCACTGCTACTTTCTTCGTCATGTGGTTGTGCCTATCATGGCCACTGGTATCATTTTCAGTGTGCCTACCAAGGTAGACAAAGTCCCTTACTACCTTGAGCTGCCCACTGTTTCCTTCTGTCCGATCCCTTGGTTTAGATTGTCCCTCCTGAAACCAATACAATGTTCTTTATTATTGGTGCAGTCCAAGGCGTTCAAAACTCTTTAACATCAAAATTGATACAACAATGATGCCTCCTCCTAAAGCACATATCTCAGGCACGTTTCTATCACGCGCAAGGACAAATAAAAAAGTATCTCAATCATTCTAGCTGCTCAATCACACTTCATTGAATCCCATTAGGGATCAAACTGCTCACAACTTCAGGAAATTAAAGTCTTTCGTTGATTTTCCCCCTCTGAAAAAAGGAAACTTTTTTTCCGATTAAATCAGACACCAAAGATACATTTTGGTATCCATAAAAAAAAAAATGTACATTTTCTAGCGTAATTCACACCACAAGTTCAAGGACTTAATAAATACATTTTCTCAGTGCAGAAGGAAAGCTAGTAACGCAAGCAGTGTAAAGCAATTTGCTACAGTGTTATCCTTCTGGAAGGATATACAACTTTTTTTTCTTTCTTTATTATTACAACATTCCTCAGACATTTTTATTTTTATGAATAAACAGAGTCAGAGATTGAGGTTGGTTTATGAAATACAGTCTAGCAAAAGTCCAGTTCAGGTGAAGGACGTCAGAGAGAAAAAAAAATGCAATCCATTCTCAAGTGTGAAATGTTTATGGAAATAAAAATGCCGAAGGTTAACGATGCCAATTTTTATGACTTAAAGTACACTTTATAGTCTATCGGGAGATTGCTCTCTCCCCTACTTTAGGGGAAGCGTGTTTTTAGATTCCATTGGGGGATTAGGGAGATATATTTTCTTTTTTTTAAGGATTTAAGGAACCCCTCCTCGCGTACACATGTATGCAAAGTTTGTCAATAAAACTTGTTTGTTCTGACTTAATGTAAACTACCTGTAGAACTTATTACCATTCCATCTACAAGTAGTTGTTCTTCAGAACAACCCTTAAAGTGTTCCGTCGTTTATCTTGTGTTTCCTACCCAAAACACACTCGCAGTTAAAACTATGAACAATCGCAATAAATTTCTCTTCTTAAATTAGTGTTGTTAAGTTTTCTCCCCTCACTTTCGTGTTGAGCTTGAATAAATTTTGGCAGCAACTTCAAGTTTTTTTTCGTTCTTCTTCTTCTTCTGGCAAGTGGAATGAGCAAGACGACAAATTTATCGACCCTTAAAATCAATGGAGAGTTGGCAATAAAAGATACTTTCCTACACAACAACAACAACAAAAAGAGTGTTGAGAGCAAGGTGTTTGCGTAAAAAGTGTCAACACAAATGGAAAGGACAAAAAAAAAAGGAAGAAAAAAAATCAAATGCTTGCGGTTAACGGTCTAGACATTAAATTTTTGTGGCTGAATCGCTTTTGTGTTTGGGGTTTTATTTTCCACGTATCAAACGAACAGAGGGATATTTACACCTTAGGAGGGTCAAGTCGGACGATGTCCTAGTTTAGGGTGGGAAATTTATAGGTAGACGATGATTTTGCAAAAATCCTGCAGACGATGATTGACTGTTGATTTATTGACAGGAGGAGATGCTGACTCGGCAAGATAGTGAGAGTTGACGTATGTGTTCTGTTCTGTTCACACGTTTTCAAGTTTATAGTATCACGAGTGGAATTGTGAGGATTATTGACGGGGATTTATTGGAACAGACGTTTTTCAAGGGAAGCTTTAGGATAGATAGATGGGTGAGTCACTGCTCACTTATAGTGGAAACACATTGATACAGCAACAGCCAGCATCAACTTCAACAGCAACGACAACAGCCCACAATGTGTTTTTCATGCAACACAACAAACCGAGCACGGTAACACCAACAATAACTTCAACAGCAGAATCAGGACTTAGGTCTAAAGTTAAAGTTGTGTTTGCTGTGGCCAATGTATTTCTACTATTAGACCAACAATTTGGGTCCATTGAAAGAACCAGAAAGTCCACTGTTAGAACCACGCAGACAGTGATTGAATCACAGGAGGTTCATCAGAAATTACTACCAAGACTTCTCTTTCTTCCGACGGATAGGGCAGTACAGTCGCATTGTGAGTTCTAGGGCCTTTATAATACTTACGTGCCATCATGTGCGGTTTCTGGAAATGTACCTCAGCTCTCCCCAACTTTTTCCCAGTTGCCATGTTTCCTTCTCAACTGTTTCATCTTTTGTGCAACAATAGCCATTATGCAGCATACCAAGTCATCATTCACCGAAAGGCTTCACAATAAACTCCGGCTCATGTACCACTGTTCATCTTAGAATCGTCGGTATAAAATGCCAGCTCCTCTTTCTTCTTGGATCTCCAGTTCTTCCAGTAAATTCTGTCAGGAATACTTGTATTGAATCTCCTTTCAAATATTGGCATCGGGTTCATGTGATCAGTTTTCGTTAATCCACTTAATCTTACAGCAGTTCTGTAGTGCTCAGTTGAGTCTTTCACTTCGATCATAGGACTGGGAGAAATTTGCCATAAACCAGGATACCCACATCGTCGGCATAGGTCATCTCGTTGAAGCCTTTTTCCTTCCGTTTTTCTATTACTAGGATCTCCTACAAGAAGCGGAGAAAGAGTGTTCCTCTACAGACCCTTCTCCTTGAGACACTGCTGACTTCCATCCTCTGCGGTTCCGGACACGCTGCTTCGAGTTGCTTCAAGAGGTTCGGTCTTCTTCGCAGTCTCAAACCTGGGGGCTAGGATTCGAAGATTCTCTTGGCTGGAGCATTGTTTTCCATTCGCTGGATGTGGCCGAGCCAATGTAGTCAGCGTATCTTAGCTTTTTGGGCTACATCTATATCTCTTCCTTCTCCGGATAGTTATATTACCTTGGGATGAGAAGCTTGAGCTTCTGAAACATGGAGAATCTGCGAAATCAAATTGCAAAGGCCCGGAAACCTTACATGAATGTCAGCAGAAAGTGTCTGCCTGTTGACAGGATAAAATTTCGTTACAATGGACTCAGACTTATAGTATAGTCTGTCAAACCTATTAAGTTCAGAGGATTCGAGGGATCAAAGTCTTACGGTTGGCTCAGTAAATATCTAGCCAAAAGATAACTAAGAACTCTTAGAATCATCCCCAACAAGTACATTACATTCAAAATCTCCCAGCCTTATCTCCTCTAACAACAAACAATGTCTGACGTCGATCAAACCCTTCTTTATAATAAAAAAAAGAGTTCATCCATAACCCAGCATAAATATAAACCCCCAATTTTGCATAAATAAAATTAAGTGCTTCTGAAAATACAAGCATAAAAGAATCCTTGACTCCGACAAGCTCAATTTCATTTAATGTCCTGCATATACATAAATTGCATTCCACACAACGTTCGCTGCTACTCTTACACACCAGACTTAATGGGCATGGCCTTTGAACTTCTCCGAAAGTGGTCATTAGCCCAACAATCATCCAAAAGATGAAAATTGAATTAAAGGAATACATACCACCCCCCTCGCATGGGCGGGTGTATACCCAACATTCATCAGGAGAACGCCCGTAAAAAAAAAAACTCAAATAAAACCGCGCGTCGTCGACGACGAGAGCAATCAACTAAGCGTTGTGTTGTGCCTCGTAAAAAACAAAAAAGCGCTGCCACCACCCTCCCTTAAACGCCACCACAAATCACAGAACGTGATGCCTGCCACAGTGGCAGGCCAAAAAATATATCATTGTCGCGTGATTGTGATTCACATGCCACACGCGCTTTTTGGAACATTGTTTTCGAAGAAAACACTTTGCGTCGTAATGGAAACCGTCACCTCCACTATTCCGTGCTTTGGACCAACATATGTGTGTATCCAAGCGCAGCCTCCAAACAAATTTGATTTGATTGCAGGATAAAGGAAATTTTCCTTATTTTGACATTATTTTGTTACGATTCACTTAGAGGACGGGTCCTTCCTCGTCAAAACACGTGGTTTATTTCCAGGAAGATGAATTTCATCCTCGCTTTATTTGAGTTTGATGGAAGGTATTCCTTACTTGTAACTTGGGTGACACTCCCTTTTATGTGGAGCGAACGCGTTCAAGTATATATGGTTTCCTGTGATTTGTATTCATGGCACATATTGTGGCACCTAACACGAATGATAGAGTCGTAAATTGTAAGACCTTTATTGCAGATGGTTTTATGACGGCATTATATTTGTTTACGGGCGATAATCAATACACATCGATGGCTTTTGGGAAGCACATAACGCCGCAGGTGGTGCCTTAGATTATCACTCTGGTTTACAGCCGTCCGCCGCCGCGCCGTTTGGTGGTGACAATTCCTGATATCGTACATTGGATTGGATCATAAACGTAAAGGAGAGACGTGCCGTGGCTGTGAGTAGTCTTAAAAAAGGCTAAAAGCAGTAAGAATGCAACTATTTGAATCCTTTATATCAATTAATTCCTTAAGTACTTTCGTCGGAATTACTTGGTTGTAAATCTTTACAATTCCACTGAGGGATGTCATCATTTATACATTCACGACTTCAATTGGCTTGAGTTGTTTGTGCTATTATTTTTCTTTTCGACGCGAATTTCATGGCGAAATCCAACACGTGCGCGTAACGTACAACAAATTAAGTAGAACATAAAAATAAAAACAATACTGATGTCCTCGCATTAAAGCCGTCCTGGAACGAAAGCAACGAAAGAAGGAAACAAAATGGGAGGCTACATTGTTGTATGAGGCTTTTTGTGATACTCTCAGTTGTTGCATATGGGTTGGATCTGTGTCTTTGAAAGATACTATCTAAATTTGATTAGATCCGAGGAAGAGTAACCCTAGAAAACCGCTGCTGCTTTGGACTTAACTAATGCTCTATAGAATTCTCATCTAACTAGTTCTGCTCCTGATACAGAGTGCTGGAGGAAGTCAAAAAGCTCAGCAAATATTGGTTCCTTATACGTGAAAGACACAAAGCAAACTCTATTAGCTATACTAGGGTGTGGATGTAGTTCAAAAGTCGGCCACATCTAGAGAATGGACTACGATGCTCCAGTCAAGATGATCATAGCTACAGATTCGATACGAAGAAGAACATCAAACCCTCAGTACAAAGACCAAGTTGTCATGGAAACCAGAAAAAAAAGGAAGTTCAGGAGCCCTTAATGACTAAATTTCGTTGGCCATTCTGTTCAGAAACCTTCTCTTAGGTTCGGTTAGGTAAAATTGACTCGTTACCACACTCAGGTCAGTGCTGACCCATTGTAATGGCCATAATAAGGGGTATATGATAACCCTTACCCGGAGGAACCCTGTTTGTTACCGAAATAAAATGCCATAACTTGTCATTTGAATTTACCTTGTTTGCGGTCCATTATATACCTAGAGTCCATTGATGTGCTGGAGAGTTCCTCTAAATCGTTAAAGAAGTGTCTCCCCAGGAACTTATGCCTTATGCCAATGAATGAATTCTTCATCACCGCAGCCTCTGCACAGCTCCTCTTCAGTCATTCGTAGTTTTCTTTTATGAAACCGCAGAGTGTTGTACCCTGAATTCCTATCTTCCCTAAAAAGTCTCTCGGGCCTTGATTTATCAAGCGCGGGCCATAGTTTCCTTGTAACAACACAGGTCTCTATGGATTTCCACTTTGATCTGTCTTCCTCGTGGTTTTTTTCCATGCTGCAAGTTTGAGAGCACAAGAGGGGGAGGTACATGGATGGGTAATTTGGTTTTGTTGTCGATGTTGAGCCACCTCTTGCCAGTTCGTCAGCCTTCTTGTTTCCCGGTATTCCTTCGTGTCCTTGAACCAGCTCAGTTTAATCTTGTGCTGCATATCAAGAGCCATAAGTTCTTTGCAACAAGCTTTGATTTTATCTCAACGGCAGGCTTTTATACCAGCCTGGCTGTCAATATTATAATTGAAACCTACTCTTCCTTTACGAAATATTGTGTCAATATACGTCAATACCTTCTTTCATAGCTTGGAGCTAAACGAATGCATGGCTTAGGACACTAATGTGTTAAGTGCTCGAAATGTAATTTTATAGAAGAGAGCCTTTGAGTCTTGGATTTCAATAGTCCTTCGGCTGTTAGCACATATTTGCGTTACGCATCTCACGAAGTCAACGCATCTTAGCACAGAAAGATTCTAATGGTATACTTAACTCATTTTCGACCAAACACTGAATGCACTTAACACATTTGTGCGCTAAGCCATCGATATATCCTCTTTCTACATAAATATATTCTTTTTCTGAAGAAGGAGAAACGTTTCCTTTCATGATTTTTCTATACGTATGAGTAGGTAGTGGACATCACCACTTCTAAGGATTCCATTTTCTACACACGTGTATCAAATTTGATTCGTAGAACTACATACATACGTATGAATGGACAGTGGTGGATCAATAAACTAGTTCCTTCACTTCTTTTCCACACAAAATGTAAACTAAAAACAATGTACCCTACTCAGAGAATATTTAGACATTCACTGTCTCGTTCTGCAACCCCCAACTCATCCTCAACAAACTGTTACCACTGGCGAAGCCTGAGATTGTGTATTTTTTGTGTGGATTCCCGCATGAATGCGTAACATTTAATGATTATTTCACCAGGAAACTTCAGAATATCCCCTGAATTATAATTTTATTTACTCATTTCCGTTTTCCCCCATTTATTCCATAAACTTGCGACGTGCAACCGAAATTAAATTCATCAGTATTTTTCCTTAAATCAAATCAAATACATAGATACATTCGAATGTATCGCATACACATCACTCAACTATGATGTAAGCGAAGAGGAATATCCGACTGAGGGAAATAATATCCTTCATCGCCTTTTGAAATCGTCTCGCTGCTGACTGCAGGATATGATATCTCATTGCAGTGCCATAACGCATGGACTTATTTCGATGTAATAAATCCATCACGAGTCGAGGATGATGACTGTAGGAGTGGTGGGTGGTGATTCAGCTATGAAACAAAATATGTTTCACTCCTCTGCCGCGTGACTGCAAACTGCACTCCGCGGTGGTGTTGTCATTTTCAAGCAGTGTTTCGACTTCCGAGGGGCCACCATTGGAGAGTCTTTAAGAGAATATGCTGGCGATTTTATTTCTTTGCCTTTGGAGCTGTACATTACATAAATCGATCTTAAGTGGAATTTAATTAAATTTAAGGATTAAAAGGGAATTTCATTCCATTTAATGGATCTGCCTCGCTTGGAGATATATTGCCCTTGAAGTCCATTAGCTTAAAAAAGGACTATTGATAGTTTTGCTACTAACAAAGCCAAGACTATGGTATCATATTCCCAAGCCCGCCACACCTCTGAGGTATAAAAAATTCTCCCTGTAAAAAGGATACACATAAAATATATATTAAAAGATAAATTTTATGAAAACTCCTGCAAAAAGTTGCACAAGACTTGCATCACTCAGATTGCCTCGTGCACACACATAATTCCCCCAGGGTAATGTGTATTTCCTCTTTTCGAAAAAAGAAGGACTAAAAAACTTTGATTTGATTAAACAGTTTATGCATGCCTGAGTAGAAATTTGCATATAATAGTCCTTTTTCCACCACCACTATGGAACGAAAGGAAATTATAATTAGCAATTCACGTGACAGTTAATTGCTACAAGTGCGTGCTTAGAGGGCATTTATGCTCTCTCTACCTAGGTAGCAAATATGTTTTATACATATGTACTTATGGGTGGAGTTGATCTAAGCAATGGGGAATATCATCAGAATGGGTTGGGTTAGTGTTTGGGTAACAGAACACATTCGGAAAAAATGGTGACATTGTGCAAATGGATTGTCGCTAAATTTTACTAACGCCGGAGAAACATTAGCGTATACATTGCTCGAGGCCAGCAGGAAGTGAAAAATGAAGGGAATGCATTTGCCAAGGACAATACGCCTGATTTATGAGTTTAAAGTTATTGTAAGGTTTTTTTCATTGATCCAAGTGCAGAGGATAATTAAGTTAATGACACTGTTTGATTGTATAGAGGGGTTTGCTCAAAGGTCAACTCTAACATGTGCTTTCTAGAGTCAGTTAAATACTTGTTCTTGACAAGTGGTAAACAGTATTAATTTAATGAGTTTATTGGTTAATTGATGGAGGACTAACAGTGGGTTATAGCTCTATATATTCTTTGAGTGCTTAAACCTTTAGAATCGGCGCTCTGTTTCCATACAAGATCGTTTAGATACCATATTTGACTTTAGTTCCACTCTTCATCAAATTCTGTTGCGTAGTTCTCAAGTCAATGATCTTAGAAAAAACCTGTAAAACTTCTATGAAATTTTTTCAAAGCAGGAATACTTAAACCATCAAATAACCATCCTCGTACTCTTCCTCCGTCTCGACTGTCTTGGAAAAATGTTGCTTCTAATCGCATCAAATATTTGTCCATATGGAAGTGATTTTTAGGCACCTTTTGATGTAATTACGAAGAGCACAAATCGTACATTTCCTTTTCATTAGCTTCCTTAAATTCACGGAACAATCATCAAATCCTCTCGAGTAGTTTCTGTCTTCCCTCCTTACATTTCAAATATTCAAATCTCAACTGAAATAATTTCAATTTGCCAACAAATTGTGAAGCATACTTCTAGGCCCAAAAATAACTCTACTTTCTGTCAAACGATTGCAGTGGTGAGTTCAAAGTGCTCGCGAAATTTTAAAAATTCGTTTAAATTATTAAAAAATCAAAGTAGAGTTGTAAAAAAGTGCTTAAAATATTCATTAATTGTTGTAGAATAATTTTCTGTGTGCAAACGTATGAAAATCTACGTGAAAATCGCGAAAAACTTTATATAAAAGTGATGAGGTTTTCTTGTCTCAAAATGGCCGAAGTCTTGGTGAGTCTTGTTTTTTTTTGTTCAGATTTGTTTTAAAGGAAGAGAATATTGCTTTATTGGACTTGAATGTAGAAATTATTGTTTATTTTCTTATATTTCCAATTGAATGTGGAGTAATATGTACATATATACTTGATTTCGTACACTGGACACGTCGTTGGCCGATTTGATGTTATTGGAGTGTTGTATTTGTATTTTTACGACTGCGTTGTACCTGTTGCTTCTTTCTTCTTTATTTTAGTCGTGATTCTGATTCTCAAGAATCGGAACTCATCTTACGTTAGCCTCAAGTGCTCCTTTCTTCTGTTGTCTTTTGCATTTATCCCCTGAGCTGACGTAGGTGGTGTGCGGTTAATGTCGTCTGTTAACATCTTTCCCTCATGTTCATGGTGGTTTCACTACCTTTACTTTTCTCCTTTAACCCTTCGCAAGGGCATCGATAACGTCCGCGGGCCATCTTGTTCTTGTGTTCAAGTCACTCCCAAGGAACTTGATTCCTTCTTCATGTTTATCTGCTTTGTGACCGGCTTCCACTGGATGGCATATTTTATAAAGCAGCTGATGAGTAATTTTCAAAAGAGCTGTACTAGAACAATTTTCAAAAGAACTGTACATCGGAATAGGTACTTGCTGATAGTTGCTACACATAGCCATAGGCCAAGGTGTAAAGAAAGAAATGTTTGCTGGGAAAGGATATTTTTATTTCGGTTGTTCGGCGAGGTTATAACGAGGATTATAACTCTCCTTCTTTACTTCGGTCTTACTGGTTCGCCTCCCGGCTTCGTGACCTTATCCCTGAAGTCAAACGAATGTTGCTGTTGCTGTGATTGAGGAGTTTTTAGGGCTGTCTTGCTTACGAATGTTGTTCCGCGCTTCTATGGCATTGCTTTTTTAACTTAACACAAGTTGATTAAGATCCCCCTCCCCCTTGCTCACTTTCCTCTAATAATTACTCTACCCGAAGACTGTCTGATTTGAATTCAATGATATCCCGTTCAGCCATTGTCCACCTTCCAGCCATCTTAGTCGCTGTATGTGAAAGCTTTTTGGCAGGTTGATATATTGTTTTGTACCTTTCTGTCAACTTGACGTCTATGCACACAGGAGGAGTCCACTTGGACTTTTGCCTCACAGTAGTTAACACCGTGCAATTAAGAGGTAGGGTTTCTCCGAGTCTGTATTTCTATGCATGCAGGGACCATTTAAGTCCCTGAACTTACTCGTGTTTTTTTAAAATATCGTTCGATTCACCTAAGGAGCTTATTGCCAAAGAATCTTTTCAAACACACCCACAAGGGTTTCCATTCGAACCTCTAAATAAAAAATCCAATTTTCATTGTACATATGATAGCCTTATTTATTCAACAATATCGATTAAAAACTATCTAAACTAATTCATCTTCTTTACAAAAAAAGGAAAATTAAAATAAACTAATTTCAAGTTGTAGATCGCAATCCAAAATTAAAAAAAAAATATTAAAAAACAAAGAAAAAAATAAACATCTAGACTACGAAATTTGTACCAAACGAAATGGTTTTAGTTGTCCTTTTTTAGCGTTATTATTTTTTTTTTTTTTATGTACAAACAACATTGTTGTATAATAATAAATAAAATATTTTTTTTTGTTTTGCTTTATATCTACACATACAAATAAATTTTCTTTTTTTCCTTTTAAATTTGTTTAAATATAAATGTTTTACCTAACTATTTTATTTATAGTTAAATATTATTTTCTTTAGTTGAGAGTTCCCCGCTCTGTACAAAGGAAATAGTATTTTATTGGAGCAATGAGTGTGGAAGTTAAAGGGCGGGCGGGAAACAAAGCTATCTTCTCTTTTTGTAAGAAAAATTTTGTTTAGCGCGCTTTCTTTCTTTTTTTGTCTTTTTAATATCTTGCTTTCTTACAATCTCTTGCTTTATTAAATGGCTAATGACTTTAATGCTATTACGAAATTCCATAAAAATAGTCCGTTTACATGTCATTTTTTTTTTGTTTGTTTAAATTTATCGACGAGGGACATTTGTTTAGCATTTTGTTTATTTTTAAGTTTTTTTAAATGCGACAAATAAAACTGCTGCCTTCTGTTGCCGTTTATTTTGGTTTCAATTTATCTTTTTTGGTGAGTTCTTTGGTGATGTCTTTCCTAAATAAATTACAAAAAGAATATAGAAAATTATAGTAAAAAAAAATTAAAAATTCTACAAAAAAAACAAGAAATAACAAAACCCACATGCAAACGAAAAAATTGGACAAAAACAAAACAACATAAACCAACTGGTATAAGAATGTTTAGCACCAATATTTGTTTTAAACTAAATTTATAAACTAAACAAAAATAAATTACTGTCCAAACGATTTTTTTACATATTTTTTTTTTTTTTTTGAAAAAAGAAAAGAAAACATTTACATACTATACATCTTAGAGTTAAGAATGTTTTTGTTCTTCTTTTTAATATAAAAAATGTTTAAAATGGTATAAAAAACGTAGTATATTGGTATGTTTATAGTTTTGTTAGACGATTTTTATTTTAATATCGTACGATGTATCAACAACATCGACGCGGGGTTTATTTAATTTTCCATGTGCATGTGCTATAATTTTAGGATGAACATAATAGATAGGACCTTTAAATGAAACACAAAAGAAAACGAAATGAATTGCTTTTTTTGTTTTTTAAAAAGTTTTTTTTTTATACAAAAATTGACACAATTATGAGGGTGAAGTTATTAAGAAGAAAGTTATTTTGTTATATAAAAAGAAGAATAAATTTTGAAATAAATGTAAGGTAACTAATTTAATAACCCATTTACCGAGCATTTAAAACGATATTGTTCGAAGGGGAGAAGAATTGAGCGAGCTTTGAGTACTTGAGTAGTACAAGGTGGCTATTTCCCTCAGCCTAATAGCAAGAGGGCTTCACCCTTCTTTTCTTCAAACTGAAGATAATAAACTATTACACGTTCTAACCACTTCAATATTTTTGTTCAGTGACTCTTGCGGAGCACTAGTTTTTTAACTAGTTGCCATCGGTGGCAACATCTCGGCCACTGTAACAATGCAAAGCTGCTCTGGCCCAAGCTGAATAAAACCAGGTCCATCGGACTTCTGAAACACAAGAGAGGAACCTTCTCCGAAATCGTAAACACCCTCACCTGACACTGTGCTAGAGAAAGACAAGCGCAAAGACTGGGTATCTCCTCCAATGACTCTTCCGCAGAAGCTGTATTGAGGAAGGAAAAGAGGACTCTATTAGTCACATCCTATGCACGTGCCTCGCACTCGCCAACATTAGAAAGTCCACATTAGGTTAATACCTGTTCAACGATCTAAATGATCTTAACAATGCCTGTACGGCTAAGAACTATACTAAGGACTAAATGGTTCCCAGAGCAAAGACCTTTTTAGTCACTGAACAAAGCTAGTACATGTGTTTCTACCTCACCTTCAAAGCATAATACTTTAAATTGATTTGCAAAGTAAAAAAAACATTGGAAACTGTTAAAGCAATATTGAAACTCGTTGTAGAAGCACCTTTCCTAAAACAAACAAAATGCAAACTTCTAGAAACAATTTGTAAAAGGAACAAAAAAAGGCGGAGATCGGTCTTTTAGGCTCTTTAGAATCAGCCGAGCAATTACTGATCTGTTCGAGGACTTCCTATACTCATTTTTCTAATTTGTTTCCTTTTCTTTTCTGAATCCTCTTTTAATATATGAATACTACAAAATACAATCAAAACTAACACGTCAGTAGATTAAGAGTACGTCCGTAGTGAACCAGTTTCTTGCTTTTTCGCTCAAATGTTTTTCAACGATAATCACGCCAATACCTAAGAGCCAGGCCGATATTCTAGCAAGTGATGGTCATAGTGAACGTTGGGCCGGTACAGTCACTTGTATGATCACAATAACGTAGAAACTCAAAGAACACGAATGAAAGCTAGTTACTGACGTGAACAAGAACTAAAAATAAATTCTGGTTAAAGCTGATTAACCAGGAAGCGGATTCACTATGGATGTACTCTTTCATCGAGCACCTAAAAAGCGATAAGCTGGTTTATTACCACTGCGAACGAACCCTAATTCCGACATCACTAAAGCAAAGCTACTCTTCAAAATGCCTTTCAATATAGCCTACAACTTGTTACAGAATAGTAATTACAAGAAATAAACTGCATACCATCATTTAAGCGACAACACTTAAAATGCTGCACACCAAATAAATGCCGGTAAATTTTCAGGCGAACTAAACCCAAAATACAAAGAAAAGAAAGCAAGATAATGTGAAATTAATATAAACCAAAATTAAATCCACAACCAATTTATATATAGACACCAATCAAGTGCATCAAAACACAAGGCAACATAGAAACAATAAAGAGGACTTTTTTCTCTTAAATATACAAACCTTTTGAATCTCCTCTCAGGACAGCAGAATCTCTAAATTCTACGTTAACCTGCTTAACCGGAGAGTTGTGTTGTTTTTTCTTTTCTGTTGTTCTCTACAAAACATAAATGAATTAGCTTTAGTACAAGAACTTTCTATTTTAAGACTTACCTGCCATAGTACACAACCATATACAAAAATAATCGAAATAAAGACCTGTATAGACAGCCAAATAATAATATTTGTAGCCTGTGTCCGTTCGAATAACTCTCGTCCGTTCTTGATGCATAGAATCGCCTCAGAAACCATAATGGCACCGTATACCCAACACTGGGTACCAACTCGCTTACACCGCGAATCTGTTACGTAGGTGTAATATTGTCTACAAATTTACTTAGATTAGTTTTCATTCTGTGGTGGGGTTGAATTTGTAACTTACCTCACAGAAGGTGCTACAAACAGTCCAATGAATATCAATCGTCCAATAACAATATAATGATCTGGAGGCATTTCGAAAATGTGTTTCAAAAAGAATGTATTCAGTTCTGTTACCTAAAATTGTACACAAAGCCCATTAAGTAACCATTTTAGTGGCTTACTGTGTGGTTTTAATGACAAACCTGCCAGAAAATGACTAGTTGACAGACAGCGGCGAACCGCATATACGTTGACTGTGGATCCAACCACCGAATGTGTGTCCAACTCTCCGGTGTGAATTGCAGTACAGCTCGCTTTATCTTTCCGCTTGTGCTCGAGATATCACGTATACTCGCCCATTTGTACTCGCGCATTTCAAGTATTTTACAGATTTTCAGACCCACCCATATGCCGAGACCATTACAGACGATCACATCCAATATGAGAGCATCCCACCAGCATTCTATGAAATTGGGCAGCAGATGAGCAAATGTGATCTCAGTGATTTCCCACATAATTGAGATTGCCCACAGGATGCCCATGTGTCTGATGAGAATCGCTTTGAAAGCCCAACCTAGGAAGTGTCCCCAAGCGAATACGTCCAGGTGACTTTTAACCCGCTCAAATGATACATCCGAACAGTTGACACCGTATTCCTAGAAATCACATTAAATTGTAATGTCATTTATGGATTTGTGTCAGGTTTTCTAACTCACCTTATCCATGTTGATGTGAAAATCTCTTAGCTTTGGATCCAGCCAATAGAATATGTTCATGATAGATTTGTAATTTTGGAACATGAAAAACTGCAGTGCCAGCAGGTAGAGTACCGAGCAGCCGAATAGTATTCGCCAAACTGCCGGATGTGGTCGTGTGAATGGTCCATTGGGAAAAGCCAGCACTGAGATGATTAGGAAGAAGAATACAACGCATAGCATACCAGCCCAGATGTTTTCCTCGAAATTACCTTCGTCCCTAAAAAAGATAAAAAAAAAATAGTTGTTACTTAGAAAAATAAGGAAGGGATAAAAGGAGGTGGTAAGGGCGTTTGTTGCTTTTTGTTTCTTTTGTGGTGTGAAGGCGGCGAAATGTTTGTTCCTTGTGCTGTCGATATAAATTTTAAACTGTGTTTTGTTAGCATAAACACAAACAAATAAATGTGAAATGCCAATTAAAAGAACCTTGATGCCCACAATTGGGCTTGTCTTTTTCGTTTAAGAGCCCATCAATGGCCACAAGCCATAACCGTATAAGTCGACTTACATAAGAAGTAATTGAGTCAAGTATATCACAATGTTTTCAAATATTTGAAGCATGTACTGTCAATTTCTTAAACTGACTGACAAAAACAATTTATGTATTGACAAGAAAGCAAAACTGAAATATCAATATTCCATACGTTTTCGCAGAAAATCAAAACTTCAAACGCGTTTTTCTCAAAACTGTGACAATAGATCATACTATATTTTTTATTCCTTCAAAAGAATCATATTGACTGTTGAAAATAATTAAACTTTTCTTTTTCTTTACAGCACACGTCTTCAAGAGACCTTCTCTACGTTCATCGAGCTTACGTCCACTGTAAGTGTAGCATAGAGCACGCGTTTTTTTTATTTCGAGATATCCGTATCGGTTCCGATAGCATGTGACGCGATTTTTCGAAACCCCTTTATTTGAAATTCCCTTATAAAAAAAACTAAAATTTTATTTAAAAAAAAATTCCTACAAAGTCTGTTTGTTTTCATATAATCTTAATCGAAAAATGTCCTTAAAAAATAACCCGCGAGTTACATTTCCCCCCACCATAAATCGAGTTTAAAGTGTGCCCTGAAATGTGTTGGAAAAAAATATAAAAAAAAATGCGGCGATTCCCTTTAATTTGCTCCCCCAAAGTGCTTGCTCTTAATGTCTGTTTTCTTGGAAAATATAAAATTAAGTGTTTTAGTCTTTCATCGTATAAAAGTGTTTTTAATAAAAATGTTATGAAAAAGTGAATGCCCCTTTCAATAGTCCACTGAGTGCGCGAAATGTGCCTTTGATATCTGAAAAATACGCCATATTCTTGTAAAAAAATATCTCCCTTTAGCTAAAAAAGAAAGTGTTTCTCTATTCGTAAATTTGTCTCAAAATATCCCCCTCATATCCCACTGTGTGTGTGAAGTGTTTGTTTCGTGTTCGCGAGTGGTTCGAGAGCTCTACTGCTTGGAAACTTTAGTGGACGTAACACAATAAATATGGTGAGTCTTTTTCACCTTTTTACTATTTTATTTAAAACAATTTACGACATCATATGAAGATGTATGAATAGTAATAGCTTAGGTTTTCTCCTTTTTGTCGTGTTCACGAAGATAAAGCTATTATGTCCTTCTTTAGGATAGCAGTAGTTGCAGTTTGTGGATAATAGGTTTAAGGTCTAAAGTTCGATAAGGGCTTAGGATTCAAAGGATAGAACTATTTGTAGTCATAAAACTTTTCTTCTGTTCTTTAGTTCTCTTCGTCTAGCTTCAGTTGTGTCTGTTCACATTGTTGTGGGAAGGGCAAGGGTAAGCAGGTATGTACATCGCGTTCACATCGCTCGAGTCGTACTACAATTGTTGACAAGTGGAACCCTTGAATCGGGTCAGTTTCATTCGATTGGCAGCAAGCAAATTTACGATAATGAAGTGTTTCGTGTTTACGCTTTCAAAGGTTTATTCGTTAGTTAGTTTTAGAGGATTCACTTCAGCCTCCATTGGGTCCGTTGTGTTTCTCGCTAGTACGTTTAACTGTAAGCATTTGGTAGGGAATGTTTTTGGGAAACATGGGGTCTATAAGCTGCACTATGTCGAATAACGATCTCACCGATTCCTAACTGTCTGAGGTGTGTTAGGTCTGGTATCGCTACTGCCCCCAGTATTCTGTCTTAACCTCGCTGTAGCTGAGCAGTGGCAGAAGAAGCAGTGCCCTATATCTTCCTCTTTCTCCTCACAATTGACTTAGATCAATGTCCGTCTGGATGGAATCAAATGAGAAAAAAAAACTGTTTGCTTCACTCGAGAATCCCATCACCCCTTTTCGTGCCTTTTTATTGAAAATTGCTTCCTTTCTTTCGAAAAAATTTGCGTAAGTCCTTTGAGGTGAACAGGCACTAATCTACTTTCGGTTTGACGATGTATAGGTAAAGCAAAACAGTGTCACAGTGTCTATTTAAGAATGCTCAGCTACTATAGATAGTCTTCTGTTTTACAACCTAGTCCGCATACTTCTATGCATTTTTCTTATTCTACCGGAAACTCACATCTTTGAGCTCATACAACGTCAAAGAACTTTTTTCTCTCCTACTTATGTACATACATATGTAGGTTCTAAATTCTTTACAACATTTTAACTATCCTGTGTTTGTCCATTGTTAAACCATTATTTTGGCAGCAGTTTTCAACGACAAGATGTTTTTTTGCCACCAAGAACCTTACACATTCTTTGGCAATTAAGAGCCTCCTTCGTGCAACAAGTTGCCGGCATACCCGCAGGAAAAAAAATTAAAATTTCAAGAGCGAATTAAGAAAAACATAAAACACAGCTTTTGTTGCAGGAAATGAGATAATAGTTTTGAGTAGAACTCAAATAAAATGAGTGAACCCACTGCTGATAATCGTTCATTCGCCTTTTTGTTGTCTAGAGTGGATACAGTGACGATGCGACAAATCGTAATGGTCAACACTCACCCGATCGTCCTATCCCACGCGACAGATAATGTTATCTCCGAATAACACGACACCCGTATGAGTCGTACGATGAATGATACTACAAAGGCTAACGTGACGAAATTTTTATTTAATAGCTACTGGTAGGCCGATAAGACGGTACGATACTTGGTTGGAGTGCAAAATGATTAGGTGTCCACACTGACGTTGAGAATAAGAGATTAGAAATTTAATGGGTCGTCTTGTATATGAACTTGTTGTTTGTTTTCACATAGGGGGGGTGCGAACCGGATCTTTGTCAATTGGGAAGGAAGGTTCAATGTCGAAGAATAGATTTTGATCTTAAGATCGTATGACAATGCTGGTATACTCGGGGAAGTGAGTAACTAAATGAATGAGAAGTGGAAATGAGAAAATCTAAAGAAACAAATTAGTCAGTCTCTTCAGAATCTATATATTCAACTTGAAAGGTACTCAAAGATTTGACAGTCAATCGAGATCTTCAAATCAATTAGATAAGCGGAACAGATAATATCTGGATTAGGTAGCTATTAGAAGGCATAAGAAGAATTTACATAATACTTCTTCTTCTTCTGTAAAATATTCGTTTTGTCTTACGAATTCAGAAAACAGGCAATCTTACACCATGGCATTTGAGTGCTTGTAGCAAAAAGTATCAAGTATCTTTTGTCACCAACATAGGTACTCACATTTTATTTCTATTGTTCTAATCATTCTGTTTCCCCGAATAAACTAGTAACAACTGTTCACTATTCATAGAAAAATAAACACAGTAAATTATGTAGTAACTGCCTCTATATGGCACTGTAATGCGGAACCAAAGATAAACAATAAAACACTGCTAATTAAGGCATAGCTCAATGCAAACTATTTACATCTCTATTTTCGACAAAACTGCCCCCCAAAAAATAAAAAAAAAAACATTCAATTTACTTCTGTCGAGAATGTGATTTTACTATAAAATTGATGCCAAATACATTTGCGCTTTTGTATAAATTTTATGGAGCGCAGCAGTTTCTCAAATTTGGCAGAGATACAACACGCTTGCATACTGCATATCGTATTTCTACTTGGGTTTTCTCTTAACACATCTAGTCTAAATTGCTCATGTGAAATTCCTGCTTTTTATGGTACTTAACTATAACTAATTAATATAAGTCACACAATAAAAACATTCTCATCACCTGATTAAGGTCGGGATCGTTCGGTGCACGAGACCCTTATAAAAATTCTCACTCAAAGAATTCTGAAGAAATTAAAACAAAACACTCAAATCGTATTGCAGTCGTTTCTCTCAACAAACTTGAGGTAGTGTGACCAGAGTGACGGCTCTGTTGTTCAATCACTTTTAGCTGTGCTAAAATTTATATTCGGATTAAACTTCATTCAAAAGAGCAGTTTAAGTGCTTTAATTCGTATCAATGTTCAACTTTTCCTTAAATTGTCTGAGGTTTTCTTCATTTTGGGAAGCTTGACAGCTAAGGGTGCGGGTATTTTGTAGATGCCGTGTGTAAAAAATGTGGTTGTTAATGGAATAATAGACTGCCGAAAATATTTTGTTCAAAAAGAAGGAAAGAAAGAAACAGCGCGACATATTTATAGTTAAGTCTTACTTAAGTTCACGCTTAGTCGACAGATAGGGCTATTTCGAGGAATGGGCGGGCAGGGGAAACCTCACCTTTCTATTATGCTTAATCTTTGATTATGATTAAGTTGATTTTCGTAAATTTAGGCTCAATAGACGATTTAGCAGTTACATTCCTTAATTTGCTACCAATTGGACGGTAGCGGAAAATAAATTTCAGCGCATGTAAAATGTCATTTAATTACAATAAGTAGGCTTAAAACAAATGGTCAGAAATTTCCTTTCTTTGAACAATTTTAAACAGCAGCGTGAGTGAAATGGCTCAGTGATTAGTGCGTTGGAGAACTGTCTATGGAATCCCAAGTTAGAATCCGCGAAAATAAAATCAATGTTTCTTTAGGTCGTATCGCTTGATCGCGTCTGACGAATCTCCCAGATCATTACTAACAAAGAAATCTTCTCGAAAATCCCCTTGCCCTTTGGACATGGCATTAAACTGCAGGTCCCTTCTGTATGTGCAAAAATGTATACCAAGCACAACACGTACAGTTCTGAGAAGTTAGGCCTTGTCTCTATAGATTTTCCACACTAAAATTTCTTTCTAGTATTTATCAGTCCAATCAGGAATAATCCCGGGGAATTTTTTCTCGAGGACTTTATTTTTCTCAAAAATTGTTCACTTCGAATCCACGAGGGAAAACTCTAAAGTTTCGAAATCAGCTGTTTAGGAGAATTAAATGTCACTTTGCGAATTTTGTCAAATTAATTGTTGTAACATGTTTGTTTTGTTTTCACGCACGTAGTACGGGCTGTGGCTCAGTGATTAGATCGTTGGACTACTGCACAAGAGGTTCTAAGCTTGAATCCAGAAAAATACAATCGATCTTTATTTATTTTATATTTTTTCCCCTTGGCTTTGTTGATAGTTTTTGACAATAAAAGTTTAATTTATTTCTATCTGATAGCTAAAATGTCGACAAACAAAAATAAAACTCACATTTTAAACCATTTTAAAGAAAATTCCCGCTTGAATTGTTGGAGAAAAATTTTAAGTGAAAAGCAAAAGAATTCCATGATTTATTTTACGTTCGTGATACCTACTTTTCTCTTTGAGAAATTTTTCCCTTTTTTTAAAGTTTAACTAGAATAGGAGGAAAATGAAAAGGGAAAAATTGCTTACTTTACAGAATAGAAGAGTAGAGAAAAGTGAAAAATATTTTCGAGGAATTTATATTCACGACTGATAGTATATGTTGGCCACACTATTATTCTCTTTCACTCGATTCCCCCGTCTTTTCTTAAGTTAATCTCCCCTTTACAGAAGGTAAAATAAAAACACGTGTAGATAACACATTGGGGACCGATTTGAGTAAAAATAAACTTCAGCGCACAAAGGAGAGGAGGAAAAATTGCAAACGAGAACCGAAAGAGAACGCAAAAATAAACGGACAAAAAATCAAAGAAAATTATAAATGAAACCCGAGAGGGTTGGTTTTTTTTGTATGTTTAATCGATAATTACGAGAAAAAAGTGAATGAATTTCATACTTAACGACAATTAATCATACAAATCACTTGGAAACTTACTCCTCCATTGGTCTGGTAATCGAATTACAAGCCGCATTCCAATTATTGCAAGGTCGTTCCACTACCACTCTTTCATTAATCCCGAATCATTTCTTGTTTTCTGGACACAACCTAGGTATAAACTCCTGCACAATTGGGTACAAATCGATTTCTTCATTTATAACGCCCGACTATATTCTGGCGAGAAGATTTTCAATTTCATTTCGGAAGGCCACTGATTCTTGAAAAGGTTAATTCGCTTGCATAACACTGCGTGCGGTGTGTGTGGAAGAATTAATTACTTTTGGGGTTCGGATGTGTGAAATGAGGATACAAAAAAACGTAGTAGCAAAACACAGAACTCAACTGTAGGAAGAACAAACGACTAAAACGGAGACACGGCCGCTGTGAGCAAAAGCTGTAAAAGGGCGGCACAAAAGAGAAGTGAATTTCGCCTCCTTTGTGTGGCTCACTTCCGGCGCCAGAGCTATCTAGTCAGCCTGCGCGCAAGAGAACACTGGAGAAGCTGTCAAAAGTACAAGATTTGTTTATAGGCAAAACCACCCCTGCACCCCACTCCACTGATAAGGGTTTCCACCCAAACCCAATAACTCACCTGACGAAGGCAAAGTACATGACACTGATAATGGAGACAGCCAGCAGTGTGATTGTGTGCGGTTTGTAGAAGAAATCCAGCGAAATATCGTCCACTGGACGTTCATTGACAATGACAAAGGTCTCGGCGATTTCATCTGGGGTAGCCTTTCGAGTTGCATTGGGCGAACGAGGACTGGAGCTCGGCCCTGACGGTGGTGTTCCTGATGACGTCTCCTCAGTTGAATGGTCTCCTGTGGCGGCCTGTGAGGTGGTGTCAGAGTCGATCTCACCGCCCACTCCCGGCGTACGCGCACCTATGCGTTTTTTCATGGTTGCGTGTTGTCCTCACGATGGTGGTGATGAATGAGAAAAAAAAGGATTCTTGGCGATATTTTGCGGATGAGATCCGAAGGTTAATGTCTGAGTATTAGTGTCGCACTATCACTACGCGTTACGTGATTGATTTTAATTGAAAATTTTCATCGCGAATTGGTGGAATTCGTGTGTTTTTCGTTGAAACAAATTACGCAAAACCGAACCGAATCGTACAGGAACTGCGGGGGAAATGAAAGTAAAAAATTGACGTTCTTTATCGGTTTTCCCTTTCGTTTTTTTCCTAGAACTGGTGTGGTGAATAGAATAGAGCGTAGTGAGTGTGTTCAGCGAAAAATCGAATTCGGTGTAGAAAATTTTTTAGACTTTAAATCTAGCACGATATAAATTTATTTTGACATCTTATTCAAACGACTTAGGTTGGGTACAAAACTGAAACATACAGTGTGGCGAATAATATCCCGGATACGGGTTAAATTTCTGCAACTAAAAGCGCCATCTGTTGGTTAGAACATGCGTTTTAATGCTTGAATCTTTCTATGAATTCCACGCTTGGTAAAAATGTATCAATAAAATTTAGAGTGTACGTTATTTTATTTTTATTCTCAAATAAAATTAACCATTCTCTAGTCGTCTTCTCTCAAACCGTCCATCCGCCCATCCGTTCATCCATTCGTCCATTCATATATCCGCAATTCGACCATCCGCCAATTCAACCATCCGTCCATTCGATCATCCGTTAATTCGATCATCCGTCCATT
The DNA here is from genome assembly GCA_949716465.1 of Chalcosyrphus nemorum. NCBI lineage: Eukaryota > Metazoa > Arthropoda > Insecta > Diptera > Syrphidae > Chalcosyrphus > Chalcosyrphus nemorum. The sequence continues at coordinate 58,560,920 of OX454334.1, read as the reverse complement.
CGATCATCCATCAATTCGACCATCCGTCAATTTGACCATCCGCCAATTCGACCATCCGCCAATTCGACCATCCGCCAATTCGACCGTCCGTGAATTCGATCATCCGCCAATTCGACCATCCGCCAATTCAACCATCCATCCATTCGATCATCCGTTAATTCGATCATCCGTCCATTCGATCATCCATCTATTCGACCATCCGTCAATTTGACCATTCGCCAATTCGACCATTCGTCAATTCGACCGTCCATGAATTCGATCATCCGCCAATTCGACCGTCCGTGAATTCGATCATCCGCCAATTCGACCATCCGCCAATTCAACCATCCGTCCATTCGATCATCCGTTAATTCGATCATCCGTCAATTTGACCATCTGTCAATCCAAGCATCCGTTCATTCATCCATCTGCTATTCGTCCATTCGATCACGCGCCAATCCAAGCATCCGTCAATTCGATCATCCGTCAATTCGATTATACGCCAATTCGATCATCCGTCAATTCGACCATTCGACTTATTGAACATTTGCCAATTCGAACATCAATTATAAAATAAGTGTTGCGCCTTTGCTTTTAAAGTCTGGAACATAAAAGAAGAGAGGCGGTAAACACTGAGCGTGCCTCAGATTAAAACGCCACTGCCAAGTTCCCAAAACTTCGCTTATCTAGTTGCCCAAATACTTTTGCACCGGGATGACAGATTATGTCCTAGTTGCCGCTGGATTGGCGAAGTGTTGGGAACTTGCCCAGTTACTCTTATTCTTAGTACAATAGGTTTCTTGATTTTCTTTCTTGACGTCGTCCATTAATATTTCTGTTGTTAGATGCACTTCTCCCAGTTATATGTATTCACCACGCTACAACATGTGCCAATAGACAGCTAAGAAAACAGCTGACTGATTGACATTTCGAAATTCTTATCAGTAGGCCAAGGGTGCATGCAAAATGTTGTTTTTGAAAGCGTTCCGGAATATCGCTAAACTATCGAATCCAAGTGTTAACTTAAACTTCTCTCGGTACCGTGAACTAAGAAAAACCACTCGACCCATCGATAAAGTCCAAGAATATGTAGTTCCTAAGGAAGGTAAAATCGAGTCAACCACAGTAGCTCACATTCGTGACGACTCCCTTCAAGAAGTAGAGAATCATGAAGCCAATCTACCCGCTCTACCAAAGGCTGAAAAGAACTACGTGCCCACATTCAACCTCGCCGCATATGTGAACAAATCAGAATCATTGCAGCAGCTTCTGAAGCTGGGAGTAGACCTGAACAGTATTGAAAGACGAAAGGGACTTCCAGAATTTGTCCTTAAACTGGACTTTGAGACGAATGTCAAACCGCACTTGGTGTTTCTTCACGATCTTGGCGTTCAACCAGAGCTGTTTGGTGAATTCATCACCAAGAATCCTTTGATCTTCAAAGAAGACCTCGAAGATTTACAAGTTAGAGTCAATTACTTAGAGGCGAAGAAGTTTACAGAGAGTCAAATAACACGGATCATCACTAAAAATCCTTTCTGGCTGATGTTCTCCACAAAAAGGATCGACAAACGATTGGGACACTTTCAAGAGAACTTCAAACTCACTGGGGATGAGGTTAGATATCTTGCGGCCAGAATGCCGAGGCTGATCACTTACAATATGGAGCATATCCGAAAGAATACATTTTGTATAGCCGAGGAGATGGGATTCAATTTGGAGGAATCAAAGTGCCTGCTGTTGAACAAACCCAAACTATGGATGCTGAGTAGGTATAGATTGATTGTATCTGGATAACCCGGACTAAGCATTGGTTTTTCTAGATTCAGATGAGCTGATTGAACGCTTTGCCTATGTCCATAAGGAAATGAAACTATCCCACGATATGATCATTCAATTTCCCGAGATCTTAATGTCGCGTGAGTTTCGTATTCGAGAGCGCCATGAATTTTTAAAAACCCTTGGACGTGCTCAGTACAATCCGGAGAAGGATCTGTATGTGTCGCCGAAAACCCTAGTCGAGGGCAACGATAGGCAGTTCGTTGCCAATGTTGCAAAATGTGATATGCGAACGTATGAGTTGTTTTTGAAGACGCGATAAAGTTATGGAATAAAAGTCGATCGTTTTTTGAATATAGTCTTATTTGTGCCTTCAATTGTGTATAAGTTTATCATTCTTATTTCTTTTTTTATAAAATATGTTGAAATAGTTAACGAATCCTTTCCAATACCTATTCCCCATCTAAACTTACTTTCGGACGGAATTCCCGGACTTCCATTTCTTCTCTAGGCGTACAAGAAATCTTCATTTCTACAACGTTCGCTCAAAAATGAAAGACGGGGTAGGTGGAGGAGTTTTACACGTACCTTAAGCATCTCATTCCGTATTCTAAGCGGAAATGTTGGCAATAAAAACTGCCCTTTCATAGCTACGATGTAATGATATATCCATGAATGATATCACCAACAGCCAAGCAACAATCAAGTGTCTGCAATCATCTACATCTGCGTCAAAGACCGTATTCGAATGTCGTGCGTCTCTAATGGAGAGCCATAGGGACTAACAAGGAATAGCAAAGCCATTGGGAACGCCAAACTATGCTCTTCGCTGCCCCCCGCTATGGTTCAGCACCATTAACATATCAAATCATCTCCGTAAATAGCACTACCTTCAATTTCTGTAGGCAACTTTGTCCTAATAAGCGTTCCTTTCAGTGGCAACACAATATACTGCATGATAAGCTCCCATGCTAATCACGTTGATATCCCCTTCAATGACTTCTGCTAGACCTGTAAAGGAAATAGTGCTTACTTTCATTCTATCCTCCTTGCCCTATCTATAACAAGGAGTCTTCGCGAAGATCTACCTTCCGTCATAACATCCGCGATCTTTCCTTTATGCTCTATAAAAAAATGTTCCTGTTGGTTCACTTAACTTTTGTGTGATTTCCTTCTTAGTATTGTAACATCTGTCTTTTCTTTGTTTAATTGTACTTAAAGTAGTCGTTAGTCCCAGAAAATATGTAGTAGGTAGTTCCGCGACGTATTCTAGCGGTCTGAAGCATACCGTACCTAACTTCTTCGTAAAAGTCGATCCATAATATTCTTCTACTATCATAACAGAGATTTATTGAAAGGTTGCTTTAAGGGATACAATGTAGCTAAGGCATCATTATTTTGCTCAAGATAGAACTTAGAATATGAATATGATTTGAAGACCTACATATATTGCTTTGTACTTTATTAGAAATTACTGCCCATAAGCCATTTTGTAGCCTCTTAACCTCCAGTTGGCTTTACCCCAAAGAGGAGAGATGTTCACCCCTTCCAGTGAACCCATAAACCTTGTACAACCGAAACAAATACACACGAGTTTAATAAGATATCCATCTTTTTTTTTTAATTTCTATAATAATTTATTTATACATTTTTCTTTCAAAAGCGATAATAAAAAGCGACAAAAAAAAATACTTATAAAAGAAAAATTCATACAAATTAAACGAAGAACTCAACAGCAACTTTGCGTGTGCTTTTCTTCTTCTCCACTCATTTCTAGCTTTTTATAGTTTATATCAAGAAATATTTTTAATCACTTCTAAACTAAAACCATCGATTCACATTCAGATGAAGACGCGTTTTGGTTTTTTGTTTGTTATGAAAAGTTCATTTAAAATACAAATATTTAATTCTATTTATTTTGTTTTGTTATATCAAAAGTAATAAAATAGAAATGTGTGAGTGTATGTTTATTTTAGTGGTTTTTTCCTGGTATCATCTTGGGTTCATGCATGCATCCTCCTCTCCTATGCGCGCGCCCGTGTCATTATTCAATATTCAAAAAATTATTCTTTTTTTTTTTTTTTTTTAACTATAATATATATTTTTGTTTTCAAGAGAATAATAGAAAATTGTAGTAAATAATTATTGATAATATGCATATGTGTGTGTTTATTAAATTGTTTTTATCTTTCATTTTTTATTTTTTTGTTTTTTTATCGAATTATCTCATTCGTTGTTCAGTCAATCACAACTCTTGTGAAGAGAATGCCACGTTTGCTAAGCCATAAGCTGCAAGTAAAAAAAAAATACATTAATTTGTGTTTAAGAGTTGTAGAGATAGCGTGAAACTTACCCTAAGCCAGCTCCCAGTAATAGCGAAAGGACATTGCTTAAAATAAGCGAATATAAGATCTCCCTGGAGAAAAGCGAATTTTTACCCACGCGCGTCAAACGGATGGAGTAGCCAGCGTTCTTCTTCTTTGGATGTTCAAATTTCCAATCCCTGCAAAAGAAAGATAGTTTGAGAATATTCATAAAAGAAAATTAAGAAGCTAAATAACTAAAAATGTTTCTTCAAATTTCTTTTAATCCCCTTCCATGGTCGAGGTCGCCAAAAGTTGTGAAAAATGTCTTGGCTCCTTAAGCGGTACAATAAATACTTTACCCCGACTGATCTGGCCTCAATTTATGAGACATTCAACCGACTAAAGTTGGAATATAAAGCTTACATCTGGTGTGGTGCACACAAGACCATTCTTTGGTCTTAGACAGGGTACGAATTCGTCATATAAAACTTTTTGGGTGACAAAGACATTGTGAGCTCTATAGCCTCACCGAAGAAATGTCTCGTGTCTTTCTCTATTTTAGCGCTTTCTCCATAAAAATGGTCCCGCAGAACAGCCAGCTTGTATTGCTCTCCTTCAAAATTTCACCTGCTATACGTATCATGCTTCAAATGCACATCAATTCTCTTTCTCAAGCCCGTCTCTCGCCTCTGTGCCTCTTCCCTCTTTTACGAAACGCCCGCGCCCCGAATCCTCAGTATAAGGGTATTCATATAGCTTTTGATGCGCACCGTCAGACTATCCAAAACCAAAAGTTAAAGGGTCCTACGCAAAATGCATTTAACCAAAATCAAGTCTCAATTTTTATGAATTTCTACAAGCCATTGCTCAGTCCCCTGACATCCTCTTTTCTTTTTGCATGTGATTACGACCTTTAAAATGTGAGACTTGACTCCAACCGAATGCATTTTGCATACGAACCAGAGAACTGCAGCAAGGGGCTCATTTTGTGAGCCACTTGAAGCATTCACTGCTTTCTAAGTACTCACACACATTTCGAGCCACTCAAAACACCGTATTGTATGTATTTGCAGTACTCTGTGTTCTTAGCTTCTTCTATGTTCATACTTTGAATGTTTTCTGTTTTTAAACTGGTTGCAGGTTGTGGTTGTTTTTTTTGTGCGTGAGAAAGCTAGTTTTTTACCCAATAATTCAAAACTGCAAGTGAATACATGTCCCTATTAGGAAGATATGTATCCATTTGCTTGCTCTTGTTCTTCTCATACAAATTACTACTTCTTTTCTAAGAAACACCTATCCAAAGTGCCCTATTTAGAAAGCACATAACTCAATTAGGCAAAAACTTGAAATCGTAAACCAAACCAAGTGGAATATGATCCCGAATGACCCCTTAAGACAGAAATACCTATTCACTGTCACAAATATGACATCATTCACCTTCCACAGCGATCGGTAGAGCATATAATGCAATAGTTTTAGTTTACTGACGTGTTTTTTGTCGATTTCAAAAAAACGTTGACATCTCTCTTTTTAAGATCTACCTAATTCGTATCATTAAGCAAGTCACATGGTGTCATGTGATAAAAAACAAATGCATCCCGTCCTATTGTCAACAAAGGCATTACTTAAACAAACATAACCCCGCCGTACATCCACGTAATAATTGTATTTTAATTGGATTGCGCTGCAAAGGCAATGTTAATGTGTTTACCAAACGTAAACGTTTGCGAGCAAACAACAAACACCAAAAAACTCACTTGGGTGGCTGTTGATCAGGTCGACTGCTCCATTCGCCTAGCCAATCGGTGTCCTTGTGAGTTTCACCCTCCTGCAACGAAAGAGAGAAATAAAGTTATTGAAATAAATTTTGAAAATTAATCGAGCATTTACTTTGCTCCAATAATTTATGTATACATGCTTGAGATCCTCATCTGGGCATAGTTCTGTATTTGGACTGTTTGGTGGAGATTTTGGACTAAAAATACAAAAATTTGTTTAGGCCTTCAACATAAAATTTCAAAGTTTGTTTACCTATCCCTAGGTGTATCACGTCTGGAACTGGCAAGCGAAACAACACGGCTCGATTGATTCGATTCTCTTTGTGCTTCACGCAATAGTCTCAAGTATTCCTCACCCGATGAAAATGGTAATGGTGTGATTCTATCGGGGCTCTTGACACCAGCCATAGCAGCTGCTGAACTCAATTCAATCCATGATTCTGTAATGAAAAAGAAGGGAATTGTTTACTTAAAGACTTGATGGGAGTGGGTCTTATGACACTTAAGACTTAAGAGAACAGTGATGTGTTTAAGAGCAAAACCTAAATCAAAGTCAAACTCTGCCTACAGACTCTTAGGGGAACGATTTTTAGACTTTCACCAATGTGTTTGTGTTGTGGAATGTGTAAGATCTATCTTTAGTTAGACAGAAAAAGTGTAAGCTCTTTAGTGAGATTTCGTTATAGACAATGCAAAACATCTTTAAGCATCTTCATGGGGAAGAGAAGGGACTATCGAATCCTTCGTTATAAAGATCGTTTGTATAACGAGCTTTCACTGTTTCAACAAATTCATTAGAATGCAACATCCTGAAATACCAAGGTAGCTTCTCAATTCATATTGATTCTTGTGACATCTGGTAGTTCATTAGAGCTACTATTGCACCTTCTGATCTTGGCCAATGTGCAGCAAGATGTTAGCCTTTTCCATTTGTTTTTACCCTCTTCTTTGTCTCCCCAAATCTGGTAATTACTGCCACTCGACGCATCCAAATAAGGAGAGTAGATATCTTTCTTTTGTTGACACCAATCAACTAAGCCAGTGTATCGATATAGAAATATTTGTTATCAATCTATAGCCGGTGGGAAATACGTAAACAACCAAACAAAAACAAAAATTAACACACTTTTGATAAATTTTAAAAACAACCGCCGCACCCACACACGTACATTTCGCATTTCCGCTGGCTCTGCCTCCTACGTAGTTCAGTTCAAAATATTATTGTCTTGCATCTCTTGTGCGTTTTAAATTTTTCATACTCAGCCGTGTTGTTGTCAACAAAATTACACGTGTGGGCTGTGACTCACTGTCTCAGCAGAGCAGTGCCACACTTGCCAAGTTGAAATATTATAACTCAACTCATTCAGTCAGAGAGACAGCCAACCTAATGCCAAATGGAGAAGCATTAAGTTGCAAGCAAAGCCTCTAAAAATAATGGCGACAACTTGCGTCAAGCCATTCCAAATAATGGCATCTTTTTTAAGCAAAAAAGAAGAAAGAAAACCTCTCAAGGCCACACCACCATTTGGCGCTGCCGTTCACCGCATACCGCGAAAACAAAGTTGAAGTACCTTTTAAAATAAATCGTGTGGTTATTGTTATCGACATGGGAAACATATTGTGTAGAATAGCTTTGTGATTGTTTAGAAGATAATGTGGTAAAAATTCCAAGCATACACAAGTCTGTATATAGACACCAATGTGACCCAATTTGGTGTGATAAGAGAGCTGTTGTTTTTTTTTTTTGGTGAAAGGAAAAAATCGTGTTTTACCCCGAGGCGCAGTATAAATTAGTAAACCTAATCATGAGTTGCGCAATATCTTTCGGATAGTACGATAGTGTACCCCTTGCTTATCACTGTTGATTGAGTTCGTTGTCGTTGTCGTATATACAAAAAAGGTTGACGTGTTTCGGTGAAATTGATTCACAAATAAATAAAATATTATTTACTGTTGACTTTTTGTATTTTCCACGTCGGGTTGTGACGTCGACCACAAAGTAGAACGTAGAAACTTCCTTTATAAGCAAGTTGTTTCTGGGAAAACAAAGAATCTGAAAACTTGGCATTCATCCAGGTTCTTTGCATCAGTCATCAACTGGCACTAGGAATTGAGTGTGCCTACGTCTGCTTTACACAAACAAATTCTGTTGCACCTATCACGCAAGTGGAAGGCATCTTAATTTTGTATTTAATTACCCGGATGTCAAAATTAGACCTCTTCCGCTCTAACTTAGTTAAAGGTTTGATGGTTCACCATTAGGCTGGATTCTTCTTTTACATCACACAATTTTGAAAGTCGAAGCCAACCGTATTTCTTTAAACCCAAAGACAGATGCTCCTCCATACTCCTTTCTGCATTTTAAACTTTGAAATGAAATTTGAAACTTTTATCCCTCTTCCTTCACGGCCTTAATCTATCCCATTACAATCTGGACACGCCTAAAGAAACGAGTTAGGTAGATACTTTTCTACTTTTCTTCTCACCACAAATAAGTAAATAAATATAAAGCAATTGGCCACGTTATTTACTTTGGCTGAAACTTTAGTTCAAGGTTACCTCTGTCCTTGGTTCATTATTTATTGTGTTTGTTGAGTGAATTAGGAGAACTGGTTAGACGTAACCTTATTCATAAGAATTATCTTCCAAGATTTACTGCCGACCTTTATGGCTAAAATTTGTAATAAATTAAAAATTTAGAGAAAAAGTAAACCAAGAATTTTATGTTGAACAAAGGGAGGAGGATAATTAAACTTTAGGACACGTTCAAGTTGAGTTGAGTGGGAAAAAGAAAACGTTGCATCCACAATGATGGCTTACCGGCGGAAACTTTCAGTGCTGCTGGTGAGGAAGAGAGCAAACACCAACCTATCTCCAAGATTTGGTCAGGCGAATGTATGCCTGATGAATGGATCCAAAGAATCAACCAGAAATGAGATCTCCTCAACTGCGCTAACTCTATTAGCATCTGTCTCCTCAACATTGCGTACAAGATCTTTTCTGCGATACTGTGTGAACGCCAGGCCAGGTAAGTCCACCATCGATCAAATCTTCACACTTCGACAGATTCTGAAGAATACCCAAGAAGCCCACGTCCATACTCATCATCCTTTTGTCGTTTTCGAGAACCCCTTCGACAGCATCTATATAGACGAACCATATCGAGCCATGTACGGTTTTCACATCCCTGCCAAACTTGTCTGTCTGTGCAGGATGAGGAGGGAGAACACTAACTGCTCCATTAAGATCGAAAGTGACCGTACTGAGACATTCGATGTCAGAAAAGGTCTTAGACAAGATGACGAGCTATCAAACGACTTCTTTGACATCATACTTGAATCAGAAGGAGGAGAGCAAAACCAAGTATATGCTGTCAACAAGAAGGGGCAATCAACTGGGAAGCTAAAGACAAGGGACTTGGTCTACCTTAGCTCTTTTATTACCTCTGAGACTCATAGCAGCGCAGGAATCAAGCGTAGAATAACCTTCGCCAACAGTTCATAGGCGAGCTAATTGGAAAGGCTTGTATGCACATGTTCACCCCGCTTTACAAAACAAAACCGCTTACTGCTCCTCATGCATAGAAACGTATTCTTTCTTTTGTCTAGCGATCTTGGATGCATACATAAATCCTTTAACCCCTCAGAGGACAAAACCACGCCTGCCATCTTGTTCGTACTTCTGGAACGCGTTCGAGCTCTTTCCAACTTATTCCTAAAAAGTTCGAATTCTTCTTCGACTGTTCCGCGCCACATTTGTCTAGGTCGTAGAGTTATCTTTGCTCCTTAGGAGTCTACTCCACTGCCTCTTTTTTATTCGTATAGAAATGTTTAAAGGTTCATGGTCCGTTCTCTAATGAAACTGTTCGTTGGAGGTACGCTTTAGACAAAAAATCCTCAAGATGATTCTTGTGCTGCAATCATAGGGCAGCACTGATTCTACGTTTAAACGGAATAGTCGCAGCTTGGATCCTAAGTTGATAACACTAAGGCAAGGCCAGCTAGACAGCATCTTTATTTAAACTGTCGAAAGCCTTCCCGAAGGCGATAAATAGTAGATGAAGCGGATACCAGGACTTAACGCATTGCTCTATTATGAAGGTGTTTATATGGTCGGTGCTGTAGGATCCAGCACGAAATCCTGCCTCTTTGACGCCGAGAGTTGAACCTAAATGCTCCCTCACCTTTCCAGTATTATTCTTGCAATTATTTCGGCTGTGCAGAAAGGATTAGAGGATCCAAAATTGTCCCAAAATACTTATACTGAATTACCTCAGAGCTCTACATTATTTTAACAAAATAGTACCCACAATACGTACACCTCAGCCTCTTCTTTCAAACGACGCAGTACCAGTAAATTGCACTTTGACCCACTTTAATAGATCGTAGTATTAGTCAGCCGAACTATCTGCTTCTCAACTCCTAGCTAAAAGCGTGAAAGTAAAAAACGAATATAAAATCTTTTATGACTTCCGACAGAGTGTATCTACCACTCGATTAAATTCTTTTTCTAGCTCATGATGACATGCATTTCTCTACAAAATCATCGCAGCTAGAGTTCTAGAACTCATTTATTTTTAGACATTTAATAGATACACAATAAACGTACTCTGCTGCCCGAATGTATCCAATTCGAATTTGCGAATTCAGAGGAAAACTAGTTTTCCAAAAGCTACTTATAAGGCAGAATCCCAAATAAGCTCCTTCATAAATAACCAAATACGTGACATCTGGAACGATACACATATTGCAGACCCAAATGACATACGTGATACATTTCACGTGCCTCTTGTGTTTGCTAAGGCCGTAACCTGCTGCTGTTGTACATGGTATAACACTGCATAGTCTCCTTTGTTTTAAGACTTCACCCCCGCCATTCCGCCAGTATAGAGGTCATATCCTTATCTTGCCCAAGCCATTGTATACAAACAACACACAGTCTCTGTATCAACAAGTTATTGATGCTTCCCTCCGGTTGACCACCTCACACAATGACTAAGAATATTTTTGTGTTGGCTAGTATGAGTGATTCTTTCCTTTCTTTCTTCAAACTTATTACGGACTTAATAATTTTTTTTTATGATTTATTTGTTTACTTTTTCCATGAAGGCAAAAACGAAAATAGTCGCCGATAAAGTAAAAGAAAAATTTTGCAAAGAAATAACAACACCTTTGACGTATATTTGCTAATTGATTACTTTTTACTGTTGTTGCTGCTGCTGCTGTCTTTGTTGTTCTCTATTGCTTTCTGTTGTTCGGTCAAGAACCTCTACTAATCCCCCGAACCACCACCTTCACCATGAGTCAAGTCAAGTAGTCGAGTGCAAAAATGAATTAAAGAGAAGAACACAATCCTATAAATGGGAATGACATCTCCTCTCTCTATTGTTCAGAGAATAGACTGTAAATGGAAAAATAATAATCACTAATTGGGATTATTGAATTATTAATGTGAGATGCAGTTATCATCACGACGATAGGAAGGGGAACCTTTGAAATTGGGTTCATCAATGGAAAGTTTTATTGCGACTTTGTCTGGCGTGCGTGCAAATTTGTTTGCTTCCGAACAGTGTAACGAAAGAATTGGCACTCGCTTAGAATAATTAATTCGCTAATCATGCGAGATTTGAGTTGAACACTAAACACTGCCCACAACAAGTGGAAATGAATTTATTTTATCAACAGCCGAGCGTTTGGAGGTCATATTGTCGCGTGTGTTTGCTTGGTGGCAGGCAGCACATAAAAGTTAAACGAATTTATTGCCTAGTCAGCGAAAGAATTTACACACAAGACTCTAGAGGTTCCTGTAGGATTTAAGTGATTTACAAATCTCATGTCTGTTCCAAAGAGGACACGGAATGTCGACTTTGATTAGGAATTTATTGGGAGGACCCGTGGGATTGCATTCGAGGATGAATATTACATTGAAAATCTTATTTCAAATCACGTAGACTTCATATTCCATACGTGACGCAGTTCACGTGGAACTTGGAAATAAACGGGGGTAGAGCTTAGAGAAAGGTTTCCTTTTAGTAATCTGAGGCGGCAAATTTTTCCATATATATGAGTCATCTAAATACAAAACATGCCCTAACTAGTTATCCAACACATCTGGTTCCATTATACAATTATTCTTAGTAAAAACTATGAATTGCTAAAGCTGACAATAGATCTATTCGATTAATTACACGAAAGATTAAAACACGTTTTTGTAGTTAAGATCTTGGATTTGCAATCAATTAAATGCTTACGTATTTCAGTCCAATATGAGGGACGGAATTAGAAAGAATAAAACAAGTTGTAAGGGTTTGAAGCCTCGGTAATTTAGCCAGGTTTCTGTTTGCGATATGGTGCCTCAATTGATCGCAACTTTAATCTTCAAGAGGGAAATTTCAATCTCTTAGTCAAGCTTGCATTTTCTCCTTCATCTGCCCCTTTCGAATAAAGGACCTAAACCTAATATCCGACGAAGTATTTTTCGCCAAACGTGCTCAATATTTGCTCATATTTCTTACATATCTTCCACCATTCGGCTCCATAAAGCAAGACTGGTAAGATGAGCCTTCTATAGAGCATTCATTTGGTCCCTCGATTTAGGAGTTTTGAACCCAGTTAGTTGCTAGGCTCATTCTTCATCGAATCTATACAAAGGTGTCATTTGTAGAATTAACATATATTTGATCCGAGGTAGGTGAACTCCTTAATCACAGTGCCCAATGTCTTGGACAGATATATTTTTGTTTGTTGATAGGATATACTTGTCCTCGTTCACTTCAAGACCAACTCCTTTCGTCTGCTCATCAATTGCCGTAAACGCCTCTACGACAACTGTCGGGATCTTCCGATGATGTCAATATCTATATATCCCAGCAGCTAGACAGATTGGTGAAAGATAGTGTCATCCGTGTGGACGCCACACAATCTACTCCAACGCACACATGACAGTGTATCATCTTGCCTAAGTCCGGTGCACGTTTGGAAGGGCTCAGAAGAGTTGTTTCCAAGTTACACAGAGCATGGCATGTTTTCCAGCGTAATGCGACATACATATCAATAAGTTTTGCCAGTATCCCGAGTTGGGCCATCGTCTGGTAGAGCCAAGACAATGAAAGCTGTCATAGGTGGCAAAGGTGGTGGCTTACGACTTGAAATTCGTTGATCTAAGTGTGAAAATTTGGTCTGTTGTTGATCTGACGAAATCACTGGTACATGCCGATTGTTGTGTTGCAGACGGATTTTAGACGTTTACACAATACGTTGGATAGGATCTTAATTGCGACATTTAACAGCGGCCTCTGCAGTTCTTACAAGATATAGGATCGCTCTTTTTGAAGATGGCGCATACAGAGCTGATACTCCAGTCGTTGGGGCATGCATTTCTTCACCCATACTTCATTGATGGCTTGGTTGAATTGACTTCAAACAAATGAGTGCGTTCAATAAATGCTAGTGACTTCAATTGCATACTTTTGAGCTTAGCCATTTTGAATGCTTCTCACTCTGACTTCAATGAATGCATTCCGCAATGATTGTATTCCTTTACAGCCCCTTTCCTTCGAATATTCTTCAAACCACTTACTACCTAAGTTTATGTCTAAACACACAAAAGCCGCCTATTAAATTTTGTATCAAAAAGAAAAGAAAACAGCCAGTAAAGTTGTGGTTATGTGACATATTGCCCTCGACATTCGAAACCGTCGTCTCACGCTGGAATGTTTTCGAGTGAATTTTGTAAACAACCAGACCCCAACCCTCATCGTCTAATGTTACTAAAAAAAAAATGATATGCCAACATCTATAGGTGTGTTAAATCTCCTTGAACTGACAGATTCTTTCTGCTTCATTAAACCGCAACGCGGCGACAATAACAACTCAAACCGGCCTTATCAAGCGCAAAACATCAAGTCCACAACAAGCAGCGATAATTTTCAATATACCACTGCACCCAGGGTTCACCCTCCTATTTGAAATGTAATTTAAGGCACACAATCACAAGTAATAATCTACGACATTAAGAGCCCCAAAAATTGGAGGCAATTTAGCAGTTCATTCGCCTTTCTGTTTGAGTTGAGAGGGAAACCGAAAATTTTATCATCAAGAAGAAAGCCGAAAGGCTACACATCAAGCTCCCTAAATACTTTTGGTCTCTGGCGAAAAAGTGTCTACAAATTTCTCGAAATCAAGTCATTAAACCCTCTTTCAACAAAAGGCCCAATTCTATACGACTTCGTGCGCAAAAAATCCCGCATCCTCATTGTTAGAGTAGCTGCTGACGCCCACACTCGGCACAAAAAAAAAACTAATCTAAATTTAAAGATACCCACATCTTTGGGAAATCATATTCTATTTTCGCCATTTTGCATCGCATTTTGCAATAGGTTTTCCTTTTATTTTTATTTATAAACAAAATTTATTTCTCGTGCGAAATTTTTACGTACGAATGCCTGTGACGCTAGTGTGAGTGTAGCTAGAGTGTGGCAAAAGCGAATCACCTTATCGCGTCGTGTATAATTGCGTCGCACATGTTTTGCGTCTCTGAGGACAGACAACAAAAAACGTGTAACGAGAGAAGCCACGACGACGACGACGACGAAAGGGAGAAAAATCGCAGGCGTTATTGCTTTGCAAGGTGATAAGGCGATTATTAGGGCGATGATTCGCTGTTTGTGAAAGAAAACAAACCGTAGACAAAGGTAAACAAAATTCTACACGAAACAGTAGAAGAAAGAAAGTTGTAAAATAATTAATATTCTTTGTCTTTTTGTCGCGCATGAATTGTGGGTATTACTAATTTACAGGTCAAGTTTATGGCTAGCTAGAGCTTGTGTTTAGTTGTTGTCGTTGTCCGATTGTTTGTTTGTTTGGATTCTCAAGGGCATTTGCAGATTAATACCCGTTTGACTTGATTGGAATCTTAAATGAAAAGCAAATACAAAAATGAATATCGGATGATGCTATCCGTATGAGAAAAGTGTGCTGGAAAAGATTGCTAATGAGGCCCATAGACGTGGTAAATAGAGTTACCGTTTTGTTGTGGGGAAGTAGTGATGTCGAATATGGAAATGTTCAGAGAATTGATAGAAACAAATTTAAGAAACCAAAGTAGGCGTGGTCGTACGCCAATGCTTCTCTCTGCTAACTCTATTAGGGTATCAGTGAAGGGTTTACTTAGAGTGCGCTGTCTAGCTCTGTCTAGAGTCGGACATTTACAAAAAAAATAAGCTCCAAGGCTTAGCTTCTCACAAGTGCACGTGTTGTGCGTGGTATACATTTCTACACGTACAGAAGGGCCCTCCATTTTTATGTCGTATCCGAAGGGCAAAGGTTTTTTTTGTGAAGCTTGCTCATGACATCAATATTCTTGCATGTTTGTCAGACTAGATTGAACTTTCGTAGTAGTCCAACGCGCTATCCACTGAGCCGCGACATCCACGGTTATTTATCGTTGGCGACATTGTAGCTGCGGCAGGCCTAGTTCCTATTCTGACCGCATGAATCTCTATGGGCCAGTGATTAGTACTGATCGAAAGAATTCTTGCAATATCAACGATGTTTCTATTTAGTAGTTCTTGGGTTCCTTTTAATGGGTTTTGGGCCACATTGTCTAGATATGACAGAACTCCGCAACCTCTGCTCTCAAGAGATAATGTGCAAAGATTCGCGAGCTCGTTTGCTTCCTCAATACTCTTGATGTTGCTGTGACTTGGCACCCAAAGAAGGCTAATTCTTAATCTTTGGGCCAGCGAGAAGAGTTTTCCCTTGCTTCGATGATGAACTGTGAGGCACAATACCCTCGATAGATGCCTGACTGCCAATCAGAGGAGGAAATTTGCTTGAGTAGGCGGCAAGCTTACCGATATTTGAATCCGCAATATCTCTAAGTTTCTCGAAGAAAGAAGAGAGTTGCGGCAGAAGTGATTGCTTGCGATTCCGTACTTAATGGCGTATCTATCCAACGTACAGTGGCTAGTAAATGCTCCGCTTTAAGTGCCTAAAACCTACTGACAAATTTGTTTCCCTATGTACACGTCTGCGAACGGAAGAATATTTGATTTGAAAGGTATCTCTGCGGAAAGAAAACATGATCCCATGAACTCTGATTCCACGAATAGACTACGTGCCATTCGGCACGCACTGTGTTCACGCGATTAATCCCTAACCACATCTCCTTTGAGCACCACCGGGGCATCATACTCCCCCAAAATGTGTCATAATTATTCAAATCACGGTGAAAAACCTTTTGCCAGCGACAACTCATTCACCTTGGGATCCATAAAATATTGCTCCATGGCGTGTTTTTTTTCTTTTTTCTGTGGAATCCTCTAATAATTCCAAAATAAACAACAAAAAACTTAAATTTATTTCCATGAATTCTAAAGTGCTACGTTGTGGAGATTTTCTCTACTTAATAATTCCATTACCCTGGTGACCCATAAAAAATCAAAAAAAAAAAAAAAACAGCCTCCTCCTTCCTGAGACCAACACCCATGTTAGCACGCAGACCAAAGTACATAACACAAACCAAAAAAAAAACCAAACAGATCACCACCAGGTCATCATACGGTCATGCTTGGCGTGCAACAGCACAATCACACTTTTGAATATAGTATTTTTCATTTATTATTATCTTAATGATGATTTCCAGAGCAGCGCCAGACACACAAGTGTATCAAGCGAAATATTGTCGCGTCGTTCGTTGCTTGCAAATAATAAATCAAATAAAGTATATATTAAGCTAAAAACAACAAGCCAACGAGATAGTATCTCTTAACACACAGTATGCTCCACCAGTGATTGATACTCGTGTGGTTGATTATTGCATACAACATTATGTGGAGCATTGCATGACATGACAATCTCTGTCTCTTAAGTAGGCTACACACTATCAGTTTTCAACTGACAGTCCTGGACTGTCAGTTCTCATCAATTCATTCCAGGCTACACACTATCATTCCAGGTGGTTCGTCTGTTTTTCGAAGGTTTTCTCCTTTTTTTTGTTCATTTTCTTTTGTCTTTTTTGGGCGCAGGCAACAATTTTTAAGTAGGCTACACACTATCAGTTTTCAACTGACAGTATTGCTAAATTGATGGAAAACTGATAGTCTGTAGATAGAACTGATCAATGAGGATGGAACTGATGGCGAGGGTTGAATTTTTTCGTGGATTTTGCTGGTGCAGGTAGACTTCATGATATGGCATTTTGTCGAGCGAGGGTCATATTTGATAGTCCAGGCTTCTGTGTCCCGCATCTTTCGAATTAGATCACAGTGCGTAAAAATTTTTGCCTGCGCCCAAAGAAGAAAAACCCAAAAATAAACAAAAAAAACTGGAACTGATGAGGATTGAATTTTTTCGTGGATTTTGCTGGAGGGACGGAGAATGCTGCATGTATGTGTATAATGAGAGGTAGATTTCATGATTTGGGTCGAGCGAGGGTCATATTTGATAGTCCAGGCTTCTGTGTCCCGGATCTTTCCACTTTTTCACACACTTTTTTTTGTTGTTAGTGCAATAATAATACATACACACAGGCAGACAGACAGACAGACAGACAGACAGACAGAATCGCCCGACCTACTTGTGCGTAAAAATTGTTGCCTGCGCCCAAAAAAGACAAAAGAAAATGAACAAAAAAAAAGGAGAAAACCTTCGAAAAACAGACGAACCACCTGGAATGATAGTGTGTAGCCTAGAATGAATTGATGAGAACTGACAGTCCAGGACTGTCAGTTGAAAACTGATAGTGTGTAGCCTACTTTACGCACAAGTAGGTCGGGCGATTCTGTCTGTCTGTCTGTCTGTCTGTCTGTCTGCCTGTGTGTATGTATTATTATTGCACTAACAACAATAAAAAGTGTGTGAAAAAGTGGAAAGATCCGGGACACAGAAGCCTGGACTATCAAATATGACCCTCGCTCGACCCAAATCATAAAATCTACCTCTCATTATACACATACATGCAGCATTCTCCGTCCCTCCAGCAAAATCCACGAAAAAATTCAATCCTCATCAGTTCCAGTTTTTTTTGTTTATTTTTGGGTTTTTCTTCTTTGGGCGCAGGCAAAAATTTTTACGCACTGTAATCTAATTCGAAAGATGTGGGACACAGAAGCCTGGACTATCAAATATGACCCTCGCTCGACAAAATGCCATATCATGAAGTCTACCTGCACCAGCAAAATCCACGAAAAAATTCAACCCTCGCCATCAGTTCCATCCTCATTGATCAGTTCTATCTACACACTATCAGTTTTCCATCAATTTAGCAATACTGTCAGTTGAAAACTGATAGTGTGTAGCCTACTTTAGGGATCCGATATCATAGGGGACACACACATGACACGTGTCGATAAATTGAGGTCACTTCAAACAAAGTGTGGGAGAGGAAGGAGACTAGCTCAGATCGGAAATGGATTCTTTCAATTTCCTCCTCCTAACATCCAAAAGTAGTTGGCAAAAGGAAGCTAGGGTTTCAAAAGATTGAGAAAGCAATTTGATAGACAAGTTTCAATCAATTTTGAAAAATTAGATAAAGTTTAATTGAAATGGGCAGTGGAAAGTGACATGGAATTTCTAGGAATTGACATGGGTCAGGGAAGGATCAAATTTATTTTTCAATTTTTCAGAAATAACTCAAGAGTTTTTGATAATTAAATTGTTTGCGATATGAATCAATCAATTAATGCAGAGACGATAGCAGGATAAAGGAAAAGTTATTTCCAAAATATTCGAGTTTCCAATCAAGTGTGTGAGTTCACATTATTTTTAGGTCTCAATATTCGACGACAAAAATACTCATGTCATCTCAAGAAATTGAATCTAGGCACCCTTGCTCCAATGTAACTTGATGCCTCCGCACCTGTCTGTCCTACACCAGAGATAACCTACTGCAAACGATGTTTGTCTATAATAGCATTAGTATAGTCTACCCACTGACGTACACATATGCATGTGGCATGTCTCTGTTGACACAGTACCAAAGATTAGATAGCGACTTAATGAATAATGTTTTTGCTAAAATTAAACATAGCATCGCTGCCTTCCGTCTACACTCTGTTGACTTTGAACAAAATACTCACAACAACAAAAAAATTATATTTAGTCAAAATAAAAAGACCGAAAATCTTTTGTTTTCTTGAAAATGTACATAAATTCTCTCAAGGCTCACGACCGGCCGACCGTAAGCGAGGCAAAAAACAACGCATCGTGTGTGCAATAAAACTGACAACGACCGTATTAAGGCCCACATACAGTCTTAATTGAATTATATGCACTTTTCAAGAAGATCTGTCTCTCATTGCTTCCATTATACGTTACGCTCCATGCCTAAATGAACGCTGATTGCGAGGCCTAAAAATAAATTGATTTCCCAGAGGTGAACTTGTGTCGTCTTCGCATATCGCAATCGAATACATTTGCGAAATGCCACCGGATCTGCTCCGCATCCAGCCCCGCTTAATTGACATTGACAAGACAACGCACCCGCAGATATATACATATACCTATCTTTGTTGACGGTCACGTCAACACTCTCCTAGATGTGCGCGCTGTCATATACTCTGGTGGCGGATGTCACATCGGATTCGATCCAAGTCATAGTGGAATTTTTGTTTGCCTTTGTTGGAAGAACTCTTAATTACAAATTAAGTTGTGGGGGATTTTAATTTTTTGATTGAGCAGAGAATTCACTGTAAGATGCCAGAGTTTGACGTCGACGCGACGAAGGGTTGACTTAGTCATTTCAAAAGAATGTAAATTTGATTATATTCTCTAGATGGGAGAGTTGAAAAGCAAGCCCACTTCACCTTAATTACAAATTAACCCTCGGGGATTTAGGTGGTTGAAATCCATGACCTAAATATGTACGTTGAGAGGGTAATGATAGAACAAAGCGATTTGAAGGTTTTAAAGCAATGCTTAGGTTTATTTGCTTTGTGCTGAGGTGAACAAAATTTGTGGAAGACCGCACCACCAGATTAGCCGCATTTTCTCTACTCTTTTGTGAGGTGCTGAATGAAAAGGCCAATCAAATTGATTACTCGCAATTTCAGAGGTAGTGTACTTTGAGAAGTTTCTTCTGTACAGAAGGTGACTGTGAATAGGCTCAAATCCAAAAAAAAAGTTTTTTCATTGCCAGACATTCTGTCAGGAGAAATCTTCTTAAATTTACTCTAACCTTCAGGTGCGGGATCAAACTGTATGTCCCTTCTATAGGCGCAGAAATGTATACAACGCACAGTACTAATGGTTGTCAGAAGCTAGACCTTATGACTCTATGAGCTGCTTATGGCATATTTATACAAATTTATTTATCGTTAGTTTCTTCTGCTGAGCAAAAGCTACAAACTTATCTATGCTCAAACGGTTGCCATATCTTACAAAATTGTCCAGTATGCCAATGAAAACTGTATCTTGCAATCGTATCTATTGCCAATTTTGGTCATACATAAGCTGTCAGGCAACCATCTGGCAACAAACTTGTCAGTCGTGTGAACAGCCTTTTGACCTAATGTCATTTGAAGTTGTCAGGTGTGCGAAGCTCATGACATCTGACAATGGCATCATTTGCTTAGAAAATTTAGAAACTTTGCAGGCAAAGATATTGGAGAAAGAACAGGCTGTAGATCAAAAGGATGGGGTCTCACGCGATCCCTTCTAGCCCTCTTAAGTAATTTGTTGTCTTTTGCTGTAAAAGTTTGATGGTGAATAGGAGTAAATAAAGGAGACTTTTAAAACGATGGAGAAGTACAGGATCAGCCAATCAATGTTCAATCACGCTTCTGCCGATTGACTCTCGCGAAAATTAAAAAAAAAAAAAAACATCGGTCAATATCGTTAAAAGTGCCGCGTTTTGTGCGATTTCGATTCAGACTCTCCGAAATAGTGTAGCGAAGTAGGAAGAAGTGATTCATATTTCTTAACTCCACCATGAATGTCACCATTCATTGAATTAATTTTGCAAAAGCCCCAGCACTATCAACTCTTTAGCCAAAGCAAATATGTACCTGCGTACGCGTGAACGAACACGTTCCCTTGCAGCATCCATTAAAACCGAAAACCGGCTTCGTGCGTGGCTGCCGTCCACTCTACACCATCGTCATCCATAACGAATTGTCGTTGCCGACGTGACTTCCAAAAGCAGGAGCTATGCACTTTATACCCAAACAAAGCCCAATGCCTACGTGACCTCTCGCATGACGATCAAAAAGGTAAGAGGGTTAAACATGAAAAACGAAAAAGCGAGAAGGGCAGATTTCTTGTTACTGTTCTCAATCTACACCTACTCCAGAAGTTTCCCAAGTGGTGTTCATTGGAAATCGTATATCAATTGCTTGCGTGTCTGGCACTTGCTTGGAGAAAATTGCGGGAAAACGTTGTTTTGTTTACGTCTGTCTCCTCCGTTGCACATCAATAAACACAAACAAAACTGACGACAGATAGTTGGATCGAAATGCATCTCATCATCTTCGCATCGTCGCAGAGAGGAGACAGTGTAAACAAGAAGTAAAATATCTTTTGTAGGGATACAAAAATAACAACAATGGAAATTCATTAAAATATGAGAAAGAAGTACATTGTGTGTGCATTTTTTTTTGCGCATGAAATAAACAGAAAAATAATTCATGCAAATAGTAAAGTTCTTTGTTGTTAAATCGTTTCAAAGAGAGTGCAGGTACGAGTAAACGCAGTAAATTACTGCACAAAAGAGAAGATGCAAATGAACGATATTTGTTTGGAAAAAAAAAATTCATTGGCGCAGAATCAAAGGAGAGGAGGAAAATGTTATTTATTCAGCCAGCTGCTGCGTCTTTGTTGTTGTTTGGAATGGAAAAGTGTGCAAAGAAACTAAAAAAAAGAAATATAATGAAAAATATACAAAGAATGGGGTGTTGTGATGTGGAGTTACCAGATTCTGAGGATGCTAGTAAAATAGAAGTTTTCTAGATAAGTAAGAAGAAAAAAGCAGATTGACATAAATTCTTAAGGACCAAGAATATAAAGAAAATGTCTGACAGCAGCTGGAATTTCTTTAGAAAATGTTTAAAGTTGAAAGCGCTTGAAGTTATTAGGTACATCAACTGGACGCTGTTAAATCCGATTAAATTTTGAACCTTGCCAATTTAGGTTCTTTGATTCTCATTTAAATCACTCTTTTTATTTCATTTCTTTACTTGCAGGAAGCAGGAAGAGGGATTCCGGAGTTACATACATATGTTCAGAGAATTTTTTTTAGTCTTCTTTGTTATTTAACCGACAATTGAAGGTCTTATTGCAATAACATGATAAGCCACAGAGGCTAAATATTAAGAAAATGGGCAATGTTCCAGAGGCTTATCTCGTTTTTCCATACAAAGATTACTTTACGCTATATTACTTATGTGAAGGGTGTCACATCTTTTTGTTAATGGATGAGTGAGTGGGAGCATTGTTATCAGTGGTATTCCTGAGAAGAATGCAACCAAAATCTCTATTTTTAAAAATAATATGTGGCTTATCATGTTATTGTAATGAGCCCTTCATTTGTACATAAATGTCTCTGTAGAGACAAGAGATATTTTAATGGTAACACTCATAGGGTTTAATTCAATAAGAATTAAATGAAAGCGAAAAAAATAAAAACGTTTCAAATGCCATTTAATGGGTCTTAAACCGACATCTTTCACATCTGGTTTAATGCATATTTTTCTATGAATATTATGATCAAAGTTTAATGTTTTTGGTTTAGAAAAATGCAGATTGAATTCTCAACTTAAATCACTTGAATGAATTCTTTCACGCTGAATCTCTATTACTGATCTGCAAAGTTCAGATGATATCGAGTGTAAATTTAGTAAGTTGATCTTATGAAGCAAATAAATTCCTTTGTTTTTTCATATCAAGTCGAAATTTGGTTCTTTGATGTCATTTTGTTGTTCTAACCCATTTTTATCATATATTTTTCAATTTGGTCTTTCAAACTTTTAAAACACCAGTCCTTATAAATTCCATCTGGCAACACTCTCTTCCTGTCGACGTATACCTACGCTACGTCGTCATTCGTCGCAAAGAACACAAAACAGAAAAAAAAACAACAACCCCGACGGAGCAAGAGCAACGCAGAAAAATATTTCATCAGATTTGTTAAAAGAAGACAGCCTATCGGCAGATGGCAGACCCCATGCGTAAGAAGGAAATGCAACGCGACACACACACACAACAGGGTAAAAATCGGCCAACGTCGTCGACGAGAATCAATCTAAACAAAAACAACAACAAAAAATTGAAAAACAAAGGAAACAGAGATTTTCTTTCCTGCGCCTACTATTTAGAAGATGGGAGTGGATTTTTTCTTCTCCTCTAGGCTCAATTAGAAATTTCATTTGAAACGAAAAAATTAAAAAAATGCATTTTACTTACCGCCAAGCAAATCCTCACCAGTCTTTGGTGGTGTTGAGGTCATTTTGATATTTGTTCTTGGACCTGTTTTTGTCTTCAAAGTTTTTGTTTTCTCCCCTTTTCTGAGATAAAAACGAGTTTTTTTTTACCTCCGTATGTTTACAATAGGAAACTAGTTAACCGGAGAAAATATATATTTTTTATTTCCCTTTCGTTGAGGAGAATTTAAAATGGCAAACAGAATATAGGTATGCCAGGGGAAATCGCGAAAACGTAAATAAATATCCTACTTTTGCACTTTTTCGGTTTTTTTCTTTTTAATTAATTCGCACGAAAAAAACTTGGAACTGTAAAAATAGATAGCTCCTACAGATGTTTTTTATCTGTCGATAGCAGTTTGCTATTGGGTTCCGGTCTTTGTTTTTCTTTTGTGTTTTTCAGGAAATAGTCTGCGATTTTTTCTTTTTACTTTTAAATAATGTTTTTTAAAAAAAAAAAGAAACACCAAAGACAAGACGACTACGCGGCGGTAGCAAAGACGATTAAATATACGAACAAGTAACAAGCAACAAACTCGCGGACTGAATGAAAACTGCGTATTTTTTGAATTCGTCAACAAAGCAAAGCAGGCCAGGCATACGAGTTTTTTTTTCCAATCCTAGTAGTCCGGTTTTTTTTATTGTTTTATTTTGTTTGGTTGAGTTGTCGCAGTTGGCTGCAGTGCGGAAGTGACGCATGACTCTAGGCGATGCGAGCGGCCTCTTTCGGTTGTAGTTTTATATTTTTGAATTAACGGAAATGTGCAACGTTTTTATCCCGTCGAAGTGTATTTTAGAAAATGATCTGAAAAATGGCTTGAAATGATTCAAAATAGCTTATTGGGCTACCAGTTGAATGAATTTAAATATGCGTTCTTAAACGATCAGCTATCGTACAGCGCTTAATGTGAGTGAAGTTACTAACTGAGGGTCTTTTTGGAAAGAATATTAAAATATAAGGAACCAACTTAATTTGAAGAATCAAACTTCATTTTCCTGACTCATCCACTTAACAGTTTAGTGTTCCTTTCATCCCAAACTACTTCAACAGCTAACGTATCATTGGGAGTGTTTTTTTGACAAATGGTACTTAGTTCGTTGCTTTTATACAACCTTACTGAATACACGACTTTTTTCTCTTACAACTAATGTGTGTTGGGCATTCAATAAAACTCGCACTTCTTACTTGTTCTCAGGTAAGAAAGATGTCTTCAAAGAGTCTCTCTACTTAGAGCCCTACTTACTTTCTTTGATGACCTTAGTGAACGGACAGCTGCGTGTATCAGACATCTGCTTCGCTTTATTAAAAGCTCCAGATTGTTCTCCTGATAACCTTATGGGTCGTGCGTTCATCGCCCTTTGTGTCTGTCCTTCTTTATACATTTGTGTAGTCTTTTTAGAGTAACTGTTGCTCTCAGTCTCTGTTTGTCGTATCCCTGTAGTAATGGAGTAATGCCTCAGTAAAGGTTCAGATCCGATGGCATCAAAATGGAACTTCAGGGCATTCAAATGCAGAAAGCCACTAGAACCTAACCTACTTGCTTTGAGTGTACCAATCTAAAATATTTTTATAATTTTTATTCAGTCATTTGGATTTGAGTCGTAATAAGTAGTATTTCTGGTTGCAGAACTATTCAAGGAGTACCAGAAATGGTAGGTGTACTACATTTCTTAAATTTATGTTTGAGTACTTTCCGATTGACAAATGTTTATTTCTAAATGTTTCTTGTGCGGGAATCAAAATTGGTAATTGTGAAGGAAAAATATCCCTCTACACCGCATTTGTAGTTCTTCCAGTTGTCCGACGGGCACATTCGGTTCAGAATGTTTGACAAATGGGATGAAGATGCTTTGCATGACAGCAGGAGTAATGAACCTTGAATGAATGAGAAGTTCGAAGAATCTGAGGAAGCCTCCATCTATGTACGATCGGGCCTGTTGGAAAGGAAAGGTCTTTCAAATCCTGTCAATAGGGCAATGTCAATCAACTTTTTTACACAATCACAAAAAGAAAAGGCAGACCATAAAAACAATTGTCCTCAGTGACGAAGTGATCCAAGAGATCCAAAACAGGAAACACATCCGGTACTTCCTGAGGATTAACTGACACATAGCTTCGCCTAAAGAAGAAGAAGGCATAAACTTTTAGAAGTTTTTTTTGCAATCATATTCCATTCGCTCTTCGGAAGCATTTTCTGTGAGAATTCGCTATTTCATTTCGGAAGAAACTGAAAATAATTAATTCTTAAGTGAATTCAATGGAAACAGCGAATCTTGTTTAATATACCAATTGGATATTGCAAATCGCATTCAAATACTTTTCCTATTAGAACTTACTTGCCAAACAACGTTTTGCTACACTAGAATACCTCAAACAGCTCCTTTAATTGAAACTTGCGCCATCTATCTTTAAACAAACCGACAAAACTCTGACAGAACTCTTTTTTTTATGTGATAAAACAAAAAAATTATATTTTATTTATTACTGCACAATACATATAGATAACAATTTGTTTTACCGAGTAACACCCTAAAAATAGTTCACACATCTGGCATCTCAAGTGTGTGTTGTGTATCGTCAAGGAAATTCCATTCAAGAAAAAACGTCACCGCTACTGGCACATTTGTTGACATGTCAGATTATCCATCCGCCAGCCAGACAAAAACCCAAATAATTCAATGAGCACGCACCGCCCGGCGACGTGCATTTAATCTCAATTTTATTCTCAGTTTTTACTTTGGTTTCGTAGTGCAATTTCTTATTTAATGTATCCAAAACGACAGACAATATGAAAGTTGCTGATATTTTACGTCGGCTGGACGCCTACCCGCGGACACTGGAGGATTTCAGTGTTAGGACTATAAGCGGAGCAGCCGGTAAGCTTAGTAGCGGGATTCTCTTGGACTGACTAATTAACTGGTATTCATCGTTCTAGTTACAATAATTAGCACAACTATCGTAATATTCCTAATTTGCCTGGAATTGTTTGCGTACCTAACGCCGAATCTCGCCGAGGGGTTGTTTGTCGACACAACCCGAGGACACAAACTTCGAATAAATCTAGATTTAACTATAGCAAATTTAGCATGCAATTACCTCTCTTTAGACGCAATGGACTCATCGGGTGACCAGCACTTAAGGGTCGATCACCATGTACTTAAGCATCGACTGGATTTGCACGGCAATCCGATTAGTGAAGCGGTACCGATTAGGGAGATCATATCGGTATCGACGTCACCCACAAATAAAACCTGTGGAAGTTGTTACGGAGCTGAGCAGACTCCAACACAGTAAATATCTAAATGCAATAGGTCCTAGTGTGTTTTACTGGAAACCTTATTCTTCTAGATGCTGTAATACATGTGACGAAGTCATGGAAGCGTATCGCTTGAAAACATGGAGAGCCCAACTTGATAAGATTGAACAGTGCAAGGATAAGGCCAAACCAAGATCCGACAAAGATGCGCTGACTGAAGGCTGTCGGGTTCAGGGACATTTGGAAGTCAATCGAGTGAGTGTGTGAGGATGTTTTGGGAAATTGCTTCTTTTGATCGTAGACTCGTTTTTAGATGGCTGGTAGTTTCCACATTGCGCCTGGTAATAGCTTCTCTATTCGACAGTTTCACATTC
Organism: Chalcosyrphus nemorum; assembly: GCA_949716465.1. Lineage (NCBI taxonomy): Eukaryota > Metazoa > Arthropoda > Insecta > Diptera > Syrphidae > Chalcosyrphus > Chalcosyrphus nemorum. The sequence continues at coordinate 58,534,034 of OX454334.1, read as the reverse complement.
ATGACTTTCAGCTGACAGACGTGAAACTGTCGCACACGATAAATCATTTATCATTCGGCGATAAGATCGAGTTTGCAAATACACATCCACTCGACGGGCTGAAGGTGGAGAGTGATGAGGGTGAGAATGAGTGGTTTTTATAATAGTTTGTGTTTACGTCGATAAGTTTAATTGAGCGATGGACCGTAAAGATAGGGGCACGTGCTGTACGTCGTACTTGCAAGAGTATTTTTCTTTAATTTGATTGTTTGCGCCTAGTTTATTGATGCAATCCAACTCGGTGTCCGCGTGTTTAATAATCAGACCTGTCGCGAATGAAAAGTGTTTTAAAAAATTGCTGCCGAAAGAGACAAATAACGTGTGAGATTTCTATTCCGATAACTCTAATTATCTGTCTATTACGACCGTTAGCAGAAAGTATTCTCATCTAATACGTATCATCTGACATTGATTGCAGCACGACCAGTTAAAGGTTGAAGCTGTTCGTGTTTTAAGCTTTTAAATTGCATGAAAACTCATTGCAGGTGAAGGCATGGACTTTTAACCTGTGGCACATTTTTCTAGCAAGTTCATTTAATCTGTGTAATTATTATGAGGAAATCTTTCTTTTTTTTATAGACCACATAACCCTTTCATATTAGTGCATTCGTGCACATTATACGGTCAGAGCACAGCACTATCACGTCGGAGCAATATCAGCTGTATTCATTAGGCCATGACGTACCTACGAAGGCCTGTAAGCTGTGCAAAGTCTGTCTGTAGTGCACTGTTATTATAAAATTCACAGACTAACCTCCTTCTCTTCCACTTGTTCGCTTGCTTGCATGAATAATTGTGTCTCCAACAGGCACTAGAGATGCACCTAAACACCGACAAACGAGTTGAATTCCACCCGGAAAACACTCAACCGGCACTTCACATACCGTTTTGCTTCCCCCACTTCCAATTCAAATGAAAAAAAAAAAAAAAAAAAAAAAACATCTCCGTCTGTACTCCTACTTAATATTTATTCGCTTCAATTAAAAAATAAGGAAAATCGTAATATAAAGAATAAAACCCTTAACATAAGAGGGTAAAAGAAGAAACTGAACTTAAGCCACCCTCAGCTACTTCTGACAATTTATAAACAAGAAATTTTGTCCCTTCTCTGTCCACCAAATTTGTTCGCACCGTGCTAACAGCGAATACCCGTACCGATGGCCATGAATGTGCCAAAGGTGCCACCACCTTGCAGCATCACTTTTCCCACATTGTTAATTAATTCTCGACCACGGAGACCGTATCTGAAACACAAAAAAAATCCCACAATTATTAAACTTGACTACCGGTTGTTATATAACTAGCGACTCCTTCTACTGAACTACGTGACCTTTTGCACGTTGCCACTCGGAAAGAGGGTGTAACGAATACCCACCTCAAAGCTGAGAATCCACCGAACAGTGCTCCACTGGCCATTCCAACGCAGAAGCCTATCGTAAATCCTGTTTTCATTTTATCAAAACAAGATGGGCCTTGGTGATTATACGCTCCACTTGGCATCGGCATTTTGTCTGAAATTTATAATCAAATCTTTGTCGCGGTGGTATAAATGATTAGCTTTGATTTATAAAACAGAAATAACAGTATACACACCGTTGTATGACGGAAATATTGAAATTTATTTTTCTATTTTTTTTTTGTTCTTATGATAAAGTTTCACGGGAAACTTGTAATTTATTCGATGTGCGATGAAATTTCTCACTTTTTGACAGGTACTATGGTCGTGACGTAGGGAAAATGTGCTGGCCTTGATTCGCTCTATCGATTGGTGAGACATCTTTATGTGGAAAGCGAAACGTTTAGGCGATTGTGTTATATATCGAGTTGGATAGGCGGAAGGTATGCGGCTCAATGGTCTAGGGGTATGATTCTCGCTTTGGGTGCGAGAGGTCCCGGGTTCAAATCCCGGTTGAGCCCGATTCTTTTTTTTTTATTTTTATAATTTATCCATACCATAGAACAGAATTGAGCTTAGTCATTGGAAAGTGTTTTTTTTTCTGATTTCAATAACATGCGAAACAATTCAATAAAGTCCCGGCCTTTCACCCTTCTTTTTATCGAACTTAATGAAGAAGAAGTGAGGCTTTACGCCTTTTCCTCCTCCTCAACTCTATCAGGAAAAGAAAATCCTCTGTCTGACTTCTAAGAACATTTTAGACAAACAAATGCCCATCCTCGCCATCGCTCTTTAAAATACGTCGTCGGCATAGCTTAATATCGCTTTTATTCGCTTAAAAAACTACGGGTATTCCTTATTTTTAGCTACGAAAAGTGAAATGTACAATTACTACTTAAAAATCGTCCCTACAATGTATGTCCAAGAGAATAAGGCACCCATCTACACCAATCAGTTCTCCGTAACGCGCTACAGAAAGGACCTTACAAACAAAGAGCGTGGAATGCCTGGCATATTCTTTTCCTATGAGCTCTCCCCGCTCATGGTTAAGTACGAAGAGAAGACAAGGTAAGTTTAATCTTTACCCAAAGAGTACCACAGAACATCATGTTTTTCTTTTTTTTAGATCCTTTGGTCACTTTGCCACTAATTGTTGCTCAATCATTGGTGGTGTATTCACCGTCGCGGGAATTATTGCGGTCTTCCTAAATAACTCGCTCGAGGTGATGAAGCAGAAGTTTGAAATCGGGAAACTAAGTTAACATTGTGTAAATCTATTGTTCGTGCCTCATTCCATGATAGAAATAACTTTCAGCTCAAAAGACAAGAAATTAACCTCAAAATATGTATTTTTCTTTTATGTTTTTTGAATCTGCAGCTTTTTTTTATATGCGAAATGTATTTGTCTTGACAAAAGAATAAATTTTAAAATAATTGAATCTTTTATGTTGTTCTTTTGCCAACGGATAGGAAGCCGGATGTGTTGGAGAAGTATTTAGCGTTCATCTCTGATGTGGATTTCTCAGCAGCCTGGGGATTAACAATCTCAAGACCTTGGAGCGGTGTGAAGGCAACACTCGAGGCGGTACCGGAAATTTGTCGTTTGACGGTTGTACTGCCACCATAGACTTGTTGCTTTTGTAAGTTCTTTTGGAGAGTTTTACTGATTCGTACTTTTGTCTTCTCGTCGACTTGGGGTAAACGAATGCGGCCAGTGCCGGTTTTGCCAATTGTGCCGCGAGTGTAACCAAGATCACCTTGATAGGCGTCTTCTTCGATCTAAAAAGGGGAGAGAAGAGTCTTTTATAGTTTCTATGTATGGTTTAGATGAATGGTTGAGCGTACATCACCGAAATTCATGCGATTTGCTTGCTTTCTAAACTCTGTTAGCGCGTAGCGCTCCTTCATTTTTCGTACACGCTTGCCACCACGTTTTTTCTTGCTTCCTTCAATGGGTTTGGGTAGGGGCTTGATGAATTTTACCGGTGGGGGTTCTTGTAGTTTGTCGAGCTTCTTTTCGATATCTTCTTTGAATCGCAAGCCAATTTCTCCGTGAACACTTTCATGGCATGCGTCTACCCGAGCGGCAAGAACACTTTTGGCGGCTACCAAACGTGCTGCTTTACGACGAAGGTCCTAAGGTGAGGGATAAAATGAAAACCCTATATGGAATCATATCCTAACAGCTTACCGGTGGTGTATCCTGTACAATCTGTGAGTAGTAGATGTATCCTGTGTGTGGCAACATCTGCGTCTTTGAAAAGCCTGATAGCGTCTTTTTTTCTGAACCCAGAACCTGTACATTGCAGGCAGGCATCTTTGAAAGCTTAGTCAGGCCGCCGGCTATGCCGAGAATCTTTGCAGCCGTTGATGCACCTACAACAAAGTATTTATATAAAAGTTTCTTGCAATCATACCTACCATCAACTCACCAATAATCATCGAAAGATTCGGAGCAATAAAGGTCATCCTGCTCTCGACATACTCATAGATCTTTGATTTGTAGTTATTCAGCTCGAAAGCCATTTCACAGGCCTCGTCAATCTGGCTCTTTTCTGTAGGAGTTAAGTTCGTCCTATAAAATAGAAAATGAGTTATTTACCTTTCACATAAGTCTATATTTGGAGCCTTACCCTTGTGTCGTTGAAGCTGTAACTGAGACAATCATAATGGTTGCCTGTGTCAGGATTGATTGTAGCTTCTCGTTGTTCTTCACTTGATCCAGTTCGTTGCCCAGTTCACGGACTGCCAGTAGATACTCCATCTCTCCAACAATCAGTGAATCCAGCTCTGGAAATCTCTTCTGGTACTTGTCCTTGGTGAACTTGTGAATGACCGCTAAAATAAAATAAAAATAAGTCTCTGTTCAGTAGTCGACTCCAAAATAGTTCTTACAAATTTCATTGTCGATCTCCACAGCGATGGCGTTTGCCTCGACAATGAGCCGATATTCGGGATCTGATTCCACGTTTCCGATCATCTCGGCGGATGTCCTCTGCCGGGTGGCATAGTCTTCAATTTGACGTAGGATGCTCTGTAGTCTCTCTGAATCCCGGAGTTTACACAATTCACGCACCGACTGGACTTTAACATCGACTTCCATGAGATTTACCGAGGGTTTGAGAAACTTTTCGGAAATCTCGGCAGTTGCCTCGTCATGCATGTCCTCCTCTTCATTTAGGATTTCATTCAAGTCTTCATTGTCGTTCTCCTCTAAATCGGCGAGAAGTTCGTCGGCTAAAGACATTTTTATGCAATTATCTGTTTGATTTCTTTTACTTTGAGAAGAATTTTAAGATTTATTTTCTTGTAATCGTTTACTGTGAAGGATGTCAACAAATGCTTTTGCTTCATCTGTCAGTTCGCCGATAAGGGTGACAGTTTGAGTTTGTTTATTGACAGCTAAGGGCGTGGTTTACATGTAGCAGTTGTCGCCGCCATTACAGCCATTCAAAATCATTAAATTTAAAAAAAAATGGAAATAGAAAAATTAGCCACGGGTATTATAATTGGGATTGAGCATTGAAACTAGAAATATTCTTGGAGCATTTAGCCTTAAGTATTGCAACATCTCTGACGAATTTTGACATACGGGAACAGGGAACGCTATTTTTCGTGAAATTTCTTAGATTTCTCGTAGTTTAAGTCAGTACGGGAACAAACCTTATATTACCTGCATATGATCAGTTTTTATGCATTAATTTTCTTCCACTACCACAAAAGTGATGACAATAGACATCAAACGTTTCGCGACGCCTTCTTCAAATTGGACTTGAACTTATGGAAAAATTATCGTAAAAATTTTGACAAACTTACTTACAACGAACTTACAACGTTTATATGAATGTATAGTTGAAGCCAGATTCATTTGTATAAACGCAGATCAATTTCAAATGCATGTATATCTGGATTGAGTGGTTGAAATCAGATCGAAATCTCAACTCCATCACAACTCGATCACTCCACTCTGCAGAAAAACGTAGTATATGTCGAGTTGAGATTTGAATCTGAGTATTTCTGTACACCGAGTCGATAGATTGAAAAGTCTAAACATCGATTTGCAAATAGTGCCACTCTTACCTCAAACGATTTTCTTCATAGGAAAACAATATATTAAGACTTTTTAAACATTTCGGTTAGAAGCTTATAGGTAGATAGGATTCAATTTATTGTAATGACAACGGTTATAATCTAAGCCAAACTTACTGACTAAATTTATTGACAAACTGTTACCAACTGTACAAGTAACATTATCCAATCAATAAATGTTTACTACTATATATATTATTTATTTCATTCCCATTTAGAATTTTGCCTTGGCCCATATTATTTTACAAATGCTCAAGTGGGCTTGGAAAACCTAAGTTTATGTTTTACATGAACTGCAAGTTGACTGTTTTATTATTTTACATATTTTTGTTTGTATTTTTGAGATATATCAGGTGCCGGAGAATTATTTTAATTATAATGGAAAAATCTATGTGCATCTTCAATGTTTACAAACAAAATGGAAATATATTTTATTTTCTTACACAGCTCCTCTAGTAAAGCTTACATTTTATAATAGGAAGACGTGTAGAGTAGTGGAGTGTATTTACATTGATAAAAATGAATATGTAATACAAAGTATTATGTAGAAGTTTCTTTCTGAGAACATTGATGTACTCGTATTTTTTTGTCTAGAGTTAAATATAGTGCTATGCATAGAGATAAGAGAAATACCGTTCTCGAGAGGTTGTTACGTTGACGATCTGCTGCTAAAACTTCCCTCCTGTATACCTCCAAATTTGAGCATCTAAGATTAGCTCTACTAATGTCTAGATTTGAACTAACCCTGTTCCATCATTGATTTTGGGCCAATCCGAAAATATGAACTGATGAGAAGTAAGAGAACTCTTGGTAGACATTTCTTCTGTGAGCTAGGGGATTTAGGCGATGCTGAACTGATAGACCTTCTGACATTCATATCACTATCTGGATGGATATAACAGCGGATCTTCTTACCGACAATTTCCAGAGTCACATGATTGTGCCCAATTTTTTTGTTACAAGGCCACCTGCCTAACCTAATCTAAGAATCTAGCTGTATCGTACATTGCTGGCTTTAAAGAACTCTAACTTTTTTACAGCTTGTAATTACATTTGAAGATTCACTGGAATCATGGTTCGTAGATCACCTCAGTTGATGGGACTTGTTGATCTTTGTATATCTTGCCAAAATGTGACAAAATGGTTAAAAGAAAAACGATAAAAATGTAAAACAAAATAACGAGAGTTGAAAATTTAAGGTGCCACGTTCGTACAATTAGTTGCAAAATATTCGAAGAGTTTCATGCAAATTAAGAGTATTGCAAAAAAATATCGGAAGCCCCAAAATTATTTGTGTGTACAGTACGATGCTAATTTTAAAGTTTTACAGCTCTGAGAATAATTTTAAATTTATCAGCTAGAACATCGAGTCTAAATGTTAAGCTGAATTAATTATTTAACCTTTAAACTTTTACTAAAAATATATTGATTTTAAATCATTTTATAGATCACGTCTAAAAATTAGTTAATATTCGAATTATTAAGTATTATGATAGATCTTTCATCAAATAGTACAGCATTTTATTTTATGCTTAAAACTATATATATATTTTTTTAATCTACTTTATTTCAAAACACGAAATTGTTGTTTCCTTTTTAATTTTGTTGTAATTTCTCACAATTTTTCTCTAATTTGGTAGCAGATTTTAAACTCTCCCTTTTTATTTACAAGATTATTAATTTTTATACAAATTTCGATTGGGAAAATTTCAAAAGGAACAACCATATATGAAAAGATATGCACACATAATATACATTTCAAAAAATCTAAGGCACTAAACGATATTTTCAATTTGAAAATCGTTTTTTTAAGTAGGAACACGGAAATTGAATAAGTAACTACATTAAAACTTATGGATTTAAGTAGGAGTAAAATTCTTTATCCAAAACATGTACGTATCAGTTGAAAATGGGAATGATTATTGTATTAATATAATTTAAAATATTACTCGACGTTTTGCTGCTTGCATGTCTCTGTTTACTAATTTACTTAAAACCGTTATATAAACGAAAAAACTAAAGCTAGAATTGACTTAATATTTTTACTATTTAAATGATGTTTGTATTCTTATGACATATACACACAGATGTACCACATGGATGTCTATATGTACATTTACAGCTCAGCGGAAAGCGAATGGGCGAATGCTTATTGCGAACTGTCAAATTTTATTCACATTCCACAGATGTGGAAGGCAACTCACAATCGCAGAACAAGAACATTCGCGGGAGTTTAACCTCACTATCCAATATTTCTTTGGTAAATAACAATTCGTACTACATAACAAACTTGCTTTGAATGAAGTGTCAAAACTTGTGAATATTCGCTCGTTCATATTCGCAAGTCACTGAGCCGAAAATCGACCTTAACTGTTAAAATTCACCACAAATTAATGGATTTTTTAAGGGCTGCATCCAGATTGGCAACGATAGAATTCCTGTGGTGAATTTTGGTTCACAATTTGATTCACTCCTGGACTGGATGTAGAATTCATTCTCGTGTTTTGAGTTGAATTTTGATTCCTATTCAACGTTTGATTCATTTCGGATGGTGGTCGAACAGAATTCATTCCAGAATTCACCTGTTGTGGATATCTATTCGCCATTGGACTCATTTCGGATGGTGCTCTGACAGAATTCACCTGTTGTGGATATCTAATTAACATTTGATTAACTAGAGCTTGGTTTGGAATAGAATTCGCTTGTGAATTTTGATCTAAAGTTTGTCTTCGTATTTGATTCATAAATGTCGGCATATTTGGAAGATTCATTCTTGCGATCAGGTGATTTGGCGTTGATTCATTCCGATTCATTTGATTATCATATTGTGGAGGATGTGTTGTGGGAAGGTTTGGTGGCGGTTGTAATTGAATATTTTGAGATGGCTGCAGTGGTGGTGGTGGGGGTAATTGAGGTAAGGAACGACTATTTGGTGTTGGCGGGACCATCGCGTAGCTAAGTGGCATTGGTGGTGGTGGCGGTAGTGGTTGATTCGGTTTATTTTGCGCTGCTGGCTTTTTTCGCTTTCTGGGCTGCTTTGGTTTTTGACTATCTGGATTTGAACCCAAGTGTGCGTTAAATGATGCGTTCCAAGTAGCAAGAAAATTGTTATAGTTTTGATAAAAGTTCTGTTTTTCCATGTACGCTTGGAAATGTGGTGCACTATTCCCAGTTGTTGAATCTGGTAGCGGCTGTTGTGGTTGAGACCTCTGACTTGGATGCGCTGAATGGTGCATTTGACCTAAAACGACAAACGAATATAAATGTGTCTTCTTTATGAGTTGTTATGGTCAATTACCTGAATTATTATCCATTCTCTGTCGGACCCCAGAACTGTTCCATTGGCTTACTATGCAAGAAAAAAAAATTAAAAATAAACATATGCAGATACAAGTACTTGCAGATCTTACCCATTGAATGTGGATAATTCCGAAAATGGGGAGGAGGAGGCGGAGGCGGAGGCGGAGGAGGTGGGGGAGGTCCTAATGGATGCTCGCCGTGTGCACCAGAATGGATGGATGAGAAATATTTCATATATTGCTGGTAAAGAGCAAACCATTCCTCATAAGATGGTGGATGTGGTGGTTGTCCTGGCTGGAAGTTCATTGGGTGTGGTGGGTGTGATATGTGTGGTAGAGGTGGGGGTGGTGGTAACGATGGATGGGGCATCCATTTTGACATGTCAAAGTAAGGGGTTAGCTGGGTTTGTGGATAGGATGAATTTGATTGGTTTGCTTGCATGACTACTGGCTCTATTGTCTGCATGGCCATGATTGCTGGAAAGTGTCTTGATCCATCTGGATGTGATATGTGAGGATGCATTGAGTGCGCTGGGCTTCTTGGACATGGAGACTGTTGACATCTGCTTGTTTGCATGCTTGCCATCGGGCTGCTTAAGTGGCTTGGCGGCATTATTGCTGGTAAGTTTGAATTTAATTGGAAGGCTTGTAGTACCTCCTCAGAGGTGTGTTGCGGATGAGGCACTAATCCCTGCTCAGGCATACCTACTGGCGCAGTTGGTGGGAGGCATCTTAGCCCGTTGAAATGGGTTGGGAAAGGGTGCTCATGCATGCTTCCTTGTGCACTTAGTTGTGAACTTCTTGAGATGGTCGAACGAGTTTGGAAAGAATCTAATGGCTGGCCGTGCATTGGTTGCATGGCTGCTGTTGGAGTCGTTAAGTTGCTTGCTGGTTGGTTTGGGTAAAATTGGTGAGCACGTAGTAGCTCCTCAGAGGTGTGCTGCGATTGTGAATGATATGAAGCTGGCGTGCTTACTTGCACACCTGTACGTAGGCGTTTTGGATTGCTTGAACTTAGGTGTGACTGTGCAGACATACCTGCTGGCACGGGTGCTGGAAGGCTTCTTGAATAGGATACGAACTGGTGGACAGATTGCTCACTAAGTGGTGGATTTCTAGCTTGGTTTGAAGTTAACGCAGAAGACTGTTGCTGAGTAACTGGTGCTGGGCTTCTTAAATTGCTATGGGTTATAACTCCTGGTTTGTTTGAGTATAATTCGTAAGGTTGAAGTCTCTGCTGAGATATGTGTAAAGCTTGCTGATGAGAAACCTTGGAGATGGTAGCTTGCATGTCTGCAGAAAGACGTCCTGGATTGTTTGAAGCTTGACAAGGTTCTGAAGGCGGTTGACATGCCTCAGGCGTTTGCCTTGCTAAAAGACTTCTTAGCTTGTTTGTATCTGATGCGAAAGGGTGCACTGATTGCTCTTGCATGTCTGCTTGTGCACCTAGTCGTGGACTTCTTGGAATGCTGTGCTCAGGAGTGTTCCCTGGCATGGTTGCTAAAAGGCTTCTTAGCCTTGGCTGCTCTGACATGATGTCGGCTTCTGCGCCTGGTGGTGGGCTCCGTAGGCTGCTCGCTGGCCTAGTTGGTGGTAGGCTTTTAGTGTGTGTCGCTTCTGGAGGATCTGCTTTAGTCGTTGCTCCTTGCTGGTGGTTAGGATTTCTTAGATTTGACTGATTAGGCTCTAATTCCTGCTCAGGCACAGATGTTGGTCGTGTGCTTGTTATCACGCTTGAATGTTGCACCGACTGCTCAGGGGTGTTTGCTTGGACTTTTAGACTTTCCTTTGAACATCGATGACACTGATCTAAAGAGTTATCATTTGCAGTTGGTGGCGGTGGGTCGCTTAAGCTGCTCGTTTTTGAAGGACAACATGAGCATTTTTGTTCAGTCGTGCAGGAGGGGTGTGAATTGCAAGAATAAGCCCTTCCATTACATCCACAGGTTTGTTGTGCTTGCGGATAACACGCTGGTGTATGAACGTGTGGATATGGCCCATGTTGTATGCCGGGATTAGAACAATTGTAGATAGTCCGTCTGTCTATAAGTGCAAGTTGAAATCCGTGACTCGAGTAGGATTCTGTACAGAAATCGCCTGGAAACTGGGCATGTGAGGTTTGATACTGGTTATGTTGACATATGCCCGGAGCATGAGTAGGCATACGATACGTGGCATGATGTCTGTTGCCCCCTTCACAGACAGAATGCAGAGTCAGAGCTTCGATACCTTGAATTGCTAGATTTGGGGGAGTATCTTGTGGTGGCAACTCTGACGCTGGATTACGATTTGTATTTAACGGTGGCTTATCTGGGAATTGTTTGATGTCTTCTTCATCAGAAGATATCTCAATAATTTCACGCGGAACCTTGTTCATATTATTAGCTGGGGTTTCTTGAGGAGATGAATGCATCGGTTGGCTTGGAGTTGTAATCAATTTGCTTATTGAACCTTGAGAAGGTAAGTCGGTACTGGAATTCATAGAGGGCGATTGGATACTACTTAAGTCTCCATATTTAGCCTCCAATTTGTTCAGTAAAATTGAAGATGGCGATGCACATTGAGAGGGAGTTTGTTCTCCTTCCTCAGATCTACTGCTGCTTGTTTTCGGAGTAATTTTCTTCAAAATTAGAGGCGAAAACTCGTAAGGTGGGGTTGACACCGACCATTTTGACTTTGAACCTGGTTGGGATGGGTTTTCATCAGTTGAGTTGGGGGATGCATTTTCTTCAAAAGTAGTTGCTTGTGAACCGTTATATGTTTTTGAAAGATTTCTTTTGCAAAAGAGAGGTGACAGATCCAGTTTATACAATTCGCCGCTTGTAGATGGGTTCTTGATAGTTGAGTTCAGAGGTGGATTTCTTTTGACTGGTTGTTTATTTTCTTCTGTAAGTGCTTTCGATTTTCTGGTATATGACCTTGTAGTCGTTCTACGAGTTTTCATTGGTTCGATGCCTTTCATAGTTCGTGGCCCTGGGTTATTTTTACGAGAAGTATTCACAAGAGTGTTGCTTCCTTTTCTGAAATATCTGTGAGTCATGTAATACCGTAGTTTCATGAAATTTTTGAATTTTTCGGTTCTTTTTGGCACAACAACAGCTTTTTTGCGCAATTTCGCCTGGAAAGAGATTTCAAAATAGGAATCGATGCAATGCTTAAGGTGGCTCTTAAGTTGTTTAAGAATATATCGCTTTAAAACATTGAAAATAACGGTTTTCGCTAAACAAATTCAATTTGGTGGATATTATATATAAAGCTGTGCCATTTGGCAACTTTGTTTTGGCAAATAACTAGTTTTAAGAGTAAAAATAAGAAACTCACCGGCAGAAATAGGCTTTTAGCAACCTTTAACCGTCTTTGCTTGGACACCTCACTGAAAGAGAAGACGAAATGAATGCTATCCTTAAGAAGTTTATAGTTTCTATTACATTATACACATTGTTCTTTTCAAAATGTTTTCCAAAAACCAAAAAAAGAACTGTTGCAGTGTTTAATATGAAAATCGTGTGTGCTGATGCATATTGTGCAGAAGGCAAAGAAGCATTGTTATTTAGGAAAGTATATGTTAAACTTACAGACTTATAGTGTGCCTAGCTTCTATTGTTAGGGGATGTTGTTCCAGGGATGGTACAATATTCATATTTACTTCGTCTCTACGAAAAATAGGTTTTATTATTAGAATAATCTGATTGTTATATGGCACGTATATTTATTAGAAGTCAAAAAGTATATATCAGATATAGACCCAAGAGTTATACAAGTAACTGCTTCTATATTCGTACAATAAGCAATCATATACAATCAAGGCAAAGAACATAGTTCATTAGTTTTTTAACTACGAAAAATCAATTGGTTGGTATCCGAATCGGGAATATCACAAAGTTCTTCAAAATAAGTATTCATCTAGGAATATCGGCAGAGAAGATGCAAGCATCATCCTTTTTCCTTCCCATCAACGCAGCTACAACAGAAGGCATTGGGAGGACTAATGAGTGCAGGTCCCTTTCCCAATAATTCAGTAAGCAATTTCTCCTTTTCAAACTTAGTGTGAGTCCAGTTTGTCCGGGCATTTTTACACGAGTCAAAATTACGCCATCACTCAATCTTGAGTAACAGTGCTGAAAAGATATTGCATCCAGCCTTAAGAATGGGCCTTATCCATCATTCGAGAGCTTCTGATTTACGTCACTTTTGTCCATTTCAGTTGGAAAATTCTGCTCCGAGTAAGGGTGTTTAAAGGACTGACTAATGGGGAGGAAGGCTGAGAATACTCTAGTCTCTCTAAACTGAGATAGAACCCTATTGACTTCAAGTCTCGCCAATTACATATATAAAGGAGTTCGTTTTCGGTTGATATGTTTTATGTCCAACCTTTCTTACTGAACACGTTTTGATATACATATCCTCCACTGGAATACAGTTTATCACTCTTTGAATTTCGCCTCGACATGAAAAACGATCTCTGCCATCATTGAGGTTAAGTGAGAATGTTCATTGGTATAATTAGTGTCTCGTCGCATTGGAGATAACTCTATGGGATGCTGGAACTCGGCAAAAGAATCCCTTTTCTAAACATAAATAGCTTTCTACTATTTGAGAGAGATGCACAATTCTAGGAAATAAATAAGACAAACTTGTCCATATTATGATTTTAGAAAAGTAAACTTGAAACTGCATACACATTTATTGAAAGGAGAAACTTGTTCAAACGTTGAACTGTCTCAACACATAAGTATTTTTAAAACAGAGTGTAGCAGCAAACAATTTATTTGTCCTAATATAGTTACTCCCTTATTTGTAGGCGAAAACACTCATTCTACAATCTTCAGACGGACATTCTCTGCTTTTTGTCTTTTACATCATTTTATAGATATTAAAATCAATTTGTGATGCACACTTGCAAAGGACTTAAACTATTGTTCGTATTACGACACTTCCTCACTTTAGACGAACCACATAGTGTGTGCCTTAAGGATACTCGTATTCACACTTTCACATGAGAAAGCTTGACTAGTTATCGGTCTATAGAAAGCTTTGTTAATAGCAAGGCTAATTCTCCTTCGCTCTCCCACTTTGATCCATTGGCACGAGACCCTTGTATTGTTTCTTGTGTCTTCTATAATTGCATTTACTTGGCCCTGAGCGATAAGGACATTCTATAACTTGTTGACTACATGATTTTAGGGATTATGCACTCAATCAATCGAATTAATACGTTTTGCCGTGATATTGTTTCTTAATTAAATTTAATATTCCAATTACTGTGACACATGGTTGGCAAATTGTCTGATACAAATTGAAACCAGTTTGTGGTTGGGAACGACTAATCTCAAGCATCATGATTGTTAACGAGTAGTGTTCCTGTTTCTGTTGCTTCTTATTCTTTAGTAACATTCTTAGATCAACTTAATTAGACAGTCAACTCGCATTTTCTAAAAAAGGCGAAGCCTAAATTGTCTTATCTATGATGATACCAAGTGAGCTTTCGTGTGACCAAGACCTAAGTATCGTGCCGCTTCCTTCTTTCTTTTTGACCAAAATATTTCTTGCAGGTTATGATTCCTTTAACAACAACAAATTGTACACACAGCTCTACAAAATGGCCACACCCGAAGTTGATTGTCTAATTTAGCTTCGCCTATGGCAGCAAGGTACTCTCATATGTAGCAATAGGTGACGATAAATTGTGAGAATGTTCATCGATCATTAAAAAGTAAGGTGATCACACATGCGGAACAGAGAAATAAAAACAGCTAGATTAAAACCCTTCGAGGTAAGCATATCAATCGCAGGAGTTCCCTTTTTTCTCTTTCCTGATGGAGCAGTATCCTGTTGTAATACAAGAGACGGCTAGCCTATTACAACGACTAAGTTTCATTAGAAACCAGCGATCTCCTCTTGATCTGTACAGACCATAAAATGCTCAGTATTGCACAAGTGTCTACCCGAAATAAGCCCTTCCAGAGGTACTTGTGTGTTATGTTTGCTTTTTCATCCCTTCCTTAACTTTTCTGTCCAATGTCTGTCTATCGACATACAAACAAAATGACGATCGCCAGATGGTCACCAGCCCACCTGAATCTTTAAAAAGAGTTCTCTATCGTATAGTCTTCTCCTCTTTGATTGGATCCTCGAGATCATAATTATCAAAGGACACGCAACAGTAGTTGCATACATATATCCGGCAACATTAATTGCAATTTTAGTCTAAAAATAGCTAGCATGTGCAAATCAATGCAAAGAAAACTCAAGAACTGAAGGGGGTTGCGATTCTATAAAACTGTCTTGTAGAAATGAGGGAAAGTTATCGTCTTCAAGTGGTGCATGAGTTCATTAGAATCAGCCAATCGAGTCTACGTCGTCCAATGTTTTCTGCTTAAATCAGATCAGTTTGATAAGATATAGGATCTGGCTACATGTTTCCGTTGATGCATAGAAAAATCATGGGCTGCAACGAAAGTAGTTTTTTCCATATTTACACAATGTGTTAGAGGTTTTTAAAATCAAAAATTGCAGATATTTGTTGGCCCATTGGTTGATCTTGGACTGGGCAGCACAGAGGAAAGGTTCCTATCGACTTTAGCAGATTGTGACACCTTGTCTTGACTACGCTTACGATACATACGAGTACTGTCACATCATGTAAAGGGGAAGGGAATGATAGATCAGTAGAGACCATCAGTGCTTACATTCTTACTCACCAACACTTATCATTGTTTTATACTAACAAATATGAAGTTGTCCTCAGTTGACGACAGTTTGCGTTTGCAAATTTGGAAGAGTTAAAGTTGCAGACTCTGCTGAATTTGCTCACAAAAGCACTTAATAAAGTTTGCTGTCAGTTTAAAGAAAAAAAAAAGGGAAACTGTCATTTCTAAGAATATCTTTAGATATCTCCTTTGTCCTGTGTATTAAAAATATTTGTTAACATAAACGACTGCTAATTGAGCTATGCTAAGCTGACAGAGCTAAAATATTTAGAAGGAATAGGCACATGCAAGTAAACTATGCGAAAGATAATTTCATATAATTTACACTGATTGTCAAAATAAACAAATAATTTCGATTATTATAAACACGCGCAACAGTCTTTATACAGTCTAAACGAAAATGCAAACTCATCGAAATCCAATATATTTATATCCTTAACCAAGATATGCTACAAGATAAGAATTTTTGCTATTTGGCAAAATTGAATTTCTAATTTTGTATAAACTCGAAATCTTATTGTTTATTTGCTAGATGGAAATTAAATCGGATTTGAAAGTAGAGCATTTAAATTGAACACATCCAAGGGAGTTAATGACTCATGGCAAAACCTTTGAATGTTTACACAAATATACTTAAAAACGTATCGAATTGCGATTCTTTGGAACTAAATTAAACACTTTTTTATGTTAAAAGAGCACCTCTGCGCCACTATTCACAAGAAATACATAACTAAACAACCGAATCGAATTGGATATTCATTCAAGAGGAAACGTATCGTCGTTAAGATCTAGAGTGGAGACCATTCTCGGGCATTTTCCAGATCGCACCATGGATCCCTTTACTCGGCTCTCAAGTGGATGACGTCAAACTCCGCTCGTATGAATTCGACACCGAATTGTGAATATCTTTTCAGTTTGGATACTCCATCTGCTTGGACGACCGACCGACGCATGTAGGACCAGTGCCACACAATTAGTCCGACAGTATGGTCATAAAAATTCTTATGACTTATGAGAGGCAATGTGTCGGCGCATAAAGACTGAATTGAAGAAGGACTTTTGTCTGGCTCTGGAGTCTGTGGAGCCATACGAAGTAAAATAAAACATCTATCGCTTCCTGGTTGGCATTGTCAACGTTGGATTGTTTTATTTCTAGAAAGGTGGACGACAAAGTTCCTCAGCAATGGGTTGCAACCATCCAGACAAATTTCATTAACATTGTTGTGTGCTTCTATGACATTGTGAGGAGTAAAACATGTTCACTTCGCGGAAGCTTATTGAATGGAGTGTGTATGGAATTGATTTGAAATGACAGGGATCTCAGTTAAAGGTTTTAACGAGTAAGGGTTGATTGGTAATGATGGTTGCAAATTTTTATAGGAAAGAGGAACAATGTTGCACAATGAAAAAAGCTAAAATTACAGAACATAATCCGATAATTACTTATTTTGCTTTATAAAAACGTCTGTCGATTTTATATATACAAAAGGATTTGGTGTTATTTACTTGGAAGGGTTTGAAATATAATTTTTACTGGCCCTTACAACGGATGCGTCTGCGAGAGATATGCTTTGCCTTAAGGGTGATTGAATTGAATACATGGTGAATTTAATAAAACTATTCTACGGTTTAAGTAGCTATAAATACGTATATGTACGTATTTATGGATAGTGATGGCCAGGATGCACTTGCACTCAGCTAAATCAAATTTACCTAAGGTATTTGAAAAAAATATATAAACAGGCTATATACTATAACACGGCAACTTTTAAATATTATTATTAAAAAAAGCAAAGTCATGCTCATGACACGGATAACCCTATAGACTTCAACTGTGTGGATATTGAAGTGAGCGCTAATGTTGTGAAGCCATGCGTGTAGCAAAAATCGAATTGCAGAAGTGAAAAATTGGGCTCTTAATTCAAATGGACGTGGCGGGTAAAAAACAAGGATATTCTGCGATATTAAAAATGGAGAATTTAAAAAACAATACAAACAAGCAACAGTGCGGAGGGATGACGAATTCTTTAAGTAGTTCTCTACAAAAACAAGAGTAAGACAAGGATGTAATGCAAGTCCCTCAATTATTGCCCTTTACACTGAGGATATGAATGATTCTTTCTAGGAATCTGTGTGAACTACAGAGCCTTTGAAGCTGTATTCAACTCCATACTTTTCTTTTCATATGAATTGGTAGAAAAGCTACTGGGGTTTTGTCTTCAATTATTAGATTGTTTGAACTTCGGAACTGGACTTGCTCCATTGCTCATACAGATTCTTAAACTTACTATGAATAATATTCTCAATATACTAAGGAAAGGTGAAAGGATGACAAGGAAGGTAAATAGTCAAAATCCATGGAATAAGGACATGATAAATTTAGAGAAGACATATGGATACAACCTCACGACTTTCTACCTTAAATGATTCTAACATCTTAAGATGCCTCTCTATTTTTTGACGTATTAGAGAAGAGGTATTGCCGCTCAACGTCTGAACATACAACGACGATCTTTCAGTTCTCTGTACAATTTACAATATAGCACAAAGGCAGAATAAACAAATCTAAACACCTCTTAGAACTCTTGCCAAACATTCGGATGTACAAGCAGATTTTACTTAGAAAAGCCATATTGTCGAAAGAAAAAGTCAAGGAGTTATTCAACAGTTTCAATTAGAAAACTCTCGTGTCAGACTGTGAACCACCATGAGGTTATGGAGGAATGATTAAAAATTTAATGACAACCTTTATTTTTGTACCAAAAGTTCATTAGTCATGGAAGCTTCTGTTTGATACAAACAATTAATACATACTCGTATATATGTTGTGCCGAAAAAACCATAATAATACCCCTGTTTCTTACCATTTCTAAATGGTGAAGTAAAGTAGATCAACTAGCGAAAAAAAAAAGATAGGCAGCTGTCAGATTTGCTATCTTTTGAAAGTTAGTCTTTTCTTTTTTTATTCATTTACCATTGAAATGCTTTTTATGTAATTTGAAATTTTTTTTATCACAAAACAAAATTATGCTAATTTCAGTGCCCGAAATATTTCAACGCGCCGAAAATTGATCAACACTTGACAGCATAACTCATTAAGAGTGATCGGCAGAAGAATATTGTACTAGAATTGAATACAAAATCATACTTCACTTTACTTAGATGTGACAAAAAAAAACGAAGATAACAATAGGTCCGTTCGCGTACTTTTTGTACTTAAATTGGTAGATTATCAAATTTCAGAGAGTGGGGTCAAATTCTCTCAGAGGAAGCAAAAACTACGAAATAGTAAACGAACGGGTTCAACAAGAAAAAGTTTTAAGTACCCTGATTTGCGAGCTTTGACAGTTTTTCCGAACCAGCAAAAATAAATTTCTTTCTCAGTAAGAAACTGTATTTCGTGAACGGTCTCTTTTGAGAAAAGCTACGAAAATTCTCCGTACGCGAACAACTTCGTAAAAATTAGTAAAAATTCGCAAAAATAGTAATCGAAATCAGATTCGAGTGTAAGCGACAGAAAGATCTATTTCAATTTAGACACAGTTTTAATGGTAATGTCACGAACCCGACAGCTTTACTTGAAGTCAAATATCAATTCAAGTTAAAGTACATAGGTCGACTAGTTTCGGTAGAGTGTGGTTTATTTCACTTTTAATTTTTGGCTTCTACAGTAATTTGCAACTAGGTGACTGTGTTTTTTTATATAGTCAGTGGGGAAATGAAAATACCCTTATTCTGATACATGCTCAGGCGATGAGCCAATCGAAAAAGAGAAGATAGCTGAGGAAAGAGTTATTGTAGGATTTGAAACTCAAAATTTCACTATTTTTACTAAATTGTGTTGAAATGCACTAAGTACTTTCCGAACGAACCATTAAATTTTGTTACTCTGAAAATTATGGTCATGCACTACCACTAAACCATGACAACCCACACGTTTTTACAGATTTTTACATATTTCTAATTAATTTTAAAACCCATAAATCCGACACGAACATTGGAACAAATATTCTCTTTATAAAAGGCATTTAAACACTTAAGTCAGTTCTAATAGCTTTTCAATTGTATATACTTATTTCACAAAAATATTAGCACAGATCATATGCAGTAAGACTCTTGAATTTACAAAAAATACCTTAAATTTTGGGCCCGTATTTGAGTACTTTTAAACGACATATTTCTTAAAAGTCAAAATTTGTTACTTACGCAGTAGTTTCTTCCATGTTTCATTTTTCATTTTTATTCAAAATTTAAATCAACCAAATTAAATAAAAAAAAAATATTTTTCACTAGTTTTTATAAAAAAACAAATTTAAGTAATTGGTAAATAAAAATTACCCTACATATCTCACTAAATTAGTCATTATAATCGAAAAACCACTTTTTTCTATCTTTTAACCACATTATGCCCCGATTTCGTTTCATTTCCACCAACCCTGTCGTAAGCACTAGAACTATTATTACTATTAGGATAATCATTTTTAAAATTTTCGAAATAAAATCGGAAAGACTAATATCCTCATTCCGGCTAGAGGACGACGAACACATCAAACCAGTTAAACTCGAAAAAACCCACTGTCCTTAGCTGGAAATAAAAAACAAACTTGTAGCCTAGGGATTCAGAAAACTATGGCCCATGCAACTTGTTGCAATCGGAAATGGACACGTCAGTTGAGTGCTTTCTCTATGTTTCTCTTTCATACTTTCGGTTTCCAACTTACGACACACACAATATGATTTATGTATATCTCTCTCTCGATGGCGCAAAAAAAGGCGGAAAGAGTCTATAAAACTTGTCCGTGGATTTTGCAATATTATTGTGCGTCGTACCTGACAGCCGGATGCTGTTTTATTCTGAGTATGATGTTCAAATCTGTGCAGAGCTTTTCATCCAAAACCAAAGCGTACAATCTTCTTGCGCCACCTCCGACAAGAAATGCTTTTCTTGTTTTTATTTATATTTCCATCAGGACTTTACCTGAACCCCCATCCTGTATGTCTGTCTGTACAATAGCGCGCCGTCCAACAAGTGCATTTGGTTGTGTTGAATTGCGAGTACGAAATGTCAGTAAGTGCGTGTGAGTTGTTGAATGATAACCAACCCACCAAACCCAACCGTTAGTCGTCATGCGAAGTTGAATGTCGTGAACTTTTAATTGGCAGGTTATAAACTCTATAATTAGGTTCGACAGATTTTACGGTCCGCTTCAGTGAGTTTATCAGTTTTCTGGTCTAAACAGAACGGACCGGTTGTAAGGACGAGTTGAAAAAAAATTTAATTTTTTTTGTTTTCTTTTTTTGTATTGGAACGTTGTCTGTCACTTTTTATTTTTGTTAGTGTTTTGTGAAAAAAGAAAAACGAAGTCGAAACAAATTTTCGAAGGGATTTAGCTCAAAACCTCCCTCGAGCCAGGTAAGGATTTCAACTTGCCAAAAATTGGAAACCGACTGAAATTCGTTTGGTGGATTAAATTTTGCGGAATTAATTTGAATCCACCACTCGGGTGAAAGGGGAGGGATGTGAGTTTTGGGGGTTTTGTGTGGAAAGTTCCAAATGATTTAATTGCCATTGGTAGTGGTTTTGGCGGTTTTGTCGGTTTTGTCGAGTGTGTTCATTAGTTTCATCATCGAAATCAGTTAATTAGCGCATTTGATGAACCGATGAAGTATCTAGCTTAATCATTTCTCTCTTATATTCATACGGCTTTTGACTTATTCGAATCTGTGTCCATTTTGGGTAAACATAAAGGGGATGCGATAGGTATGCCATTATTTGGCACCAGTTCGAATGTCATGCATTATTCTCATAAAAGGACAAGGTATTTGCATTGGCTAGTAATGTGGTCAGGCGGGTTTTGTGTTGGTGCATGGGAAGGAGTATTATTTAATGGTTTGCAGTCATTCATGCAAAAGCCATTGTGGTAGTGCCTTACCAATTTTATCTATGACATTATCTATGCAAAAATTGTACGTAATTATAAAGGATTTACACTAAATTCTTTATAAAAGATTTTATATATTGATAATCTGCGCAAAAGGAGAAAAGGTGCACATACACTGTAGATCTACTTTTAAGTTGAAAAAAAAAAAAAAATATCTCAGGTATTTATATTTATTTTTTATCCTTATCCTTGCTCGGTATAAGACCAACTTATAAATTCTTCATCCCTTTATAATGACGGTGTTTGTTGCGAAAGTTAATCCACTTATTAGGAAGAGGAAAACACATTCAAGAGAGTTTCAAGAAGCCTATTGTGCAGATAGCTATTATTTATTTATTTTAATCCAAGGCTTACTCCCCGTTGTGGGCTTTGCTCACTCACAAGTTTTGAAAAGGTGAGAATTCCTAAGATTCCAAAGGCCAATGCAAGTCTCCGATTCCGAAGAAAGGTTCATTTAATTTGCTGCGTTGCACCAGTAAGGAATTCGTGGACTTTAATTACCTACTGCTGCGGAGCTGGTGCTCCCACACCGTGCGTGGTACAAAAATAAAACATTCTTTTGTTCTTACATGCATCGAGCTTGAATATCAGGAAAGAGAATTGCGTTCAGGGAGATATTGGAAACAACCGGCCTATCGATGGTATTCAACAAATTCTTTTGATTTATTTCGTCAATATTGAGTGAAAGTCCAAGTCTTTCTCAGGAAGGGGCGTGTGAGATACATGCAGTGAGGACAGTAGGTGGTTGATAATCTTTTGCTGCACATTTGAAAAGGATGAAAGTCAGCTTTGATGGGATGTGTGAAAGGCTAGTGAAAGCCAAAGGGTGACTGCAGTTAAGAATGATTTAGAAGTACATATCTACTTCTTTGAAAATTTAGATTGAATCTTGGCAAATTTACAAAACAAAAATGATTAAAAAAGGAATGGTTCATATGAGTACAATCGTCAGATATCATGCCACAGATGTTCATTATGTTAGCCGTAATCTAGTTGAATAATTATGCCAATTGGTACCTGGACCTTTCTCAGACAAAGCTGTGCGTCGAAGAATTGATCGGGTCCGAAGTTTAGTTTCGTTGTGTCGGTGACATTCGTTCTGCAAATACATATTGCATTCTCTTGAATCGGAACAGTGTCTGAACATTGTCATGTATTCAAATACAGATTTTGTTTTACCAATTCTACTAACGACTAACATCAATTAGGGTACTACTGTCGCTAGAGACGATACTGTAAACTCTCTTTCCCCTCTACTTGTTGTCCAGCGACCAAAATTTGAGCTTTGTTCCTAGGCTGATAATTTTCCATTGATCGAGTTAACTTTCTGCCCGACCATTGGAAGTCGAAGTATTCATAGATCTGACACAATTTTGAACATTTCCTCAATTTTTCCTTGCCCTACTGTCATTTGATCAAGGTTCAGAATTCTTTGGGAGAGTAAACATACATGTATATACAGTAGAACCTCTTTATAACGAAATTGTCTTCATAACAAATGATTCGATAGCTTCTTTCCTTCCCCTTGAAAGTTGCCTAAATTTTCAAAGTGTTCACCTAAATGCACATTCCTTCAAATGGAGAGAATATGGCAGTTACAAAGAAGATGAAGTTTAGTTTCTTCCTCCTCTCCGTCCATGCAGCTTGTACAGAAATCGTTTAAAAGTAGGCCCAAACTAATTGCATGCCCCCCAATGATGCTGTGTGTTCTGTCAGTCTTTGTACTGGTGTGAAATCTGTTTTAGTTAGCTAAAGAAGCACTTGAGAACTTAGACCAGATCTGCTTGGTACTGGAGTATAAGTGCAGGTGCAGTGAGATTAGTAGCGTTGATCGCACAACAAGTTTTCCATTTCCTTGGCAAAAGCCTTATAAGCTCTTAACTTATAGGTAATGGTCTGTCTATAGCTCGAACCTTTTTCAAAATTTATGACCAGCAGGTGAAGTTATGCGGAAGCTCTCTATATATTTCATGAAGTCACTTGCACTGGCTAGACTTTTTTCTGATCTAGTCCCTTGTTAATTGATCGCTGATCGTGATCTCATCCATACTACGATTTTGGTGCAAAGTCTGACTTTTCGGTCCGCATTGAATCCATATCGTTAGTGAATAATTATTTCATGAAGTCACCTACATTGACTGGTTTTACTTGAAACATTTGAAGGCACTTATTGGTTCGAAAATGGTTTGAAACTCAGGTGATATCAAGTTTCAACCTTTATTCTCCATGGGTGATGTCTGAGTTGACTAGGTAGAGCTGGTTGTGTTCTTTTGCATTCGTTCATAATTCACAGTATACAAAGTGCTTTCCAAGCAGGACTTATTAATTTCGTTTTAGCGAATGTGAACATACCCTTAGTTAAGGGTGTAAGAAGGAAGAACGCCACGCAAAATTTACATATTATGAGGAAGCCCATTGGTATTCTATTATTTGGTGGATACCTAAAATTTCCTACAAATCCGCCAATTAGTTCTCTAATTAGAGACATCGGAAAAACTTTGAAATTTCAATTTACTACATTCGTTTGTGTTTTTAGAATTGCATTGAAATCTCAGCTGAGTATATTGGAACTCATTTTTCGTTTAAATTTTGCGTGGGATTACTGAAAAGCTTTCAAATTTACACCCCTATTTATCACCCCCAGTCTGATTTTGAGAAGTTGTGCCTGCAATCATAACAAATGGTCGCTCATACGGAAATTAGGTTTGAGTTTACATTTATGCCTTCTATGGCACAGATATGCGAATATGCGTAGCTACAATATTAGTGACAAACGTCTGTAGGTATAGGCGCCTCATCGTTGACCAATTTGTTAATTTCTTTAATTATACACCGGAGATTGATGTACCAATTGGTTCCACTTGGAAACCACAACCCTTAATAGTACTTGACCACGTCCGAGTACAACCGTCGTAAGAGTCTAATTTGAAAACACACGTCCAGACACAGGAAATAAGGTGAACCGCAAGCAATTCTATTTCGAAGGAGTTCACGAAGAACTAACTCCCCCAAGAGTAATGCAGTAAATGCACCCTCCTGTCTAATTAAAAAAAAAAAATCGAAAACACTTCTCCCAATCAACAGGAGTGTCCCCTCACATGAGAGAGACAATGTCCAGTTACTGGCAAATGCACCAAATTGGAATCATCCCACAGGAGCCTAATGAATTAATACACACTAATGAAGACGGTGATCCTCTTAATTGAATATAGGCCCTAAATTTAATTTTGATAATTCAATTTCGACTCAAATTTTACACTCGCCGCTCCGGTAGGGCATTTAAATCTGATTAACAGTTCAATCAGCCAAAAAAGCTTTTAGCGCAACACGCACGCAAATGAATTGGCACATCCTTTTTGAAATCACGCTGCGGAATTATTGATAGCCATAAGGTGAAATGTTAAAACCTTCATTACTCACTTAGCGTGTGCCGTGCGAACGATGTGAAATTGTCTGAAATATTGAAACATCCAGATTCGGAAATAACTAACAGAGGCCTCAGGAAATGGCACTTTGGACAGATTGTCAAGCCGGCAAAAAGAGCCATCATCGTTCTGAAAGATGGGAATCTTGTAATTCTGTTATCATCCTGCCTTTTGGATATTCTCTGTTCCTACAGGATGAATGTTTAGGGCACAGCAGATGTGCATCTGTGTTTAAATAGGTTTGCCATTTGCCACGGGAAAAACTGTTTGGGTTTAGCTTTGGCAGCGAAGGAGAACTGTTTCGTCCTTTTTTATGTTTTCTATTTTTGAATGTGTGCAAAGGGAGTTTATGATGTCCACCAAGGTTAGATGAAAAGCTTCTGTTTTGCTTTATTTTTATGCATTTTTCAGTGAACTTAACTTGTTTTATGTTTACTTTAAGTTTATGCACGCTTAAACGGTTTGTTGTTTGTAAGCCTTTAACAAAGGTGAGGTTGTATAGTTCCTTTAAATTTGGTCGTGAACTTGTTCAGGGAGGGAGGGCTATCACTTTGACACTGGCCTTTGTAAACTTTGTGATGATACATATCATCGGCGTCACATTTGGAAGTTGTGATAAGAGTTTATGTTGATGGTAATGAAATAGATGAACAGTAATGAATTACAACAAAAATATTTTGTGTTTATGTCACGATTCGCGAATCAGTCGTTTAAATGCATAACTTAAAGACTCATAAAAATTCAGGCGTTAATTCTATTATTAGTACGTATGAAGCGTATCGGTTCTACCGTTTTTAAAATAGTTGTTAAAAACTACAAATAGTTATGTACGTTGTTGATACAAAAATAAAGAAGCAACTAAAGTTCGACTTACTAGACATCGATGAATTTTAAATGCTAAACTTTTCACTTTTATTCTCTTGGTTGGTTTTCTTTTCTCATTTAAAACATAACACACACAACACATAACCAAACGACTAAGATCCACCAAAAAAACTTGTTACAAACGCAACACTCAAATGAAGGAACAATTTGGAACGAACTTGCTTTTTATACCACACATCCCCACTACACTCGATCGTTCCAGGGAATATGAAAAAAAAATCTGCCTATTGGCTGAAAGATATATCACAAATTCTACGAATGTAAATTATTTAGAACTAACCACACCGTTGTAGGCTATTAAATAAGTATAAGTGTAGAAACCAATTTTATGGATGTGAATGCATGGACACATTTTGGTACGAAATTCCCACCCCCCCCCCCCCCCCACTCTTTTATCACGTACTTTTCTTTAAATCTAAAAAGTAAAAACAAAGAAATACTTAAATATAATGTTCAAAAAAGAGGTAGAATCATTCTAATATGATAGCAATACAAATTTTTATTGGTTTAACCAAAACGCTTAAACTAATACAATGACCAGTTTGCAAATTCACTGTCGGGAATAGTGCATTCAAATTTGATATATCTAAAGTATCCTATAGGGTGTGTTTATAAAGATGGAGAGTTTGAAACAAAGAGAGCATTTTTCATAATGTGTACACATGCATGTGATATCCGATTAAGCTACTCGTCCACGCTCCGTCTGTCATTAAAGGGTGGGCCATCTAGTGGTTTATTATTAAATCATAGGTTTTTTTTGACACTGACAGCTGTTTTCAAATTTTGACAGAAAGTCAGGAAAAGAGCCGCTTACCTCTTGAACAACGTTGGGGAATACATATTGAAAACTTTTTTCCAAAGTGAATTTATGTAGCCCAAGCAATGCGTTTTTAAAAAAAATGAGTTTTGGCCGAAATGAAGCACCCACCGCGCCTGCCTACAAAAAGTACGTGATACACTACATTGGGAACAACGTTTAGGTCAACGTTGGGCATTACAGAGCCATGTTAACCGACTTTTTTTTTTTTCTGAAATTGAAGCCATGGATTTGAACTACCTCTGGTTCATGCAGGATGGAACGAAATTAGAAAATTATTACTTTGTATTATTTTTAAAAAATTTATTTCGTACTTAAGACCATTTAAAAAAATAAAAAAAAAACTTATACTATTTAAATATTTATAATATACAAGAGAATGAATTATATGATCTATCCCACGCCGATCCTAGCTTTTCTACCACAAAATTTAAGCAATCTTCCTAAAATGTTTATCAAGACAAATAAAATACTCTTCTTCTGACATTAAAAACGTTCGCTATATCATAGGCATAACGATAGCAATAACAAAATATAGCGAATTATTTAGATCACTCCAGTAATACTGCAACTCTTCTGTATGTTTTTCCACTGGAATTTTATGGTTCTCCAAACGATCGCACGATGCTTATCGATTATGAGAGTGTGTAACGAAAGGGAAGGTCCAATCACTTTTTCGAGTGTCATAAAAATCTAGAGGGTGCCCCAGAAGATATATGACTTCCAATTTTTCTGCATAATTTTCTGGATTAATTTTTAAGCAAAAATCAAAAAAATTGTATTCGGGTTCCCTATAGGGTTCCCATGAATGATGTCTGAAATTGATTGTCGGAAGAGAAAGATTGATAGTACATCTATAACTTCGAGAAATTTTCATGGCTGAAACTCATCAGAAATACTTTATAGTTTTTTCACGTCCTTTTGCTAATGCCTGACAAAATTTAAGCTTCTCAACCAAGCTCTATGTTTCAGATGCTGTATTAAACTGTTAGTGCCCTCGTGTACTTACGAATTTAAGGGGCTCCCAACCTTTTAGAGTCTCTGCCTTAAGCACGGCTGCCTTCCATTCTCTGCGTTCCTGAGCACGCTTCTTTGACATCGTACTGATTTGAAGACCAAGTTTTCCGGCATCCGTGATAACCTGGTCTTTGTACTGGAGGTAAGGTTTTCTTCGCCGTCTCTATTTGATCTACATCCACACCCTGGTACAACTCAGAGAATTCGCATTTGTACCTTGTCTCCATTCGCCCTCCTCGCATCATCCTATTGGGAATCCACACAATCCTAAACTATACAGACTTCTTTGCCATATCTACTGGAACGCATTATATCTCAAGTTTAATATTAAATAATTTTGCAAATTGAAACCACATCTACAATATAGTACAATGCTGCAGAAAATTTATCTTATTACGAACACTGGTCCATATCTAGTAACCTAATCCAATTTTGTATTTATTATTACCGAGTCCTTGGCAAAATCTACATTAAGATTTACAAATTTACTTTCACCCTATTCACGTGGGAGAATGTGTACCATTGCGTTGCTTGGTAGCCACAGTTTAATCAGTGAAGTTTCCATTGTTAATATGGTTCAATAGTGAAATGATATTCAAAAATATGTAGTTTTCGAAATATCTATATACGTATGCAATGTGATATTATGCTAGGATATTTTGTAGTTGGACAGCATTAGGATAGATTTCACTCGGCTTTAATTAAGAAATTTAACTTGTGATAGTAGGCATGTTAATATTTGGAATTTAAGTGAATGTTCTTTTGAAATTGCGGAATGGTGTCTTCAACCCTTCCTTTGTGTAGGGCTTGAGTAGTACATAGCACTCCGAAAATAGAAATTTTG
Organism: Chalcosyrphus nemorum; assembly: GCA_949716465.1. Lineage (NCBI taxonomy): Eukaryota > Metazoa > Arthropoda > Insecta > Diptera > Syrphidae > Chalcosyrphus > Chalcosyrphus nemorum. The sequence continues at coordinate 58,505,571 of OX454334.1, read as the reverse complement.
AAAAAGTCGCTGAGCCAAAAATGGGCCTCGTCGGAGAGGAAGATTTTATGACCAAAATTCGGATCTCCGGCCAATATTTCCAGCGTCCAATTAGCGAACAAACAGCGTTGTCCATGGTCGTCCAGCTTCAATTCTTCACCATAATCTTGTATGGATGTAGGCAACCATTCGCAAAAGAAGCCAGATTAATTCTCTGGCGATGTCCAATTCAGCTGAAGCTGATCAGCACCGAATCGTTTTCTTCTGCTACGGCGGCTATGTTTTCCTCATTTCGCATCAATCTCACGGTGAGACGGATTGCCTGCACATACTGACACTCTGAAGCTCATGATGACGACCGACCTCACGACAAAATTCACATTCCGTATTAACCACTGAGCCAGAGTTTGTGCAGTTCATAATTTTAATGGTTTCCACACTTTCGGGAAGCGTCACACGATGCATGATGAAATGGCAATCCTTGCTGAATATTTTGACAGCTGGATGTCATTGGTAACTTTGACAGCTGGATGTCATTGGTAGCTTTGACAGTTGCTGAAACATAACAGTTGGGAAACGTATCATTATTTTCTGGTCACCCTTTACTTAGATGCAAAACGCTGAAAAATGTTGAAACCTCTTCCAAAAACAATTGAAGGAAGTATGACCTAGTAAAAATACATATATGATTTGGAAGGAATAGCATATGCATATGTATTTCCTTATCTTTTTTGCATACGATTTTTAATATTTGTTCTACATTCTATTTATATAGCATTTGTCTATCAGATGTAACGCTAAGATATAAAGTAAAACAAAAACTGCATCCTGTCCATTGTTCTCCCTCACTTGCTCACGCATTCTTAAGCCCTACGTAGTCCACCAATCAACAATTAAACTTTCAGAAATTCCTACATCTCTCAACCCCGCCCAGTGTGAAAATTTAGTCAACGCCTAAATTGATAGACCCATTCATCCATCATGAAATAGTTGCTTACCTTTTCCTACACACGCACACAAAGTCTCACGCCCCATTGCATGCATATTTGGAATCTAAAGTTAACTTAGTTAAAATCCTACGTCAAAAAAATAGAAACACAAAAAAAACAAGAATTCTGCCATCGAAATTGGATTGTTTTCCGTCCTGCCTACCACTGTGTGACGAGTCCTTCTTTCCTCCATGCACAACAAATTTGCACCTGTGTGTGTTCCATAGTGACTGATCTTTTTCTCAGAATACATTCGCCTTCGCCTCATCCCCCAGACTGGAAAGCTCTCCGCCATGCTACACCATGGTGTCCAGTGTTGGTGTTTTTTTTCCACACACATCTGGTGTATCTATCTAAAGTGATTTCTGTATCTGTACTCTATACACACTTGATTCCAGTTTGGGGGATGGAAACGAAAACGAAAACGAAAACTCTCGCAATATGCAAGTATGATGGACCGTTCGGTACGACTGTCGAACGTTTGCAATTACTCAAAACTCAAAAGCGATCAGATCGCAGTTAGATTTGAATCCGGGTGGAAGTGTTAGTATATCCTCTCTATAAATATACAAGTGCGTGCGGAATTTATTTTTAAATAAATCAATTTAAAATAGTGGAAATATAATTCCCGCAGTGTGACCAGTGTCAAGTTTTGAAATTCCACCAATTTGGTGAGTTTTTTGAGGTTAAGATTGAATTCTAAATCAAATATTTGAGTTGGTTTTAAATATCTGAGACATTTTTGTAGTCTTAAAATAAAAATAAACTTATGTGAATAAAATGGATATAAGAATAAAAATCCCCTTTCGTTTTAGTTTGAATTTTTAATACCTTTTATGTGCGTGAACATATTTTAAAATTAAATGGAGGATTTTACCCATGTTTTCATAAATATTTTCCGATAAAGAGAAATTTGTTTCATAGAGAGGAAACCAGAGGTGTTTTTAGCTTATTCATTGAGATTTTATCATTACTATTTCTGAGTGTGTGGAGGGGAGGATTTGCTTTTAGCCTTTAACAAAAAACATATGTACATATGTGTGTATGAGCGAAACAATATGATACAATTCCACTTAAAATTCGTAGAAGAGTTAATGCATCTGTATTTTTCGAACGCGGCCGACAGGTGTATATGTAGGTTTGGGGGTTGAAGTTTTTCGTCTCCTGTTTCAGTTGATGTGTGAGATACGATAAGCTGAATATTCGTAGGTGAATGAAAATTCGAGTACAGCGAATTACAATGGACGTGGGGGTGGGCGTACTGCGAAATAATATTAATTATAAACAATAAATGAGTAGAAACATTTTTGCAGGTATCTCGATTTCATGTGATTCTCTTTTGTTTTAGTTTTACGTGTCTGATTATTAATTTGTCTACATAACGATGATTTCTATTTGAAAATTTTATTAAAACTTTTTTTTTTATATTTCAGATCGAGATAGAATTAATCATCAACATGCCGAGCAGGATTAATGTGAGTAAATCTGTTTATTTGTTGTTTTATTTAATAGTACTAATTGCACAAATCAGTTTCTTTAAATTAACTCCAATTCTTGTCAAAAACATGGTAACAATTTGTTGATTATTTAACAATTTAACAATTTTTATTGTTTTTCGGGAAATTAAAAGCCCTTTCGGATTGTTCGAATCTAAAAGGTTTCGGCAAAATTTAAAATACCTCTTCCATTTGCATAAGCACATTTAGCTACTATTTTATTTTATTTTCGGAACAAACTCTAATCTACTTTTAGGGTCGAAATGCGGCATTTCTAATAACATGCTTGTAAATAAATAAAACCATAAGTCCATAACCTACATTCATAATATTTTGTTCAGAGATGGTGTATAAATGATTTTATAAAAACTTGGCATACCAGGTTTGGAACAAAGTAATTTTTTTTTAAAGCATTTTTTGTCGTTATAAATTATGTTCACTTAAGCTAATCATTTGCTGTGTACACTTGCATTGCTCTAGATATAAATCCAGGGGTTGACCCGATACTGAGTTTTCGTTTTACAATTTAAGGATTGGTCTTTATTTAAGTTCATTTAAGTGCCTCTCTGATACCACAGTCAGATCATGCTGGGTTCAGAGGAAATTTGCATCGTGAGAATTTTTGCATCGTGTGGTTAGCTATCTCTTCTTTTTATTTATTGTCCTGTATCCTGGGTTACAACGCCTACGCGCCAAATGTGCCTCAGCTCTCCCCAACTCTTTCCCAGTTGCTGTGCGGCCTTTTCCACTGTTCTGCGCCACGTACTCCTAGGACCTCCGCGTATCCTGCCATCCTGAGTACGCGGGTTCCATTGCATCGCTTGGTTACCTATGGACCTGTCACTCATTCGGAGAGTGTGACCAATCCACTGTCATTTTCGTCGTCGTATGGTCGTGCCTATAGATTCATGGGACGTTGATAAAGTTGATAAAGCTATTCGTTAGAGATACAGTTTGGCCAAAATATCCTTAAGATGTAGCGTGGGCACCTATTGACAGTCGTTTGCAGCTTCCTTCAGCTATACATACATATATAAGTTGATGAGTTTGGTTCTAGGCTGATCATTTTTGTTTTTTCCGAGTTAATTTTCTGCCCAACGACATCTGCGACCGCTCCACATTTGCTGTCATTTGGTAAAGGTGCATTATTTTGTGAGACAGTAGGCATACATCGTCGGCTTAGTCGAGGTATTTGAATTCAGATGTAAGAGTCCATTGAATTCCTCCATTTCTGTTGATCAGGCCGCATTCCGCACATCGCTAATCACCAATAAACACAGTATTGATGAAAGTATGCAGCCTTGCCGAACGCCACTGCGGATTTCATGTGGTTAGCTACTACTACTACTTCCTGACCCGTTCCCTAATAAAGATGTTTGCTTGAACTACTGTTTAGCTAGAAAATCTTTAATACCTACTATGCTTTTAAACCCTTGGTTGTCAACGATACCTGTGCGATGATTATCAATGGCTTATAGCTTGTGTTAGTACCCAGTACTATACCCATAAAATAGTACTGATTTTTCTTGACTTCCTTCAAACAGATTTAGGTACTTAAATGTAATAGGTTTCTCGTGCAATATTTTGACGTTTAATTGACACTTCCAAGTCGAAGTATGATACATGATTCAAGTATGTAGACATATGTAAATGTGCTTTACATAATGTTAATGTGCTATATTTAACTATAGGAACTAAAGATGAGTTGACTAGAAATTTGCGCTAATGACTTAATCTTGAATGTCACTTCTAATGAAATAAGACAAACTTTGAATAAAATTTAAAGTTCACAAAGTTTGTAACTGTCATATTCGTTACACTTGCGATTGCGTTTCGACATAAAATAAATAAAAATACCATACCTAAACTAATTTTCTGATTAAATTGTATCCATATACACAAATCATTGGTGAAAACACAAAATTGAGTTTGAAATTGACCATTCACTCGTATCCAAATTCAATTAAGTTCATCACAACGTTACGTGACGCAGAGCTGTTTAAACGAGTGAAATAGAATGTTTTAGAGTTTTTCGCGAAATAAATTTGAATCTCGTGCAAGAATAAACAAAATAAATGTTCTTGGTTGAAAATTAGGGACAGAGTGATGAGTGTAGTAGATATGTGTAACGGGGACGATAATATTCATCATTATTCATTCTTTTCGGAAGCAGGAAGCTATACCCCAAAAGACTAAATGAGTAAATAAAAGATATAAACCGATAAGAAGATACTTAAAAAAGCAAGACAAAAAAGACAATATGTATCAGCATACACGTGTTAGTTTTGGGGGAAAAGACTCACATTCGATGGACAACAGAAAATCAAATTCAACAGTGAGAATGATGGAAGAGTAAAAATCGTAAAACTTTGTCAAGTATGACGTCTGGTCCTCGACAGAATGTCCTTGTCCTCTAAATTTGCATGTTTGTGCATAATTTTTGGTGTCATTATGGTGTGCCAGGAACCAAGACACCCAATGCTATTAGGAGAGACCTTATTTAACTGCTTGCTCAATAAAAATTCATACGTGTAAGAGAATCTTTTGCTTTGAAACCTGTAATTCACTTTGAAAATAAGGCATCAAGTCAAGTTTTTATATTTTTGTGGTGACAAAAAGGCGCCATAAAAATGCACTCAAATGCATCACTATGATGGACATACATATATAGTATGTGTACGTAGGCATATGCTAAGCAGAAGATCAAAAAATATTGATGCAGCGTGTATTTATAAAAATCTCAACTCAAATAAAAGTTTGTAGTAGTTTGATTCGAAGCTTGAAATGTTCCACTTACTTACTTACTTATGTTCTGTATCCCATTGTGGGTCCTAGGCCCTCTACAACACCTATGCGTGAGGCATGTTGTACGCATTGGCTGGCCAACTTTATGGCTATATTCCTTTCCATGTCTGGCATTAGGTTCTAAATATTGCTGGATTAAAGTACCTTCTACGCTGTAATATGAGTACAAAATTTAATTAAGTGTCTATTACGTACAAAATGTTGTCTTATAAACGTCTTGGGCATATGTCAAACCATAGTATTCTTTGATAAGTGTCCTTTGCTTTGTGTCTCCAAAAACTCTTAGAGAAACTAGATTAGTGTAGTTTGGATTGAGTACAGCATGTGCAGATAGTGTATTGTTGCTACTTCATTCGTAATTCAGATCGACACACCTTTTACCTCTTTACGATTATCCAATGAGCTATATCTCAGGGATTCTAACTTCCCTTCTCATAGCCAAGTCGCTTAATCATGTTTTTTGTCCGGCTTGATGCCTTAAGTAATTTTGAATAGCAAAGAGTCGTCAAAACGCCGCAAAACGACATCTTAAATGTTTCTAAAAAAATAAGCAAAAATTCATAAAAAACCGTTCAGAAGAAGGTATAAAGATTGGCATGTGTACGCATAATGGGCGCACTATACGTCAGCTTATGCATTGCGAATGGTTTAAGAAACGTTGAGGTTGCATTCGTTTCAGCAAAGGCTGCCCTGTTAGAGTAGGAAAAATCGTAAAATTTTGAAGAGGTGTGCTGCCAAACAATGTTCTTTTTTGTAGACTTTTAATGGACTTTTTTGTGGAATAAAATAGTGATGCCAATGAACTGAAAGAAATTTTTATAATCATTGCTTGCTCATTATAGACACATTCAAGCTTAGTTTAAACGTAGACTTGGACTTGGACAACACATCAAGTCATCTGATTATATGTAATAATTGACGCTGTAATAAAAATTTCCCATTGTAAGGACTTAATTGCGTGTCAGTAGCATTGAGCCTTAAATCATTTTCAGACAAATACTTGTCTATCTTTTCAATTGCCACATAAGCACATTGTTTTCTGTTTGGAAGGGCGTTCTTCTAAATTAAAACGGAATGGGATACATTCCACATTGGGTTGCGACCGTAGTCTGAGTTATTCCCAATACATATTTTTATTTGAGATATTTATTTTATGTTTCCTTGTTAATTTGGAAAAAAATAAAGTTCAAACTGTTGAGAAGCGAAGTGGGTAGGTGATATACAGGGTGGGCCATTTAATGGTTTCTTTTTTTAAAATACAATAAAATGAACAAAATTAAATATTTTCCATGTATTATGGCTTTATTAGTAAGACCAAACATTTCCATTAATTATGGAACAGAACTTTGTTCAAATGGTTGCTTCGGACGGCTTCGTAGTAGCGCATTCTGTCCCTCCAATTTTCCAAGAGCTTGTTGATGGTTTCGGGCTATAGCTTACAGATTGCTTGCATGATACTGGCCTTAAGTGCATAAATCGTTACCGTATTGTTGGCATAATAACGGTCCTTCACGGTTCCGCATAGGAATAAAAATCCAAAGGCTAATAACACAATTTAGGAATTTGGTGCGCAAAAGATTGATTGTGGCATGGCGCGCCATCCAGCATGAGCCAGAGGTCGTACAAATCCTTGTATTCGATTTCAGTTCAAAAAATGTCGGTTAACGTGGGTCTGTAATTCTCACCCTTGACCCAAACGTTGTTCCCAGCTTAATTTTCGAGTCTCACACTCTCGGCTATAGCAGCCACATTCTTGTCTGTGTGCACCGTACGATGACGGGGACCATGAGTGTTGTCCACTAGCAAACCAGTCTCACAAACTTAAGTACTGCATTCGCGGTGGTTGCTTCATTTCGAAAAGCGCACTGTTTGGGCTACACAGCGCCTACTTTGGAAATAAGTTTTCAATACTTCCCAACGTTATTCGATACTGACTTTTTGTCAAGATTTCGAGCGGGAAACAGCTGTCAGTGTCAAAATAACGAATGATTTAAAAAGAAACCACTAGATGGCCCACCCTTTACATGCAAACGTCGCAGTTGTACTAGCTGCTGGCGTTATGCCTCAAGTCCCGCCAATATTCAAGAGCTGGTGATTGACAGATTGGCTTAAACTGTCATTCATATGTGTTTATAAGGCAAGCTTTGCCAACATTTTCCGTTGTACTGCTCTCAACGTAATCTCATAAGATGTTATTGCCAATGCTAATCTAGTATTTAAACGTCCTCAGTGATTCCGAGAGACTGTCTGAAATTACGCCTTCTCGGTCCCTTTTGGAGCTCTCCGTGTAGACTGAGGTGGATTAACTGATTGTTCTACTTTTATCCACTTCATGGGATTATGTAGGTGAGCTATTCTTGATCTTTTATTCCACAGAAATCGACAGAAGTTTGGCTGCGTACGGCCCTTGAGCAGTAGGTTTTTAGTTTCAAGTTTACAGTGGAAAAGGATTAAATTTTAATGTGCCTTTAGAGTATTCCCTCTGTAGATACATACATGCAAATAGGTATCATATAAAATTTGCACTTGTAACTTGTTGTTCTACTTACTGCCTGCTTAATTATAAGACTTTAAAACTTTTAACCACACACACTTTGGCATGAAAACAATACAAACTCCTTTGATGTCCTTGCAAAAGGGAAATTACTACCTCGAAAGGTTCTGCATAATTTAATTGCAATTGATGAATGAAAGTTATGCCATTATTACTTGCGGTGCATTTGATTAATTAACTTTTCACCTTTGACCATCAAGGTGTTTTGAACCATTTACCCAGATTCATGGGGCTGTGTGTTGTGTTGCATGCATCCATCTACCAGTAGCTATAAATAGATTCATAATGACGAATTATAAAAGTCATTTATGCCGTCCCATATGTCATCACGTGCAAAGTTATTTGCAGTTTACACTTTGTGTTACTTACATTTAATGAGTTTTAACTGGAACCACTTCCCCGTACCACCTGTTCTCTAAGCACAAAGACAAAAGTATATAGTGCAAGCTGGCCAGCACTCAAAGTGAATTTACATTCATAAAGTATCGGCACGTAAACACTCATGTCCAATCGATTGGCTTCTGCGAAAAAATACATATTTTTTTTCTATGAAGCAGCACAGTGCCTCGCAGGATTTATTGTTTATGACTGAGGAATTAAATTTCAAGCGTAGTAAAGTGCCAATTATTGTATTAAGAGCGTTTATAATTGACTCCACTTAAGGCGAAAAAAAAATATAAATATTATATACAAAATGTGTTCCAAGTTATAAACAACTTAATGCCACTGGATTCTCATCATCATCCGTGAGTTTGAAAATTATCCTCGCATACTATAAACACAGACGATGATAGATGATGAATTGGAATAGAGTGTAAACAAATAAAAATAAGGGATTTTTCTGTTTTGTATTCACGGGTATTAGTTCTAGATGTGAATATGTATGAATTTGTTTTAGATTAATCTTGTGAAAAAAAAAAAAAACTGAGAGTGCATCCGGCAGAAGCAAGAGATACAAGTGGATGATAGTTTGGGATTATATTTCGGTTGTATTGTTACGGATGAACTCGGAACATTTTGATGTGAAAATCTAAAAAGGCTTAAACGCCCGACGAGGTGATGATTCGAGAGATAGAGAACGGTTCCTGAAATATTTCTGATCATCTCAAGTAACATAATCCCCAAGGAGCACAAATTGTTTTAATGATTTTTGGCTTTAAACCTTCAGAATTGGCTAATTAGTCATTTATGTAAATGTAGGATTAAATTGAGAGCATTTCACTTCTTTACGTTCAAGTACGACCACTTGATGTACCTTCAATTAATTTATTTTTCCTGTAGCCAGTCAATTTTTACTGCAGTTAATTGTCTAGATTACTTTTTCCCACTTCGTACAATAATCTCCTTGTAATTGTAGGAGTAGGTGCTCTGTAAAGGACTTGTAGTAGATTGTTTTCAAAATTACCACCTTAGACAATCGGCGTGTTTCTAAAGTTGAGTTCTGAAGTGCACGTTTTTCTCTATTATGTATCAGCTAAATACACAAAGTGGGAGTACTGAAAGTAAATGCTTTAAGTTTTCATGTATCTGCATATAAACACAAAACGCCATAGTTAGCAATAATATTCGCAGCTTATCAAATTTCTAAAATTCTCTCAGAGCGAGACAAATATCAAAAAAAGTACGGGAATGGGTGGAACAAAAAAGCTACTCACTTTTTAGACGTCACTTTTTTTTTGTATAAATTTCCCAGCCAACAACAACACAACCATTTGACAGAACTCACATTTTTGCCCAAAGAAATTTCGTGGACTAAAATTCGCAGCATGGGGGAATTTCTCTCTCTTCTGTGAAAAACCTCGAAACTTTGACGTAAGGGAACATGAATTCCCTATTTTTAGTTAAATTTCGTAGATTTTTGTAGTTTTAGTCAGTACGGGAACAGATCTATAATGAGCATCATAAACAGTAACCTAAGCCACGCATCCCCAAACACTTGATTGCACTACAGTAGTTGAGTAGATCCTTCAATTGGTTCCATGAACCTATTTTGGGTTCCCAAAGAGGTAGCTTGATCTATTACTAGAAGTGCCCTCACACTCGCACAGTATGCATTTAGTAATATCCTCTGATACGTGTTCCAGGAAATGTCCGTTTCTGATTTTCTCAATCTGCTGACGTTCTTCCTCAGCAGACAATGGCCAGAAAGTATTCCAAACAGAACTCTAATTTGTGATCTACCTAATTTTGTAGTTACTGGGTTTCTCTAGCCACAATACTTTGGACACTCTGTGTTCCCCCATATTCATATAAGACCCTACGGTTATCCATGTGGTATATTCTAGTGAGGATTGGTATCGTAGTGTGCCCGTGTCTATCTCAGATTTGATGATAAAAAGACTCTATTGCCTTGAGCACTGCCAGACTTTCAATGGAAATGGCAATATCCTTACCCGATATTAATCCTATCTTAACTTATGCCGCAGTCTTGAGCACGGTCTGGAAAACACTGCATAAGTCCGGAAGTTTTATAGATATTTTTAACTCCAAGTGTTTAGGTTCATCTGTAAAATTCGCAAAATGGAAATCACATTCTGAAAGAGAACTTCATCATTAAGACAATCTTCCCTGTTGGGGTAGCTGCTTTGTACGTTGTGTCAAAGTCGACAAAACCCAATATATTAGCCGATTCTCATCGACTGTCTGGCCCTGTAGCATTGTTCCAGGTTCCAGGTGTGTTAGGCCTATAGTATAGTTCCAGCTTCTTGCCCTGTCTTCTTTTTATGTTTTCCTTCCAGGTCCAGTAAAGCATTCTGCGGCTCATTATCTTGTCAAGGGGTCCGCTTCTTCGTTACCTTTTATCCCGACGTATCCAAGGATCCATTAAAGTGTGACCTTGTTCTTCATGCCTAGTTCATGAAGACATTACCATACAAGCTTCGATTTGATGATATTGAAATCAAGCGCTCTAATGTCTACTTGACTGTATCCTCTTTCCAGATTTACGCATATTTCAGCCTGAAAGATGCTGGACGCTGGTACTTTTGCCCATTCTGAATGTTTCGTTCTTTCCCCAAACACTCCTGCACCCGTTCCTTCCTCAGTTCTCGAGCCGGTGGCTTGATAGCTTGATAGCTTCATGCGAAATGTTGTCAAAAGACCCTAAGATATCAAGGAAGGCGTAGATTACTATTTCTCCCGTTTCAAGAGCTCTTTCGATTGTCTCCGTCAGCTGGTAGAGAACCGTTTCAGTGGATCTGTAGCATGCGTACAGATGCTGACAGTAGTATAGAGAGGATGCATTAAGTACAGCCTCCCTCTCGTTTTGAGAACAAACGATGCTGGGCTGATCGGTCTATATGACTTTTGTTGTATTGGGTCTTTTTTCCCCACTTTTGGCCTGAGAGTTCTCGGAAAATTTGACGACAGAGTGGCTTAAATATTCGGAATAATGAGGTTATGTGTCTGTTGCATAAAATAATACTATTCTATTGAATGGTTTCCTCTTCTTCGTAAGTCCGGATGGTTTCACTAGTGTCATAATCTCTGCAATGAATGTACCTATTTAATTGGGTGTAATAAGCTCTTGGAACTTGATTGGGGTCCAAGTTCGAGTTCAGGTAAATACGCTTAAAAGTTTTTTTTTCACGACCGCCCCTCTTGCGGGCGACTGACAAACATACAAGTATTTATATACGTGGCAGTCATGAAAACGCTAGACCTTGGCGCTCTATGGTCTCTATAGCCTTTAAATGTAGTACACCCGTTCTCTGATATTGCTAAAAATATTCTGTTTGCTTGCTTATGTCATACTGTCAATCAAATGCATACATTTAGCAGTCGCATACCTACTTGCCATTCGCCATCTTTCATCGCCACATTGGAATGATCGCCCCCTCCCCCTTTGAAACACTCCATTATCAATACAATGTGTTCGCCATGACCGCCCCTTTTTTATTCGTCACGCTTGAATTGTGTAGGTATTTATAGCCACGATCATCTGATCGTATACACACTTGAAAGAGAGATTTACTTATGGTAGTGTAGTAGGTGGTGCTTACTCACACACACATTCAAATCAGAATTTAATTGATTTTCTCATAAATTCCACAGGTGTGTTACTTTATTTGACTTTCATCTTTTTTTCTTCTTTTCTTCTTCTCCTTTTAGTATGACATTTATAGTTCAACCAAGTTTATACCCGCAATGGATCCGCCAACTGCCATTGGTCGTTTTGTTGACGGCCGCTTCGTAGCTAATGATTTCAATTTCGAAGCATTCGAGTGTCATTACTACCGCATAATGACAGAAAGTACTACAAAACTACACGACCGGATAGTGCGGCATCCACCAAGGCGTTCACCTCGTCTGGTCGGACAAACAATCGATAGGGTTCCACTTTATCGAACAATAAAGAAAGAAAATAAAAGGAACATCCGTGCGTATAGTGCGAGTAGCTGGGACTTCTTAGTTCCCGTAATGAAGTTCTCAGTGTTGAAGCGGAAACGCACTACAGAGCTTAACTATGCCAAGAAGTTTGACTATGCGAATTGCGTGGCAGAAGAAACAGAAGACAAGTCAATTATTGAAATAAAGGATGACTCTGAAATAGATGAGACGGAGGCAAACCATTTCACCGATGAGCTGAATAATAACAATGAACCCGCTTTGACTTGTGATGAGCCAATATTGATAGAGGACGATAGTCCATGTGCATCCCCAGTAGAGGAGGCAGATCAATTTGAGATGAACACCAGTGACCGAGAGGAAGAAACACCACCACCATCTCAATATGTAAGTTGTAAACATCATAAAATAATGATTTGTTTGTTAAACCTTTCTCATGATTAGGAAAATCATTATGAAGAGGAACAATTATGTCAAAGAGGACATCATATGGCATACAGTGAAACGGTAAGCAAAAAAGTTAAACTATTTGAGGATATAGATATCGACTTGCATATTTCTAGGCTGCACAATACCAGTGTTATAATTCGTACCCGCCGCCACCATCATTGACGCCCGATAGTCCATCTTACAACCCTTATGCGGACCCACAATTCGCTCCACCATTCCCTCCACAAGCTCATCCTTACAACGCTCATCTTTTAGTCCATGATCTGTCTTCTGCCACGGACTGCAATGGAGCAAGCGTAAGTTTTTCTTTTCTTTTTGATTTTTTGTGAAACTTAAATTGGTCTGCAATGGATCGTAGGATACCCTATAGCTGGATTGGGCTTTCTATTAATTGTACATTGGTCGTAGTCTCCTTCTTCTTTTTCTTCGAGAAGTTTTAATCCGAAGTAGAACGATCACGACTCTCCCAAATTACTGCAATTCTTCTGGTCCGTGCCGGTTTGACCTTAGGAAGTCCCAACAGGCTTCCTGGTGATGGATCACTTTGTCACTGAGACCAATCAAAAACACAGTCAAATTCTGGTGTTTCCGTGTTTCCTCGTGATTGTGTAGGAACGTTGATTGACATTCGCCTTTTAACTCGAAGGATCTTTTCGTGCAGATGATATTCCCAACTGAATCGTTCGTTCTTAATCTTGCGTGTGATGGAGATTTCCTCTAATCCTCGAACTTCTTATTCGTCAAGCTTTGTTACTCCTGCTGTCGTGGGAAGCATCTTCATCTTAGCTGCCGTTTATGTATACTTTAAAATACAATATTGTGAAACGTATGTGAGCATCGGGCGTACGACCGTGGTAAAGTGCCTTCCTTCCAGCTTAACGGGCATTTTGTCGGTCACTTCATCCATTCTACCCATTATCATTATCAATCGCTTCGCTGCTGATCATTGTTCGGTGTCTTGTACGAAACAGCTTGGAACAGTATTCGTTGTTCATTTATTCCTTGGTTTTTGTTCGGTTTTATCCTTTAAACTTTACCTAAGTTTGTCAAGGAGCCCATTAAAGTCGATGTAATTATGTCTCATGTCCCATTTTTGGTTTTGGACTGCTCTACAAGGCCTCGATTCTTCAGCAGTTACTGTGCTTCCTTCTTGGCTGTTGTGGGTCATCTGCTTTTCAGACTGTGACATATCTTTAGCTAACAGGTTCCTTTGCATCCCGTTATTAGCTCTAGACTTGTAACTCTTTCTAAAAGTGTGACTAATTCATTGCCTGTTGGCTCTTGTATCATGGAACATTTGCAACTTTCTGTTGATACTCTCAAGATATTGGGAAACCTCTACTTTTACTTACTTATGTCCTGTATCCACTTGTGGGTCCTAGGGCCTCTACAATGCCTACGCGCCATCGTGTGCGATTTTTGGAAATGTGCCTCAGCTCTGCCCAACTCCTTGCCAGTTGCCGTGCGTCCTTCTCTACTGTTCTGCGCCACGTTCTCCTAGGACCGCCGCGTATCCTGCCATCCTTAGTATGCGGGTTCCAGTGCATCGCTTGGGTAGCTATAGACCTGTCAGCTTTTCGCAGAGTGTGACCAATCCATTGCAACCGTTTGTCCAGCAATGCATACATGGGTTGATGAGCATGGTCCTAGGCTGATCATTTGTGTTTTTGCCGAGTTAGTTTTCAGCCCAACGACTCCTGTTTCCCTCTCCACATTTGCTGTTATTTGATCTATTTACTTAAGATAGAAAACAATCCCTATTCGGTCTTAAAATATAATTTTGGTGTGGCTGTTTCTGCCTTCCAATTGAATTAGGTGCTGTTCCTGACCTCTTCAACTTATTAAATTGAGTTCTTCCTCTTCTATCAACTACCTTTTTAGTTCTAACTTCCGCTTTGTTTTCTTTTTATTTTATTCTTTATATTATCAGATTCGCGTGGCAGATTTTACTCTGACTTTCGGAATTTTCCATTTAAAAATGCTATCAAATGTAGTTTTTACGACAATCCAAGAAATGGCTGCCTTCGATGCACACTTCCTTAAGAGGCCAACCTACGACTACTCTGTTTTGTTTGGAAATACAGCGCCAGCTCCTGATGCACCACAGCATCATCATGGGCCTCAACCAACAATGCACGAAACAGAAGTCAGAAATGACAGTGAGCCAACATATGATGATGTAACGCCAGACAATTGTAATTCTGAAGAAACCATGGTTCACACTGAAGCAGGTGACACAAGGGACGTAAAATCTGCAACAGCAGAGCACGTTGATGCTCGAATGGAAGACGGTGTTATAGAATGTTTTGATATTGATCCTGATGAGGAAGAACATTCAACCCCGATTGAGAGTAGCCAACGCCAGCGTATAGAAGCAATTCGAGCTAACATGCTTATGTGGAAAGACACTGTTGCTCAAAATGAATCACCTCAAAGGCATGCCCCTTTTGAAGAAGAAACAAAACTTCCAGCAAATATCCGGCTTCGAACTGATCTAACCAATGACGAGCCTATGGATCCCAGTTCTCCTCATAGTTGTGATGGTGCAATCATTCGAGATAGGGAAGTTTGTTATGAAGTTTACCAAAACCATGAAAGGCCCGAGTGCAGTATAAAGTACGGCGAGACAATTTACCAGGATTCAGATCTAGAAACCTTTCTACACCAAATACCCTATTTGCTGGGACTAAGAGTTCCTATGCAAATAGAGGAAATACCTTGAGGAAATTGAAAAGTGGAATTACTGTTCCAACGGAGAAAAGAGTAAAGAGTAAAGAGTCCAGAGTAAAGATGAAAGAAAAGAAAGTCCTCATTTTTGAATAAAGTTGGGGGAAAAAAATCCGAATGCTAATGGAGTAGGCCCAGGCAAGCGAGAGATTAAATTCTGCAAAGCATATTCGTCCTCAATAGACTTAATCTTATCATATAAATAACTTAAAACTAATTTATGCATCTAGTAAATATCTTATACATTAATCTAGGTCCTGACTGTTTTATAATATTTTTTTTATTTATAGTTAATGTACAAACTCATTAGTAGAATCAATATCATCATCAACAATCATTTTTAGTTAATCTTTTTTTGTTTTTGTGCTACCTGTAGAATTTTACTAGAATTTTCAATCTCATTTTGACTTAAAATTGATGACAATTTCAACCTTTCCCAGCTCCCTCTCATCCTGGAAGTTGAGATTTGGGATTTTCCTAGAATACTTATATGTTTCCTACATATACTTTTTTCACACAAGTTTAACAAGACTTAAGCGTGCAAGTTTCTTCTTTCCTCTTTCTTTTTAGGCGGCAACTAGTGAAGTCCATTACATTAACTCAACTAGCGTTATCTACATAATTGGTCCAGGTCTTCCAACTAACTATGACTTCAAATAAATTTATAACAAAATATGAATCTATTTTTTGGATTTCATCAAAATGTAACATTTTATGAGCCAGATTCTGAGTGAGCTTATTGTTTTCGTCAATTTTTATTAAGTAACCTGTTGTGAACTCTTGCTCCAAAATATTGAGAGTAAAGTGCTGTACTTGATGTTTGTTAGTTGTATACATGTTGTAGAATAGAATATTTATTAAATGTGAGACTTTACAAACAAATTGCAAGTTTATAGCAAAGGAAAAACCACGAGGTTCAAATTTTAAAATTCAAAAAGAGAACAGCTACTGTAGGGAACTAAGATGTTGTGAAAAGAAAAGTAACAGTACAGTCCATAGTTAACTGTGTGTATTACAGATATTCTAAATTTTCGAGTGAACTTGTCTTTGATGTACATACCTATTTACTTTCTACAAGTAGCACAAAACAAAACAAACCAAAAATATTTTTAGATGTATTGTATGTATGTATGTAAAGGTGTCAATTTTATCGAATTTACATATTTAAACAAAAGAGAAAAGACTAACACATGTCTTCACAAATTTAAACAAAACAAAATTGTATTAGAAACAAGTTAGTATGTTGTCCTAATCATTGTAATTGAATGTTTAAAATAAATGTTATATGTGTTAAAAAAAAAAAAATTTCACCAATGTTAAGGTTCCTGGTTCATAAGGTAAGAAGAAGTCTAAAAACTATACCACCCTGTGTCCAAAAATGCTCAGCCACACATAAACTTCCATCTCTCCATATTTTAGCTTCATTTCAGGCCAATATCCCATCTAGAAAGACGAAAAATGCTTGTACAGTGCATCAACAAACTGCAAGAAAACACACACCTTTTTTTAAGCTACTGTGGCGCCATCTGCAGTCTGACATCTTGGATTGCCATTCCATTTTATTCCTGACTTTATGCCCTTTCATATGACACCCGAAACATTAAAATCTGACAACAAACATCCATCATTCATCAATCAACTCACGTGCACAACCGACCTAGACACCTACACACATCAAACAATAAAACATCACTTTATTTGGTTTATTAAAATTAAACAAAATCATATACCCTTCTAATAATAGTCTAAAAATAAAGTACACCCTGTAATCTACAAAAGGAACTTTGTTTCATTTCTCTGGGACTTCTAGAAGCGGAGATATCGAATGGCAAAGATCTTTACCTCATATATCATGGCCTACCCTATGACATAGCTATCATGCGATAAATTGTAGGCAGTATACATAAATATCAACATTTTTCATGTCATAACTCACAACACTCAGTACACAAACAAAAAAGTTACATCAAAATGAATTCAGTAACAGGTGGCAGCAGTAGGGCAGTAGGGATACCTACTGGACAAAAGATGGCGCTGCTTACGTCACTTGAAGCAAAGTTACCTACTGGCTTCTGAGAATTTCTGGTGGCCTGGTGTTTTGCCAGAATTTTCATACAAATTTTCGTCGATATCTCGGCTCACAGTGACGCCAGCGCCATGAAACAAAGCTCAGCGTGTAGGTCATGGTCGGCGCTTCATTTTGAAAAAAAGGTGGCGTCGCTTACGTCACTCGACGCAAAGTTACCTACTGGCTTCTGAGGATTTCTGGTGGCCTGGTGTTTTACCAGAATTTTCATACAAATTTTCGTCGATATCTCGCCTCCCAGTGACGCTAGCGCCATGAAACAAAGCTCAGCGTGTAGGTCATGGTCGGCGCTTCATTTTGAAAAAAAGGTGGCGTCGCTGACGCAAAGTTACCTACTGGCTTCTGAGGATTTCTGGTGGCCTGGTGTTTTACCAGAATTTCTATGTGAACTCGGTGGGACTTTTTCGGTTTTACGTAAGCTAGTGCCTTGAGGTATGCACCAAAATTTGCGCCAGAAGGTGGGGATTGCTATTGCTGAGTTTGCATGGAATACAGGGTGGGCCTTCGGGCATTTTTAGGGCCTTTTACAAGAAATGCAAGTGATAACTGCGGTTCCAGGTAAGCTAGCGTCATGAAAGAGACGCCAAAATTTGCGTCACAGGGTGTAGATTAATATGGCATATGGTCGCATACAGGGTGGTTCAGTCAGCCTAAGATACTTACCAATATAAACCTGAAAGAATGCCTTTCGAATTAAAAGACTTTCCTTTTACACTTCATTTTGTATATATTTATTTTATATTTTATCTTACATGATATTTATTTGTTTGTATATATTTTTATTTTGTTTTTTTTTTTTTTTTTTATAGGACATTTACTCTTGTTATAGGTATTTTCTTTTCTTTATTATAATTTTGGTAGGAGTGGAAATTTTTACCAACAAAATGCAAAAAAGGATTATACATATTTTAGTTTTATCATTTGTTAACTTATATATGTACGTCGATATTTTTTTGTTTATATATATTCATACTTGTATTCAAAAAGGGGAAGTAAAATATTCATTCTTTGTTTTAAAATTAATAATGAAAACTTAAAAACAAACATTCCATCGCTTTTTTTTGCACATTTCATTCTCTAATATACTCGTCAATTGGTACATTCATACAAAAAACAAAACAAAACTAGTGGAACTGAAATTTTGAAATCTCTGCAAAGACATTATGTATTTTATTTTTTCAAATATAAGAAAAAAGTATTTTTTGTTATTTATTTTAAGATTTTTTTCGTAATTTTTTAGTGAATATGTTTTGCAGTTCAGAATAGAAGTTAAAAATGTTGTTTTTTTCTGAACCATTTCCTTTCGTAAATTTCATTTTGTTTTGCTTTTCTCTTTGTGATATTTATATGAAGTTAGTAATATATATTTTTGTTAGATTTTTTGTGTGATTAATTTTAGAACTTAAGAGCTAAACTAGGGACTAAATTATCGGGAAGAGGTTTATTAGGGGAAAGAAAGGCTCTTCTGCGATATTATATTCTCCTCCCTGTTTTGTGTGTTTTTCTTCTTTTTGTGTGTGTGTGGTTTAGTATATATTAATTGTTTCTATTTTGTTTTGTTTATTTACATTTACGGATTATAAATATATGTTTGGGGGGGGATACGGTATTCTTTTCTTTCGTATGTGTATTTTCTTCTGACAGTTATTAAAATTGAATAAATAACCATAATCACATTTTTTTCTATTATTATTGTGTTTTTTTCTTTTTACTTTTTATCTTTATTCTTTATTTTGCATGTGACATGCAAGTTGAAGATTATAATGGTGTGTTCTGTTGCACTGTTTTATGAGTTCTCATCGGTGACATAGATGAATCCCTGCTGCTGAAGGATATTTAGCCGCTTTTCCACAGCATCACGATCTGGAGAAAATTATAAAAGAAAATAGACTTTAAGGAGGTCGATCAAGATCGGGTTAGGTGTTTCCCAGAAAAAAATACAAGTAGGGAAAGAGGTCGTCTAATTTTAAAGAGAATCACAAATTGAATCAACGAGGTGTCTTAATAGGCAGTAAGAAGGCGATGATAAGAGGCCTGGAAAGGTTATAAATTGGTAAGGATTATAGTCAGCAAAGGAACACTTCTATTCCAAGTTCCGATGTCCAGCAAAGATGTTCCATTTGGCTTTTAACTTTGCCTTCATTTCTATTGCATTTGCCTTACTACTGTAGGCTTGACTTCGACTCAAGCCGCTCTAGAATCTTAAGCTACAAGAACTTACATTTATTCAAAAGCATCTTATCCTGTGGGTGATTGCACTTTTGTACCAGCGAATGCAGCAAAATGTGCGCAGTGTTGTATCGCTCGAAGCAATTCTTTGTATTGCTCAAGAGTTCGTCCAAAGCTGCTGTTTGACACTGCAAATACAAGGAGAAGACATTATTTTATTTGTTAAAGGAAGAGAGTTCTTAGAAACTTACCATATCAATTGCATAATCATACAGTATTTTGTCTGCTGTAATATTAAATGCACTAGCTTTCTGCAACAACCCGGTGCCATTAAGCCTCTTTGATTCGTAGAGAATGCTACGATATTTCGAGTTCATTGTGAGAAGTGCTGCAATGGGAATCGAGTGGTTAGAGTAGTTTTACTAAGGACTGCAAAGTTTATTACCATTTTTAACATTTGAAGAGGGTTTCAAATTGCCACTGTGCAACTGTTGCGATGCCAAATTCAAACCGGAAGACAACAACTGCAGCGCTCTGACGAGCAACACCAAACGTTCGACTCTCTTACAATGCTCGGGAGCATGCGGTGGTATTTGTTGCTCGGTGGCCGACATAAGCGCCGATAGGGGCGCGCACCTTGAATCGGCCACCTCCTGAATGCAGTCGGTGAGAGCGAGGACGAAATTCAACTTGGACAGTGTTTCATTGTGCTCACGATCCATGAGGGTTTCTTCGGACAGCTCGGGTGCATGGAATGGAATTGTCTGGCCGTCACAATTATTTGTGTCCAACAAACTTTGCAGCCCACCAGTGGCGCCCAACTCTGGCAGAGTGAACGCTCGCTGGCCCAGCATATGTGGATGATTGTTATTCTCAATGCTGCCACTACTGCCACCACTGCCGCTATTGATCACCAAAGTTGGACTGCCCAAGGTTGGAAGTTTCGTCAAAGCCGATGGAAGGACGGGAGAACTATTGCCAGATCGTCGCAATGGTGATTGTGTTATAGCACCGGGGCTCACCTGCCACATGCATGGCGCCGTTGGTGGTGGTGTCTCTGATAGGGATCCTCCTGAAGCCGACCGCCGACGGCTTGGCGGTGTGCCAATAGCGAACTGCACTGCAGGCGGTGATATCGAATTAATATCGCTACTCACAGAGCTGCGGTGTTCGGGCCGTTTAACACTGATCGGTTGAGAGCGTGGTATCGGATTCGGTGCTGTTGTGGCAACAGCTTGTAGATTTCTACATGCTGGCGCTGAATCGTGACGCTTCATCTTATCGACAGCGTTTGTGGTATTGTTGGTGTTATTCATGTTGGCGGTCGACTGACGTCGAACTGGTGTCGGAACCGGTTTCGGCTCAGAAATCGGCAGACTGCTCGGCCGTGGAGGACTTGATTGAGGATGTTGCGGCTGCATGCGGGCGTTATTTCTACAAATAAATTCAAATTAACAACAATCCCAGTCTATACAAGTTGATGTACTTACTTCCTTTCATACTCTACGACTTGTTGATCTTCGGGAAGATTTTTCGGCACCAAAACAAAATCATCCGAGTCTTCTGGGCTACTAGAACCACTATTCGCTTCACTGTCGCACAGAACGCCTACATTTGTTATGGTGTTTATGATGGCTGGGTTCTCTACCAGCGACTCTGTGAATTGGAGGAAGTAAAATATATATTTTACCCAGGGATATACAGCAAATCCTCGCCCTGGGTTCAATAATATATGATCATAATGCTCTAAAATGGTTCACTGACTACTACTTGCTTCAAACTACAAACTAATTCTACGAGAGTGTGCACACCATCCTTTGATTAGACGCAAATCGCAAATCAAAACACCATGTGCGATCAACTTTGTACGTCTCTTCTGTAAATGTCACAAATCATAAGCACTTTCTTCAATATTCTTACATAAAATGCACGAAGAAGATCAAGAGAAAATAAAACGCCTTCCAACTGACAAAGACAAATTAAAAAAATTATGAAATTAGCGATGAATCTCTCTCTCGCGCCCACCTTCTCGATCAAACTACTGAAATAAATGAATGTGTAGTAAACACTTTCTCAGCTTTTCAGACAAATTGTTGCCAAAGATCTAGACAAAGGTCAGAAGAGAGTAAAATTCCTTGCCCGCTCTTCCACAGACGCCGCGTTCTTAAAATAGCTGGCTATAAAGACGGGAAACTATTTGCTGCTTATGTTTTGCCTTTTTCTTTTCTCGACACTATTTTGCGTCTTACTTTCTAAACAACATATGTATTTTTCTATTTTTTTTTTTAGAAGGAAACCCACCTTGACTCGCGTTCTTTTCCAGTTTTGCCAGAATAGGACTTGGAGTTTTGGGCGGTGTTAGATTGCTTCCCAATGGTGGCATATCTCCTGCAAAAGAAAATTCAATTCAATCAAAATGCAAACTATAAAATTTAAATAAAAGAATTTTACCAGTTGTTTGTGGTGCCGTCTTGGCTCCCAGTATGAATGGGTGAACGAAAAAGCTTTCAAATGAAATACGGTCCTTAGCGTTGCGGCGCAGCAAACCCAAGAGTAAATCACTCAGATGCGGTGAGATGCCATTTGGTATTCTATTATAAGTAAAAGAGGCATACATTTAAATAAATAATCAATAAATTGTATTTGTGTTGAAATTTACTCACTTTGGTGCCAAATTTGAATTTTGTTCGTAATAGAATTTCAATTCATTTGGAGTTTGAGCATAGAAGGGCGCCTTTCCAGTTAGGCATTGGTAGACGATGGTGCCCAGCGACCAGAGATCTGCTTTGGCATCGTATTGTAGTGACATAATGACTTCAGGAGCCTATACAAACAGTTGTTATACATATGTCAAAGGTAATTTTTTACAAAAAAAAAGCGACTACACTTACCATATACATCGGAGATCCACAAAGAGTAGCTGCCATAACACCATCGTGCAGGAATCGTGCAAATCCAAAGTCGGCTACAAGGATAAATAAATGGAAATTTGTTAAGATTTGAAGTCTAAACAATAAGAAGGAGAATATTTACCAATTTTAAGCGTAATTTTCGAGGGCTGTGGCAATGTCTTTCCGTAGCTATGCGAGAGTAGAATATTCTGCGGCTTGAGATCACGATGCACGATTCCCTTTGTGTAGAGGGCTTTCATAGCACCAGCTGTGGGGAAAGAAATTATATGTTAATAATATTGAATATGGTGTTTCTCATAGTCTTGTACTATGGAAGGCAAAGGAAAGGTTTGATATGTCAAGGATATGTAGATCATCTGGAAACAAAGTAGAGATTGAAAAGCCAGAGAGTTTCCAACGGAACTGGATCCAGCCACCCAAAATGGGGAGAAGAAAGTCTGCTTTTATGTTTGGGATAGAGTCTTAAACTTGGCAAAGAAATGCACAAAGCCACCTCAAGCACAAAGCTACGTACGCCATCTGGATGTCATAGCATACTGGGAATGTGATCTTTATCATGAGGAAGCTGCTAGTCTTAATGAATATCTGTTCAACTCGTTCCACAAATTAACTCCTTTATCAGAGAAAAAGCCAGGAAACAATGGGCACAACCATAAAACGACAAAGGTACTAATTTCCAAAAAGGTGACCGGTTGGTTAGCAACTCTGGAAGAAGGCACACGCTACAGATCGGGAAGCACATGGCGTGGAACAGAAAAGAAGAATTTGTACAAAAGTTGGCGAGAGCTAAGGATTAATAGTAACCATACACGATGGGCAGATCCGAGAAGGTATGCTACAGACTTTCTGTCAAGATTTCGGGCGGAAAACAGCTGTCAGTGTCAAAATAACCTATGAATTAAAAAGAAACCACTAGATGGACCACCCTGTATGAAAGGTTCGATAGAATCGATCACACTGTTTAGACAACACCGCCTACAGAACAGAGTACCAAGAGTTTGATTGCATCTTGTTTCCAATACTCCTACGCACTCCTTAACCTTTACTGTCACCTAGGCCACATTATCAGCCAATACCTATTGCAAGAAAGGACAAAAGGCTGGATTGAATCAATCACGTCACATTCCGTTTCCACCTTCACGGGTCCTTGAGTCTGTCTCCCTTCTCAGCCACTTCAGGTACATTTAACCTCCAGACCCTCCTGAGACAGGTAAATGTTCCCAAGTAACCGATTCCTCAGGTTGATCAACATGTGGCATGGTCTAAGCCGACGTTGCCAGGACAGCAATTTATATCAAAAATGGTGAACCTGAAGCTAAGTATCAAGCCGGGGTTGTTTGTGTGTCTCTAACAGAGAAGAAAGGCAAGTAAATATACTATAATGACAAGGACTGAAAGCTGCTTTAAACAATGGAAGAAAGAATAACAATGATATGACAAGTTATCATGAGAAAAACAAAGTAAGTAGATAGTTTTGTGTTCCCAAAATAATCACCAAAGACAAGTAACAGCCTTAACCTGAAACTGGTTTAATCAAATTGGGTTACCGTCGTATCAATTATGCTACTAAGCTCTGTTAGAGACCCATGAAGATCAAATGAAATGTGAACAGACTATCTACTATTCAAGCTAATTAAGGCAGGCAGATTTATAAGCATTTCATCAAGGACCTAAGTTCAATCATCTCCCATCCAAAAAATTGCTTTAGACACAAATAGATCTAAGAATTCAATAGTTTCACCTGAAGCGGAGCCAACCGTACAATGTGGTAATTTGGGGCAAGCTGCAGAAGTCACTATCGACTAAAATATAACGCGCAAATATTCACTGACTATAACTACTGAGCAATAATGAAATAGACGTGCATCGCAGTCAATGCAAAATAAAATGCATTTAGGAAGCAAAAAGGGTACACATTTCCGTTATTGCCTGACAAATCCGTTGAATGAACATAAAATCTCCTTGAAAGATAGAAAATACGACACACAAACTTTAAAACTTGAAATCTCCCTTTACGTACGTACACAGGAGAGAAACAAAATAACAAACCGTAAAGCAACTAGTCCTTATCACCATTCATCCAGTTTTCACAGGAATAGAAAACATCCTTCCGGTTTGAATTACTTGAGGCAAAAGGAGGTGGAAGGTAACCAGAGTTAAGATCTATTTTGGGTACTCACATCCTTGCGGGATGGAAATGAATATTATAAGCCGAATATCAGAGTCGATGCATTGATGGAGTACAGGAGGTGGTTATATATAGACAATGTTAATCCCCTTTTCACATTTCAACTCAACTAGGTTTAGTAAGCATCAGGTAGGTATACACCACACTTCTCTAGGAACGTATCATTATTCCTTCCAGCGTGTGCATATTTTTTAGCTTTAGTCACCACATTCAGTGAAATGTCAGAAACAAACGCACAACAAAGGAGTAAGTATACTACTCATCTTCCAACTAACACCATTAGCAATCAGCTGGTCCTGTTCGGCAATAAGACTGAGAGGAACCACCAGTTGAGAACCAAACCTAGCCCCACAAAATAAGTTGAGTCCATCTTCAAACAACGAAATTATGATCTATGAACTGCAACAAATCTTTTTTCTATCAGGCATTCAAACTATTGAAGTGGAAGAAAATAGTTTTGGAATAGTACGCTATGTGATCTAAACATTCCGAGACATATAGCCTATGTACAAGATAAATTTAATTGCTTGACACTTACCCAGCTGTATGAGAAATAGTCGTACCGTGTCCTCACTCAAAGTACCTTGTGAGCTAAGGTAATCAGCTAAGTCACCTCCATTACAGTACTGAAAAGAAAAAGAAAAAAAAGAAGCAAATATGAATAAAAGAATGCAAATATCTGACCTAAAAAAAAAAGCAAAGATACCCCAAGCCGCCCACTCAAAATGTACTCATCTCACACTTGCATCATCCGCATTTAAAATTATCTTATAGAAAAACAAATTCCAACCCGCTCAAGTCAGCCCCATTCATTCCTTATCGGGGGGTGCTGCATACAGCATACAAGCAGCAGCAGCAACTAACCTCACGCACTAAGTCAAGTCTTGTACCGAAAATTAACTTAAATTAACTATTTACATGTGAACACTTAAGCGAAGCGTAAACAATTCATCCGGTGGCCTTCAAATCAAACGTCGCGTACATGGAAGCTCTCACCAAATTGTATGTCTAGTGCAAGAGGATTGGACCGTCTATCATTTAGTCCATCACAGATTGGAGGCGATACAATTTATGCATGTGGGACAGTGGCGATTTAAAACTATTTAAACTCAAATGTCATACATACCGTGATTCTTTATTTTTTTCTATAACAAGACCGCGAAAATTTGTACGACTAGTGGCGGACGGCGGCGGCGGCGACTTTCAAAAATATATTTAATGACGACCGTTTTAACGGACTGTCATGAGCAGATTTCTATTGAAAGGGATGAGGGTTTCGATATATTATAGTTTCCCCCTTTTCTTTTCATTGTGAAATCCAGCAGATGTGTGGCTCGAGTCGCTGGTTGTATTCATATTTTAATTCGCAATCGCAAAAGGGAAGTTCAAAGGCATTGACAAAAGAACTCTGAACACATGGATTGGGACAATATTGCCAAAAAAAAAATAATAGCAAGGGTAAAGATTCCTTTGAAATACGTGGGTATTGTCGAGAAAAAAAGTAGCGAATGTTAGTATTGAATGTTTAAATTCAAAGTCCCTACAAGGAGGAGATAGTGATGTTCTTCACCTAACTATGTATACACCTACCAAACTCTCCCAATTCGAAGAAGGTTTCACCTATGAGATTACTTCTTCGACAACTTAAGCGAACTCGCTGATACAGATATCTATCGAACGGAATATTTTAGATATAGAAAACTGCAGTATGACACCAACGACGGAATAAGATAGTATAACGTCGCAGGCGGTGTTCCCCAAGACTACGTACTAGGTCCACTACTGTGGAATCTTATGCAGAAACCTGGAAGAATGGCAAGATACATATGTACATAGGTAGAAATCTTCTTCAAAAGACAGATGGATGCTGAGATTGCTTCAATAGGAAGCATGTAGTGCTGAACTTACTATATCATAAGGACATGGTTACTGGTCACAGGTACTTCCAGAGATTTGGCCATGAAGACAGCTCTCATTTTCCAATGTGCACCGAAGCAGTCGAAAATCAGAACATATAATGTTACACTGACCACAATATTTCCAGAAATCGCACACGATGGCGCGTAGGCGTTGTTGGTGCGCCCTAGGACCCACAAGGGGATACAGGATTTAAGTGGAAAGTAGTAACCACAATATGATGAAAAGCGTAACTTGCTGGTGAACAGACTGAGATGAGCAGTTAATCCCAAAGAACATCATCAAACCTATGCTGAGCATGCAAGAAGCTTGGGATGCAGTCGATGAAATTGCGGTTGCCATCAAGGAGCAACGAAGGCAAAAGCGCTGGTTACTGCCAACGCGAAACGAGCTATGTATGCAACGCTGGAGTCCTCCCTTGCAATGAAGGGGAGGTTGGTTGAGGGAGTGAAAATTCCACAGTTTTATTGATTACGGGCTCAGTTTTGCCTTTTTCTGGAAGTAGTTCCTCTTCTTTTATATAACAAATAAATTAAGTACAAGACATAAACAGCAACATAGATAGGTACATCAATTGGTTGAATTTAAAAAATAGTTTTAATATAAAATCAGTCTTCTAAATTTCTATTCATTCCAAACATACGCCTCAACGACATCCCTGTATAGTAAGTTTCAAAAGCTCTAAAGAGAACGTGAATAACGCAAGAGCTTTCTTCAGAGCTACAAAATTTCGAAGAGAAAATCAAACAGTTTGAATCAAGCGCACAAGACACCTTGCAGAATTCAATGCAAACAAGTATGTAATCAAAAGTGCAAAATAAAAGCCGGCTATCTCTCTCCCCTAGTCTCTTTAAAAACGTCAGACAGCCCAAAACAGCTTTGAAGAGTGTCACTCATTAGTGACGTAAAGATCACCACCAATACACAATACACACAAAATATAAGGCTTAAAGCAATTCCAGAAACTCGAACGAAAATCATCATGAGACCGAGACGCCTCATATGACAGTGAAGCAAAAAGCGCGAACGTAAAACATGATAAAAAAAAAATAATAAAAGCTGCCAGACAACAACGACAACACCACACACAGTCAGTCTCTAACTCTATAGCCGCACAACAATTGAGTGAGTTGAATCAAAAAACTGAAATTCAGTTTTTCTTATTCTCTCATTTGTGTCGGTCGTCGTCGTCGTCGTTCCATTCGGTGGTTGGATTACACTTCACACACACTTTCCCTCGCATAGAAAAAGTTATTATTTTGCCTACTACACCTGCGAAAAACATGAAATTATACAAATTCAAATACCAAGTCGAATAAATTGTAAACTTTAACGAAAACGAAAAATTCATTCGATGTTTTTGAAGGTTCTTTGATCTTTTTTGAAAATTTTCGATCGATGTAGAGGCAAAGGTCGTAAAAAAAACACACAACCTCATAACGAAATCAGCGATAAACCGTAACAAGTGTTCATAAATACATATGAAATGTTTGTAAATGATTTATAAACATTGCACAGTGATATTTTGACAGTGATCGCGAAAAATAATATATTCAAACGATTAATCATGACTAAGAATAAAATATAAACAAGTTCATGTAAAATTCAAATTCACCGGTGTTTTTTTCTTTCTTTTTTTTCTGTGCGCCCCTAGTCTGCCAGTCTAAACGAATAAATTCCCCCGGAAATTAACTTTTGCTGACAGACGATCAATAGGTCTCCAATGCATAATTGACACTTATGCTTGGCCATATGATACATCTTCTTACATAGCACCACAGTATTTAAATTAATAGTAAAAAGGGTCAAATACTCGTCGCATATCATGTGATAATTGTATTCCGATGGGAATTTCGTTTCGAAAGAAAATAACTTCACTGTTTGGCATGTACTTTGTACAAAACGAGAGAATTTGGTTTTGACAGGAATGTAAATGGAGTGCATTCTAGCAACTGCTAGCTGTTTTCATTTGCATTTCTTTCCAATTTTAAATAAATGTTAACAAAAAAAGCAAAAAATTTACGATTGAAAGTTATCTTTTGACAGAACTGCCAATAGGTTTCACAAATTTAGCTAAAATGACAGCTTTCAGGCAGTCAGCAAAAACAAGGAATTTAATCTGTCACAAAAGTGTCAGCTGTCAAAAGATTCTTCGATTTTTATTCCAATTTTCAATAATTGTTAATAAAGTCGTCGATCGCGGTTTATGAAATCCAAAAAATTGGCGATTTCAAGTGAACTTTTGACAGAACTGCCAATAGGTATCAGAAATTTAAGAAAGACTTGAAAATACACCGAAATAAATCAAGAAACATTGAAAACGTTCACGAAATGACAGCTTTTAGTCAGTCACTAAATACATGAAGTTTAATTTGTCACAAAAGTGTCAGCTGTCAGAAGATTTTTAAGAGAAACTTGGTGTACGAAATTCGGAAAATTGTTATCAATTATACAAAATTTTCAGTGACATTTTCCAGTTCAAAAATACTCATGATTAAACTGTGAATCAGCTCTTTAGAGCCACCAAGAAACACAGATTCATTCTGCATACATATCCCCCACTTTGACAGATGATAATAAAAACAATAATAATAAACCTTAACTTGTGTGTTGTATACGAAATGCTTCTACAAAAACAAAAACACCAAATGAAATTGATAAGATAAAGATAATAATAGTACATACTTCTAAGCTGGTTCTGCCTTTGAAAAAATCGCCTATTATATGAATGAGAGAGGCATCAAGAAATTTATGTCTACTAGTGCTTTGACACATGTGTACGAGTGTTGTCGTCGTATTTGACAGCACGGTTATTGAGGCTAGTGGAGGCAGCAGAACCAGTTTAGATTTGCCACTATATGAACTAAATCTTTGATTTTTCGCGCGCGCTCTCTCTCTCTCTTTCTCTCAGTGATGTTTAAGATTTATTTTCTTTTATTTAATAGAAAAACTTAAGTGAAGTGAATTATTTTATTTATAATAAAGAAAAGTAGAACGCGAAAACTATCTCTCGGTGTTAAAGTGAATAAGCAATTCTACTAACCATGACCATTTATATCAAATTAAAGTTCAGAGTTCAATTTAATTGAATACATTATAGAAAAGCCAACCAAACCAAAAAAAAAAAAAAAAACACGAGTGAAAATTTGACAGCAAAGTGACATATTTGAATTACGTAAAATAGTACAAGACAACCATCAGTATTCGGTCGAGACCATCATCAACAGTCGCCGCAATGCATGTCTACTACAAATTTGGATTATTTCTCATTTTTATACTTTCTGTGAGGTAATATAGTATGAGCGAAACGTGATCCATGTTTGAAACACGGCTTTGCCCCTTATCAAAGTGTCATTTATAGATGGGAACTTATTCTTGTGTGTTTAAAGTGCACTGTAGGTGAAGCGATAGTGATTTATATGATTATTATAAATTACTTTGTCTATGTGTAGTCTTTTCCTTTATTAACATAAGAATGATAAGAATACAGGCTCAGCTAGGAGAGAGTGTATGTGGGGAGACCTCCTGCGAACGCGATGCTGTATATGCTTGGGCTATACTTATGTCATGTTGACATAATAATAATAATAATGCTGGTGGTGACCTTGGCGGTGGACGTGTCGTGGTCATGAGAAATAAAAATGAGCATGAAAATTTACGACCCGTCAGAGTGGACATTGAACTTTAAATGGGGTAGCGTACATATGTTGTAAACCGTTAGATAAAAACAAAAATAGGTGCGTGCGTGTTTGAGGAGGCTACGGAACTAAGGAAGTAATCTAGTTAATGAAAGGATAAGAGTGACATGAAAAAATTGTTAAATTTTGGTCAACTGACCTGTAATTTTGTCACTAAGGTGAGGAGGGTAATGTCCACTGAAATAATGTTTTGGTATCTGACCTATTGGTGTGAAAAGTATGCCAAAATAAGCTGAAAAGTTAAATTTGATTCCTCAGCCAGCTGACGTTTATCTTTATAACAAATGACCGCAAATTATAATCGCTAGTAATTGATAAAGGCCTACACATGGCTTAATGCCATTGTAATCTCTTCCTCTGACTGACATTTGGATAAAACTTAGAGATTGTGGAATAAAAATTCGTCGAAAATTCTTTTAAGAAACTGATATAAAAAAAAAATTGGATTTCTATTAGTCAGACAAGCTCCAAGTGTCAGTCACTAAAGTAGGCTTAAATGGGTTAATCTTTTCGTGTGAATAGCTTTGTTTAGTGACTGAAAAAATAGTAAGGAACAGAATAGAAGAGCACAAGCTTGTGAAAACTATCAGACTACTACTAAGGCTAAAACAGAAAATACAACATTCTGCTGTATGAGTCAGAACCTGTCCCAAAGCATTCTTCTCATTAGCATGCAAGTTTTGTACAAGTTGTCATTATGACACTTCTCACGAATATGTTTCACTGCTGGATTGTGCAATTACTGAACAAAGCTAAACAAAATAAGGTATATAAAAGTTTGCAGAAAGAAACGACACTAAACATGCGCTTTTTTGGCATTTATAGGAAGTGAGATGAAGTGAGCTGACCTTTGAAAAAAACGATCCCCAGTTGCCAGATTTGCTTTCACATTTCTTTTATCGTAATCGAGTGTTGAGAATGACCTGCACATGAATCCTGCTCCGAAACTTATAGGCAATGATTGAAAGAAATATATTGTAGTAGATTTACAACCCAAATCGTACCTTACTTCACTTGGATGTGCCAAAAAAACAGGCGAACCTCTAACTGTGTTAAAATAAACAGCACAAAACTTCAATGAATATTTCGAAAGAAAAGAAAAAAAACAACTATGGAAATTAGTCCCTCAATTGGAGTACGACATTTTGCTATAATAATCTCCATCATAAATGCAAATTACATTCACAATTCAAATGACATGGCAAGACATTTATAAGACCATACCTGCTAATTACAACTAGAATACGTGTTAATTGTGTGTGTCAAATGCCACTCAAATTGCATAATCTATGACTCAAACTCTCTCAAACACGCGACCACAATGCATTCTAATCGTAGTCAAAGTGTCACGGAGGAGTTCATTGATCATTTAAAAACTAGTTTCGCCATTACACAATTATTTGAATCTCTTTTAAAGGAACTGAAACTATCTTTAAGAGAAGAAAAAAAAGCAACCCTCCACCAGTTTGCAACATCACTCGCCATAAACCTTTTAATAGCTCAAGTCATTCTCATCAGTCACTGCTTTTAATTCGCTTGGTTACTGATCTTACTATATTACTTACTTATGAAAAGAGAGATGAAAATATAATGTGTACCTATGTATTTATATCTTTATGGCCCTAAAGATGTCTACTAGTTTATTACTTTATTCGAGTAATATTTACTTCTGTTTGCTTTAAAAGTTTCTTGAAGGAAATCACTGAAAACAAAAAGTGTGTACCCTATTCAAAAGTATGAGTCAGTGATCATTCATCTGCCAGAAATTCTTTTTTGGATTTCGTACACAATTAAAGTGTAATAGCCTCAACAATTAAATACATTCTGCAATAAACACCTAACATAAAGTGAAACAGCCAATTTGAATGATTCAGACTCAAGGTAATTTGACAGCAGCAAATGACGTTTAGTGCAAGGCTAGATCATCAATCATTTCAAAGGAAGGGAACTCACATAGCCCTTATCCGTATCGTGCATACCCCTTGCTTCAAATTCAACAGAGAATGAAAGTATTTCTTCGTTATTCCAAGCTTCAGTTTCTCTTACTCGTTAAAATGGAAATTTTTTCCCAGAAACAAATTGAAAGTGGTGACTGTTGGCACATTCACATGACAAACTAGAAAGAAATCCCTACGACCTTGCCTAATGAGTCAAAGCTGGTGTGATTGCACTGAAGTCCGGAAATCCATTCAGAGCATGCAAAACTACTACACAACAACGCCTCTTAAATGACATAGCACATATGTACAAGTAAATCGCTTCAAGTCCCATTGGAAAAGCATTTTTTTCTTTTTCCAATAGAGTATCTATTTCAATCCATTAATTGCTGCAGTTTACAAGTACCTCAACTAACTCTATGGCAAAAGTGAACATTGCTCTTTTTGTACAGATTAAAGCAAAGTGACTCACTTAAAAATATTTAAACAGAAACAATGACAATAATTGAACGCTGACATCAACACACAACGAAAACATTCGATACAAGTCAATTAAAAGGAAATAAATGGATCAGAAATTAATTAAAAAAAGAATGGGTACCTTCTTTTGCAAAGGAAATCAAAGTTCAAAAACAGTTTGACAAGTCGAATATTGCTCATATGATTAAGGGTGTAATAAGAAACAAAGAAAATGGAATTGAAATGCGTGTTCTCTCTTCCATGCCATTGGAACTGATTAAATTCAAGAAATATCAACAGTTCAAAGTCCTCATTATTATGTCACAAGTGCGATACACTGGATATACACAACAAGTACAAGTAACTTCCTCGGTGATACGAGGCAAATAAAAATAATAAATTGCTAATTACCTTGTAGTTTGAACTCTCAAATTAAAATTGTTAATCAGACTTTTATTTTTTATAAGTTGTAAGACAATAATTACAAGTCGAGTGGAGTGACGGCATTGGTCAAAGTGATTAGGTACTTGTAGAGTGCGTGATGCATGCTATGTCTATCATCTCAATAAAAGACGAAAAATTCCTCAAATAGAACCTTTCTATCAGCAAAGATAAAACCTTTAATCGTGTAGTGAAAGTTATCCACTGCGATTGTTGTTATTCGTCTTCTTCAGCTTCGAAAACGTATTCGTTGCTCTTGACCCAAATTATAGCCATGTGCTAAGCTACTACTTCTGTTGATTAAAGATTTTTCGCAAAACTTGTTTTTATTGATTGTTTTTTTTTTTATTTATTTAAAACCGGTTTCATGGTGGAATAACAAAACAAAAGGACTACGCGGACTCGGGTAATAGTGTTGAGTCACGCAATTCCTTGTTTGGCAACGAAAGTGAGTTCTTGATTTCTGGATACAAGTCAGAATAAAAGGGGACTTGTTTTATTCGTTTCTTGAGGTCTATTATGGCACAATGCCAATGTTTGGAAGATACGAAATGGATATGGGTTTATTTTTTTTTTTTTGTGGAACTTTTTCGCAAACTCTAAAAGTTGGACACACTTCGGTGGAAGTCAGAAATGACCTTTTAGAATAATAAAAAAATGGAAACCTTCTTACACTCGTGTAACTTCTTATAAAATAAAAAAAAGTAGTGGAATAATTTGTTAAGAAGCCAGCAAAAACCATGGGAAATATGAGAAGGATAATCTTTTAAACAGGATTTGATCATTATGCAGACAAAGTTAGTGAAATACTTGACTGAAAAGTACAACTTAGTTCGGGCTCAACCCATAAATTCATTTAATCTACAACTGACACCTTGATTGAGAAGTACAACTTAGTTCGGACTCAAACCACAAGCCTACAACTGACGACTGAACTTCAGACACTGACAAATAAAATTACACCTTTTAGCTAAAAAACCTTCCTTTTTAGTCAGAAATACCTCTACACAAGACACTTGCTCATACGCCCTAGTAACTGCTTTCAATTTATTAA
Source organism: Chalcosyrphus nemorum (assembly GCA_949716465.1). Classification (NCBI taxonomy): domain Eukaryota; kingdom Metazoa; phylum Arthropoda; class Insecta; order Diptera; family Syrphidae; genus Chalcosyrphus; species Chalcosyrphus nemorum. Next base: position 58,471,363 of record OX454334.1, on the reverse strand, counting down.
TTTATAATCCCCACAACAATAAAGCCATAAAATGTGTTCACACTTCAGTGCGGTGCTTCCATATTTGACTTTCTTCTTTTATTGCAGAAAAAGTTCCTCATAAAAAGAAGAAAAAAAAACCCGCTTATTGATAAATTTCAACTTGAGTGCTATCAACTCCTCAAGTACAATGTTCAATTGGCACAAGAGCTAAATATACCCTTTTATATTCGATCTGTGACGAATTAGCCGGCAATTGAACAACTCTCAATAAGTCAATATTTGTATTTAAAAAACACCAACCACCACTACTTGTCAGACAGTTTATTAGATTTTTGATTTGTTTGCTCAACTGAGGTTCAACCTAACGAAAAATTTACCAAGTATTGCCTTCTCCACACAGCTAAGCAAACCCGACCCAAATGTTCAGTGAATTTTATCGATTTGCTTTTCTTTCTAATGGGATTAGTAATATTCATTTACTTAGGGTAAAACGAAAAAAAACCCTACCACCTGGTAATGACTAAAACTGTTATCACTGCCTATTACTCATCCCTGGCACAGGTGTTCCTTAATTGACAAAAAAAGACTCAACTTTTTAAACGTTTTTCCTCTTAACAAAAACCAATTATGCTGACAATCTATCAAACAATCATAACGAGAAGAATTCAGAGATATGCCTTTGACTCATGTCACGAAAAGATAGCATATCACAAAGCTTCTAATCGGATTACGACTATTATGTAGGTTGAACAATTTTGCAATCAATAAATGACGATAACCGCAGTAGGCAGGTGAGTTTGTGTCGTTTGAGGAATTTGAAGTAAAAAAAAGAGTTTAAAAGATAGCGCTTTTGCGGGCTCTTATCAGTTCTAAAGTCCAATGACATCGGTGATTAATAAGCCACTGGTTATATTCTTCTTCTTTCTATTAGCAAATAATTCGAAACTGTCAAAAAATACCTCAGCTGTCACCTTAAAAATAGTTCAAATGTCAACACTTAACCTCACTAACAGACACTTTGAATCGGGCAAGGAACCTTCACACCAACTAACATCCCTGTTTTTTTATTTATTTGCAGTCAAAGCTACAGTAAAGCAATTCCAACTTCCACTCAAAATAACAACGCCGACTATGATCAATACGACGATTATGAGGATTACTATGAAGACGATGATAATAAATCAACAACACCTACACCAAGTACAACTAAAAAACCAAGTAAACCACTCCTCGAGGAATTTTTGGACAGTGCACTAAGTGAATCCAATCAGTCAATATTGGATACTATGTTAGGTAAGTCAATTCCTATTTTATATCTTTTTGAAGTCCATCTAACCAACCGACCATTGAATAGATCTCCCTAAAAGAAGTAACGAACCACCAAAATGTCCATCAGTATGCATTTGCAATGATGAGAAGAAATCCATCACCTGTTCCCGTATGGATTTGACAGCTGTGCCAAATAATCTTCCCCCAACAGCCGTAACCTTAGACTTAAGTTATAATAAAATAAGTGACATCCCAGCGGGAGTATTCAGTAACAACACCTACTTGAAAGAAATCAATTTAAATGGAAATTTAATAACAAATATTGACAAGGAGGTAAGATATATTTTGACATATTAAACGTCGATTAGATGCAAATTTCTTTTTGAAGTTTTTTAGTAATCTACAAAGATTAGAACGTCTGTCACTGGCGAACAATAAACTCACAGAGATCTCACCAGATACATTTAGTGACGCCAGCGAATTGACTGCTTTAAATCTGAGTAACAACAGCATTATTCTCCCCAAGGAGGGCTCATTCCTACATCAACCGGGATTACACGAGCTCCTACTGAGAAACTCCAGTTTGACAGAAATCTACGATGAGACATTTGCCAATTTGAGTAGCTTAAAAACACTCAAAATGGATGGCAACTACTTTAGTAAGGTAATGACAATGGCAACCCTGACAAATCACTTTCTCTTAACTAAATAGCTGAGCTTTTTTCTCTCTTTATTTCTTTTGAGTAGAAAATCAATACAAAAGCTTTCGAACCACTAAAAGACCTCATCAAACTAAAACTCCCCGAACTTGAACAAGACAACATTCATGAGCTCTGCAACGTACTCAAGTCAATCGACAATATAAGCCTCAAACGTTTCGATATTAGTTGCTACGAACTGGTCAATGGCAATTCCTTTAATGAGAGCTTAATTTTTGCCACGGATCCGCCATTTTTAAAGCCAGCCACACCAGCTCAACCAGAAAAGAAAACCGTACCAACTAAATCTCCAGCTGCAGGTGAGTTTGTTTTTATTTTCAGTTTTTTTTGTGGGAAAAATCAATTTTCAAACTTTTTCTCTTTCTCTCCAAAGGAAAGTCACCACTAATCAAACCAGCTGTGATGACGTACACCAGCAGAAATATGACAGATGACAATAGTGGTGAATCTGCCGCTGCGATGGGTGGTGATGGTGAAGCAACGTCAACTGAGTTTCCAATGATAACCACCACAACGACAACCAGCGAGTCGGCATATCAAGTGCCTATCTCGCAAGAGGCTATCAATTACTCCCTGATAAGTGAGAACCGTCAATTACAAGCCACAATACAGCTTGACCCATTTAATACGTGTGCTTCTCTTTTGGCAGGTATCATAATAATAGCCATCATTGGCCTCATTATCGGATTCATTTGCCGGAAGGACGTCGGTGGAATCAAGACGAAATGCTGTCGAACACGGAAACCGCCACCGGGCGATCAAATAAGGCCAGCCGAAGAAATTCCATTGAACAAAATTGGATAAAGGAAGAAGAAGAACACAAAACAAAAACTTTTTAGTTTAGACTTTCAACTGAAAACAGCGGTTATGTTCTCGACAACAGTTTTTGTCTCTATGAGCGATTGTATTTATTTACTTTTTTTAGTATTTAGTATTTTTTTTTTTTTTTCCTTTTTGTACCTATGTGTTTATGCGATCAAATTTTGTTAGGTTATACTCAACTGATTTTTTGTTACTTGAAAAAGAAAAATTCCAAAGATACCCAAGCTAGCTACAACTATTGTAATTTCCTTTCGTTTCGAATTTAAAACAAACAAAAAAAGTTAACTGATTTCTGTATACTAGTATGTAAGCTTTGTATGCCAAGATTTACTATCTACTCGTATATCGCATCATTGTGTTCCGATGAATTTATAATCACAATTTTAATTATATTTAAGACATGTATGTAGTTTGTAAAATTCATTAATTATTCAAAAGTTGATAGATAAGGTGCCTAGTCTTAAATAAGTTACAATTACAATAGTGTGCTCGCTGTATACTTCCGTAAAATATTACAAACAAAAAAGATTCAACTAAAACAAAACAAACTTCCCTTCTTATACCTACAAGCAAACATTTTGACATTTGAAAATAAATTAAATGGAATATTGTTAAACCCAATTAAGGATTTTATCTGACACAGGCTTTGGAAATTGTACGGAAATAGAGACTCACGAGAAATAGTTTCTCTCCAAACCTGTGAGAGTGTGAGGAAATCGAAATGTGGTCACAAGGAGCAGGGAAAGATCTAAACATATTTAAGCAATTAGTTCAAAGAAAATTTTTATTTTTAATGAAGTGCTTCTAAAAAGTCTAAATCACCGACGAAGTGATTCAGAAAATCTTCAGAAATTATTTAGATTTCAATTTGACCTTACTACAAAGCTTAGTCCTGAAGGCCTCTTTGAAAACATATAAGGCATATCGGGTTAAATGTCATCTTATGAAACATTTTGATTCAAGAAAACTCCTAAATGAACGACAGGTCTATTCCTAATTTAATGAAACAATTTAACAAGAAGTGGAGGCAACCTCTCTATCACTTTATCAGCGGGAGCGGGAGGATTTTATGATGAAAGAAAGGAATTTCGAAGATTGGACAGGGCAGCTGTTCATCTTAATAGATTTGGAACTTGAACGGTTTTTCCTCTTTCAAGTGCAGCAAGGTGTCACTGTCTGTTCTTAGTAAACTTAAGACTGTCTGTTCTCAGCTTCGAAGGAGGGATCAGTTAGGATAATTCATATAAAACAGATGGCACTTGAAACCTAATCATAGTTGATGTCATCAGTAATCAATAGGCTAACAGCTTAGGCTGAGAAGTCTCAAGCAATAGGAGGTGGAGATCAAGATACTTGGTGACCACTACTACAGGCACTCGATACGAGGCAAAGCAGAGTGAACGTAACCTACTGCCCCATGGAATAGCTGGTGTTATCTATGAACCGGTTCAAATCTGAGGACACAAACTGTGCTGGAGTCTTCTTAGATGATCTAGGTGCTAATCTTTTCTTTAACTTCCAAACCAGATGAACGCCAAGTTAAATCATTGAAAAGTTGACGATCCTAAAAAAAACAGTAGGATTTTTGTGTCCAAATCACAGACTTAACTCTAGACTTTTAGGGGTTTCAACCGCTTCTAGAAAGAGGAACAATCTTAAGTTTTCCATTAAGTCCCGAGTTCGCTCAGCTAATGTCTACTCCTTCGTGGGATTGAGTAAACCTAAAGCTGATGAGTTCTTATTCTCCCCACCTACAAATATTAAGGCAACCTAACCTGTACCCAATAAAATATAAAACCAGGTCTCTAAAAAATAAGCTAATTTTTCGGGAGTTTTGGTGAAACTTGCAACGTCTTTAAAAAACGATAAGCTCATTGTTCTTGAACACTTAAGGCACCGCCGACCAATTTGTATTACGATTGCAATAATTTGAATTAAAGCAAAACTTAGACAGAGGAGTTTAAGATGAATAAACGTTCATTAGTAAAGGATTAGCAAAGTCAAAACACAAAGGACGAAACAAAGAGTTCTGGACAACGAATGCTGCCAATGTAGAATGTGACTAATAGTTTTTGCTCCAAATTTAATAGGAATGACACCTTTAATCGAGAAAATGTTAGATATTATCTAGTATTTTGAATAATAAGCACTTATTCTATTATTCAGAGCACGGGCGTTTAATAAAAAAGAAAAAGAGGAAGAGAAGAGCTGTCGGTGCACGTTGGCTTAAGTACTTGCAAACCGTAGGTAATGACGAGCAAATGTAGAGCCTGGTAACGCCTTTCTAACTTTCTTCGACCGCCTTGAATTCGTTCTCATCGGCAAATTTCTTGTCTTTTTACTTATTTTTCAAAGGAAATAAGTGCTCGGGTGGGTGGTAAACCTTTGAAAAATGTTTGCCTTTTAAGGATTGTTAGTATTTCAAGCCTATCGTACATTCGTTGTTGATCGAAAAACAACTACAGAAACTCAACGAAGAAGGTTTTTAGAAGATTTTTTAGAAAAAAGGCCAGAAAATAAAATAGGAGTTAACTGCCAAAAGATGAAGTGAGGCCAGTACCATAAATATTAAAATATCTTCCCAACTTGTGTCTAATCTTTTTCCCTGTTCTATCAATATTTTATCCCCAATCTCTCTCACTCTCTGTTCCATTTTTATGTGAGCTCGTTGCACTTGCAAATTGATTAATAATTTATATCTGATTTCCTTGCGAAAAACCCATTAAAAATCGAAAATATTTCACGGCAAAGAAAATAAACAAACCAGAGAGTGTGTGTATGGCCAACACCTACTCGTGGACTTTAAATCTAAACAAAAATTTCCCAACAAAAACTGCATCTATGTTTTCCACATGCAATCACGTTGCCAAAAAAATTGAAAATTCTATTAATATGCTGGAAGAGTTTCGTCGGAGAAAAATGAGTTTCTCTGTCTGTCTGTCTATTTTAAGAAACACCTGCTTGCATTATTTTAAGGACATTGCTCCCTGAAGTCCCCAAAAAAAAAAAAGACACAAATTCTCAAGTTAGAAAAAAAGAACTACAAAAATCTTTTTCAAACTCGTTTTGTTTAAAAAATAAAAAAAAAAATGTGATGACACTTTCACATTTTTTTTTTTTAACTGGTAACTAATTCATCGATTCAGTGATTAACAATAAATATGTTCTCTCAAAATTGAAACAATGATTCGCGGTCTAATGACTTATTCATCGATCTAAGGAACTATTCACATTTGTTTTTGAATAAAACATTTACCGAGCCTATAAAGAGTGAAACCGCCTCAAACCCCAAATAAATATATGCAACAGACGTCGCTCAATATTCCCCTAGGCTAGGTATATATGTATATCCTCCGCCCCAACAACATTAGGATTTAATGTGAAAGTTTTCGACTTGGAAATAGTTCGCTGAACTCAACCTAACCGAATTGAATTCCTTTTTCTTTGTTTAGCATTCGTTCCTTCAGGTTAACGGACGCATTCGTTTTATTTCCTTTCTGCCTGCCCACTTCTTGATTTTTTTTTGTTTCGAGAGGATGAAATGAAATCCAGAAAACATTTTCCAAAAAAAAGAAAAATTTTGTGAAAACACACTTGGCATCGTTCGCTCAACTCGGCGAATATATAAGCCACAGGCAAGGGGTGGTTCTGGTTCCCTCTTTATTTTTATTTTGCCCTCAAACCCTCGCAGTTAACGTCCTTCAACGGATATCACGCAGATTTCACGATTTGACCGGCCTTAAATCATGTTTGCGAATACAAACATACGAAACTGCCGCATTGCATAAAATTGCAATAAATATAGGCAGCATATGTGTGTAACACAGTATAAGATGACACCGAAAGGGTATAAAAGAAAACAAAAAAATTAATTCGCCCCAAGGAAATACAAGACAGAAAAAACAAAGGAAAATCAATAAAGGACACACATCCTAATTGGGTGTGTATGTGTAAGTAAGTAATATCATTTTGCTCTTACCTCCATAAAAAGATAGACACATTCCTGTGACTCCTTACAGTCCAACAAAGCGACGACATTCTCATGGTGAAGCTCGGTTAATTCCTTGAGGATTTTAATTTCCTTCCCGAGGAGATTTTGTGTCTTGATTAGTCCTTTCTTGGTGATACATTTGATGGCCACTGAGTTGAAGGGTTTCTAAAAAAAAAAAACAAGAAAAAATACATTTAAGTGATAATTTAAATTGATTAACACTATTATGTGTTATAAGCACAAACTACCAACTGCGGAGCAATTTCGTGAGCAGTAATTAACTTATGCGATATTTTTAATTTGAATTGTTCAAACAGAAAAAAAATATCGCGTGCACGATAGAAGGTAGGGGGGTATGCGGCACAGAGGGCTTGCGTCGTTTATTAAATTTCATAAAATTCCACATCAGACGTTGTGTTTCGCATCAGATAGGAACCACGTGCAGTTCGTACTGGACATACACTCATACGTAATGAACATGTTTTGTTGCATTTGTACTATTGTTTGTCATTCGTTTGGGCGGAGTTATATTACCGAGTTTTGCTTATCTAACTTGACAAATGGTTGTGTTATGCAATAAAAAGTGCATACATATCTTGAAAGAGAAAAGAACAAAAATTCTCATGCATATTTTTCTAGAATGTCATTTAAAATTAGAGTTCGAAATATTTATTTGAGAGTCAAGACTTTTGCTTGGTTATTGCTGCAATTAGTGCTTTGACCCGACGATAAAATACATGCAAAATGTGCGAAATACTTTTTGATGAAAAAGTTCAAGTTAATTGAAAAGATTTCGTCTTAATAGCGGAAGTTGTATGTATGTACTTGGATGTATTTCGTCCAAAAGAGAAAGCACGACTGGTACAATGGCATATAACTGCCAAACTTTGACTTTGAAAGACTTTTCAAAAGGCTACAAATGTTCAAAATTAGAGTTTCAACGACTGAAATGATAAGTAATTTCTACTTTGAGCAGTCAGTAATCTGATAGAATAAGCTAGGATAAGACGAGAGTAAACGGACGGACAGATTGGAATTAAGACTAGCGACATCGTCAATGTCAAACTGCAATCCAAAAGGCCTTTCACTGACTTTATGATAACTTCTGTCAAAAGTACGATTTCCAAATTTTGCAATTCACAATGTCGCTTCATAACAGTCGGGCATTGGGAGGTTATGTCTATACAGCAAGTCAGTATTGTTTGCTCAAATTTATCGCAGAAAGAAGAGTAGGAAACTACAACCTTTTATTAGTCGATTTACAAAAGTTAAGAAATATTTTTCAGCAGTGAACAAAATTAGACAAAAAAAGGAAAAGGATATAAATGACCATTAGCTAATGGCTATTAGCTGTCAAACGAGCGAAATAGTACAGAGTAGATCTACTCGGGCGGTTAGTTCGAGTTCACGATAAATACGATCCAAATCATGTCTAAGGCAACATTAGATATTGCTCCATAAAAGCCCACTGTTTCTACCCAATATGTCAAAGTGCAAATGCAACATTGTGAATTAACTTTAAAGCAGAACCATAATTGCATTAAGCGCGCGATAGCTAAGCGCGCGTAAGATTTTCGTCAAAATCTTACGAAAATTCTACTCGCGCGGTCAAACTCCGAACGCATAATTGTAGGAAACGTAACCATCGTTCGAAACGATCGTTTCACACTATACGGAACCGCCAGCGCTCCATCGGAACGTAAACTACCTAAATGATACGTTCAGCCGAAATTGCCCTGTTTGTGAATAAATAGCTGCGCCCAGAGCTGTCATTTATTATGCCCAAAACAGTGTGAGTGGGATCCCATTTAATTTTGCTGAAACGTCAAAAAGATGGGTTCTTAGGTGGATTTTAGCTTAAGAGACCGAATCTGTCAAACGACCTAAAGTTGACTGCCTAATTTAGTTTGTCTATGATTCGGAACATGCGAATGAAACAGCTTTCTACGTATAGAAGCAAAAGTGAACGAAAACTTCACTAGATATCATTCAAATACATTATTGGAAAAAATCGGTGGAACTGTGGTTTCATTTTAGTTATATCAATCGTTGAAAAATTGCTATCAGTGGAAGACTCTGTCAGTGAAATGGCAACAACAAAGCAAAGGTTTTGAGGTTGGAGGTGATCATTGAAAGCAAAATTGACAGATGAGAATAGAATGAGTGGAACAATTGTGTTTCAAATTATAGAAACAAAAATCAGCTGTTCATAGAAATAGATTTCGAATCCATCCATAGTGAGCCTACTACCCGCTTTTACAACTTTAAACTATTTTTTAAAGTCCATTTATAGCTCAGTGACCTGGGAATATGAACGAGTGAATATTTTCCAATTTTGACATCTCATTCACAATAACTTTTTTATTTAGTCGCAGTAATCAGGGAATCTCACTTGTCATTTACCAAAGAGAAAAAGAATTGTGAGGTTAAACTCTCCCGAATGTGGACTACAAACAAAATTTGACAGTTCACAAGAAATATTCGCTTATTGGCGGAAAAATCCGCAAATTACTTAGTTCTTCGCAGATACTAGTTAAAAATTGACCTTTTTATATAAATCGATAGATAAATTAAGTCTCTTCCTTGGAAAGAGTAAAATTTTAAATTGTTTGACTTTAAATGTAATGAAAATGATTCGCCGATTCTCTAGTCGCTGAGCTGTGAATGTACCTTTACGGGAATGAATTTTTAATTGGATTCTATTCGAGTTAGTAACCAGCTTTCCAACGCATTCTTTCAGCTTTTAGTTTATTATGACAAATAGACAAAGAAAGACCGTTTCACTATGATCATCATCTGCTAGAATTACGCTAGCTCTGACTAGCAGCGTAAATTTCGCTGAAAACCTGGTAAGCAAGAAAGCAAGAAGCTGGTTCACTTTGAAAACACCCTAAGGCCGCTTGCGGATAACTATCAGGTCTTTTGGTGACGGTGTCAATGGACGCACACGGATACCTTAATAGAGTTCCACATTTGAGTCTCTACAGTGCGAGTATGCGTTGAAATTGCTTTGACACTACAAAAAATGCAATTAAATTGCAAAAAACCTCAAATAACTTATGCAAAAATGTGTTTTTTTAGCGATAAATGTTTCAAGCAAAATGAAAGTGTCAACAGAAACTCTCTCACACAACTGACTCTTACAAAATACTTGAATTTATCTACAAAAACCCATAAATATGCAGGCTTTCTAAACTGTGGAGTTAAACCACATGAAAATTTCACTATAGCGTGTGCTGGACACAACCGATAACCTGTGGGCTGAAAGTTTGAACCAGGAACTCACATAAATTACATCATTAAAAAAATCTAAACAGATAGAAACGAAATAAAGTACCACTTCTTCTTAAAAAAAAATCTAGACCACATTGTGCCTTTGTAACTATCACCCATTTCACAAAGGGGAACAAAGAAGCGATAACAACACCACTTTCTATAAATATAATTGCTAAATCAATAACAAACAAAAAATAAATAAAAATAAACAAAAGCAGCGTGTGTACGAATGACTAAAGTAAACGATGACGTCTCGTCGTTCGATCGGTCACAGGAACTCAAAAGACAAAACTCCATTGAGAGTACAAATAAGACTTGCTTCCGCCGTTCTTCTGTTAAAAATGAACAACCTCTTTGACATTACGTAGGTCAATTGAGCTTTTCTAACCGCACACCTAATTAACTTCGCAATGGGTTACTGACTTTACAAAAAACTGAAGAAAAAAAAACGAGGGGAATATACGATTAGCACATTGCTAAAAAATAAATCACAGCCCATTCCAAAGCCCCTTGAGAGAGTCTAAAAAGCATTTGTACGAGCGCGTCATTAACCTTTTGTTGGTTCGCAGAGTGAATAGAGCAACCACCTTCCTTCTTCCTCTGTCCGTTGCGTAGCGTTCGAAATGTGAATACATATCACGTACGTTATTTATAAATTAATTCCACATGAATATGTGACTGATTTGAAGTTCAATAAACAGCCGTGACAGAATCCACGCGGTCCACTGTACGATGGCAACTAGGAATCTCCCACCACCACCAAATGAGGGAGCCGGTGCAATTGCTGATAACAACCGCACAATCAAACAGAACGCCGAAAGAAGTAAACCATTAAAATATTATTTTATTCGCTTTTGTCTCTGATAAGATTAATAATTTATTTTTAAATTAGTCATTCCTGTTTAGTCGCAAACAACTTTCGAACAATAGAAACAGGTTGGCTCTTAGTTCGAGACTGTGATACTGGTCACGAATGTAATCACCGGGATGACATTCGCTTTTGTTTGTGCCAAGATGCTGATAAGGAAGGAAGGAAGGAAGCCTCACGCTGCGCTGGCTCTATATGCATCCAACAATTGATTACTCTATCAATGCCATTTGCAAGGGAACTATAAATTCTTATCAGCAAACAGACACACTACTTGAGGCGAATTGATTTGTTGATAATTGTTTTTCATATTGACTAGTGCAAAGTCAATAGAGCAGTTCACCCTGTTAAGAGTAAAAATAAATAAAAGACGTGTGTGACTTTCTAATAGTCTAAGTAGGTTAGGGTCTTAATTACGTCGCGTTCAGTTGTGTCTGGGAATTTTAATGATTTGTTTTGTATTTAGTTTTTTGCCACGTGTTTTCCGTCTGAAAACATATATAAGAAGATAGTTTACAGGGCGAAGGGGTCTAGAAATTGAAACAAAGGTGCGCTGTACACTGGCTAAAAATCTGATCGTGTTGTTTGTGGCATGATTGGACAATGATTAACCACTTTTTGTTTCTTCGACAACAGTTGACATCATCGGCGGATTGATATTGTTTTGTGGTGAAACACAAGTGTGTAAACAAACTGCATTTTGCGACTTGCTTTCTAGAAGAAAAAGTCGGGGATAATTGCTCACGCTGAATAAGGTAATGGTGCAGTTTTTCTCTTTTTTTTTTAATGACGAATGATGAAATAGCTTTTCCTCTGACATAAGCGGTGTACGTGACGAACTTCTTATATTCACATCATTTGAACTTTAAATCTTCAATAGATACGTCAGTAATTGTATTGCAAGTGATTTCTTAGTCATGGAAATGGTTGATTTTGGATTAAGAAAAAGAAGTGAATATCAGAGGTCTAAGAAGTTCTAGACTGCAGCAGATGGCCAAGGAAATAGAGAATTTGGTAAAGAAAAGAGAGCAGCGACGTTGAGTTTGTGACTGACTACACGTTCAGTGTAATGACATTCATTTCGATGAACATCGTGGCCACACAGGAAACAACGTCAATCCACATTTTCGTGGCGTCAATCCACATCTATATTTCCGTCCTTTTCTTCAACGTCAATGTCAAATGAAAGTTTCTGTCAAAAGGAAAATGGGTTGAGTCGATACGCTCATGCCCATACAAAAAATTTTATTTGAAAATGGACTTGTCTCGCTGGAGATGACGTTCATTTCCTTCTCCATGACAACATCAATAATGACGAATTATGACTACTTCTACTAGAACTGACACTTCATTTTGAAAAAAAATCGATAGAGTGACGAAAGAGTTGATATCGAAAGTGTAAACACCACAAAATGATCCAGAAGAATACGAATAGGGTGTGATTTTAGATTCAAAAAAAAAACTGGAAAGAAAACATTGCTGAACGTATCAAAAAAGCAAGTGTAGCTGTCTACTCTTGCAAAAAAGTATTCACCAACACGTGGGGCTTCAAACCAGCTGTGGTATACTGGATATACACGGCGGTTGTAAGACCCATTCTCACATATGGTTCCCTAGTATGGTGGATCGTACTTGAGAAGCAATATCAGCTTTCAAACCTCACCAAAATCCAGGGGGCAATGGAAACCATACTTAGTTTCAATCCGCTTGACATTTGTTGTAGTTAAGTGCAATGAAGGCCAATTGTGATCATCAAACTCTTACGGCCATGCCTCTATTCTATCCCGGTTGGAGACTACCAATGGATTGACAGAAACAGATCACATGATATCGATACTAGCATTCGAAAGGAGGTTCAATGCCAGAATTCCTGACAGAATTTACTGGAAGTACCAAGAAGGAAAAGGAGTTGGCATTCTGAGTCTCTGCCATTGTGCCATTGGTCTTCACGCAGAGGGACTCGGTTTGCTGTATAACGTTTATTGCAGAAGCTGCAGAGACGACAAGGAAATCGAAACTATTCTTCTTCTGCCCTATCCGTCAGAAGAAAGAGAACTCTTGGCAGTCATTTCTTTCGGAGCTGGAGGGCAACGTTGAGCTTATATCCTGAGATTCGTACTACTTCTCACAGCGGACTCTTTTTACAGGCATAACGATAACACCAAACTATTATCTATAAGTACCAAACCTATTAGAAAGACCCAAAACTAGTTTCAAGTGGATTTGCAATGATCTCAATTCGTAATACTTCGCTCGGTGACATTTGCCCACGCTATAAAAAGTGTTAAGCTATGAAATATGTCTCGAAGAGAAGTGGAGTAAAAAAAGACAGATGACTCAAATATGGTAAAAAGGACCATAAAAAAGTGAATGTGCACCTAAGGCAAGAGAAGGCAAGGCAAGTAAAACTTTCACGTGTACAACCCACAAAAAGGTAGGAAAATGAAGTTATTTGAAATTATGGTCGAAAAATAGTCAACTTTTTCCTTTTCGCATAATTTTTGGAAGTCAGTGTTGAATATACAAATTCAGAATAGAAAGAAGTGGTTTGCAAATTACCGACTTAAGACAGACGACAAAATTTAATGGTTTTGTTCGAATTTGAGGTCAAAACGTCTGTATGACGAAAAGATGAAGCCAACAGCAAAATTTGTGAACCCCTGATCTTACGATTTATGTACCTCGTTATACAAAATCAATTTTAGACTTTAAGTAGAAAGAATTCTTAATATTGAACTATTTATCAGACTCTGCATCGAGAGCAAATGCTGACTTTAATAGAAGAATAGTTTCGTACGACCACTTCCGAAACAATACGAATACTAAGGATTCGTACTGTGCGACAATAGCAGTTCGTTAAGTTTTCTGAACGCAGAATTTTGACGTTAGCTTCGGATTGTTTCTGACTATTATAGATCACACGATTTCGACCCCAGGAGCAGCTGTTCAAACTATTTCGAGACTCTCTCTCTCTATGCTCGCACACATATTCATAGAAACAGACAATATATCGGCAGTTCTAAACATATGGATGGAACTAATCAGCCAACTATGAACTGTTTTTCTTTTATTTACTTAAACCCCACTAAAACAATTCGTTCAATTATCTCTTCAAAACCTTCACAGTAGAGCGCGTGTGTTTTGCCCTCTTTATAAATAAGTATATGCATGAACAACCTACGCACCCTCACCCCATCAATAATTGAACGAAAATTTCCATCCCCCAGAATCAAAATCATCATTGTGATCAGTGAAAACGACCGGGAATGCATTTTATTTTTATTCTTTTCCCACTTTTCTTACATAATGAACGACGACAAAGGGGGAGGGTGAGTGAAACTATATACAGTACATGCACCATCCGGTGTATAGATAGTAGACGTTAGGTATTTTTAGGTGCACGCAGAGGGGGTGAAAGAGAACAACACATGCAGCAGCACACCACGTTGACCCTGAAAATCAGGGATTTTCAACTCCAGTCCAAAGTTTAAACCGCACCAACCAACGTCATAGGAGATATAGTTTTGTGTGAAATCAATACAAATGATTGCATCAGCTGTTTGCTAACAGATAAAGGATGGCGGCGCGTGTAAACGCAAATTTCATGTTTTGTAATTTTATAATCGCAGAACTTAGCCTGTAATTTAAATCAACTTTGGAGGGAGGGCGGCGCAAAAGCACGACCAGAATGCATGGCGCCATGGACACGGTTTGCAAATTCCACTCAATATACGCGAGCAAATGTGTGTTACGTGGATGAAGGACATTCTCTATACGGGTTTGTATTTTGGCAAAAAAAAAAAAGTAAATACCGCGCAGAGGTGTGTGGGATTTTAGTTTGTTTCTTGCTTCGGACTTTTTATGGCGATTTCGTCTGTCAGCCTTGAAAGGTTAATGGGTTATTATGACATTTTGGTCTTTATTGTCGTGCCGATAAAAGCCCATATGTATAATGGTCATGTTAATGAACTCTTAGTGCCACGATTCAATCATTCCCTATGTATAGATGGAGTTAGTATAGCCTGCCATTTTGTGTGGTTAATTTTGGAAGACAAATTGATTCTTTTGTTTCGAAAGGCGACTTGTACTAAGCCTAGAACTGTTTTCATACCTGCAAAGGTCCTGGCAGACATCAGACAAATAGACCTTTATTTTATGAGTGTCTGGGGAATTCTATCGATCGTTTTGTTTACTTTGGACCTTCAGCAGGTATCCAAAGTCGAACACAAAGGTTCCTTGCATTTGCTGCAAGTAACTACCTGCATTTTAGTGGAAAACAAAATCAACTCTGGACTAGAGTTGTTGGGAAAAGATCACAAAGTAAATTGGATTTCTTCGAAACTGGTTTCTGCTGCCACAGATGGCGAGTTTCCTTTGAACTACTGGTTCTAGTCTCCGAACAATAATATACCAAGTGAGTTCGTTTATTGCTTAAATGTAACGTATTATGGCGGAAGTACAAAAACCATATTTCATTCAGCATCAAAGCAATTAAGTTTAAATTATCATAATATCTGCGAGCAAACGACGATTAAAAAGAAGAATTCATTTATTAAGCTGCTAAAAGATATCAAGAAATAAAACCAGTTCGACAGCAAAAACGATGATAAATTAGACATTATGAGTGTTGTCGCAAATCGCATTTACTGTGAAGTATGCGAGGGTATTTTCCCAACATATGTGCACATAGGATAGAACATCTGCGAAAAAAAAATTATAATTTGCTGCCTGGCCTTTCAATAGAAAAAAATTGTGTTGCCTTGAACCCCAAAAGCTGATAAGAGAGTCAGATGACCTAAAAATGGTATTGCAGACTGCTAACAGACCAAAATACAGAAAATAGAATTTCGAATAATCGTGACCAAGAGCACAACATTAAAATTGTGTCCAGAATGGTTTCTTGATCATTAAGCCGAGGTGGATGCGAACTTAGAGACCCTGTTTTTCATATCAGCTTATGCGAGCGCAGCAAACTGCTTACGATGGATTTGGTGTAAGGGCACATCTACCATTATTAGATCAAACTTATCCGCAAAACGAAGGTATTTTGGAGCTTCAAACTTCTATGTATAGAAAAGAACCATAAACAGGCTCCGACTTGATGATCAGAAAGACTAAACCAGATCAGAGAGACTGAACCAAATCGGGTAGAATGTAATTCATAAGGAATTAGGGAATTTCAAGAGCTGTTCTTAGCTGAGCCAGCAATCTGAGACTATTTCGTCCCAAGGGATAGCAAGCATGTGGGTGCAGTAAGTGCTACCGTAAACCTTCGCCTGAGCCTGAGCTCCAAGCTTCTGACCCAATACGATAAAGAAAATACAGAAAACAAATGGCAGCAGTGCAAATGCGCAGAGCCCTTCAAGTTCTTGCTGGACAGCGGCAGAACTATCTCGTGGTCGCAGGAGTTTTCTCCATTGATCTGATCAGAGAGGAAGTACGTCTATGACAAAAAGGCTGAAATCGGATTAGAAATGGCGGCAAAACAGGCCACAGAACACACCAAGCAACTGTGGCAAAGGAGATAGAACTCAGAAAGAGAGAGCTTCTCGGCCAATCAGCTGATAAAAAATATTAATGATTGGAAGAATGGGTAACACCTGGTTTCTAACCGAGCATGAATATTTAATCGCAAATCTAGACAAAAGAGGAAAGACGAGGAGTCTAGACTGCCAGTAAGACGACAACGGAGAAGGAAAGAAGAGCGCTTGAAGCATTGATCGGTGTCATCACTCCAGACAACATCGTCGAGAAAATGTCAGCGAGTGAGTAGAATTGGAACCCAGTATGCTTTTTCAAAGAGAATGTACTCAAAACAGAGAAGAGAGGAAGACCAGGTTAACGTCACTCTCTAGAAACACGCTAGACTGATGAGAGTCATCACAGCCGAGATTGAAAAAAAAAACCCCAAACCGAGAAACCAGAAATGAAAAACCTAGTCCGCATAGTGGAAAGAAAACGACACCACTATCAAGTAATGCGAAAGCGGTTCCGGAGAGGATAGTATCAGTAAAAAACAGGGCTTAAAGGGGTCTTTTAGTGAGTGTGATGGACGAATGGTTGGAAGTCTTACACTACTTGAAGCAGATCGGGACAGCTTCTCATCCCATTGGCAAAAAAAAAGAACAAAAAAAATCATAAAACTTCGAAAGTAGATCGCTAATAATCTTGAGTAGGTATTTGTTCACCCAATCGTATCTCTTCAAGAAAAACTTGAAGTGTAGATCGGGCCGAGAACCTATTACAAAATGAAGAAGTTAGTGCGAGCTGATTGGACACAAAAGCGGCAATACGAAAAATGTAATGTTATCGATTCTGCTCGCCCATGCAGGCAGGACAAAAGGAGCCAATTTAGCAAACATCAACCGAGCAAACATATAAGAATAGATAAATTGATCTCAAAGAGGCGAAAATGTCCCACAAACCCTCCTAACCATTTGAACATGTTTTCAAACATATTAGTTTGCTATGATATCAACGAGAAATATTAAACCAAAGGCAATAACAATGTTTAATTGATCGCCACAAGCGGCATTTGAAAATGAAATAGTAGATAGGTAGGTATGTCATACGACCCGTTTCAAATGTTACACCAAGATCGAAGCTCTATTTGAAACCAATAAATATTTATCTATGTCTATGTATATGTTTACAAAAGCAATTTAAAGACTCGACACCAAGTTGAAACTCGTGCCAGTTAGAAGGCCATCTCTGTTTATGTACAGATTCTTCAAGGTTGAGTGAAACATTCGCCCTTTTCAATAGACTCTGGTCGATCTACATTTTTCGTTTGAAGAGCAGATGTTGGAATATACATACAAACTCCAACAGAAAGACCCTTAGTCCGTTCGAAGCATACAAAAGAAAAACGGATTAGATCCTTTCTCCCACACTTTCTCTTTGAGTGTCACCAATGTGTTGGTACCTGTCACAAAGAAACATCTCAGGCCAAAATGACGAAACAAAACAAGAAAATTACTATTTGAAAGAAAAAAAAAGAAAAATTCTATTTTTGGCACTTGTGTCTGTTTTGCGTCCGTCTCTTGTGTAGTACCCCCGCGTACGTACATAGTTTTTACAAAGAAGCACATGTAGGCGCTCCTATAATGCTCCGCCTCTACATGATCTCTTTCTGTGGCCGCTTATCAACTGTAAGTCGCATTCTGCTTGACCCAATTATTTCGTTTCGTTCTATTTTTCGTGCTGTTTTTTGTTATTCCCCCACATACGAGTAGATAGACAAATTGGAAACTATTTTTGGCTCTGCCATGGCAGCAGGGGGGTAGGTCAGCCAAACTATGTACATTGCCTACATTAATTTCAATTCTAATTCTTTTCGTTGATTAGCATTGTTGATTGATAGAAAACCTGATTTACCCACCCCTCTATCTTCCCTCATTAACTACGCATTAACTTCGCCGTATACCACCTACCCCCTAAACAGAAACAACAACAACAAACATCGACGCAAAATGAAATAAAATAAAGTGGAAAAAATTAAGCCAAAGTAATTTGCAAAAATCGAAACAACAACAAGGGCACCACAAAAAAACAAAGCTCGCCAGAAAGCGAATTGAATTTTAAGTAGTTAGCGGTATATTAGAATTTGTAGTTTGGTAGTTTGAAGTGCATAGCATATTTTGATGAGTTTTATGGGTTTTACCTTGCGATGTTTTCCTTTATAGACGACTGCGAAGGCCCCATGGCCCAGCATATCTTTTGTACTGTATTCATAATCTCCAACGATAATATTCATTGCATCGATCCGAGTTTAATTCTCATAGACTCTGGCTTTGCTTGCTCTTCGCCCCACTCCTTATCTGCTGCTACTCCTTCTCCCCGTACGCTTTTCTTATATAAAAAAAAAAAATGTTCCAACAAAAAAGATAAACAAAAAGAGGAGAAAAAAAAGTATCTTTTTCACTTGAAAACTAAATGAAAAAAAAAATATATGTAATATTCTTCTAGCACTTGTTTCACTATTCACTGTGGGGCAGGTTTTACGGTTTTCGCGAGACACACACGCCTCACTCTCGCACTCGAAGACGAAATTCCTCACGAAAATTTCACAATTTCAACTCTATTTCCTGATTTTGTTTTAATTAATTAATTTCTTACTTTCGGTGCCTGCTTTTGTATGCGAGAAACACCAAACCGAAAAGGAATATAAGCGCAAACGAAAAGAAAAAAAAGATTTCAGATTTCGACGACGGATTTCACGGATTCAACACCACTACCAGCGCACGACTTCGGTCTCTTCTCTTTTGTTCTTGTTCGCCTTTTTGCTGCTGCTGCTGGTGCTTGTCAAAAAACGCGTTTATTTGACGTTTCCTTTTATGGTTGACGTTTGTTTTTGTTTTTCCCCCACACACACAAGCTCAGATACGGCGGCGTATGTTTGGTCTCTCAACTCTCAACTCAATCGATATTTAATTCAAGAACCTTTGAGAGTGTGAGTTAATTTTTTCTTCGTTTTTTCCCTCTTGTATTGCTTTCCTTCTCTGTCTTTCCTGTTATGGGAAGTTGCGTAGTTTTCTTCTTTTTTTTTTCAAAGTTTTGCGAGAATATTTTTCGGATTTCACTTGAAACGCGAGAATTTATTTTTACACTGAGCACTTGATTCAATTGTATGCGAGGGATAAAACTCTGGAAAAAGTTCTAAATTGAAGGCTTCTTCCCAATTTTGCGACTGAACGAGTGGATTTCTTTTTAGGAATTCCGCGATGGACTTCTCACCACGGCGAACGATTGGTTGTGTTTGAGTCTTGTTTGTATATATATTCGGACTGTGTCCGAACGTGCGAACGAGTGTGCGAGGCAGAGGAAAAGTTGAGTGGGATCAAAGGGAAAAGTGTCAAAAGAACTGCAGGTTGGTAGTGAAGTTGGCACTGATTGGAAGTTGTAAAGGTTGGTTGTTGGTTTGTTGAGATGACTGGCAAATTTTTGATATATTTTGGACTTGATTTCAGAATGAAAGAAGTCGGCTAAAGAGATGTAAATTTATACAATAAAAAGTGTAGTAAGTTAGGAAATAACGCAGAAACTTAATTCGAAGTAGAGAAGCTATTTATCTTTAAGGCGTGATTATTCAACATCAGTCAAAAATTCTACCCTCAAAATCAAATTGAGAGAAGACATTTGAATGCGCCAACATCTCTGAAAATGCGCGAAAAAATTTCGAAAGGTTTCACTTATTACGCAATTCAAAAAATTGTGGAATTTATTTAGAAGAAGTTGGCTTTGGAACAAGTTTTGATAATGGTGTCATGTTCAAGAAAGTACTAAGACCAATCGAAGCATAATTTATGCAGATCAGATTCAAAACGGGGATTTACATATGTATGCATGATCACATATTTCTTCTGTATGACAAGATTCTCAAGGGATAAACGGCAATTGGTTACACTGGAAGAGTGTTGTAGAAATAAGAAAGAGCGTTAGGCATCTAAGCTGAAGACAAATTTAACGTTCCATTGATACCCAAAATAAATAAAACCTTAAAATAGAGCATAAAAACATAGAATCAGGTTTTTCCTTTAGTACGAAAGTACAAGACATTCAAACACGAAATTTGTCTGTGCTAGGGATTAACTTCGCATGAATGGTTTCGCACTCAGACAAATTCTGGAAAAGACAAATGAATCAATGCCCAGAACGTCACTGTTGATAACTACTTAAACTTCGAGATAGTTAAGGAGTTCACCTACCTCGGAACAAATATAAATCCCACAAACAACACCTTTGTAGAATCCGACGAAGAGTAACCCTAGCAAACCGCTGCTACTTCGGTTTGGGAGAACAACTGAGTTCAAAACTCCTAACTTGACGGACCATATTAATGCTCTATAAAGTGCTCATCCTTCCAGTGCTGCTGAATGGAGCTGAGTTCTAGCCGATAAGTATTGGGCACCTTCGAGCGAATGGACAAAAATGCTCCAGCCAATAGAATCTTCAGCCCCCAGCCCACAGGTTCGAGACGGCGAAGAAGAACGAACCTCTGGTACAAAGACCAAGTTGTCCAGGACCGTAGAGGATAGAAGGCAGCCGAGACTTAACAAGAGTCGGGAGCCTTTTAAGAAAAAAAAAGGGAAACAATAGCGAAAGGCCAAAAGGATGACGAGTTCATTTCAGCATTTCTCTTCGTTAGTTGTCCTGATAAAGAAGTGCGTTATTAATAAAATAGAGATAAAAAACCTAAAGACGAATGAGGATTTAGTTAGAATAGTAAAATCTCTTTAACTTTAACTTTCGGGACCATGTTGCTACAAACATTTATTGTACAACGAGAGCGATAGACAATGATGACTTTAAAGTCAGCTACAAAGTATGGTAATAGAGAAAAAAACCGGAAGACATTGACAGGAAACAGTCATGGGAGCGCTTCAGCTTTTTAGAGACCACACAGCCCATTAGGCATACATAACAGAAACAATTTGGCAATAAAAGATGACAAATAAACTCAAACTCATAGGCGATAATAGTATACATACAAAATACCGACGACTACTAATGCCCAGTTAACATCTAAGAGATTCGTAGTGGCGCAAGCCAAATTTGCCTCACCCTGTGCGCCGTCAATTCATTGCCATATCATTCCAGTTGCCTTCATTAATCTGTCAGTCGTCCACTATCGCCGCGTATCATAAATAAAAACAATTTCCACTTGTTTGCCAAAAAAAAAGAAAACATTCAACATAAAACCGATGTAACATCAAACCCCATTCACAAAATGGCAGATATCGGTAAACCACTTCCATCCTGCATAACTCCACTTTCTCACTACGCCCTACTTTGCAGAACTCGATCACAGTGACCAACATTCCAATGGATCCGCTGCCAGCAACGCACAACTCACTCCCTCCGATGCTCTTATTAATGGATGGCAACGTATCATGGGCGTCTTAGCCACGCAGCTAATGTCCTTTCGTCGTACCATTCTTTGGAATAGACGCCAAACTATTATGCGTATCCGTAATCGCCAGCGAATCCATCGTATTCAATACCTCCATCGAATGATGAACATTCAGAACGAGTTTCTCATGCAGCTACCCATTACTGGGACATCAACGTGTTCCGGCGAACCAGACAAACGCTTCTGGGAAGGCGTTGTTCCCACTTACTCCACCGAACAGTGGCTTAACACATTCCGAATGTCAAAGAAAACATTCCATTGGATTTGCGACAAATTGAGCGATTCAATGCGGCCAAATGGTGCATCGGTTCCATTGAAAAATCTAATCAATCTCGAGAAAAGGGTCGCGCTTTCTATATACACTCTGGCAACAGGCGAAGACTATCGTGTTGTGGCACAGTTGTTTGGAGTGTCCCGGACGTCCGTGTGTAAGTTTATGAAACGTTTCGCTGATGCGATTATGGAGGAAATGGGCAGCTATCTGATCGTTATGCCGCAGGATGAGAGCGAATATGATGTGATACGTCAGTCGTTTCAAGCTGCATCGAATATGCCGAACGTGGTAGGTTGTTTGGGATTCTGTTTGATTCCAATCAATCCCTCGGCGGGGAATGTTGAGGTTTATGCCAAGCCAAATGGTGGGACATCGATTACAATGCAGGCATTGATTGATGACAAGTTATTGTGAGTGGTTATTGGTGTAGTGTCTTATGTCTAATAATGCATTCTCCACAGATTCCGAAAGATCAGCATGGTGCCGAATGCTCCAGCGATGTTTATGGACTCACCCGAGGAACTAATCATGGTATGAAAAACGCTGCTTCCTATAAGATTAAACTCCTAAAATTCTCTTTCATTTTCAGACAAAATCCCAGCAAGTAGGGCGTCGTCTCCTCCCAAGCTTCGTCGTCTCACCCGACCAATACTTCCCCCTCAACTCGTGGCTGATGCAAAAGTACCGCCAACCTCAGAACCCTCAGCAATTCGCCTTCAACGAAGCTATTGACAATGTGCTCGTTTTTAAGGACAACGCCTACATGCGTCTCTTCGCTCGCTGGCGCATCCTCCAACGCAAATATGATCTGGAAGCCCGCACAATCGAAGCCATCGCTAAAGCGTGTTGCGCCCTCCACAACCTCCTCGAAGAAAACGAAGACGGCTACTGCGAGGAATGGGCCGACTCTGTAGACACCTCCAAATGCCATCCGGTGTTCGACATACAAAAGAGAAAAGACTCCAAGCAAGCGCTCAAAACGAGGGATCACCTTGCAAACACAATCTACTACTCAAGTGGAACAAACTCACAAGACAAATAAAAAAAACGTTACTTAGTTCAAATATAAAACTTTGTTTTTGTATTTTTTCCTCCAAAAAGTCTTCATCACTCTAGTACAGACGTTGTGGTGGTCCCATCGACGACTTGATGTGCAAAGAGCGGACGTTCTGCCAATGCTTCTTCAACAGGGAAACCAAGAAATTGATCGACAAGTGAATGTTCTGGACCAATTCATCGGGTTTCATGTCAACGTGTCCAACGGCGACAGACAAGCACAAGACTTTCTTCATCTGGAACTTGATGGTGGCCTTGACTTCATCGATTTTGCCCATCATCGACTCCTGGTGGGAGAGCAGACCGGGGAACTTGCCAGCCTTGTTCAAGCCAGGACCCAACAAACGTGGGATCTGTTTGATCAAGGATTCCGATGCCAAGAAAGCATCGTATGACTTGGCTAGCTTCTTAACGAGTTTTTTGTTCTTGTTCAGCTTCTTGAGAGCCTCGGCGTCCATGCATTCAACGTTGTTGGCCTTTGCTTCATCACAATGCTGTTGATCGCCCAACACGCACACCTTCATCTTTGGGCGAGGAATGTGCTTCAATCTAAAGAGGGAATAAGTGCAACAAATGAGTGGAAAGAGCCCTTTAGGGTGTACAGTGTGAGAAGGTGAATGACTTCGCGAGTATCATCAGTGAAAGAATATATCCACATGGCTATTTAAGATAATACATGCAATTTGTTTCTAACATCATATGACACGTTGGTTATGGAGAAATGGTATTTAAATGGAAATAATCAAGAACTTACCGCCATCGCAGTGGCGTCGGCACTTGTTTAAAAATTGAATGAATAGGGATTTCGGTTACTTTCGAGGACGAACCTCGCAGTGAACCTACTCAATTTGATTTTAAGACCCTGAGTGCAGGTCCGCCAATCTCTTGGCTACCTGATAACAATATGGAAAGCCAAATCCCCGAAACAAGGGTACGATTGCCTCACTTGGTGCAAGGATTTGCTAGCTAATCACTGAAGTTATCAGGTAAATTACTTGATTCCACGTACTTGACGGTGCCGGAGAAACGCTTGTCCTTTTGGGGATCGTAGTTCTTCAATCCAATTTGGAGTTCCACTGTTTCCAGGAATCCACGCTTCTTCTTCAGCGATGCCTCGAGGGTGGCATTAACAGCCTCATAGAGGGTATCACGAGATACCTTCGATCTAAACAGGAAAATAAATGAATAAAAGTAGATTTAGTCCATGTGTTCCGTTCGAGTTTAGAATTTAGCTAAAAATAGCTTATCTGTTGTACAATTTTATTCATAATTTAATAACTTATTAAATCTCCTATTGGATTATTGAAGTAAAACTGAATTTAATGTTGCAATCATTTCCAAACCAATGCGGGCACCGAGAACCCAAACGGCTGGTTTATGATTGCAGAATTCCACATAAAACTTCGAAAAATATACAAACATTCAACATTTAATAGAAAGTTCATAAAATTCTCTACATCTTGCAATAAGTTTCGAATAATTTCCTTATAGGATTATTTGGAAAATTAAAGATTAAAAATATTGAATTTCACTTACGCCATTTTAACAAAGTCCGCACTGTTTGACGGCTATTCAACGAAAGAGAACAAACGAGGTGAATATCTACCGAAGATGGCTGCGGCTGTCAGATTTTGACGGCTCGCGAAAGAGATGTCACTTTTTCAGTGGTGCCAAGAAATACAGGGATGTCATTTGGGGTAAGAGAATCAGGGATGCCATTTAAAGTATTTTTAGGTGGTCTGCATAAATATTTTTAAAGGGAGCAAATCTAAGTAAAAGTACTTAAACAGAAGTCTGGTTTTGAACTAATACCGATGTTTAGAGTTTATTCAGAATTCTATTCATATTTCAGAGCATACTTTAAATATTTGATTAGTACACAAGTTCACTTGGGTTTCACAAAAATGATAAATTTGCGTGAAAATTTAACGTATGTACATATATGCCAAAATTTATGCCAAAAAATGATTTTTAGGGAGGAAGTAGAGCTTGAATTCCAATTGAGTGTGCGGATTTTGTTAACAATTTAATCTAACGATGAACACATTGTAAGACGGCATGAGCGCATGAATTTACACGCAGACGTCTTTTTACTATAAATAATAACTTCATATTGTTGAATCAAAAACACGGAAGGAATATATTATTGTTCTTTGGTACAGGCACGGAAAAAGACACATCTGTTAATAATAATTTTAGGAATTGAAACTATGAATCATTTCGTCAATGAGCATATAGAGTCCTGAAACAAAGCATTATAGAAAACGAAAAGATTCTCACTGTGGTTTCTTGGTTGTAACATCAATCTCAGAAAAAATCTTCTAACTGACATGAAACTGATGCCAAATAAATTTCTGTTTGGAAAGTAATATAGCGTCAAAATTAAAGAAAAGTACTTTTGATTAAAAAGAGCAAAGCATAGGATGCAAAATTTTCTTTTTCTAAAATTCAACCACAATCCACTAAAGGTGGCAGCTCGAAATCAGAGAGAACATCTTAATCTCGGGGATGAAAAATCTCCCCATTGATGCAAGGGACATCTACATTCTCTCACACACAACGTATATAGAAGAAAAAAAATGAATGCATTTCCCTTTGAACGTAAATAAAAAAGTATCGACCATCGAAAAAACCCAAACTAAAATTGCGTTACCAAGCAAAATCCAATACAACACAATGGTTACATGACCTCCAAATCGAATAAATTAGCCACCCCTGCTACAGCTGATTCTTATCTGCACTCAACAGCTGTTTCGTTCTCCTATGCGCCTGCCCTGCATCAGGTGCTTAACCCCAACCCCCAGCCACTTTCCTCTAACACACACACACACACACACACAGCAGATTCCTTTCATAACTTTTCACTTTTCCGATTCCGGATCACAAAGTCGCATATCTATGTGCATTTTATTTTTATATACATACACATGTCGCCCCCAACAAAACACCCAGGCATAGTGGGTGAGGTGTAGAATCGAATTTTTAAATATTCCGAATTACGTCACCTGTCTGTCAAGAGGGGAGAAAGAAAAGATTTTTTTTCAGAATAGAAAAAAATCTTTTTTTTTTTTGGTTTTAATTCGTGTTGTGTGCGCGGTTGTCTTTTCTCCCGCATCGCCTGAACCGCGGCCGTAGTAGTTTTCTGTTTTTTTTCCTTGATTTGGGCAAATTACATAAGTTTTTTGGGGCTCTTTTCTAATTGAAATTCGATTTTCGGTGTCTATCAAGTGTGTGCGCGGTTGCTGACTTGCAATTTCACAGGATAACGTGGGGGTTGTTTGCTTGCTGCAAGGCTCAGAAGAAAAAAAGGACCCTTGATAGTGTCAGTCCGGCAGTCAGGCGGAATTGTGTGGATAATCTAGTGTTGTTAGCAAGGAATTAAGGATAAACTATGATAAATCAATCGCATGTAAGTCCAATTATGGTTTTGTTTTTGTTTGTTTGAATGCAGAGACCCCACCTCACAATCATACATACAATAAGTTGTTTATTTCGCTTATCTTTCCAAATGAGTGACTTTTTTTTTTTTTTTTTTGATTGTCTAATCACTGAGTCGATAGTTAGACTCATATCGTTGTCGTCATAAGGGTAAAATAACCGACGTAGTCCCACCATTTACTGACAGTCTCATATTTCAATGTCGACGAAGAGTGCTTAGTTCATTTCTGCGTGGCGTACGTGAGGCTTCGCATCTGTAAAGTGTCACAGAGGTCTCACAGTCTGTGACAGCACGCGGTACTGATTCCAGCTTCATTTTTGAGTGGAAATTTCCGTGGCGTGTTCGGTTCGTTTCAAGTTAAAAATTTTAATGGTCATCGCATTAATTGTGTTTATCAAGAGATTCATTATTGAGGGAAATATGACGGACTTTGATGTAAGTAAACTGGAGTCGAAAATCGATAGGAAGTTGTTGTATACAAAAAGAGTGGGTGAAACGAAAGAGTGGAGTTGCAAAAGAAGGTCAGGGTTATTGAGTGAGTTTTTTCTCCCTAATTTTCATTTTCGTGGAAACAAGTTTTAGTTGCATAAGAAAATGATATCTTGAAATCAAGTTTTATTGAGTATGCCAACCGACATTCCTGCTTATCTCATGATATGATTACACGCTGACTAAACAGAATTTTTTGTTCAACTGTCATCATGATCTGTGTAATGCCGGGTACTACTTGATTGCGAACGCATGATGTGAGGCATAAAATTAAATGGCAAACTAATTGAGCTGCACATTCATTTGTTGGCAACATAATCTTCTTTTTCTTCTAAAATTGATTTTCACTAAATCATTGTAGGTATTGTGAACGATGAATCAGATATTTATTCAGTTCTGAAACGCGATGGGGTGTGCCATTCAATCAAATCACACACAAGTCATAAAAGTCTACTATAGAGGCCGTATAATTAGGACAAATTTATGTAAATTTGACTGTTGATTTACTCATGAGGGTTTTAAGGGTTTAAGTATGAGTTTCTGTACACCTATCTGTTGCATTTGACAGTGGTTAGGTAAAAACATAATTTCTTAGACTAAGAAGGCTCTACTGTAATTTAGACTTTAATGGCAAACAGAATAGTAAAATCGAGGTCGCTGTGTTACGTAGCAAAAGCAGCCAGCAGAAATCGAGGCCCGCTTCGGACAGACTAGGGCCAAGGGCTAGTTTCTCACAACTGTACAAGTTATGCGTGGCATACATTTCTGTACGCACAGAAAAGGGACGTATCCGAAGGGCAGAGGGGTTTTGAGAAGCTTTCTTGAATGTTTGTCCGATACTCGGACGAGGTAGGGCCGTAAAAAAACATCTGATGCTATTTTTCTGGATTCGAACTTGGAAGAGTGTTGCCACTAGACGCAAAACATAATATAGGATATCCTTAAAAAATGCTAGGAGATTCAAAGAAAGACGGACCAAATCAAGGACCTAAACATAGACAAACTAATTTCTACAGTTTCGCTGCCACAAGCAAAAAACCACCCAAAAACAAAAAAAAGAGGCAGTGAGTGACTTGCTCGACAGTACAAAGGTACGGCCATTTTGTGCCAAATAACTCAGAATGATTATAAACAAATTTTAAATATGAACGAGCACTTGAATTGTGAATGCAATATTTAATGAATCTGAAGTTTGAAGATAAGGTAAGAAGATAGAAGATTTTCAGAAGAAGCTGGTAGATTATAAAAAGACTTGAAAGCTAGTAGATCTGCTAGCCTTTTAGTAAAAGTGACAGCACTGACTTGGAACACCTTGCGTAGTTGTGCAACGTACTAACCACTGAGCCACGGAACCCACTTAACCAGAGAAAGCACCCACTTTAATGAGAAAGACTTAATACATAGTGTCAGTCAAAATTGACAGAATTTCCTTATATGGACTAGAAATTAGTTAATTATAAAACAAATATATCACAAATATTACATTCAATGGCTTCCGTTAAACCAGTGAATAGTGATTCAACTATCCGTGTTTGATCTATCGTTTCACTGTATGATTTCCGGATTTAAATTTGTATACTCTTCTGGCTCAACAAACAAAATTATTTTATTCATTCGTACTATCATAACATTGTTAAAAAAAGGTCAACTAGATATCATCGCCCCTTAGTTTTCAACTTGTTTCTCCAAAAGCTAGTGCTGCTGTACTAAAAAAAAACGATTTCCCAATTAAATCCAAATTAACGCTAAAAAGTATAATTTTTTTTCTGAACACGTAAGTTATAAACAAATGTGTGTATCTTGTTCCATTGGCCGTAATCGTTTTGCGACTTAATCTTATATTCACCTAATTATAGACATGACACTGATAAGCTTTTGGTTTTATGACTTAATGCCACTGCTCTGCATTACAAAGGGGCAAAGCTACAAATTCCCAGATATACTGAATTTTTTTCTATATCTACCATTATTAACAGCATGCAAAGGTCAGCTAAGTGCTACGTTGAACATAGAACACGTTGTTTACCTTCCCTCCTCTCGTCTTTTTATTTATAATGGAAGAAAATTGTTTTAAAATTAACTCAATCAATCTATCATTCTTTTAGATCATCCCAATTGCCGTTGGCATTGCAGCGGTACTAGCTGGAGCAGTATTAGTGCACTTCTTTATAAATAAACAATCAAAAAAGGCTAGTAAATCTAAACCAAATAAATCAGCTCGACTGAAGACACTACAGGATCCAAATGACAAGTATCTCCTGCCGTTGATCGAGAAGGAGACTCTCAGTCATGACACACGCAGATTCCGCTTTGGGCTACCATCAAATCAACACATCCTTGGACTGCCCGTGGGTCAACACATTCACTTGATATCGACGATCAATGATGAACTTGTCATTCGACCGTATACACCGATTTCGTGTGACGATGATCAGGGATTTGTTGATTTAGTTGTCAAAGTCTACTTCAAGGATGTCCATCCGAAATTCCCCGAGGGCGGTAAAATGTCACAATACTTGGAATCTATGAAGATCGGTGATAAGATCGCTTTCCGCGGACCCTCTGGTCGCTTGCAGTACCTGGGAAATGGAGGATTCTCCATTAAAAAACTCCGCAAGGATCCACCAAAGACAGTGACAGCTAAAAAGGTCAATTTGATTGCCGGTGGTACTGGCATCACTCCAATGTTGCAATTGGTTAGGGATATCCTCAAGAACAGCGAAAAGGACAAGACAGAATGTGCACTTTTGTTTGCTAATCAGGTAAGTGTCCATTGGCATCTTTAAAATCCTCGTTTTTCACATCTGTCCAATTTTTTTCTAGACCGTGAAAGATATTCTAGTACGTGACGAACTTGATAGACTAGCCAAGGAGCATCCAAATCAATTCAAAGTTTGGTACACTGTTGACAGAGCTGCAGAAGGTGAGTGAACGTTTCTGTCCCTTATAAGATTTTTCTGTCGTATGACGTACGCTCTCTAGAGGGCATGGTTCAGTTGATAGTTTTCTTTTTTTAATTTTTTTATTTCGTAATATACGGCACATGACTAGGCACACGTTGGCTTCTGGCCAAAACACTTTAATTTGTATTTAATATTTTTAATTTTGTTCGTTTCTTTGTCTCATTTTTTTTGCTTCAAAGTAATTTCAGCATTTTTAAGATAACTCACTGACGGGGGATAATTTTTCGTTTTAAATAAATACTATTATGTCAGGCTTGGCAGGGGCGGTAAATCTTCGGTTATAAATTAGAGAACAATTCGTTAAACAGAATATAGCCCATCTGTTGGGGAATTTATTGACCTCTCAAAGGTCTGTTGTAGTAATTTGTATTCAATTTGCTTGAAACACATTGCCAAGGCGTGCGACTCCGAGAATAAATGAATAAAATTTTCATTCGCATGCATGAATGATGAATGAATTGTTGACACAGGTTAGGTTTATCGGTTGTAGATCGCGGCAGAGGTTCCAGACGCAATGCAAATTGGAGGGCAGTGTTATTCACAATAGTTCTAGCAGACTTGTCTAGACGGAGAGGTTTTTTTTTCTTTCATCTCAAAAACGAATGCAAATCAAGGGCACTTGTGTGTAGAAGATAGCCTTTACAGCGGGGTAGGTAAAGAAAGAAATCTGAGATCAAAAATGTCAAGGGAGACTTAATCTGCAATCGTTACAACACCTGCACACTTGAGTGCTGGTGAGCTAAACTCAAGACTCAATATACAAGAAAGGGAGACTAACAGTGTTTTCCCTCCAGTGGCGGATTAACTACTAGGTTCGTGCGGCTCGAGCCCAGGGCGGCATCTTGTAGGGGCACGGCAATATTTGTATGTTATTTTATTTTTATTCTTAAAAAAATGAATCATTTTCCATTCGTTTGCTCTCCAACCGTCCGTCTGCACATCCGTCAATCTGTTCATTCATTCGTCCATTTATCCATTCGCCAACCCGTCAATTCGAAAATTGGACAATCTGCCGTCAATTCGATCATCTGCCAATCCGAAAATTCGACTATCCATCAATCCAACCATCCGAAAATTCGACTATCCGCCAATTCGACCATCCGAATATTCGACAATCCAGAATTCCGAAAATTCGGGAATCCGCCGGCAATTCGATCATCCGCCAATTCGACAATCTGCCGCCAACTCGATCATCCGCTAATTTGAAAATTAGACCATCCGCCAATCCGAAAATTCGACTATCCGTCAATCCGAAAATTAGACAATCTGCCGTCAATTTGATCATCTGGACTATTCGACCATCCGCCAATCCAAAAATTCGACAATCCGCCAATCCGAAAACTTGACAATCTGCCAATCCGAAAATTCGATTATGCGCCGATCCGTCAATTCGACCATCCGCCAATCCGAAAACTCAACAATCTGCCAATTCGATCATTTGCCAATCCGAAAATTCGACCATCTTCCAATCCGAAAATCCGACCATCCACCAAAAATTCGACAATCTGCCAATCCGAAAATTCGATTGTGCGCCAATCCGTCAATTCGACATTCCGCCAATCCGAAATTTCGACAATGTGCTGCCAATCCGAAAAATTCGACAATCCGCCAATTTTACCATTCGTCGATAGGGAAATTTATTGAATATTGCTTTGTGAGGAAGCACGCTATAAGTTTAGCACTATCAGACTCAACACGGACTCGACACCACAAATAGAAAATAGTGTTGACCTTCGTTGGGCGCCATTCGACAAGACCAGACACTTCTTTCCTTTAAGTTCTTAACTTTTAAGTTCTTTATGTAGCTAGATATGATTTTGTGCACCTTTGTGTCAAATATTGTTTCCACCTTTTGTTTACCCCCTTTTTTTGTTGTTAATTCACGTTTCTTGCACACACACACCTTTGTTTCCTGTGTTTTACTGCCTAAAAAAAAACTCAAAAGTAAACTCTCTTCACTTTCCAAATTAATTTCTAGGTTGGCCATACAGCTTAGGCTATGTGACCGATGATATGATGAAAGATCATCTCTTCCCGCCGGACGCTGAAACTCTAGTTCTCCTCTGTGGTCCACCGCCAATGGTTAACTACACTTGTATACCGGGCCTGGAGCGATTAGGCTATGATGCCAACATGCGTTTTAGTTATTAAAAAAAAACAAACAAAAATAGCCGCACTTAAGCTGATCCTAGAATTGCCGTCTTATTGAAACCATATGTTGCGTGTAGTTCGCCTAAGTTAGAAAAAATAATTCCATTTATTTTGTATTCAAAACGCTTTTTTTTGACCGAACTTGTGTAAGAGTAATTTAAGCCTGCCAGTGGTCCAGAAGTAACTCAAAAAGGTACTCAATGTTTGTTTAAGGTCCTTTTCAGTTAGTTTTCCCCTTGGTTTCCATTTTTTCCATATTTTGTGGGTCCAATACATATTTTTGTAAATGCTTCTTTTTGGAATTTTCAGGTTGGAATTTCAGTGTTGGTTTTATCGATGACAAATTGATCCAAGCCCACCTCCATCCAGCCGACGAGGAGACGATAGTCCTTATGTGTGGCCCGCCGCCAATGATTAACTTTGCTTGCAATCCGGCATTGGATAAATTGGGTTATCACCCAGATCAAAGATTTGCTTATTAAAATATATAAAAAAAATATTTAAAATCGAAAGACCACATTTTGTGAACAGGTGCTTGCTAAATATTTCACATTAAATGAAGTGATAATGTGCAATGTTTACCAAACACATGGTATAGATACTTTTCTCTACGAGGAAAAATTGGGCACGGTATACATATATGTATAATTTATTAAAATATAAGTGGCCTCTTATTAAATAAGAAGATCGCGATGAATAAACAAAAAAATTAAAAAAAAACTTAAAGCAAAATAAAAACATAAATCTATGTGTATGTATATTTTAGAAAAAAAAAAAAAAAACAAACACAGAACAACGATGTGCATTTGTAGAAAATAATTTGCATTCTTTCAGTTTGCAGGTAAAAATTACTAGATAAATAAATAGAACCAAAAAATGTTCA
The DNA here is from genome assembly GCA_949716465.1 of Chalcosyrphus nemorum. Taxonomy (NCBI): domain Eukaryota; kingdom Metazoa; phylum Arthropoda; class Insecta; order Diptera; family Syrphidae; genus Chalcosyrphus; species Chalcosyrphus nemorum. Next base: position 58,438,269 of record OX454334.1, on the reverse strand, counting down.
CTCAGTGTAGATAGATATTTTTTGTATTTATCTTTTTTTAGTTTGTAAAATTATTTCTTTTTTCTTTTGTTTAACTATAGGATTTTCTAGCTTAAAAGCAGTTGTAGTAAATGGGAAAAAATAAAAACCAAAAAAGTATGTTTTATGGAATTTAAATTGTGTCTTTTTTTTATTGGTGTTGGCCTATATTTCTTTTTAAACAGCAATCAAGTATTAAGGAGAAAAAATAGTACAATACCACAAAGCTTCTGATGTTCAACTAACTTGAATTGAATTGAATAACACTTAACTCTTTCCACGGCTAAACAAAAGGTCCGTTCGCGTACTTTTTCCACTAAAATTAGGAGATGGTCGAATTTCAAAAAGTGCGGGTGAAATTCTCTAAGAGAAAGTTAAAATTATAAAAAAAACTACTCGAACCGGTTGAAGAAGAAAAAGTTGAAAATACACTAATTTGACAGTTTTCAAAAACCAGTCCAAAGAAATGTCTTGCAATAAAATTCGTAGCATGGGGAAATTTCCTACTCTCTCGTGAGCACCCTCTTTTGCGAAAAACTACGAAAAAAATTCTTCGTACGCGAACAGATTTTCGTTAAAATTCATAAAATTTCGTCGAAATTTGCTATTTTGGGAGAATATGCGAAGGGCCCTAAACGAGTCGAAGGAATATCAGTTCAGTGACTAAGCCCATTTCGGCACATAAAATGCTGGTCAAAAGTTCTGGTAGAGACATCACAGAAGGAAAAAATCTGAAGATTGGGAATTTCTGGTCAAGCCCTAAATTTCGATGCTAACATTGAGGATGAAAAATCAAAAAAAGCTGTATGGAGGATGTAGTCCAAAAAGCCAAGATACGACGACTACATCGAGTGAATGGACAACAGTCAAAAGAATCTGAGAATCACAGACCTAAGAAGATGAAGGAGACCTAACCTCCGGTACAAAGACCAAGTCGTCGTGGATGCCAGAAAGATTTGGCTTCTCAACTGAAAGCAGCGTGCCCGGGATCAAAGAAGATGGAAGGTAGCCGTTTCGTAGGCAGGGACTCGGAAGCCCTTTAAAGAAGTATGTAAATATAACGACTTCACAAGCGTACTCAAGAACTTGGCACATTCACACTGACTTATGAAACAGAATCGTGGCTTCGAATAATTAATTGAGACTTAACAATTATTTATAATACTAAAAAGCTACTTACGCACCAGGGGTGTCGTATTCAGAGAATAAGCCAAAGGAGTACATACCTGAAAATAAAAAGAAAAAAATCATAGGTTAGATACGTTAAGTTTCAGATTGTCTAAATTAAAATAATAAATAAGGTAATATCTTCGTAAATATGAAGCTCTTTAAGTGCAAAAATCCAGAGGGAATTAGATTTGAATTACACTGCTCACTAACCACTGTGTCACCAAATGGCAACAGTTCCCTTGCAACTATGCCACATGTCTGAAACTGACTTTTTACATCAACTGAGCACTAGATTTAGCAATCTTAAAAGCAATGCCTTCTACCCCAACTCGAACATAATTCAGAATTCAAAAGGTTAGCAAACAACACAGCAAAATTTTGATTTCTACTCATCATCCTAACAGTGTCTTGACCCCAAGCCCAAAAGCACACAACGTTTTCCTCACCCCAAAAAAGAATCATCTCAAAAGTATACTCCTAGCTGTATCTACAAAATTCGATAAAAAATTGATACAAAAATACCTGTTTGGTCACACCTGCCCGCATAATAGATTCCACTGAACCATTTAAAAGGGCCCGGTCAAACACGACTCAAATGAAAACATCACAAATTAATGAGCCATCAGAAATTGCTTGCGTATCCACGACTTCCAGTTCTTCTCGTAATTTTCTTGTTTACTCTAGCAAAGCTATTAATTATTGCCACAGTACCTACTATTCATATTTAATTTACAGATCGTGTTTCTTTGACTCTTTACTATTTGTATAGCGAATAGTTTGAATAATTTTTAAATTAGTTTGACAAAAAAAAATGGCTCCAGTCTGCTGGCAGCAACGTGGTCGCCGTCGTCGTCTGATACTATTAGAAAGATGATTCGAACAAAAATTTGCTAATTTTTTTTCTTTTTAGCGTAGATATTAAAATATTTCAAAATTGGTGAAAGAATGCACAACATGCGAATGGCACGTACCTATTAGAGGGTTTTTTAATTTTTGGGGAAACCCAACTCAGGTTCCGTCCGACATTGGTTTATCCCCTCGAGTTACATCTATCGTGTGACTACTTTCTTATGCGAGTTAATTAGATTCGCAGGTGGTTACGAGTGTTAATTTTATTTAAATTTGGAAAGTCATCGTAATAGAATTTCAACAAGTTGTAAACACTTAGTAATCAGTTGGGTTTTCTGCTTCTTTTGTTGTCTTGAGAGATCATCATCATTATCAAATCAAATAGAAAAACAATGAGTGTCACAATAAAGTGAAGGGTCATCCTGTGTCTCTTGCCATTTTGAAGTTCAAGCATCCTCGTCAAGAGGGGGCTTGATGATTATTTCTTCTTTTGAAAAGAACTCATATTCATTTAATTACTTGGTCATGTTTTTTGGCTCATTGAGTGGTTTGTATTCATCAAGTGTTTTTGGATATTTTTGTATACCTAGAACAAGTTGAAGTTAGCATTTGAGATGTTCTCGTGTTAGGTCCTTATATGTATAAAGAGACTGCGCATTTGGGAAGTGAATTAGAAGTCAAGAGGCTTTATGTTGTCTATAGCGTATGTGGAATTATACTGAGATATGATTGACATCTCTATTTACCCATTTGAGGATCATAATTCAGTCTAAGAGTGAGTGGAATACTATTATGCTATAATTGTAAATTAGAGGTCAAAAGTGGAGTTCAGCAAGGCTGCATGCTTTTACCAATACTGTTTTTATTGGTGATTAGCGATGTCCTGAATGCAACCTTATCAACTGGAAATGGAGGAATTCGATGGACTCTTACATCTGGACTACGTCGATGATGTGTGCCTACTGTCTCACAGAATAAAAGCTGGATACTCGGTGGTTCTTGGAATACATGGCGCAGAACAGTTGGGAAGGAAGCACGGCAACTGGAAAAGAGTTGGGGAGAACTGAGACACATTTCCAGAAACCGCTCACGAATCGTAGAGTCCCTAGAACCTACAAAGGGATACAGGACTTAAGCAAAAAGTAACCTGTGAGCTTGTGTTAGCTGCTTTAATTCTCTATTTGTACGGAGATTTACTCAGAAGAAATATATTTGTTTAAAGAAAAAAGCCAATCGTTTGTCAGTTTTCTACACTGACTGTTTGAATCCTCTTAGCACTACGTGACTAAACTCTCGTCAACGCGTTGCTGTCCAAAGGTACATACTTCAATTTATTAGTAATAAAATAAATTTATCCAAAGACCATGAAAAATTCTTGGAACAAGTCCTCTTAAAAGACGTCTTAACAAACATAGTAGACACTTCCGAGTCTCGTTAAAAAAAAACTCCTCCCATAACCTACTAATGGTCCCATGGCATTGAGTTTCCCATAAACCAATATTGTCCCAATTTCCATATCACGTCAAATAAAGTCATCTGATAGGTCTAAAGCCTTACTTAGCAACCTATAACAATGCTTCTTCCTTACCAAAGACCTATAAAACCGATTTATTACATTTTTTGTTGGCCGTTAAGGCAAGTTTAAAAACCTAATCAAACATACCGTACATTATCTAATCAGTTTTCATATGCAAGGAATTTTATTATCTCACTTCGTTTTAAAACAATTCTAAGGCCATAAAAGAGCCGTAGTAGAATATTTCCAAAACAGGTACTTGGACATCTTGTTTTCTGCTTAACCACAATGAGTAGGTGGCGTTAGAATGATGTTCTAGTCTTTTCTAATGACAGCCATTAATCTTATGACGTCCCAAGACCATTTTATGCAAAATGTCTTTGGCTAGAGTAACCCATTATTAGGAATAAAATTCTGACTATTAATCAAAGGCTAGTTTGGGCCAAGCGTTTAGCTACTGATTGGGAAGCATAAATTCAATTCCTGAACTCCTTTTTTAAAGAACAGTTTTAAAAATAACTGCCATTGGACTGGATCTATGCATATGATGAAATTATAAATTCAAAAATTCCAATTTGTTGGCTTTTTTATACTTTCACCCGATCTATAATCTAACTAAGTATCTTAAACTAAAAGAAAAACAAAGTTTCTTGGGAATTCCAAGCAGTTTGCTGACTCATTAGGTATATTTTTAACCTGCTTACCTTCACCTGTTTTTCGTATTTTTTGCAAAAAAAAAACACAAACAAATATCAATATAAGGCCCCAAACAAAGTAAAAGATAAATGGAAGAAGGAAATGTTTAAACAAAATCGAGAGAAACTAATTTGCATTCTCAACTATTGTTATCTATGCGGATGAAGTATTAACATCAATAAGATATGTAAAGGTCTATTGAGATACAAATATGGATCTAACAATAAACTGAATTAATAAGTTTGTAAGCCCCGTGTAATATTGGTTTTAGTATCCTTCTTTTTTTAGCCCATTGTGGCTATTAAAAATAGTGACATGTTCGAGAAGGTATTCATGTAAATTTGGCGAACTAGAAGCTGACAAATTAGTTACATCTGTCGGCTACTGTTTCTTTTAGATAGAACTCAATAGATGATATGGTCATTATCATGGATACTGCAGTCTGAATTTCAGGAAAAAGAACGAGAATAAGGGTTCTGAAAAAAGTGTCCCTATTTCAAGTACCACCTAGTAGCACCCCATCAAAAGAACGTAAAGAGAAGCTGGCGAAGTCATTTGTGTCAACCTAGAGTGAAACGAAAATTATATCGAATATGGCAAACAAATTGCTTGGAAGTGCCTAGAGGTTAAAAAGACCCACTCCACCTAATGCGAATCCAGATAAGTCTGGTTAAATCCCTATACTTTTGAGTGTCTAGTGAAGCTGAAGACATTTTGAGCTGAAGCAGAGGAGACATCAGGGGGGCCTTTGTTAAAGTGCTTAAGTCTCAGCTGATCTATGGCTGGGCATTGTATATGGTGAGCTATTTCTGTGTCTTCAAGACATAAACCATTTTGTAGAGATGATAATTGAGAGAGCAATGGCCAGTTAGGAAGTCAGTGACTTTGTATTTGCTCATGGAAAGGATGTCCTTAGTTCTCTTTTTTGTGAAGTTGATGTATTGCTTTAAGTCAGTTTGAGAGTTCCAGAGAGCGTTTCTTGACGTTCCCATCTATTGAGCTCTATCCTTATTTGGTCAGTTTGCAAGACACAACAAGGTTCAGGACCAATGAATAGAGTCTGAGCCCCTTGTCTTGCAAGCTCATCAGCAGCTTCGTTGCCAGGGATACCTCTGTGTCCAAGGATACAAATTAGTGTGACTTTATTGTGTGCAGCAAGTTGCAAGAGAGGTTGGAGACAGTTCAAGACAAGCTTTGACTCAAAGTGAAAAGATCTGAGACCCTTGACAGCTGCCTGGCTGTCTGAAAATATGGTAATATAAAAAGCTAGACCTTAGCCCTCCATGGCCTTATTATGGCCCAATACATATTTATTTATAATGAATGGTAAACATTCGGTGTTCAGTTAGTAGTAATGCGCATATAGTATCAATGTTCTTTCGTATCATACTACAGGAACAAGAATGAAACCCCGATGAATGGGTGGAAGTATTAGAATGAGGGGTAGAGTAGTTGATGAAGATGAAAAACCCAGTGACACACTCCGTATCGAAGGAAACAAGCCGCATACCAATTTCTACAATAAGGAATTGTGGAGTGTGTTTTTGAATAATTATGTGACTGTTTTCCCCCCAATAATTTCAAGTTCAATTTTAATTTTAAAAGTCAAGTTTTAGTTGCACAGTTTGATGCCTCTTTGTGATGAGTCACTGTACGCTAGTAGGCCTAGCTTAGATACTCTCAACATTTTTCTTCAAACTAATTAACTAAGATTTTTAATCACCTATTTAACTATAAACAAAAGTATGATATAAAACATCAACCCCTTGCATAAGATTATAACTCGGGATGAGTAACTTATTTACGTTGTTATGCTAAGCACCGCCTTTTTTGGGGAGTGATTCTTAGAAATGCTTCTATGACGCATGCCGAGATCATTTAAGCCCCATTTGCGCTGACATAATTTATTATACTTTTGTGGCGCTGTTCTCCTTGTGGAATAGTTAATAAATGAAGCAACAATTTCTAACCTGCAATCATATTGTTAAAGAACGCGCACTTGAGTGGGAACTTTTTTGGTTGTCATACAGTTGAGATATTTTTATAAAGTGACTATTGTACTTGAGCACTTGTTGCAAAAAGTTTTGACTAAATTTAACTATATTCAAAGTATCTGAGGGATAAGTTATAGATTGCATACAACAAGTGTTTTATAGTTTTCATTTAAAATGTTCATTTAATAACAATTAACCTTGCGAGAAAGTGACTGTAACTTTTGAAAATATCAAGAGCGAGAGAATTACTTAAGAACCCAAGGAGTATGTTCAAAAAACCTTTCTTTGGACGAGTTGCTATCTTTTTGGAGTAGAGCTAATTATGGGCGAGAAAAGTAGCTCAGTCGCAAGTGATTGATCGGTAAAATCTGTGCGCAAACAAAGCCAGTCATTTTGAGTACCTTTTACGTGTTTTCTTTTCTTATTCTTTGGGGCCTGCACCACAAAGCAAGAACTAATTGTTAAACAAGTAAAATTTGACAAGTGTTGACACTTTGTCTTGTTAAACTATGCAATGATGCTGTGTTGCTACAAAAGTTGTCAAATTTCACTTCTTTAGCAAGTAATTTGTGTTTTGTGTTATGGTCCCAAGCTCTCAATGCAAATGTGTTGTAAGCTTAAGTAGGCTCATAACCAAGTGACACACAGTTACAGCCTTCGTTATGACAAATGTATATGAAGGCAATTTACAGTGGATGTGCTTAGTGATTTCCGCCTTATCTTACAGAAATATGCACTTTTATTACACGAACGTGATCAGAAAAATTGCGAGACAAAATAGGCCTCTCAGCCTATTGTTTTTGTAAGCAGTACGTGTTTGGACTAGAAATTTGAGATTGAAGTTGAAAGGACCCATTATTGAGCGAATGGAAAGTTTTTACATTTGTAATACACAGATTTTGTTTTCGCAATAAAATTGTAGGAGTACGTCAAGTAGATCACGTATACATCGATGGTTGACAAGAGTGCAAAATTGATACGAAACGAGAGATAAAAAAGACATTATTTAAGATTTTGTTTAATAAATTATTTTATTTCGTAATGATTGCTCATTACTGTTTTTGTTTTTTTCTTTTCATTTCATTCACTTACAAGCTAAAGTACAAATTAAAAAAAAAAAAATAAAAATTGCTTAATAAATTTGGTACAGTCTGCAAATATCGCATACTAATCATTTTTGACAAATTCCATCAAATCAAATAAATAATAAATTGATTGCATTTTACAGCAATTTGACATTAATTTGTTTTTGTTTTTTTCTTTTACATAAATAAATTATTATTATAAATCCACTCAAACATTGAATGATTGTAAAGTTTTTTTTTCTTCTTTTTTTCTCTTTTAAACAAAAAAAAAAAGGTATAAATATTTTGTGGGCGTTGTTTTTAAATAAATACTTATACAACTAATGAGTAGTTAAACACTGGCCATTGGGGTGGAAATGAATTGTTTCAATTAATAATAATTTAACTGATTTATTGTACAATTCATATATAGAAAAAAGGCCAGCGAAAAAATGAGATGAATAAAATTTGTATGCGCGCTTCAACTACTGCCTAAAATCACGGTTTGATTTGTTCTGGTTTTATTTGTTTTACACAAATTTATGCCGAGAATATAACATCCTTGCCAGTCTTAAAGTCCTTGCATACGAATTGTGGGCAACACTTGGGGAAGGACCAATTCGGATCGGTTTTCAACTCCTCACAGCCGGGCATGTCAATGTAGGGACATGTTTCGATGTTAATTGTAAACGTGTCAATGTCACATGTCATGGCGGCACAAATGCCTTTTGGTTTGTACTCCTTGTTTGGGAGCATTGCTCGGCGGGTTATCTTGTCAAAGCATCTACCAGGATGTGCTATAAGAAAAAGTATTTTTTTTTTTGATTAGTTTTGATGTTAAATTGAATGTTGATTGACGTCACTCCTGACTGAGGTGGCTAATCTTCCTAATTCACAGCAGAAGAAAAAAAAAACCAATGGAATTCATAATAACTTGAAATTCAAGCTACAAATTGAACCATGTGGTCGGTCGGTCGTCTCGGCTTATGCGATGAAAAATGTTTCAGGCCAATTACTGTATAACCGGCTTTTTTGGGGGAAAAATGCGGAATCTAAAGCGCTCCTAAATAAATTAACATTTAAGCTCATCTTGTGGTTGTATGCTAATAAGTGGAATTTTGTGATAAGAAAACCATTCGGTTAATCAAAAGGAGGAAATGTGCGCTTGAAGGTTGAACGCGAAATAAATTAGTTGGCAACTCGAGCAGGTTGTCAAAAACAAGAGCGGAAGGAAGTGACATTCATTTACTGTGACTGGTTGGTGAAGCATACATTCCAGGGTCAAAGTAAGTATCGCTCATTCACTTCACCAATTTGAACTATTTATTCGAATGGATGCTTCCAATTTGAACTCTCAAGAGGCCTCACAATCAAAACATAAAAGTTCCAATACAGGTTATAGGAGAAAAAATTCGCTCTGTTTGTTTTCGTTTTGCGGAATTTTTTCAAAAACCATTAATCTTACTTTGACCCAAGGGTAAAGCAATAAATTCAAGATCATCTACACCGAGATGAGTGGAAAACTTCCCTCCAAATTCAATGGTATTACTCAATGAACGTAAATAAGCTATTTTTAGACTATGCATACTAGTACACCGATCATGTAATGAATACAGATTGATCGTTAAACTTCATGAAATCATCAAGAATAAAATTGAATGACTCAAGTTTGTTTCTCTAGTTTTTTTTTTTTTTAATTTAAAACCGAATCTCTAAAGTCTATTGAACCTAATCCAAAGCCACGGAGTCATCACAAAACAAAACAAAGGATACTAACCAGGATTGAAGGCAGCAGGTTGAGTGTAAACAGCAGCTTGCGTGTAACTTATTGCGCAGATGATAACAACACTGAGGATAGCACTGATCTTAAGGCACGACATTTTTAATTGTTTTTTTATTTTTCTTTTTGTTTTGATTTTCTTTTAAACTTTTTTATATTTTTATGTAAAATCACTTTTGTGTAACTTTTGCTTTCCAAAACACTTGCAGTATATGTTTTAATACTTGTTTTTTAATATTTCTCTTTTTTTAACTCCGTTTTTTTGATGTGATCACTTTGAGATCTTGTTTCAAACTAAAGGTACTCTCAAAAGCCGGGCTCAATTTAAATAAGAAAATCGCTAAAAAATCTTCTTTGCGAGAGCTTTCGGTTTGGTTTTAATATTTTGTTTTTTTTTTTTTGTTTTTTGCCTTCGTTTCTTTTTTCTCATTTTCGTAGTTTGTATACCTAGTCTTGAAATTTTTTTATACGATTGACGTTATATGACGAAGATGGTTAGGATGAGCTTAGACTATCAAAAACTAGAAATAGTAGAATACAAAAGCAGAAGAAAAAAAAATTAAAGCAATTTATTAACTCGAATGACGAAAGCAAAATTTGATGAAGAAGAAGATACCAAAGAGGGAAAGAGGCAAACGCGTAGATATGAATTTAGAATCTAAAATAGGAACCGGTCTAAATACTTTTGTATTGTTAAGCAAAAAAACAAACAATAGACTTGAATATTGCGGATGGGTTTATCCAGCCATATGGGGGGACGGCTTATAACATCCGTTTGAAAGTTTTATGACCGTTTAAAGTCGGGTATTTTTTTTTCTCTTTTTTCGGTTCTTGTGTTCTTGATGCACAACCGATGATTCTTTTCTCTTCGCGCCTGACACGAATAAATGCAATTTGTGACATATTAAAGATGGGATTACACCGTGAGGGTATAACAAAACAAGAGAACATGTTTGTTTTCGTACTCAATGAAGGTTCATTGGACTGACGGATGGATGGACGCCGGCGTTTTATATGGTGACATTGAGAGTCCTTAATGTTTTGGGATTTACCAAGTCGAGCTTATATAATGATAATGGAAGGAGACATTTAAACTCGCTTAAAATTGATGCTAATGCAGACAAGTCAGCTTTTAAGAATAATTTATGAACTAATAGCCGGGTAAATATTGTAATTTTAATTTTTACAAACGTGGGCGAGAGATCTCAAGAGCAATGAAGGTTGACTTGAGTAATGAAGGTCTTTATGGGAGCGAGACTTATTATCTCATCGAAATAGAATTTTACTTGGGATAGACGCCTCTGTGTTCTGAGAATACTTGGTCATCAGATAAGTGTTAACGAGAACGACGATGATGGTCAGTCGATTGTAAAATTTGCCTATATTTGGTGCTCTTGTGGTCCTGCTCTAGTGATTAGGCCAGAATCTTCCGTGACCAAAAGAAGACGAGTACAGTACAATCAGCAGTGTGGAAAAGAATGCATATTTTTACCTGAGATCGGCCTGCTTAATGAAAGTGCATCAAGGGTCGATGAACCAAAGTAGAACTCATGAACATTTGGTTGGAAACACACACACTTTGTACTGTTTCTATGGTTTGTTTTGGGACTCGCATCAAATCGAGAGCAAATAATACTTTGGACTAGTGGTAAGTGTTCCAACTTAGGCATACATCGTCGACATACTCAAAGAGAGCTTTTTTGTCTGCCTCATTGCTAAGTTATCAATTTGTGTGAGGTCTGCGTTGCGTTGACGGTTTTTGGAGAAGAACTACAAACTAGGTGTACGAGCTGTACAGCGACATCGAACTAGACAATTGGGCATGTAAAGCGAATGGAAACCAACGCTTCGGCCCAATTGATCTTCAAATCAAACTAGGAACGACACAGTAAAGGGCAGGTGGCACGTAGAAGTACAAGGGGACTTCAACCAATTTGAAGTGTGCAACTAGAAGCCATTGGCTAAAGACCGACCTAAGTGGAGGAATTTGTTGGTTGAGGCTTAGGTGCTCTCCGAACTGAAGCGAAATCTAACAAGAAGAACTTGGCATCTGAAATGGGCGGGTTAAATGTTCTAGTGTCAAACAACCAAAATTATGCGAGCGAGTCCATAAAGTTGTTTGTCCTTTGGATACGGCGTAGTATCAGAATATTCGTGCAGAATAGAATGTGTGGACTACTTGCGGCCTTTTAATTCCTTTTAATTCTAGTACTTCTAATGACCTAGATTTAGGGGATCACAAGCCAGTCACTTCTGTGCATCCCTACTTGTCCACTATCGAGATATAGGCACAATCATACGACGGACGAAAGTGGCAGTGGATTAGTCACATTCTCCGAAAGGGAGACAGGTCCATAGCTAACCAAGCGATGCAATGGTACCCGCAGGATGGTAGGATACGCGGAGGTCCAAGGAGTACGTGGCGCAAAACAGTTGATAAGGAAGCACGGCAACTTGGAAAGAGTTGGGGAGATCTGAGACACATTTCTAGAAACCACACACGATGGCGTATAGGCATTAAAGAGACTCTAGAACACACAAGTAAGTAAGGTAAACGTGGCGCAGAACAGTCGAGGAGGAATCGAGCTCTTTAGGAATGAGTTGGAGAAAGCTCAAATGCGTTGCAGAAGCAAGAATGAAGAAGATGATGCCTTATGCCAGGATTAAAGGACTTAAACAAACACCACACTCATTTGAATATAATATGCATTTATTTGGATTGCCAAGAAAAGGCGCATTCCTTCACTCTGACGCTTAGTTCCATCTACTGGCTTTCAACAGAAGGTAAGCTCAGGTGGAGAGTGGCATTCGTGAGTGACTTAAACCTAAAGGACAAGGAAGCATAGCTGCTTGGATATCTAACAGTATGAATACTTGTGACCTACGGAGGTTTCTCCTGATACACTTTCTGGGACAGAGCTCAAAATTAAGGCCCTCTGTCAGAGTGGAAAGTTTGGACCAGAAATATCAGTTCCTGCTGATGGATGATTGTCCTAAAAACTCTGGTCACGTCTCACACTTTCTATCGTGTGTCTAATTCAAAACGTGAACCAATCTAAACTTTAACTAGAGGACACGTTTTTGACAAAGAACTACAATAACTTTTCCTTTTAGTACAAACATTTTTGCAAAACCCCACACAATAACTTTGCAAACTCGACTCAAAGCAATATTCTTACTCTCAAGGCCATGACACAATTTCAGCCAATGACGCACCAATTTTTCTTTTTTTTTTTAAATTTAATTACTAAATCTGAAAATTTATTTATCCAGTAGGATTAAGAAAAGTCATCGCAGATATGACCTTAACTATTATAAATCTCCGATGAACAAAGTTCAGAAAATTCGTACATATTCCAAGGTCATACAGAAAAATAAATTCACAAAAAAAAAAAAAAAATTAAAAAGAAATCTTCCTTCCAAGAATCTCATTAAAAATTCAACAAGAAATCATCAAGAAAATTTTATACATGGAGCCGGAATCGATAGTAAATTTCCAACAACAAAAACAAAAAAAAAAAAAAAACTATAAAAATTCTTGTGACCAAGAATTTAACAGAATCACGTTGATAAATTAATAAAATATGTTTTTTTTTTAATTCTCCCTAATTATGCATCAAAATTAATTAGGCTAGCAATTGGAATAAGTTCGTTATCATCAATTGATTGATTAAAACGATGATACATCCGGAAACAAGTTTAAATATTTATGTATGAGAAAAACTAATTGGTTTATACCAAGTCACAAGTTCAAAGCCATAAAAGTGTTAATAATAATTTTTTTTATTACTATAATTCGATGATGTAATTTAATTTTGAGCTCGTAAACAAATATAAATTTCACAAATAAATCAATTTGCATTCCAACAAAAAAAAAAAAAAAACAAAAAAATACTGCGACATACTGCCAAATTGTTGGTGTTACTCATTGATTGGACCACTGTATATATCAACAAATCGTTAAACATTTATCATTATATTTGTAAACAAACGAAGCAAATTATGTTGTTCAACACCTATAATTTACCATAAATGTCGCGTTATATTCGCTGTTGAATCCATCTGCGGCAAAATAAACAATTTTTACCGTAGAGAGAGGTATGCAACTTGTAGCCAGCTACTAGTCTGAATTGTTCAAAAAATTTAAGCCGGCGCCGCCAAGACGGAATTTTTTAGATTCTTATTTTCTTTTAAATTATGGAAACATTATAACCATTATACAATACAAACAAAACAAAAGTAGTTCTATGCGGTTTCAAAATGAATAAAGTCAACAAACCCGTTCTATTGGCGACGATTTTTGTTTTTTTTTTTTTGTTTGCCAATCATTTAAAATCTTTAAGTCAAATCTTATGCAGAGATCAGCTTAAACGCCTACGCCACGTTAATTAATTTTGGCGGCAAGAAAAACAATATACTTTAGATATTTAATCTTATTTTTTTCATTTAATTTAATTTATTCATTATTTCTTTAAGGTATTCCCCAAATTGTGTTTGTCTTTTGTAAGATTTTAAAAGTGATACTCTTAAGATTCTTTGGGCCTTGCTAAGGTCACTGGTAAGAATTAAGTATAAATTAGCAAACACTTCATAATCACTGTCTTAGACACATTCCTCTTTGGCTTAAGAGGATTTTTTCCAAGATTTCTATAAACAGATTAGCACATAATAAATTAATCGATCAAAAATTTTGACAAATTCCCAGGAATTTTTAGGGTTTGGTAAGTTCGTAAATCATAAGATACGCCTACGTCGCGCGTAGTCGGCGCCTGACGGCTTAAACTTTCTGAAATTTAGTTGATTGTTGAACTGTGTGCATAAAACAAAGTTTGTTTTGCAGGTTAGGTGCAGTTTTTTCTTACATTTAACTTGTTTAGGGTTCAATGACACCTTATGGAATTGCCAGGTACCCACATTTCAGTTGAATCTGAAATAAAATCTGGCAGTAGAGCCGCTGCTAAGAATAAAGAAAGAACGAATGAGACTATTAAATGGCAGTTAACTCACTGTCAGGGACAATTAGACGTTTAGCTGTCACATGTCAGTTGACAGTAAAGGATGGGCGCGTTCGTTATTCTAGAAACTAGGTAGTCAAACATTTCTGTTGTGTCGAGAGATTCAGTTTTGACTACAAAGTAAGGCAATTCTTTTTGAGGCAGTGGACTAGATTTGAAGATAGGAAAATTCTCCATACTTTTTACGTCAATGTGCACATTGTCAAAATGAAGGTCTAAAGTTCGGAATGTGCCCAAACTCTCCAGCCGTAGAAGTCACCAACGATATTTTTTTTTTTTTTTATAATTTGCGCGCACCAAAGGGGATATGAATACCCAGGGCACGGGCGTTTGGGAAAAGGGGGAAGAGGAACAGAGGAGGTACCTGTGCAATTGAATTAAGGTTTTGGGGGGACCGTACGTAGTCATGCGAATACATATGAATTGTATATTGCACCAATAGTGACTTTTCGTTCAGATTCGTTGAGTTTTCGTTCACTTTTGGCTCATACGTAGAGAGCAGTTTCATTCGCACATTTCGTACGGAGAGGTGAGAGTGATTACCAACAAAAATACGATATGTCATATCGCCCACGTTTACTTAATGCAACTACAGATGCGCTTTGATTTAGACAGCAAAATGTTCGTTCAATTATGACACTAGCTCGCTGCAATTATGGTTGGGTTGAGGTGATTGAAAACGTTGAAATCTACCCCAGACATAAGTAACAACTAAGCCTATCCGATAAAGAGAAAATACGATCGGACGGTTACAAATTTCAAAGTGTTTGTTTGGGACTTGACAGTTGAATACACTAACAATTATGCACCTAATTGTCACAAGTGGAATTAGAAAGAACCTATCTAAATATGGCAGCGGGTTCAGTGACTACGAGGCCAGTTATAGCCAGTTATATAAATGCATCATTGGAACAATTCAGTGGAACAGTGGTTTCAACAAGTGAGTTAAAGCAATCATTGAAAAAATTGCTATCAGTGGAAGGCTCTGTCAGTGAAATGGCAACAACATTTGAGGTTAGAGTTGATCATTGGAAGCAAAACTGACAGATGAGAACAGAATGAGAAAAGAACACATCTGACATCAGTGAACCGATTGTCTTACATCTATTTTTAAGAATGCCTTCAGCGTCTCTCACAACTATGTCACCGTGAATCCTTTCTGAATTCATAATTTCTACTTGCAATCATTTAATAGATCAAGAAGCAAAACATCTCAACCACCTGCTCCATTAAATAAAGATGAAGAACTAAATACCATATCATCATCCGCCTTCAAAGTCCAACTGATGTTATTTATTCAAATGAATTCACCTCCAAAAAATCGACGTCAAACCTTTTTGCATCAAATTATCTCGGATCCGATTATGTTTGGGATTTTCTGGAAAACCTAGTTTGTCCACTCACTTGCGGCGACTGGCACCATCACCAAATACAAAATATTACGTAGATTTTTGCATTCGAAATGAGTTCTTACATCGAATTCCTGAATAGTTTCGTGGTTTTTTCTTTCTTTTTTTTTTTTTGAAATAGTAGTCAAAGTCCGCCTGACCGACTATGTGACGCCAAACAAATTGGCCGCGATTGGAATTTGAGACAAGAGATTGCAAATCAAACAGGCAAAAAGAAATGGCCAAAAAAGGCGAAGGTCTAAAAGATTTACAACCAGTTTTCGGACATAAAAAATTGCGGTTAGCACTGTTGATCATGACTGGCGCCAGACATCTTCTATTAAATTCGCCATTTCGCATTACTACCAGATTACTATTAATTAATATTGAAATTTAAACTTTTGGCCATAAAATTAAGAAATTCCAACGAAACGAAAGAAGCGGGTCGTAAAAAGTATAGGGCTTTTATTTTTTACTTTTTTATATGGAGCAGTGAAAGATTGTATTTTGTTGGTCTTTCGAAAATATTTCAAATTGAATTTCGTACTTGGACTGTCAAATCGATGAATGGGTGAATGACATTTGGATCAACACTTTCAATTTCGTGGTCATTCAATAAAATTGAACTGACAACAGAAGGTGTTGACTTTGTGGGTCAAATTCGGTCGTTACCCCATACCAGAGAGGTACTTCTTTTGGATAAAAAAAGCACTTGAATCTACTAATTCAAGGTTTCGTGGTCAATGAGGGTCTTAAGTCAATCTTTATAAAAGAAAACAGTATGACTTGTAACAAAATAATTGCTAATGACAGTTTGGCTTTGATTTGATGCTCAAACTGCGTATTTGACAGTTCTCAGGGTGCGGTAGAATGAATCTTGACTAACAATAGAGAGTTGAAATGAGCATAATTAGCATGAGTACAGCATACAATAGATAATAATAATTGATTGGTGCACTGGTGGTTGTAAAACAAACAGATCATTACCTTAGTTTCCAAGAAGTGTTTCGCAATAAATCGACACCGATTGAATAAGAATTAATTTGAAAACCACAAAGATTGATGATTTGAATTTTTTTTGCCGATGAAAGGATCCGGGAACAATTATCCATTAGAGAATATTCTTTTGTAATTGTATCAGCAGGAGGTGTTCTTTTTTTGTTCTCCCATAAATAAACTATTACATAATTGTTTTGAAGAATAACTTTTTCCGCAGACGATTTCACTGGAAATCTTCTTAAAGAATAACCATAATTCGCGAATAATTACCATCCATCTCACAATAGAATAGGTGATTCATTCAATTTAATGCACGTAGCAATAAAAATGAATAAAAAGTAGTAGTAGAATGGTATACTCGCTAAGTGGGAAATAATGGTCATTACGTGTATCACAAGTGTTAGCACTGAATGAGGTTCTTTTCAGGTGGGGATAACTTTTTTTTAAAGTTTAATGGGTCATTGAAATTTTACGCCGACAACGATGATAATGATGATGATGACGACGACTTCGCCTTAAGGTTAATTGTGAGATATTAAGCGTTGCGAATATGCCCAAGAGGCTTTATAGTGTTTATATATAAAAAAAAGGCAATCAAGTTGCGATAAGATGGATGAGATTGGTTAGGAACAACAAGCTAACATTTGAATTGTAAAGGTGTTACAGACAAATTGCAAGTCACTTGGGCTAAGCAAGGCTCGCAAAGCGAGTTGAAAGATGTAACAAGAATGAGATCGATAAAAAGAAAAAGAAAGTTTGATTCATTTTATTGAATGGGCCTAAGAAAATGTTCCTTTTCCGAGAATTACCAGTTTTTTAGGGGCCAGTTATAGCTATCATTAAAATGCATTGGAGCAAATCAGTGGAACAGTGGTTTCATGTTTTTGACAAGTCAGCTATAGCAAGCATTGAAAAATTGCTATCAGTGGAAGGCTCTGTCAGTGAAATGGCAACAACAAGGTATAGATTAGATCATTGAAAGGAAAACTGACAGATGAGAATAGAATGGGAAATGAACACATCAGTGAAACGATTGTGTTCCAAATGGTAGAAACGAAAATCAGCTGTTCATTGAAAACGAAAAATTGGATTTAAAGAAAAGTTTTGATCAGAATTAAGTATTTTTGTTTGTAAAAAAATTCTACAAGTGATTAGCTTCATTTTGTTGATACCAATGTGGTTTTCAATGGAACATGACAGACTGAGCACTGTAACAGCAACAATAACTTCAACTTCAACAGTTAGGACTTAGGCCTCACCTTGAAGTTGCTGTGGTCTATGTGTTCAGTTCCATTAAAAAGCATTGGTTCTAAAAGTTATCCCACTGTTGTCAAAGTTGGTGTTGCTGTGGTAATGTATTTCTACTAAAACATAGTATGTGTTCGCTCCAAATTTCGTATAAAACTTGGTAACTTTTCAAATCACTAGAACCCTCAACATAGTCGAACAGAACTTCGCCGCACAAAATAGACCTCCATCATGACTGTTCAGTTGAAAATTTCAAATCAAAATTCATATGTTTCACAAATTTATTGAAAAAACTGATAAAACAACGCAAAAACAAATATTTCATGGACAAACAAAATTTGTGAAACTTTTTTTCTCGCAGAAAATTCGGTCAAAACTATAAAAACTAGTTTTAGGTTAAAAACAAAAAAACATGAAATGCATTCCAAAAAATTATAACAACACAAAAAAACAGAAAAAAACAACACAACCAGCTATAACAACTCATATATGTTGTAGACGCTCCACAGCTAAACTATAAGTAAAGATCAAATCTTAAAAGTCACCACCTCAATCCACCCAAACACCTAAGTAGGTATTTCTAAAAAAACGAAACAAAAAAATGCTTGTTTACACTTTTCATCATTCCTGCCTACGTATATTATTTAATTCAGATTTTAGATTATTACGTCAATTCAAATGAGTTCTCCTAAATTGGCCATGATGAGGTGGTGGTGGTGCTGGTAGCCTCTCTCAAGGCACAGCAGAAAGTTCGCAATTAATACACAGAATCTTGATGAATCTTCTAACCTAACTCACCCGGCTTTTCAACTTTCACGAATATGTATTTTTTGATTTGTTATTGGCCATCTTAATGGCTACAAATTCCAGAGTACAATCAGTTAGATATTTGCCTAATTCATCGATAAAATAAATCTAATAAACTTCTAGTCAGGCGAATTAATTAGCCAAACAAAAGATTATTTGACAAGCCAAACGGGCCAAAAAGCCATGTCTGAGGAATTCCCCACAATATTGAAATTTCAATTCGAACAAGAATTTCGACCATCGAAATGTCAACCCGAAAAAAAAAAAACTCATGATAAATGCAATATTTATGAATTTTTATAAGCAGCCCACAGACAAATTCCAGTTCTGACCGAAAAGTGCTGGAAAATTTTCGCATTTTCTTTTATTTCAAACTAGTTGGGGCGAATTAATTAATAAAATTAATTTACTATTCATATGACGTCTATGGAAAATTTTCGAACAAACACCAACTAGAATTTTGGCATTAATTTATTCATTAAAAAAAAAAAAAGAATATTTAAATATTTGATACAAATTGGTGCTATTCATCGAAGATAGTTTGTTTTTGGCCATGCGATCAGCAGGATGGAGATAATAATTGTTTCTTAGGAATCAAATAATTTTTAAAAATAGAAGTGCACTAACGACTAACAGTTGGTCGTTTTTTTTTTTTTTTTTGAAGTAAAAATCATTTTTGAGTAAACAAATTAGTTTCAATTAAAATATCAAATAACCATCGAACATGGTTAAGAAGAAAGAGTGACCACATCAAGAAGAAGAATCTTCTCTAGCGAGAGACTTTGTTACATCTGACATATAAAATGAAATCATGCTTATTTTGACGTCGAGGGCTCTAGGCGACTTCTGGCAGCAGATTTAGTGATAATGATCAATCAGTGTCGGAGAAATATGTAAAAAATTTAAATAAGAGAAATTGTTGTCAAAAGTGAATATCATTGTTATTCTGTAAATTGGGATTATTTATTCGAACAGAGCTATAAAATGTCATGTCTGACCAATTATACTAACATAAATCAGGACTTTTAATATTTTTAAATGTCGCACTTAAATCTAATTAGTGCTATAAATCACTGGATTTACCAGAAGTTGCCAGGTTTATTATGTAGATCAGTACTCAATGTGGGAAAGTCCCAAATGGCGTTACGTCAAAACGTATATTGACAGTTCTTTGTTCTTTCAAAATAGCTTCAATTATCACGTTATAACCACAATGTTTACATTTCAATTTGAACTTATTATGCAAACGAGGAAAATGTTGAACGAAAATATTTGCATATCTACATATTACTCATGAAGAAAGCAAGTCACTTCTACTGTAATTCCATCGAGTGTTAAACGTCATATTTACTTCCAATTTAACAAAAAATATGTTCTCTTTATACTCGTACATGAGTATGAATTTGCATTTTGAATCTACCTACAGAATTACCACCCCAGGGAGTGCCAAGTCAAGGTGCACTTAGCGCCAATATTGAAATGTGAAATCTTAAAATGCAGTTTGGTGTCATAACGGCTGATGACGTATGCATAACTGTTAAATTATTTTATTCCAAAGAAATCTTACCAATTTAAGAAGAACTACAAGCTAATAAAGACAACGTGAATACACGAATTGGCGTCTCCTTGTTTGGTGGTTGATTGGAAAAGGTAAACAAACTATAAACACCGCCAACAACATTCTTGTTGCTATTAGTCATCAATCATGATGGGGCGGGCTTATGGGAAAACGATGTTTGAACAAATACTTAAAATCTTGACATAAATTGGTATGACTTGCAGTCAATAACCATAAAGGGGGTTTTGCGAATGTTAAATGGCACGTGGGGCTAGGTAATTGTTGAAATTGTCAATTGCATACATGATCTACAAAACGTACCTATTCAACTGATTGTGAAATCAAATCAAGGGACCATTTTCAGGGAAAGTATGTATTTTGAAATAATTTTGCACGCATTTTTCTAACACTACTTATTCTCCCACAGGCTGTTAGATGACTTGGAGTTTGATGTAGTCAAACGTACTACTTCTGAAGCACTTGATAGCGCCTACAAGCTAAGCTCAAGAATATGGCTCAAATGACGATGGTAAGACGTATTTTAATTTATCGAAAACACAAATAGGAGTTCAATTCTTATTACATTTTTAAATTTAAATTTGTTTTTCATAAAGTATTAAAAGTATTAAAAAAATCCTTCAACTTTGAACTGTTTTTACTGAATTAAATAAAGAGATTAATTGGAACCAGTTTTGTGGGAAAATATACAAAATAACACTTAAAAACCTTTTATTTCACAAGGCTATTAAGCCATATACTGCTTTTATTAAATTGTTTAATAATGCAATTACTTTGTTGTGCCTGTTTTATTGTTGATTGTACTAATTTAAAAGGACTGGATTAAAAAGAGTCAAATGGAGCAACGGCAGTACAAAAGAAGAATCTGAACGATATATGCATTGAAAGTAAAGTAAGTGCATCAAGATTAAATTTGTTCTTCTCAAATGCACTACGTTCAGGAGTGTGGTTATAGGTCTTTTCCCCTACTGGCTAAAACTACTAAAATCTACTAAATTTTACGAATAATAGCAAACTTCTGTTCCCGTACGTCAAAGTTGCGTAGTTTTTCACAGAAGAGAGATCTCTAAGGGCTAGTTCATGAAAACTGTCAAAGCTGAAAAACCAGCGTATTTTCAACCCGTCGTTTACTTTTTCGTAATTTTAGCTCTCTCTGAGAGAGCTTACCCCCACTCTTTGAAATTTGATAATCTACGATTTTTAGTGCAAAAAGTACGCGAACGGACCTATTATTTCAGAAAGTGTAAGTGTAATTGCAAAAAATATCAGAAGATAGGTAGAAAAGTAGAAAGTAAAACTTGCGCTTTACCGTAAGGTTCAAAAGTGACTCAACTTTTTACTGCACTTTTATTTTATTCACAGAAAATGTAATGTATAATAAAATTGTATATTAAATCAAAACTTATTTCATAGAAACAAATAAAAAGGTATTTAACAAAAACAAAATAATTCAAGTAAACGCACAGCCTTATATATACATATTATGAATTTCATTTAAGGCATTTCAAACTACAACAACTTTATTTGGCTCTACAAAAACCTCAACTCCATTTATGTGGTACTCTTTTGAGGTCTCAAAAAACAATTTCAACTTATCCCCAACCTTCACCGACTGCGTACGTTTGTTTAAAAAGGAACAACAGGTATCGTTTTCTAACGCAGCGATAACTCTGCAAACTCCGTAGGATATTTCCACCTCCTTAACAACAGCGTTCGCACCTTCACGGATCCCTGCTTCCTGTTCATATACCAAAAATGCCCTGCTTGCTTTCTCTTTTTCAATTGCAGCGCGATATTGCTCGCGGTAACTTTCTTTATTCTCTAATATACTTTGTCTAGTACTTTTAACTTTCCGCTTATCATTTTTAATTGCCGCTATAAGTAGGTCTAATTCGTAATCAGGATCCAATTGGTTTTTTAAAGCGGAGTCATCGTTATTGATGACACAATCTGTTTCTGTTTCATCATCCGATATGGACCAAACTATTTGAGTTTGTACTTCGTCAGAAGTACTGGCTTTTGCTGGACTCGGAAAATCTGCTGGCTGGGAAGGTGACTCCGTCGCAATATTAACTGTCTCGTGATTTGAAGTGCGAGAAATCTGTGTATTTGATTTATCTGTTCTTTTCTTCTGTGTGCACAGCTGTCCTAAAGTATGCACTGTGTTTGTTTTCACGACGTTCTTACAAGTACGAACAGCGTCTGGACTTGGATAATTCAGTCTCGATAAAACTTGGGAGAATGGTGTCCTCCTTCGTTGACATCGCGAATTTGTGGGCAAGTTTTCTACAGGACTAAAGATATTCCGAGCGTAAGACCAATCCTTATTTTGCTGTGAATTAAATGTTTTTATATATTTCAAATATAAATAAATGCTTTCTTTACTCTTTTTGTGTTAGTTTCAGACATTTTATTCGACCTAGAAGATTTAGTAGGAGTCCATTCCTGATCGTCAGCACATCTTTTTTGAGGAGATTCGTATAAGAAGCTATCTTCTCTGGAGGGTTCAGTTTGTTTTATATCGGAATTTCCTTTTTCATTCAATTCAATGTGAGACATACTTCAATATCAATTAATCACAGCTTTGAGAACGAATTCTTCTCAACAAAAAGTTAAAATTACCGAAGGCCGCAGTGTTTGAATGTTTTGTTTACAAATTAAAATAGCTGTAACAGCTGAGTGTCTGTCTTTTAGTGCTGCCATGCATACAAAAAGAAAATACTATGTTCACTACAGACTACAGTATTTATTCCCAATTTACATGTAACATACTTCCCTAAGACCACACGACGAAGGCCTGGGAAGCAAATAACAAAGGAATACTTTATTTCTCTAAATCGAAATGCAGTTGACGCTGATCATTGATCATTTAATTTATCAAAACTACAAGATTACAAGTGCTCACGAGCTAGCCAACTATTTCATCGTCTAGTGGGTTTTAGAATTTTAGCATTTATCGAATCGAATGCGTAGGAAACGTGTCCATTTACAGTGAAGTTAATTTTCTTGTTCGGTATGTTAATATCTATCTAAAATACGCGATCATCAATTAATACCTTTTGATACTTTCTTTGCGCTAAATTCAACGCAAGGTTGTCTGTTCAAACACAGGAATTTCTTACACCCTGCTCTTTACTTCTTCTACAGCCCACCAGATGTCTTTCACCACACTATAGAGTGTTGTTATGTGTCATATGTCAAACAAATACTGCCATTAGCAATTTTTTTAAGGGCGTTGTTTTTGTTCAGATTTTATTTTTGTTGCCCTTGTTTTTGTTTAACATTTATTCACTTTTTAATAAAATAAAAATCAACCGACATGACTTCCACCGCTGTCATTTTGTTTCTCCTAGCCTTCACAGTCCAAGAAAGTGAGTAACCATCTGAAACTCAGCCAGCTCATTGACTCAACTCTATTCCTAGGTCTCGCTATTTGGTGCTATCGCTGCACATCAGCCACACCCGGCTGTGCTGACAATTTTAATTGGAGAGGCATTGGGTTTCTAGGCGAACATTGCCCGGAAGATGAAGACATATGCGTGAAGGTCACCGAACGACGGGGAGGTAAGTGGTACAGTAAACAAACGGCCCTATATCACTGAAATCATTTCCCTTTCCAGCAAAAGAAACCATAATCCGTGACTGCTTAAGCGCCCTTACATTCCGAACAGACATCCCAGCTGACAAATACGAAGGATGCCGCAAGGCTGCTGTGGATGTGCGACTAGCTCACTACGTCAACCATACAGTCAAGGAGCACGATGTGAAGCGAGATTACTTCCCAGATGTCGAGTATTGCTTTTGTTTTCTCGATCATAGGTGTAATGGAGCATCGACTTTAGCAGGAAAGTTTGCAGGAATCACTGCTATCGTTAGTATCGTCCTGGTAGCTTTGAACATCAACGTTTGAATCTCAACTTAACTTACGAAACGAATTCCGTCCACAAATTTGTACAAACAAATCGTATTTTACTATTTTTTAACGACAGTATACTTGTGCCTTTTTAAGTAGAACTAATTTAATTAAGAATAAATACTCCGTAATTCTTAGCGAAGTATTTTATTAAAGAACTTGTTTTAGACTACAAAAATTGACTTGCTTTAGTCATTATTTGGCGAGGTGTTAGACTTCGGATGTTAAATTTGCACCAGCAAGCAAATTATTAGAATAAACAAAAGCTGTAAGGTTTATACGCTTCTATCAAGACGTTAAAGAGAATTTAGACCAAACGAGAAGGCACAGCTAGTGCTACAGAAAAACAAAATGTAATTAAATGAAAGAAAACTTTATTTGCCATCAAACCCACTACAAGTCATCAACAGCAACTTCTTGCCTCAAATTTTTTGGTCCGCGATAGTCATAATCGCCAATCTCTGGATTCTTCTGAACAAACTCCCAATAGACTTGCGTTAAGCGAAGGCACTCATCAACAGACAGCTGAAACGGCCTAGTCGTCGGCTCCACTTCAGCCTGCTCGAACATCTGATAAGTTGTCTCGTCGCGATGTTCCTCGGGAAAGAGTGTGCTATACCCTCGTCTGCAATATTTCTGCCTCATTGAAAAGATATGCCTGGTAACTCGTTCAACAACCTCAAAGGGGATAGTCGTCTTCGGCTGTTTCAGTGGCATAAGCTTCACGACTCCAACGTCCACGTCTGGCTTAGGGACAAACGCCTTCCCAGGAATTACAAACTTAAGCGTTGGTTCTGTCCAAATTTGAGACATAATCGACAACCGACACCGCTGCTCATGACCCAGAGGGGCACAAATTCTATCGGCCACTTCTTTTTGGAAGGTCAACGTCATTGTGGTATCATTTCTCCTAAAAGCTCCTTGTCTCATTGACAAATCTTCGAACCAATTGATGAGCAGTCGAGTAGAGATCGCAAACGGAAGGTTCCCAATTAAGTGCAACCGCTGGCTGACATCCGGAATCACCTGTTCCATGGGAAAACGCAGTATATCCGCCCGATGGATGTCAACTTGCACTCCCAGTGGCTCTGAGCACTCCTTGAGCAGCTCCAGGGTGGGCAAAAACCTCCTATCTTTTTCCACGAGAATGATCCTAGCAGGTTGCCGTCTCAAAATCGACCGAGTGATACCTCCCGGGCCGGGTCCAACCTCCAATACGACGTCAGTCGGTGAAATTTTTCCCGCTGATTTCACAATCTTGTCCGTCAGTCGCTCATCCATGAGGAAATTTTGTGACAACTGCTTGATGGCCTGCAGCTTGTATAGTTTCACCAGATCCCTGATCGTGGGTAGCGGCGGTAGGCGAAGCCCCGCAGCTCCTCCATATGCCATTTTATATTTATATAATTAGAACTAGGTAACTTACTAAACTAAATGTGGGCTGCTAACCTAACTTTCGTTAAGTTAGTTCTGCACTTTCTTGGGCTCTTCGAAGTCGTCGAGGAAACGCTCCTGCTGGACACTCAGCATGGAGTAGGCGTATATGCCGAGAACGGAAGCACCAAGGATTCCGGCTGTGATGAGGTTATTACGACGTTGTCTGTTTAGTTTCTGAACGCGTTGTAGATTTTGCTGTTCGACAAGTTTCATAAACTCCAGCTGAGCGCGGTCGATTTTTCCTTCGGCGTACTTGATTTTTGGCTGATTTTCACTAGGTGACGACATAGTTTTTTCGTGATTGTTGAAAAATAATTTTTCAGTTTTTCGCCTTCGTCGAATGAAGAACTTTCCTAGACCTACCTCCTCATCGGTGATGGAGATTTGACAGAGGGAATGACATATGATTGGAATAAATGGAAGTGGCACAAGGTAATGGGCCATAGGGTGCTTTATAAAATTTTAATAATGAATTTATGTTTATTGTCAGTGCAACTTGTTTATTTCGTTTTATATATATGCTGGACAACAACGCTGGCAAGCATTGAAATGTTTAATGGATAAAAGTTTAACAACACAAAATTCTGTATTATTTTTTTCCTTAAAAGACTTAAGAATAGAAGCCAAATATTAAAGCGAATAACTCCGGTTACGCATTTACCCTTTTCCCGAAAATATTATAGACAAAAGTAAATATTAATTACAGAAGTATTCTGGCGTAGAAAGGTCTCTCAAGCTGCAACCCTTATGAGTTCCCCCATTGAACATCTTCAAAAATATACAATGAACAGAAAAAGTTTCAAATGTAAAAGTCTTAAGACGATAAGCTCTAAAAGAGAATTATTAAATACAATTGAGAAACGAAAGCTGAAATATCTGGGTTATATGATGCGGAGTGAGAAGTATCAAGTAATTCTGGAAGGAATAATTGAAGGCAGAAGAACAGCAGGAAGACAAAGGACAAACTGGATAAAAAATCTGCAAGACTGATTCGAACTCATAGCAATCCAGCTTATCAGGATCGTTAACCCCCGATAAGTTGTAAGAAGGATGACAATCAACCTTTTAAGAGGAGAAACACCATAAGAAGAAGACCAAAAAGAGCGTTGTTGCAAAAGTAGGCGTGTCAGTTGGCGGATTTAAAAAATATGTTTACTTTTGTACTATACCTTTTCCCAAAGAACACCTTTCACTGGCTCAAATCTTAAAGACCAAAAGCTGGGTACAAAAATGCAGGCGGACAGACATGGTGGCTCTAACGACATGGCTAGTGATAATGCTGATCATTTATGCTCGTATACATTCTTTCTTTATAGAACCTACTCCTCTATGTTGGAAAAAATGTATCAAACTTAATACAATCCTAAGGGTAAGGTTTACCCTTCCTTCCGAGCTATCCATTCTAAAATTTCAGAAACACTAAATTCTATTCGGATCTTCATCGCTTATTATGGGTGTACAAAACTTTGCTTCCATATCAGTTTCCACTAAGTAAAATTGAGCAATTATTTCAGTTCAGAACTGTTACAAAAAATTCCCTACGCGCATCTACTTTTCCTTCGACACCATTTTATTCCCACTTTAATCGCAAGATGTCTATCCTATCAACTTCCGCTCAGCTGATTTCAAAAAAGAGCTTTAATTTGTCAATAAAAACCCCAAAACAGCTTATAAACAAAGAACAGATGAGAGTAAAGCTTAATTAAAAGAAGAAACGAGGAAGTAAACAAATCGTTAGGTGAATAAGGAAAAGAAAAAAACAAAAAACCAAAACTTTAATCATATAGATTATTGCATTGCAATGAGTAATCAAAACTGAAGAGGCCAAAATTTATTCTTAGATAACATAACTTTGTTTATAATAGAACCCTCGTGATCGAATGATTGTTATTGTTATTGTTTTTC
Organism: Chalcosyrphus nemorum; assembly: GCA_949716465.1. Classification (NCBI taxonomy): domain Eukaryota; kingdom Metazoa; phylum Arthropoda; class Insecta; order Diptera; family Syrphidae; genus Chalcosyrphus; species Chalcosyrphus nemorum. Next base: position 58,410,894 of record OX454334.1, on the reverse strand, counting down.
ATTGCGAAATTAACTTAAATTTTGACTTGAAATGCAATTTACAACTTTTGAATTGTCATTCAATGTTAGAGAGAAACACTTTACGAATGAGAGATACAACAGATAAAGCGATTTTTATTGGGAGAGCCATCTCCATCGTATAACTAGAGCACAAGAGCTTTCGTATTTGCAATTTCAAAACAAAGAAAAGTTTTTTTTTTCAACGTTTCGAAAGGTACCTGTGTTTTGGTGCGGATCTAGGGGATAGGTAGAGGTGGATTTCAAGAAGAATATACGATTTGGTACTTAAGCCCAACCATAATTGAATTCAGCGTTCTAAAGCGTCATAATTGAAAGAAACTTCTGCTCGCGCACTGTCAAAATCCGAGGATATGTCATATCGTTTCACCATCAGTGCTCCGTTCGGAATGTGCGAATGAAACTCTACGAAACTGAGCGAAACGTCACTACGAGTGCAGTATACAAGTTACGACAACTATACATTCGACTACGTACGGCAGCGGGCAGAGCCTTAATTCAATAATGGTTAGCCCTTAAAAGTTGAGCATCTGCAAAAGAAGTTACTAAGGATCCTTACTTTCCGAGAGCGATAACATTTGTACCTACTTGTAGGTACAAGGGATAAGCATCACACAATTGTACGTGTTGTTGAAGGGACCTACACTTTAATGCCGTATCCGAAGGGCATGTTTTAAGAAGCTTTCTCATGACAGTAATACTTTTGGATGTTTGCCAAACGCTCGCAAGAGGTGGAGCAGTGAAAAAACTTGTTTTCTTGACTCGAACTCAGAAAACCTCATGCGCAGAAGTCCAACGCACTAACCATTGAACCACGGTACCCACTTCTACCTACTTGTGAAGGTTTATAATAGATCTTGGTTTTCCAAGATGTCAATGTGGCTCCTTTGAAGTCTTTAAGGAAAGAAGCCTTAGGGCGAAGAAGCATTCTTTATGTTGACAGGGCGGAGGAATATATACAAAAAGATTGACAAATATTTCTTCAAGGGGTAATATGCATTCATCACTAACATCTAGCCTGAGCAGAGGAAAGGATTCATCCCTATTCCCATCAGCCTCATAAAGAAGTGAATTGGCCTAACAGCTAACAGCTGTTCAAAAATATCTATAGGGTCCCGAATGAAGAAACGTTTGGCTATTTACGCAGTTTCTAATTTCTATTTCTTCTGATAATCAATCCAACACCAGTCATCATTGTAAACAAAACACATGTGACAACTGAGCAACTCATACTTCATACGCAATCGAAAAGAGGGTCTAGCCAGGGCAAAGTTCATTGATAAGACTGTTGTGGTCTTTTTGTAGACCTTTCTACTGCTGCTACATTATGATTCAGTGCAGCACACTTTGTTCGCCCCCCCACTTGAAATGTGCCATTACTCCAAAGTTTACTGTTATTAAGATTTTCCTCCACCATCTCCCTATAGTATGTATTTTCCCCCAATTTTCTCATCCATCCATCGAAATGCAATGCACTGCTCCAACATTTTCCACCAGTTCACGATAGTTTCCTTTGGTATCTCGTCCCGTTGCCATCGTTGTCGTGTGGATTCTCAGTCACCATCATAGTAGCTCCGTTTTTTTGTGTGATTCGTCGCTGCTTCGTCTATCTAAATCTGTGAATCAGAATTTGAAAGTTGTCAGAAGAAAATTCGCTGCCGCGTAGTTCGGCTGGTCGTTGTCGCTGTTGTCGTCGTCTCCGCTCCTCCGTCGTCGGTCTTCTATATTATTTTTTGATTTTGCTTTTTGTGTATATACGTACGTCGAGTCGACGAGATTCTTGTTCTGTTTTTTGTTTTGCTCAATCAGCTGTGTACCCCAACAAAGTTTGTGTATTAAAAAAAAGAAAAACAAAGTCGTGAGTGGCCCTTGGGAACGATTAAAATAAAAAAAGAGAAAAAAACCAATTCACTTTTGCCCTCAATTTTTCTTGGCTTTTAACAAGATTTAACTTCCGTCTTCCATTTGCCATTTAAAACTAAAACTACTCTTTGCCTATTTTGTTCGTCTAAACTCTAAACTCGTCTGTAATTTGTTAATTTTTGCGTCGCGGAAAAGCCAAATCCGAACGAGAAAAAGAGGAAAATGCCATTCATTTCGAAAGACTGGCGTTCGCCTGGAGAAGCATGGGTTAAAACGGACGAAGGATGGGAAAAGTTGAAAGTGCTCGAATGTGGAAAACGTACAAGGTAGACTAACAAAAATTATTACTCGTATTCGTTGTTAATTTCATTTTGCAGTCTTTTTTTTTCTGCGCCACCTTTTTGCACGTTTTGTATAGAGTGGTTGTTGCTTTCTTTGTTTAATAATTTCATCGCTAAAATGTCTCCTCTCTCACCTATGGGTCTGCTGCGGGATTATGTTCATATATTTCATGTTCATGACGAAAGCGAATAAATTGGTGAAATACACACAACAGCAACAACAACAACAAGACACAATGACAATGGGGCGATTAGACTGTGCACACGACAGTCGTGTGTTGTGTTGTTTTTGTTATTATTGCGTAAATTGCAATTTGATTTCGGGGGGTGTGAGGTGGGGGGGCACGACACCATCAAACGATTATTTTCTCCTTTTACTTCTCTCTCTTGGGTTCCCCTTTGACTTGGTCTTGGAAAATGGGAAAATTGCCTTTTCGCCTTTCTTTTGTGCTTTACTTTGTAGCTATTTTGGCCTCGTCTGCCCACCATTTGAAGGTGGTTATGGTGAGTGCACTTGCACAGTGCAATACGCTCATGAGCTTTCAACAAAAAATAAATCCAAAGTAATTGAGCGGGAGTAAAGAGTACGAGTGCGAGTACGATTTGCGATAGAAATACGAAATTGCGAGAAGGGAATTCGCGGAAGCGGAATACTATAAAAAAAAAAGCTTTCAAGTTGCAGAAGAAGAACAAAACTCTTCTCTTCTATCGCATAGGGTGACATTGAACTAATTTCAATTTGAATCTTATGAATATATTAGACATTTATAAATGTTTGTTAGATCTGTTATGAAATGCCAAATTTCGCAACTACGTACTACTCATGCTTAGGTTGTTTTTGCCCCGATTCATTATTTATGTCCTTATTCCTCCTTTTCTTAAGATTCCTTTTCATTTCAGAGGTTGGAATTCATCGTCCTTAACCCTTTTGTTCCCTTCTTTCTTCTGCATACTACTTTTTCAACAGACTGTCATCCAATTAACAACAACAACATGTACAGAACGCCTCTTCAAAATGGCCGATTTAGAATGTAAGCCCTCATTTGATTTTGCCAGAAACGTCAGTTAGGAGAAGCCAAACGACAAATCGCCCAAAAGGCCTGTCTATCTTTGTTCTTCTATGGTTTGTGTATTTTTTACTCCTTTTGGTTACTCCGGATCTGAAAGATTCCCAATACTTTGCACATCAAGCTGCTAGAATACTTTTGCATCGGGATGACAGATTATGTCCTAGAGGCCGCTAGATTCGTTAGCCTATGACTTTATAAATAAAAACACTTCACTGTTGTACCGCACATCGACACTATTTTGAGCTCAAGGCAAACTGAGTGATCCACAATTAGAGACTTCTTCTTCCCTAGCTATTGCATAAGAGTTACCCTCATTACTTTTCTGGACTTAGGTACCAGTTATAGCTATCATTCAAATGCATCATTGGAACATATGTATCTATGCAACAGTGGTTTCAGTTATAGCAATTATTGAAAAATTGTTATCAGTGGAAGGCTCTGTCAGTGAAATGACAACAACAAATCATTGGTTTTGAGGTTAGAGTTGATCATTGAAAGCAAAACTGACAGATGAGAATAGAATGAGAAATGAACACATCAGTGAAACGATTGTGTTCCACAGAATGGAAACGAAAACCAGCTGTTCATTGAAGTCGATTTTGAACAGTGAAATAATAAAATGAAAGCCAATATTGTTTGCTTCAATCCTGGATTGCAATCAAAACGACCCGTCCCTCTAATTACAGCCGAAGTACTATCATGTAAGAAGCACTGACCTCTACAGACCCCATATGGTAAACCTTTTATGCAAATACCTTTGGTTTCCCCATAGACCTACCTCAAGTCATCGTATGAACTCAAAATCAAAATATGAACTCCGTGTCAATGCCGTTGCGACCTCTATTCAATAGCTTTCAAGTACCCTACACAGTCTACAGTTGGACAGACCAATTGCACTCCAACTGACTCATCTCATCCATTCTTTCCACATCACAGCAACCAGTAACCACTCAAATTCATAACCAAAGCCCATGGCAACCCAACAAAGCAAAAAGAAAGAAAGAAACACCTCTCACTTGGCACGAAAAAAATCCCAAATCTAGCTCTGCTCCAACACACCTAATTAACTAGTTTAATCGTTCGGACGATTAAGTTCATTCCACTTACTTCACACAAAGCTATTCGTTATATGCTGCTACTTGCAACCAATTTCCTTACACAATTCTCTTTCTATTTGATAAATTTTACTTCATATTCATGATTAAGTTACAATTCGGTCGAAAAAATAGGCAAAAAGATAAAAATTATGTAAACATGGCCAATCAGCCACCAATCTTATGAAACCCCACAGTTGACTTTGAAAACTGCGGCTCGAGTTTTGTAATTGAAATCTTGGCTTCAATATATCCAAACAAAGGGGCATAACAACGGCATAAAGCCGACGACCTTTCTAATTTCAGATTCACCTAACAATGATGGCAGAAGCAGAGTACCTAACTTTTGTCGTGTGCTTCAAAAATGTTAATTAATTTTTATGTACATCGCTAGCGGTCTCTTTTGTTCTCATTTTTTTTTGAACCAGAAACGCATCAAACGTTGTTCTGTGCATCTATTTTGGTTAATTTGAAACAGATTCTAGTTGGGTGTTTACGATTTACGAGGAGTGCGCTTTAAGAGTGTGGTGCAAGGGAAATAAATGAAATATATCAGACTGCCAGGACTAAATTTAGATCGCCTGGAGGTGAATTAAGGTGTGTGGACATCTATATGTCTTCTCTTAAGACACATACTTTTCTTTTTTTTTTTTTGATTTTAATAGACAACTGGATGCATCTTTGACTCTTTCGAAAATGAAAATGAAAACGAAAAATAGAGGAAGTAATGTGTTGCAAGCAAGACTATGTATCTTGGTTCTAGTCTCGTTCGAGGGTTTCTATAAATAGGCAAGAAGGCTGGCGGCTGTTTCCCCAAACAAAATTTGCTGGGACTTTTCTGTCAGAAGAAAGAGAAAATTTACGCGATCTGCTCGAGCGAGAGTTTAACGAACTGATGCAATCGTGACTAAGAAAGAAGCAAAAATTATGTATACTACATGAGATGTTAAGTGGCATGTGCATGGTGAACATAAAATTTAGAAATGTGTCATGCTTTCTGCAATAAAAAAAAGTTTCTCTAAATAACTTTTATTAGTCTTGGTGGTATGCAAGACGAACTGCAATTTTCCAGTCAACTACTTTGTAATTTTAAGTGATTTGCTATCGCTAAGATGAATCGGCTTTTAATGGTTATGTTTCTCAGCATCACAAGATTAAGTTGATGGTTGCGAGGCCTCGTAGGCCATAGCTAGAAAGGTTATCTTGGCTGCATTAAGAGAGCCATTAAGAGACCCTCAGCTGGGTACCAGGACATATGGATTTGGAAGGAAACGAAAAGGCTGACGGGGTTGTTAGGAAAGGGTCGACGGTTCACTTAGCTCTAGTAGCTCTAGGCAGGTCCTTATGCGAAGTAAAAGAAGACGAAACCACCGATTGAGCTAATCGACGTTGGTTTCATCTGTAGACCTGGGTAATAGCCAAGTAACTGAGGTCAGCTTTTAGCAAGAAGAGATCATCTTCTCTGGTAAAACTTTGCTGTTAAAGGAGTAACACTTGAGCCTTATACTTGCGGAGAATGAGGACTCTTGGTAGTTACTTCTTCTCAGAGCTAAAGGACTTGGCAACGTTGAGCTAATGGACCTCCTGAGATTCATATCACTTTATCTGCATAGTTCTAGCAGCGGACTTTCTTTTTATAGCGTTTTTCAGGATGAAATAGTTGGGCACATTGGACTTGAGCTGCTGGACTAAGTCACAAGGCACTCATTAACCTAACCTATCGAGATGAGACAAGAGAATAAGCATCGAAGAAGAGTGAAGACAATGAACTATCCTGTCCAAATCATGGTTGAGGAGGAACAGCAGTCAACAGCTCAGAGAAAACATACAGTCGAGCCCCTAGAACCAAACCTTGGAGAAAGAAGTAGATAGCGGCGCCATAATGATCTTAAAAAACTATTTAGCCATAAATTGGAAAGGAAAGGATATGACACAACAAAAAAACCTCACAGAAGCAGGCAGGGCTTTCTCGGATGCTGCCAAACATCGACGGGCCAGGATACGCAAGGAGAATTCTTCTATCCAAATTGGTAAACTCCATCCTTTTGTATGCTGCCCCAGTTCGGACAGCTGCACTCTCAACAAAGGAGATAAGGAGGAAAATTTCGTCTGCTCACAGGTTTTGCATAATTCGAACACTGCGATTTCCGAACAATTTAGGACCAATCAATGAAGGACAAGATACCAGGCTTACGAGAAGGGCAAGCCAAGTGGGACAACACCACCAAAGGTAGATAGACCAGTGTATATCCATGGATATACTCTGAGATAGACCCACAAGCTGATGATTCCCAACATTAAAACTTGGACAAAAAGAACGCAGGGAGTGGCTATCGAAAATACCTCCACAGATTTGGGCACGACAGGTCACCGTTTTGCTCAATAGTAGAGGAAGATGCGGAGCACGTTATGTTCCAGCGCAGACGCTTCACAACTGGCATAACGAATCATCGAAGCCCGGAGAGTAGTACACCTCATGATGAGGTCACTGAACGATTGGCTGGAGATCTGTTTTGTCATAATGGTCGTGCAGACTGAACTGCGTAGAATTGAATCATTAAGAAGGGCCAAGGAGGCAAACAGACAGTAGAGCATAAAATGCTAACCAGCCCCCCCGGCGAGAGTGGTTTGAAGTGTGTAAGGTGTATGTTTAGTACGCTGGTAAATTCCTGGCATCGAGTACGAAGCTTCAGTGATTTAGGTCAGTTAATCCCAAATTAAATTGACAGCTAGCTTAGATTCATCTGCCGGTTTAGTTAGGGTAACGCTTTGCTTTTGGATTTCCGTCCTGTTCCTGGAAAGGCAAAATAGTTCTTAATGAGTAGACTGCTTGGCTAACTTGAAGTCTTTTCAAAGCAATCGTTTGAAAGGTCTTATGGCTGCTTTCATACAGTACGCAGCAAATATCTTCAACGTGCATGGAATTCTTCACAAATTAGTTTCGTTCACCAGCTTCCAAATGTAGGTCAGTTAGAACGTCCATGTCACCTTGAAATCTCATCTCCTATTGTTCCTCTCATAAATGTCCTTACAATGGCCATTCTTCTAAATGCTAATCATTATCTGTTTTTTTTTTTTTATCACATTTTTCTTTAATTTTTAACCTATCCATCTAGGAGGACATTTTCCATATGTAGGTACCTCCACTTGCTACCTTCATTTCCACAGCAACCCCCACAATCAACTCGACAGATTTTTTGCCCAGGAATTCGGTCAAGTTTATATGCGGTGACCCAGTTTCCGTTTACTCCTTTGTTAGTAGTTTTACTTTTTGTTGTTTTTGAACTTTTGCAGTACAGCTTTTGGCCCTTCTTTTACTCTCTCCTTCTCTCTATTTCTCTTTCATTTTCGTTATATTCTTTTTTTGTTGTTGTCTGTTGTTGTAGTTTGTGTTTGATATGATAGTTTTCCTGCTGATTGTTGCGCTGCATTTCGTCCTTTTCCGTACTGACTCAACCCTGTCCACCCAAGTCCTTTGTATGTATTCCAATGACTTTCAGGTACAATAAAAGAAGAGAACCGACCGACGTTAGATGAGTTAACAAGGGCGAAGGACACATTTTTTTAAATTGGATAGAACGTTGAATTAAAGAAAGGCCAAAAGACATACTTTAAATTGAATAATGCGAGGATGTAATTGACGTTTGGGACGATTGGCAGGCAGGGTGGTTTCCTTTTTTTTTTACCCGGGAAAAGAACAAAAACGAAAAAGGAAAAAAAAAAACTTTGTAATTGCTTTTAAATTAGCTGACTAAATCGAACTTGCGATGGATGCATGAAATGTAGGGCAAAAGTTGGCAGCTCTGGAATTTATTGAATTAAAAAGAACGAAGGTTATTTCTGGTGTAAATAATGAACAGGCAAATGCCAACGAGCTGAGTGTGCTGCGTTACGTTCACATATGGTTACATGATGACGGGTGGTGGGAGAAAAAAAAAGGACAAAATTGAAGAAAATGTTATAAAGTTCGATTTCGCTTTTGTAATGGATTGAATTTTTGAAAAGGAAAACTTATTAAAAGTTGGGAAATTACTTTGTTATACTTTAAGGAAGCCACTTAAGAAGTATTAGTAATAGAAGGTCCAAAATATCGAAGCAATTTGGTGCAAACTATGACAAGGATTCACTTACAATTGTGTATTTTTTTGAACATTCATTTCGTTTACTTTAAAGCTTGGGACAGGACGATCTGTGGCATAGGTAGAAGTTTCCGTATCAATCTTCATGGAAACTACATCAATCAGGATGTAAATATGATATTAGATAACCAACTCGTGTGGAATTGCCTAACGAATCGGGCAGAAGTAATGAGGCGACCCTTTGCTTGATACCTCTTTCAGGGGAATAAAGCGTAATGAAATGCCAGACTATCCAGCAGGAAGCCTTAAAACGATTTTTCTGAATAGAAGAAGACATCTCCAAAGAGTTCAGGAAACTAGAAGCAATGTCCAGATCACGAGGGAGACAAAGAAACATCTAGGAAAATATACTCAGAAAAAATGTAAGCATGCTTGTATCCTAACTCAAGGAGCACCTAAGGAAACTGCTATATTTGCAAAAGAAACCTTATTAATACCAAAACTAAGCTAGGCTTAGAAATACACGCAAGACAAACTGAAGGTCTTTTCGGACACTCACCGTAGAGAAGATTGCAGAGAATATGCTGTGATTTCTAACTATGAAAAATGGCAATGGAATGAAGTGTGCCTTCTGACTAAACTAGGCTTAGACAGCTTATTCAAAATTACCTCGAACCTAGTCAGACAATAGAGAGTCAAAATAATGGACTGTTATTTCTGATTCCGACAAAGCTGGACTCAATGCTCCAAGAGTAAAGTTAGTGCATTTTCGCATAATGCACTAAAAGTCAAAGAGTGAGCTGCTATTTCTATCTGAACTGGACTTAGAGGTTCAAAATGCTCCCCTCAAAGGGCCCTCTCCACTACCGTCCGTAGGGAGTCCTCACTGACTAAGCTAGACTGCGGATTTTGATTAGGTTATAGAGTGAGCTGCTATTTCTACCTAAGCAGGACTTAGAGGTTCAAAATGCTCCCCTCACAGGCTCTCTCCACTACCGTCCGTAGGGAGTCCTCAATGACTAAGCTAGACTGCAGATTTTGATTAGGTTATAGAGTGAGCTGCTATTTCTACCTAAGCTGGACTTAGATGTTCAAAATGCTCCCCTCACAGGCTTTCTCCACTACCATCCGTAGGGAGTCCTCACTGACTAAGCTAGACTGCAGATTTTGATTAGGTTATAGAGTGAGCTGCTATTTTTACCCAAGCTAAGTGATACAGTGGACAAGTTTCAGTCTGTCAAGAGATAGAAAGATTTAAGTGAAAGTTAATACTAAACTGCGTCTGCATAAATCGGGAAAAAATTGACCCGAATAGCACAGATACCAGGACAGCATTCTGACTTTTGTGATGGGTTGTCTTGGAAACGTACGTTAAAAACAAAAATTCAGATAATGGCAGTTCTGGAAGGAGCAAGAAAGAAAGTTTTTAAGCTTGCACTAGTGAAAGTAAGGCAAAGTTAGTACGCCTTGGTTGTGTGAAGCTAAATTTTGTTTAAGATTTCAGAAAGCTATATGAACAGGGAGTGATCCTGACCGGGAATATGAGCACAGGGAGCTAATGGGTCCTCTAGTGAGAACAGCAGGGAACTATGCGCACAGGGAGTGCCGATCAGCAATCGCTTTGAACACAGGGAGCTGTAATTACAATTGAGGCCTTGGGAGGGGTTTCTGGTTTAAAATGGCACTCAGTTGTATTAAATTTTGGATAGAAGTCCAAGTGAGTGTTTATTCCTGCTCAACTACCATATCCAATTTTTCTATAGTCTGGACAGTCTCGACAATCTAAGCTTCGCCTTTACCAGGAAGTTAGAAGGTCTCTGATCTGTCGGGCAAATTGGACAAACTTCGCCTTTACCTGGAAGTTTGACGGTCGCTAAAATGGAAATATCAATAGTTTTTAAAAGAGTCTGAGAGGTTCTGGCGCGCAGGCAGTTCGTTCGTTATTGAACGCCAGTCAGTCGGTTAGGTCGGTTCTTGGTTTTGTTAAGAGTCCATGATACTTTCTAAAGTATTTAGATAAGATTTGAATAGCAAGTGCTGTAAGGATCGTTTTCTCCATCCGTAGATATTGGCTCTCAAATGCGGCAAGAGCTAAACTGAACCTGACTCCAAATTAGCCAAAAGTCTAGACCTGTCTGCTAGTGAAATACCCTAATTTCTATATTCGGAACCAAAGTACATATCAGCTTTGAAGAAGCACTAAGCTAAACATTACAACGTACGTCGAGTACTTAAGTAAGAAGGAGCCACAGATGCGGGGGGTGTTTTGTCGATTGATCGATGATCGATGAATGGTACACCAGGAATCGGTTTGCCGTCAATCCACACAAGAGGTTGTTCTCTGATCAAACCATGTCGAGTTGAAGACATTTTTGGAGCTCTAGTAGTGTAGCCTAGTGATGCAAAGAGGTGGACTCTTTATATACATTTCGTAGCCCGTACTACAAAGTTTTTTCTCCCTCCATGCTTATGTCCCTTCAAGTGCTAAAGCATCGTCTCCCAATCCTGTCCTGTTGTCTCTCTACGACTCCGTCGATTAAGGTTTTTCTTTAGAGCAGATTTTGACATTGTACAAGTTATACGACTGCCTTCTCTTTCGGCTCTTGGTGTTGATTTTCCAGCCATCCATGAGACCCTTTCAGTCTTCTTGGGGCTACTCCTGCTCCTGATCTGCTTTTTTAAGGCCTTTTCACAGTCTATGAGACCAAGAAGCATGTCTAGGTACGAAGAATTGTTGCCTCCCAAATTTTAAAAATAGTTCACAAACAAATAGCGCAAGAGAGCTTCGAGAAATTCTAGACAAACCTATTTCTACAAGAAAACGCCTCCAAAAAGTGGGCGTTTTGTGTAATAAATGAAGACTTTGTTGAAAAGCTATGTGAATTTGTTTACTAAGATTGGACATGGCCTTTGTGAAGCCAATATCTAATATGATTCGTTAGATTGGTGGAATGCCATGATTCAGAGAGGACGCTGCATAGGAATGTTGAGAAAAAAAAGACTCAAAAGACATCTAAAGAAACCAACCAAATATGGGGAAAAAGGAAAATGATGAAAACTGCCGAAAGGCTGACAGGAAAACAACTGAGGTTATCTTTACTTTAAGGGCGTGGAAGACTTCAACCAGTTGCTGATTCCGAAGCTGACATTTGACAGAAGAATCTCTATTAGAGCTCCTGATAGGACCGGAATCAGGAGCCATCAACTCAGTGGGGTCTATTGAGAAGGGAATCAGGAACCATCAACCCACTGGAGTCTATTGAGAAGCCCTGTCTACTAAACGATCGATTTTGTAAGGCCGAAATTGTCTATTAGTGTTTGACTTCGCGAAATTAGGAACAAACATCTATCACCAAGTGAATATTCAAGAGAACTAGAATGCAGAAGAGCTCACAAAAAATGACCCGATTTTGGATAGTTCACAGCCCACCCTTTTGATAAAGTATAAGTATTATTAGGCATCTGCCTTGCAATGAAGAATGTATAAACTAGGACTTACCTACTTAAAAGGATACAACTTATATTAGCTAGGTTTGATGAAAGACTTACCTGCAAAGAAAAAAGAGAGAAGGTTAGTAAAAGTTTAAATAAACAAATATAAATGAAAAATGTAAGCAAAATAAGTCAGCACAAAAAAGAGAACCCTCAGCTCTATAAGCTGTCGTAACAAGGATAAATCATTGAAATATATTTTCCAAGTAACCAAGAATAACACATAAAATTGACACATTTTAGAAGCCTACAAAGGTGCCCAAGTCTCATCTCCAAAGTACTACAATCTGCCCCCTAAACTCTAAACAAATGGGCAACAAAATATTATTTAAGCCTAAGATCCTAATTATCTTCGAATAGCTCCCTCCTCTCCTCATACTCTTTTATCATACTCCATTATACAAAACGTTCAACAAGGTTGGGCCCAAGAACTGAACCCTGTGGGACTTCTTCTGTGATTTTGTATACTTCGGGCCCTTCTTCTGCATCGCTAAGGTGGGATCGGTTGCCAAATTATTCTCTGCAGGTAGCTTGAGAATCGCATGCTTTTCAGTGCTCGATAATACTTCTCCAGTTAGGGGAGTTGAGGACATACTTGACGTCCAGGGCAACTGCAACAGCGTAGTAGTGTCTTTTTTCTCCTGTCTATCTAGTGGTTTCTCTACAATTCTTTTTCTATTCACTTTCCAGACACCCTTCAACATCCGATGACGATGAGAACGAAACAATACCGCCCCACTGCCACATAACAATACGATGCACTCGTGAGATCGCCGGATTCAATGGACTGGGTGAGGCTGTAAGGAGGCTTGATTTTCGAAGTTCCGTGCGAGACCGTAGACGCTTCCATTACATATGCGCTTTGCTAAGGCTGCTGGTGGCGCATAAGGGTATCGCTAATTTATCAGGCAGTGCCCAAAAGTTGCTCTTGCAAATGGTAGAGGAAGTCGCATCACATGGTGAGTTGAAAAAGTCGACTGTTAGTTAGAAAAGCCTAATCAATGAAATTCTTCTATTCAAGTGAATGACAGTCAACAAAATTTCAACGTCCTTCGTGGTTTAACCACTCAACTGCAACAAATTGTCAATCAGGAGAATCAGAAATGCTGGGGCAAGCCGCTAGGCAGTACGAACTTGTGGCAAGAGCACGTAGAGACAATAAAACGAATTGAATCGTTAACTAGTCAAATTGAAATTAAAGAGGTAAGCTTTCAAAGGATTCCCTTCAACAAGTGGACACATAGAAATAAGTTTTTTTTTTTTTTAAAGCCTGGTCCAGAAATACGTCCAAAATTACACGACCTACCTGAAGAATGTATTCGAGAGATTATTTTACGAATAGCCGACCATAGAGACTTGGAGGTGAGTTTAAAAAGAAAATACAGTACCAACCATCAAATGACGTCTAAATTTCAGGCGACTTCTGGCGCATGGACACTAATGGCAGCCCTAGTCTCGGAGCAGCGCGTCTGGCGCGAGCTTACTCGCTTTCACTTCAATCAAAATCAAATAAACACTGTCCTCGATATGGATAAATTCAAACTACAACCCGGTAAAAAGGACTGGAAGAAAATCTACCATCAATTGCGCCGAACATACGGCGTCGATGACAACTATCAATTTGCTGAAGTCCTATCACTGTGCCGCTACTGTTGTTGCCTATTCTGGCCCTCCGATGGCCACCCATGCATTGTCGATCAATGTCCTGATTTTAAGCAACGCCTTGAGGAAGCCGGTGGCCAACTAGAAGTCTCTCAGCCCGTATTGCCCTCGCAGTTTCTCAAGTTTTTCTCTTTGTAAGGACGAAACACGGACGCGAAAACGGAGAGAGACCCCTGACGTGAATACATAAGTGTGTGACGGCGCGATTTAGCAATGTGCGCAGCTACGTGAATCAGCTGCTATCAATGAGAATTACTATTCAGTTAACTACTATACACTAACACTAAAAAAAACTATTATTTTTTAAGGAGTCCTTATATTGTATAGAACTTTATATTCACCGTTCATTTTCATGGCAGTTTAAAGGCAATTTTCTTCTTGCCTTACATTATACTATACGTAGTTTTGGTCGAAAATCAAAAATATATATATAATATACATCGTGTCCAACACGAAACAGATAGAAACAAAAAATCATTAAAAAATCATTTTTGTGTGTGCTAATTTTGTTTGTTAACGACTTTTTATATATATTATGTATTTGTATAAGTGATATTAGGATTTATTTATATATTCTACTGAATTTTTGAAGTGAAAAATAAAACATAAAAATATGAAGGAATTTACTGGGAAAATTTTACATTTAGACAAACAGATTTGGTTCAGAAATTTTGTACTCTACTCCAAAAGGTTTGTTTTTTTCCCCTGAACTGACCAGACCAGTGTCAACGAAAACAAAAAAACTTTTGTAAAAATGACTTGAAAACAATTTAAAAAAAATTCCGTCTTAAAACTATGAATTGGAAAAATAGAAAAAAAAAAAAAACAAACAATAAATTACATGCTGCCAGTTCATTAAAAAAAAAACTTTTATTTGTAAAAAATAAGTTCCAAAACATTATTTTTTGTACGAAAATTTTAAACAAAAAGAAAATCTTTTAAAATGAGCTGCTTTCATAGAAAAACAAAACTGCTTTCGGAATTTCGCAAAAGAAACAATATATTTTAAGTAGGTATTCTATATACACATAAAATGCGAACACAAAAAGGTTTTATCAAAAAAAAAATTCGTAGAAATTTAAAATCGAAAGAAAACTATTAGAAAATAAAAATCACAATTGCGGCAATTTACAAGCTACGTCATTATTAATAAAACTATTATATACCATTGCTATTAAATGAAACAAACAAATTATATATATACATATATATACTATATATTTAAATGAGAGAAAAAATGTTTTGCTTTAAAGTTTTATTTGAAAAAAAGAAGGTTAAAATAAAATATTGACTGGACTTAATTTTGTTTTTTTTTTTGTGGAAAATGGAAAATAGTATTTATATATTATTATGATTGTAGATCTTAAGGAGGGAATGTGAATCACGATTTTATCAGAGCAAAATATATATATTATGAGAATGATATCTGTTATTTTAAAATTTGTTTTATTTTAGTTGAAAATTATATTAGACCTTAAAAGCCTTGGATAGCAGAATCTGCATGGTCCGTTCGCGTACTTTTTGCACTAAAATTCGTATCAATTTCGAAGAGGTAAAATTCTTTCAGGGAGAGCTAAGATTACGAAAAAGTAAACAAACGGGTTGAACAAGAAAAAGTTGAAAATACACTGGTTTGACAGTTTTTAAAAACCAGCACATAGAAATTTCTTGCACTAAAATTCGTAGCATGGGGACATTTTTCACTCTCTCTCTCGTGAGCGCTCTCTTTTGCGAAAAACTACGAAAACTCTCCGTACGCGAACAGCTTTTCATAACAATTCGCTGTTTTAGGAGGGTTTGCGAACGGACCTAATGATACAGCAACAGAGAAATTAGGCCTGGTGAAATTCTCTTTTTTATTTTCAGGGTTTTGAGCCACCTTAGTTTGGCGCTGTTGTCAACCTTTGAAGAAATCAAAAAAGGAATTGGCTCATTGCTAACGATAGATACTGAATACAACTTAAGCTACGGCCACATTTTTGAAGGGAAGACCAGTCCAAGCAGGGCACTTTTGTGAGCAAAACTGAGTCTCATGAGTATAATCTGGACAAACCCAATGGGTCACGAGTGTGCTTCCGCTCATCAGGCTTGTAATTGGCAGAACATTAAACGGATGCTGTCCTGATAAGCAGCCGCAAGAGAGCTTAACGTTTGACAATAGAAGTAGGCGAACACACTATCATATTTCTTGACCATAGGCTCAACTTTAGAGAGCACCTAGCTCACACAAGCATGGAGGCAAATCGGGTTGTTGCCGCAATATCCAGGCTAATGCCCAACATTGAAGGACTAAGGCAGCTTATAAGAAGCCTACTTGCGACAGTTAGCAAGTCAATTGTCATGCATGCAGCCCCCAAATGGGAACCGGCTACAGCCATAAACTCATACATGAGGCGGATAAATTCGCTGCACAGAACAGCATCTATCAGAATATGCTCCGCTTACAGGACAGTATCGGCGGATGCAATGAATGTAATAGCAGCGCAAATGCCTATCGACCAAGAGATAAGAATAGCAGCATGCATGTACATTAGCGGCAACGAGAAAAGAGGCACCATTAGAGGCGACCACAAAAGTAGAATGGCAACGACGATGGAGCACGTCAGAAAACAGCCGGTGGGCCTACAAACTGCTGCCAAAAATCGAAATGGACCACAAGAAAACACGGGGAGGTAAATTCTTAACAGGAATTGGAAGCTTTCGGGAATATCTTCCCAAATACAATATCCATATGACCCTTTTGGCCGTCACTGTTCACGTCGAACACGTCTTTGTAAAGTGCAGAAAGTATGAGACTGCGAGAAACACTCTAGAAAGAGAGATTGGGAATGCTGTAACCCCAAGGAACCATATTATCAAGAAGAGAATCTTGGGAAACCGCCTACATAATAATTGCAAACATTATGCAAGAGCTACGGCGGGAAAATCAAACATCGAGAGCCAAAGAACAAGAAAGCGCTGCAACATAATGAAGAAGACAGGGCGTCAAAACCTGCCCCACCTGTTCTTGCACCAATGGCATTTAAGACGGGTGTAGCCGAGATCTTTTCCTGATATTTTCCACACAGTGAACGGACAAGAGCCACGCTGATGCATTGGCTTGTAAAATAGAGCCATAGAGGCTTGGCCATCAGACTTGTAAGTTCCATTTAGGTTCTAGAGCGAATGGTTTTGAGAAGACTAATGGTTTGTATCGATGTAACACCCTCCATGGCCAAGGTCAGGGTTTCCGTTCCACTAATCCAATTTTGTATATTTTTTTAAGTCCCTATCTTTGGCTACTCCAACTCAGTTTAGGAACGAACGATGTCTCAACTCACCAATTATAGATCAAAAGCAAGTTTAAACTTTAAATATAGTGACATTCCTCTCCCTTAATTGGAATGTTAAACATTTATTTACCAACAAGTCTTGTAATTCTTAAAACTTTGTAAAATAATCTAACAATTAGAGAAAATAATTTATTTCTTACACTACAAAGCAGTCTAAATTCGTTGCAGACGGTCTCCATCACTTAGTTTACTACATAAAAAGTCGTTTTATTGCTGACTGGATTCATTGGATCCTGGTAGGATATGCAAACCAATTGATTCGAAAGAGATTGCTGCGGCAGCATGAGTGAATTTTCATCCTGACTGACTTCCGTAAAAACTGGATCGGTACTTTCGCGTCTTAGACCCCAGACTTTGGGATTTCTGTCTTCGTTTTCGTCGTCTAGAATATCCATTAGGGAACGTGTTTGCGGTAAGAAATCCGATGGCATTGATAGCATTCCGTCGGGATCTGGATCCGAGTTTGAGGATATTTGAGTCAGTCTTTGCTTCAATGCTGCGGCGGCTTTACTATTCTCCTCCTGTACTTCGTGGGATTTTTTATGCTTCTTGAAGTTGGAAGGATCCGAAAAGCGTCGTGGGCAAAGGTGGCAAGCGTAAGGCTTCTCACCGGTATGCGTTCGCAAGTGTTTTATCATGGCGGATCGTTGGGAGAAGAGTTTACCGCATACCTTACAGGTGTGGGTTTTCCGGATGTTTTCAAATTCTATTGGCTCTGGGCGAGCGTCAGCGGCAGTTATATGGACGCGCTGGTGAGCTTGACACGCTGACGATGTCCGGAAGGAGGTGCCGCAGATCAGGCAAACGTAGGGGCGTTCTCCGGTGTGAATGCGTCTGTGTTCTTTTAAGGCGCCCAGTTGGAAGAAAGCCTTCTTGCAGATCTAGAAGGTGTTGAGGGGAATTAGTTATGAAAGTATAGAGATAACTACTTTACCGAACACAAATATGGCCTCAGGCCATCGTGAGAGCGCAAATGCGCCACCAACGTTTGTCGGTGTATAAAGTCCTTCGGACACCTATTGCATTTGAAAGCCCGCACTCCACTGTGCGAGACTTTGTGGACTTCCAAGACTGTGCTCAGTTTAAAGGCCGCTCCGCATATATCGCACTTGTATGGACGATTCTGGGAGTGTGTGACTTGGTGACGCTTCATTGACATCTTCGTTGGAAAGGACTTGTTGCATTTAATGCAGACGAATCGTTTAGGAGCAGGCTTTTCCTTTGATTCCTCCTTCTTAGACGGCAATCGGGGTGCTGGCTCTTCAAAAGGCATCTCTATGATCCCCAAACCACTGTGATTCTCCCCCAGCTGGTGTTCGTCAAAGGCAACTTTTGTGGGAAAACATCCTTCGCATTCGGTGCACTCATAGAGAATGTTGTTATGTGTTGCCACATGCTTAAAGAACGCAACATCCTGGACGAATCTCTCCTTGCAAATGTCACACTGGTATCGAGTGCAGGTTCTTAGGGGATTCTTTGGGATCGCCAACATCTCTCCAAGTGTTGCTCCATCTTGGTTCTCAATATGAGCTATCAGCTTCGTTTTTGTATCACGCTTGGCCGACTTCCTCGTGACCCCGATTTCTGAGTACAGATTCTCCAATTCGTCGCCTTTCATCGAGTCCTTCAGTCTCCCTGGTGCTCTTACAGGTCGCTTTTGACCGACCTCCACTGCAGGCAAATCAGACACTGTCTCTTCCATCAGATTTGGATTTTGCACAGCCTTGTGTCGCTTCGATTTCCGTCCTCTCTTCGGTGGAACACCAAATCTTTCGCTCAAAAGTCGCTGCCCGCTCTTAATCAGGTCGAAGAATTGATTTGTGGACTCGAATTGTAGGTGACATCCTGGGCATATCCAATTAGGGTAGATCCGGACGTGTTTCAACTGAAATCATGTAGAACCATAGAATTTCTAAGCGTCGGTGGGTGGTTTTTATTGGGGAGGAAGCCCTATACACGAACTCACCTTGATCGAGATGTAGGAACAGATTTTCACAGCCAATTTCTGAACATCTTGATTGAAATGGAACAATTCTTGTCCGTGGACACTTGGTTCACCACAAATTCTACAATATTCAGGCTCTTTTTGTGGAATATTAACTAAATCAGTCATTATTAGCGGGCGATGCAGCTTCGCAGCTGACTTTTTGTTTTGAATTGTGACAGTTCCATGCGTTGCCAAGTGGATGGGAAAATGGTTTAAATGTGGGGGGCAACTTTTGAAGTGGGCTATTTTTCTGATGTAGAATTTAGTTATAAATTTATTTCGTGGAAGATTTTAATGTTTCTTTCTTAAATTCTTTGATTTTGTTGTGATACAACATCTGGGCTAAAAAGAGCACCGAAGTTGAATTCCCACTATTAAGGTGAATAGACAGACAAAAGTCCGGTTTTATAAATGATTTAAGGTATGTGACAGATGTCCCGAGATTCAGTTGTGTAGGCACTCTTTCACTTTTTTTTTTTTTACAAAAGATTTGTTGCTTTTGTGTCGGTTAAAACTATTCAAACACTTTCTTGAACTTCTGTTTTTTTTTCTAATTAGAGTTATTTTTTTCTTACTTCGATTGAAGTCTACGGATCCTTCACGAACTGTCCAAATTTTACACAACCAATACAAGCACTTTTATTCCCAACTACACATAGCGCACTTCAAAGTTCCGATTTTTCACCGTACTTCGTTCAAAATAAGAGCATTTCTCAGAATAGATAAAAAAAATCGAGTAAATAATTTCACAACAATCGAACTGCCTTGCACATCCACCCAAATCCACTTCGAATTTGAGCTAAAAACCACCAAGTCATCAATCAAAACTGAGCCCAGTGCTCCTATCAAACGTCAACTGAATTTCTCACACCCCCTCAATTTGAATTAAGATTACACACACACACTAGAGCGAAACAAATTCACCTGTGTGTATGCGTCGCGCATTTGATGTGTCAAAAAGTTTTCGCCTTCGTCGCCTTCGCCAGTGTGTCTCGTTGACGGAAATATTTTTCGTCGTTCGTCTTCGTTGTCTTGTTTCTCGTTGTCTTCATCAGGAATCGCAAGCAAAATTTCCACAACAAATTCAACTTTATTCATCAGTTTGTCGCAACAGAAAACCTCCGAATCATGGTAAGTCTCTAGATTCCATTCCAATTGGATAAGAAGAAACCAATTTAATCGTGTAATTCACAGTCTTTCGCTGAAAAAATGGCTACGCTGATGGCCCGACCTGGCCAAACAGAACAACAGAACGCAGCGAACGATGTTCCATGGTTCATGCGGTATGGAGCACCCCTCCTAGGAACAATTGGAGCCTTCTGTGAGTACAATTATTGGCGTTCGTGTGAAAAAATGTAGATACCACGTCAGTATGTGGTTAGATTTTTCCCATTTTCCAGCAGTGGACGAGCTATTAATCGATTTTTCCAGCACAATTTTTCGGCTATTATCTGTTTTCTCTGTATATCTGTGTTCTTGAGAAGGCGAAGGGTTGTGCTACTCTATATACCGATATATATATCCGGTTCTATACTGAAAATGGAAACACACTTGTCATGTAGTGGATTTTCTTCTTCTGTGTTTTTTTTTTCTTTGTCGGGGGGGTTACTCCCGAGGGGGAAAAATGTAGAGTAATGTGTGTCTTCCACTTGTTTGACAAGATTTGCCATCCTAATTTGGTCAAGTGCTCCAGTTTTTATCGGTCTTCTTGGTCGTCGTATTTCGTTTCGCTGGTTTGATAGTGATTCTGATTTGTTTTTGTGTGCATTATGTGTGTGCTGCGCAAACAATGTCAATGTCCCCCCGCTTTGGGTGGTGGGGCAACGAGATGGATGCTGCTGTTTTGCATTGAATACAATGTGATTAAATAACTGCGAGCTGTGAGAAGAACTCATTGACTAGATGAATCGATAATGATGGCTGATGCATGCAATATGCAGATTAGATGCTTTGTAATCTAAGACAACTGTTCTAGTTTCAAAGCGAGTGTACACAAAATATTTGAATTATTTATGCAAATTTCACTTTCAATATGCCGAATGCCGGTATCAATGTATTGTCGTTATCTTTGGTCCATGATATGGATATAAAAACATCAAAACTCTCTAGGGGTTATTGATGGCGGAACAGATAAACTTTTGTATTGATGAGAAGGTTCATTCAACTCAAGTATTAGATAATCCTCTCAATATCACAACAGTTCTTATTGTGTGATCACACACAAACGTTCACAAGGCTTCTTATTCCCCTCAACCGCATAAATTGAATTTACTGTGTTATGTAAACGCTTTGTCAACAACTTCAATGGTCCACATGGTAATATGTCAGGGAGTTCATCATCGAAGAATTTTTTTTTCTTTGTAAGTAGGAGGCAAGGAAAAAAAATACGAATAATCCTCAATCGATACCCGTGACCTTTTATCGATTAGAAGATAAATGCGTGTGGAGATTCCAGTTGTGCAGACACGTGTTTTTATTTTGGCATAATGAAGATACATAATGCCATAAGTCCCATGACAACGTGACCTATTTATGTCAACAATGTCCTTTATCATACATCCGTGGAGGATTGCAAGACGCCCGACCCATTGTGCTCTCATATTGCATAAGAACATTAACGGACTTGGGGGGGGGGGGGGGGGGGGGGGGAGAAGCTCTCAAACTCGGATCTACTCGGAGTTTTTGGTCTAAGATTAGACTTTAATGGAACCAGAGCCAACATCTTTAATTTTGTTATTCACTTGAGATCGCGTCACACAAAATTCAGAGGCAATTTTTTGCACAGAGCCACACTCATCAAAAATGTGGGCCTTAACATGGCAAAACCTTAAATTGACGTATCAATCTGCAGAAAAGGTTGTTGATATACAAAGTTCAGCTCTCAAGAAGCTTCTAAAGCAAACACAAGACAGGAAAACAAGAGAAAGTACCAATGGCCTATTCGCTTTTTTCTACCTTTAGAATGAAATGTTGTTTGCGACTCTTTCTAGCGAGTTAATCAGCTTTTTCCCTTCTCTTTAGAAACACTTCTGAACTAAACCGAATTAAGACTGGAAAACCTTGTGTAGGAAGCCACATTTAGACTGTGAACTATCTGGTTCCGTTTGTGGACATCAAGTAGGCTAGCGAGCTTGTGAGTCAACATATCTAATCCGCCGATATCCACAACATTCTTTTAAGCCTCAGCCTATTTGAAAAAAGGCTTTTCAATACAAATCTGGAACAGCTATCCTGCCTGGCGCTTCCGGCTTGTGCATGCAGATTTTTCTCGAATATTTTTGGTTCAATATTGACATCCACCATCGATCTGTTGTGCTACGTAAAGAATTCTCTTCTCGAGACTGATTTACCACCAATTAGCGTTCTGTAACTACAACACCAGCTCATGAATTGTCAAATTCTCCTTAAAGCAGATAACTTGAAACTCTAAATCGAAGGTTAAACCATTTTTGGATCGATAAAGTCCACATGCTGAAGATAAGTGAAGAAGAAAACTCAAATTCTAACTCAAAACTAACAAGATCACTGCCTGCTGAAGCCCAAACTCTGACATCTTTACCAAAGTATTTCTTCTCATACATTCCCTCGCATATACCTCGATACATAAGCTATACACATGCCGACGAACTCAAGAACCCTATCCAATAACTCCCCCTTTGATATTGTTAAATGATTCACAACGAACAAAATCATTAAACATATTTATTTTGAATTCCACGAATCTTTCAATTCGATTAATTTACACGCAAACATATTCTACTTATGCTCCAATCGTTTGGTTGGAAACAATTTTTCAAGCCTGTCTTGTGTGCCAAAACAATCAGGCGTCACAGCTGCCCCATAATTGATTATGGAGAATAAAAATTCAATATTCTATCTATCATATGCTGGTGGGATGAGCAAACATTGACAACAACTTTCTAGCAACCAACATATACAAGCGATACTATCAATCTGAGCTTAGTGGTTAGTGTATCTTTTGCGGTGCGCCTTTTGATGTCAACTATTGTCCACAACTGCAACCGCAAATGAGAAATATTTCTACTTTACTTGGCTTCAATCGCTTGAGTGATTATAGTTCGACTTCTCTGATTTCGCTCATCCACACTCCGCGCCGATTTGACTTGCAGTCGATATGATATGCATCAGCAACTAAACACTAAAACAGAGGAGCAGAGAGTCAAAAGAGGAGCTCAAACGTGAAACTCTATCAAATGGAATTAATTCTCTAATTCGATTGGGCCTACACATACAATGCATCTAAAAGAGGGGCACGACCAGCAGGCAAAATGGGTGCTACTGTATTCAACTTGACATCCAAAGTAGGTTCCTCTCTACCCCCCACCCCCCACTCAGTTTTCAATCTAAGAGAAAATGTGATTCACCACCTTTTTATGGTTTAGATTATTATTTTTTTTTTTTTATCTAGATTTCTTGACAAGTCTACAATGGTGGCAATGATGATGATGATGATGGTGCCTTTGCTTTGTGTGTAACATTTTTAATGGGCTTATCACATTAATAGATTTGTGCAATGCTTTTGTTTTCTAGTGGCCAATTGAATGTGTAAATGAGAAGAAGGGCGAAGGTCAGTCATCTATTTTCGGTTTCAAATCAATCAAACAAATTGTTGGGCATCTAGCGTAAGTGTAATGAAATAGTACAGTGGATTGGGATGATTAATAAAAACAGTATGTAGTAATCAGAAACACTCACTAAGATAACGAAAGGTGAAAGCTTAATGAGTCATTAAATCGTATCAGCTGATTAGAAGACTGAGGTGTGTGTTTTTGTTGGCTATTTTTGAAGAATTTGTATACATATGTCTAATAGATTGGATAGTAAATATTGTTGGCAGGTTATAGACCACAAGGGGGGGAAAAAATTAAACAGAATAGAAGGCCAAGGTCGGGGACGAACTTATTTTGGGGTCAGGCATGCAATCAAGGAAAAGTGTTCTTACACATTCCATGGGGAGCATTGAACATTAGTTGATTGCATTTTAATTGAGTGGATATCGGCATAAGAGAATTGAGTTTTGATTAAGCAAATTCAATACTTTTTGTGGACCAAGGTGGATGGGTACGAGAACTTTTCCTACTAGTTAAAAGGTGCCCCATCCTTTGGTAGAATTGCTTCTAAAACTAGCTACTTTGACTTGATCTTCTGATTCAATACAGGAAGCAACTTGTCCTCTGTGTAGGGTTAGATTTAAATGTCCCTTCTGCCTTCTCGATTGTCTGTGAGTGCTTCCAGTTGTGTCACGAAGAAAAACCTTTCTATTTGTCCGTTGACTGTTGCTTTTAGGGGTTTCAAAGGCTATTTCATCAGAACTTTATCTGATATTCCATCGCAAATGCGATTTTGGAGTTCTGTGATTTGCTTTTATGTCAATTTTGATCCTAACTTTAATTCTTTAATTTCAGTTTCCATATTATTCGGTTTCTACGACGCTCTGGGCATCATTACACTGAACATCTCCTGCGTGATTGCTGGGATACTCCAGATAGTAATAGGATTCTTTATACTAGCAGTGGAAGCGCCGTGTTGTTGTTTCTTCATCGAACATGCGAAAATATTCGCCACAACAGCCGACAGTCGACCATTGTGGAATCGGGCGGCATTGTACTGCGTGTAAGCTGATACCATCACTATTTCAAGACCACTTTTCATTATGTTTCCGCCTTTTTCAGACTCGGTTTTGTACCAGTAATCCTGTGCTTCGGCTTGGGAAGTTTATTCCCCGGCATTTTGATCTTCGGCACTGGAACCGTCTATGGCATGATGTCGCTGGGTAAAAAGTAAGTACAAACTTGTTCGTTCTCTCAAGTCACTCTCACTTATTGTGTGTTCACACGCATTTGTTTGTCTAACAATAAGATCTATAAATATTTTTCAATATAACTGCTTACAAATAATTAATTTTTTTTTTACGAAATGGAGAAGAAAACTTATTGCTAATATGTGTGTTTTTCTTTTGTTTTTTTTTTGTCTCTTCTCTTACTCTCTATTTTGTCCTTTATTTTTCTCTTTTCCACTGAACCATGCTTACCCGATTAATTAACAACCCCAAAAACAAAATTCAACATTATTACTAACAAATTCTAATATTGCTAACCAAAAATACAAAACAAAAAAACAAAAATAACAGAGGAACTCGTGAAGATATGGCTGCAGCAGCAACCTCACCGACAACAATGACACCGGGCGGTGGACAAATGCAAATGGGCACCGACCAACATGTTACATTAATGGAAGATCCCGATGTATGGCGCCCAACATAAATCATTTCACCATAAAAATTCAAACAAACAAACCATTCAACAACAACAATACACAAACAAAAATTATTAATAACAAAACAACATCCCCACCAAAAAAAAAATTGTAAAAAATCATTTCGAATGGAAAAAACACAATAAATACTCAGCAACAAAAATACTCAACAGAGAAAGGATCCGAGAGTGATCGACCTTCATTAAAACTTTGCTCAAACAAAAAAAGAACCAACAACAACAAAAGTCCTCCTTAGCCCCCCCCATATTTCTCTCCCAAGTCCCCTTTCTTTTGTTTTTTTTTTTTTTTGTTTGATTTTCTTTGGTGTCCTTAATGTTTAGCGCCAAAAGCGATTGTATAATTGGAAAATAAAAATACTACTACTTAACAACACCACCTGCTACTTGCATCATCTGGCTCTCCTCTCATCATTGTAGTTGTGCGCCAGTGGCTCCATCATCTCTGCCAATCAATAATAATATAAACAAATCTATAAACTTTCGAATTCATTTGCAAAAAAAAAAAAACAAATCATCGCGTACTAAACTGAAAGAACTTTTGCGCGTTTGTGGAAAAGGCAAATAACCGTTTTTTCTTTTTTTTTTAATTTTAATCTTTTTGTAAAATGTTTTTTGTTTTAATGGTTTTTGTTTTGGTTGCACTACTGTATACATAGAAATTTTTTTGTAGTTTGGAATGTTTTTTTGATGAAAAACCCCCTAAAAGTTATTGTTTCTAACCAAAAGTTGTACCTAACCTTAATCTTTGACCTAATCTAATTGCTTAAAAACAAGAGTATTAAAGGGGAGATAATGCAGTAGAAAGGGGGCATTCATTCGATAGCGAATGAGAACACTGGGGTCGGTTATACCCCATCAGTTAACGAGTGAGGTAAATCTATACGCTGTCGAGTGATTGACTAACTACATTGGGATGATCACATGAGAACGATGTACTTGTTCCTTTCTGCTACATTGAATTGAGATGCCTGACAAATGTCAAACTAAATTAGATAACGAACTTCGGGTCCTTTGACAGATTCGCTTCCCCAAGATAAAATCCGCCGAAATTAGACTTTCGAGCAAAATCAAATGGAAGCTCACAAAGTAAAGATTTCGGCTGCTGGTTTGACAGCTATGAGCGCAGCCATTTTGTATAATTTGATGTTTTAATGGAATAACTTGCAAAAAGGAATCAAGAGATACCTCGACAAATTTAAAGTTAGGCCTTGGTCAGATGCTACTTCAGATTTATTCAGAAAAAGGGCAATTTAGGCTCCACTTGTTTCCGGCAATGAGGAGGCAAAGGAAGTTCCACTTGACCGTATAATTTAGGTAGTCACAAAGTAAAAAGTATCCATTGTTACAGACAATAGCATGAGCTAACTCGAAACGAGAATAGTATAAGATAACTCTTAGGAATTAGACCGTAAGTTACATTCAAAACTGAACTAAGAAGAAAGGGTTCGTAAGGCATACACTACACAGCAGAGAAGAAGTAGGGCCTAAAATCAGTCTACGTTCAAAACAGTTACATAACTCGAAGGACCAATTTAATGTTCTGTAGAATGCTCATCTTATGAGTGCTGATCTATGGCGCCTAAGGCTAGATGTTTAGCAATAAATGAGGGCAAATACTGTGCACCTTCGAGTGAAAAGTAATTCCTCAAATGGTAGGCCTCATAAGCAAGGAGACCGAATAGATCAGAAGATAGAACCCTGAACTTTACAACCTGCAAAATGATCTGAAGGAGACAACCTCTACTAGAATACAGTGGTTCGGTCACAATGAGGAAATGGACAATAACGCTAGAGCAAAAAGGTTATTTGAATCACAGGGCCCACGTTCGTAATAAAATTATACATTTTCTTATGATTTATGCAACGAAATTTGTTTAAATGTATACTTATATACTTTCAAATTGAATAGCATGGACGAAACACAGCCTAGGACCTTCTCATGTGGTTAGAGTATAACAGATCAAAGACACAATTAATTTCATAGAATAGATGATTTCATAGAATATTCTTGAACTTGGCTTGACAGCTTTAAACCCCCAATAACCCCACAGCTCTTTTCAAATATGTTTAGAAAGTAGTCTTAGCGTAGGACTCACCAAAGTCATTTCAATCTCTTCTCTTGTCCAGAATAAGTGTGGCCATGTGTGCAGATTCACTCCCAACCACCAATCGGTAAAAATAAGATCCGCCTCAAACCAATGTCCAGCAAATAGTTCGAAAACACAATTGAAATTTTCACATTTCACATTTTTTCCACACGAAAATACCTTTAAACAATTTTCTTTTTCAAAATAATTAACACTTCACTTTACTTTTAAGAAAATACATTTGAAAATAAATTTAAACTTTTTTATTTAAAAAATAAAAAAATTAATAAAACGCGCACTTTGTAAAACTTTTCTTCCACTCAAGTGAAACCGACTCTTAGCTTTGAAAATAGTTCGAAAACAGATCAGTTCGAAGGAGTTGGTGGTGAAAATAGATTACATCAAGATTGATGGTGAATATAAGCTAGAGCAAGGTCGAGAGTGTGGAAGTTGCTTGTTTGAAGTTAGCACAGAACTCCACCGCAGAAATTCACCACCAACCTCAAGAAGGGGTAGTCTTTTTTTGTTAGCTCTCGTTTGCATGTTGGAAGGTGAAATTCGTCTTGGTTGCTCTGTAAGGTGAAAAGATCAAACACCCACTGATGGACAAAGCTCTCTTAGGTTGGTATTGAAAGTTCTACTTGCTTGTTGAATCCCGTGGTGGGTATGTAGAGGGGAATGATTAGAAAGCATGTCTATGAATAGCACATCATTTGTATTGTTCTCCCAATGATATAGATGAATTTTGGTGAACTTATTCAGTTGTCTAATGAAAAGTTCAAAAATATAAAAGATTGTGGAAAAATCGATGGGAAAATCAAACTTAAAAAACATTTTTAGCAATACTGAGAGATTTGCATGCCGTGAATTGGCATTAAATCTCTAGGACGTGTAGGCTTCGCCTCAAAGGACATTCCGCATATACTGTGCCAGTATGGGGGCACTTCTAGAAATAGATCTTTATACCTAGGCAGGAACTTCTTAAGTAATGAAGAAGAGGTAGCTTCAAGGAATCAACTGAAGGACTTAATCAATTACTGCTGGGGAATCAAGAACTTGGGCTACTTTCTGCCGTTTAGGCATACCCTTGGGATCGTGATGGTCCTATTTTGGTGTTTAGTATTCTTATTCTAATTTCACCTAACTTAACCTTAATAACTCTTATCAACGGGGTCGTTCAGATCCCAAGTCTCTTGATAGATTTTGCCTTGTCTTCCGAACAACTGGTTGGGTTAAAGTGGCGTTGCACAGGGTTCCATTGTCTACTTGGGAAAACACGACTAAAAGCTTAAACGTTGATTAGAAAGTTTAAGAAGCCTTGATTCTTAAGACCTTTTTTGACCTATACCTTAGGTTCAAGATCAGTAGTTCATTCGTTTGAATGAATGATGACAATGGCATCCAAAGCTCTCGATTTAACTCGCTGAGAAGGCCTGTTGGTTGTCAGTTTTTCAATATGGAATCAAAGAGGGTTTACTTTTGGATCGAGCTAAAAAAACTAACGCCCAATCCCTCCTTAGACTCAGGGCCTAAAAAATTATGTCCAAATTCGACGTAAAAAAACACAGATAAGGAAAGAATCTAAAACACTATCATACCAAAAAAACATCAATCACATCAATCTTCAAAAAACTCATCGTAACCATCATAAATTTTGAATTTACCTATCTGCGACTCTCTAACGTGTGCTAATATTGTAGGTCTACATCGTTGGAACAAGTAGCGTTTGGCAACACAACGAGCTATATGTTCACAATCCATACAGCCCATATTGACTCAATATTTTTGCCAACAAAAATAAAATTCCTTCAATACCAATACCATTGTTTATATATACACTATTTGCATGGCAAGTTTTTTTCTGAACCTGTAGATTTAGGAACAAAAAAATCATTTCAAAAATATTTATCAAGTAACAATCCCGTTTGAAATGCACTTAGTATCGCTAGATCAGTGGTTTAAATGTTTTTTTTTTTTTTTTTTATCAATGTGCCACAAAATCCTCTTAGTTCACCAAATTTTTTGTTTTGTATATTTGTTTGTAGTTATTTTCTTTATAAAAATATTTATAAATTTGTAACTAATTATATTTTTTTTATTTAAAAAAAAAAATTTATAAAAAAATAAACAGAGCATCAGCGGAGGAAATGCGTAACGCGGCAATGAATTCTGGTTTCGGATCCACCCAACCAACATCAAATGATCGTGCCAGCATTGTAAATAATGCACAACCATTTTCGTTTACTGGAGCCGTAGGTACGGATAGCAATGTGTGATAACAAACAAATAATAAAATCTAGAACGAGAGAGAGTATACTTCCTTTTTTTTTATTTTATTTAAAAAAAAAATTCTTCCTTTTTTTTTTAAAGAAACAAATATATATATAATAGTGTTTTAGTATAAATGTATAACTAAGACTTGTAGTTAAAAAATAAGGTTTAACGTATTGATGAGTTCAGGTATTATCGATAACAACTTAACTTACTTTATTTTCTGTGTGAAATTGTTATAATTTTTGGTTTTTTTTAAATTTGGGTGTTTGTATACATAATATGAACTGATCGGTATGCAACAAAAATATGTATTAAGCTATGAAACGAAGTCACAGAGAGGAGATGGAGGAGGGAGAAATTTCAAACCTTAGCAATACTCAAGAGCGCCTTAAACTTCAGTTTTGAATAAATTCCTTAAAATTCAATTGAAAAAGAGCAATTTATTTTTTGTCGCGATCACAGTTACATAGAAGCGATCACTGATCTGGCTCGGAACTCTACCTTTAAATTTAACTTTTTTAAGATGAAAGACAAGTACCTAGTAATATTGGCGAGTATCAGCTTTTTCCCTGCTAAAATTTGGGTGTCTTTTCAAGAAAGCTAGCCACAATTCAAGATCCCTTAAGTAGTCATAGAAAAATGCATATAAACCTAATTCCAACCTGCGTTTATAAGCTACTCAGTGAAAAACTAAGCCTTGAGTATACTTAAGTATTCCACAATCAAAGCACTGACTCTCCTCTACCTGTGACTAGATTCTATTGGTCCCCAACACCAACTGACTGATGCCAAATTAGAAAAAACTTTTTAAACTAAAAAACCTATGGCAAACGCTCAAATTTAAGGACTTCTACACAGTGAGATATTTTTTTGTAAAAAAAAAACGATTGCAAAGTGACCCTTATGGCACATAACGAACAAGTAAATACACCAAACCTGACACAAAAAAAAAAACAAAACAAAAGCAATAGATAATAATAAAAGAAAGAAAGAAAAACAAAAAAAAAAAAACGATTAACAAACAAAATTGGGAGAAAAACTAACACAAAAAAACATTATACATATATAAATAAATATAAACTTATATATTTAAATTTAATACTTAAATTTAGTGAAAGAAAAAATGTTGTATGTAAATTCATTTGCATAAAAAGTGTTAAATATAAATAAAAAAGCAAAAAAACTGTTAAATTTAATGTCATTTTGAGAAAGAAAAGTAAAACATATACTAGGTAAAAAAAAATAACAATTTGAAAATATATATACATAACAAATATTAATAAAAAAAATATATATTATATTTATTTGCAAAAAGAAAATTATTATATATACAAGGAATATAAAAAAAAATTTATTGAGATGAAGTCACACTATGGTCTTAGGAGTTTTTGTTTTTGGGGTAAATTTGCTGTAGAAAAGCAGTGGCGTGCGTGAAGTTTTAACAAAGGGGTGGGAATGACTCTATGTACAAATGGGGGTCTTGCAATAGAGCTCCTCATAGAAATATTATTATTAAAAGGAAAAGAATGGCAAGTAGCTCTTGAAGAAGTTATAGTTGTATAAAAAAAAAAAACATTTTGTGAGCATTTTAAGACCAAACCAATTATGCTAACATAAGTAAACTGTCGGGGGTTATGGGAGAGCCCTTGCGATAAATAGATCTCCTAAAAAGTACCCCTTTTACTCGTTCGTCAAAAATTGGGAATCAAATTGATGGGTCCTATTTCAGAGCAAAAGATCATCCTCCACCGAAAGCCGTATAACGGTAATTTGTCAATAACAGATTAAAATTAATTCGGTGACATAAAAATCATCTGATCGAGGAAAGCTTAGAAAGAAATAAATGGACTTGGAGGGTTTCCTTTGAAGGATTTATTATTTAATTTAAAATATTCAACCTTCCAATTTATTTGAAAAATAAAAGTTTAATTTTGTTCCCACTTCCTTGATAAATCTTCATTCACTTCATTCTTTCTACGTTCCACTAAAATTCTATTCTCCTTACCACCAGCTGTGAATCATCACGTTTTGCAAGGAAAAAAAAAAGAAACAAAATTCATTTAACAAAAAATTAAAGATTATATACATATAAATATATACATAAAAAAAGCAACAACAATATTTAGTGTATATGTAGTTATTTACTTGTAATTATTGTAAAACAATTGATGTAAATGTTCGCATTGAAGAAGAAACAAAAAGAATAGCTATCAGTAAATTACATATTCCTGCATTATCCTATGAAAAAAAAAAACTAAAAATTAAAATAAAATAAAATAAAAAATATATTTTTAAGATAATAGAAACAAAACACTTAAAAACAAAGCGTTATGTGTGGTTGAAGAAATGAAACTGATGTATTCCACTTTAAATTTTGTTGAAATATTAATTTTCTTTTTCTTTTATTAAATTTAAGCGAAACAAATGTAATTTAATATTTAAAAAAAAAGACAGCTTTATTAATTTGTTTCCTTATGTATGCATTCAATTTATTATTACATTGTTTGATAGTGATTTTCGGTATTTTCTTTTTTATGTATTAAAAATAAAATAAAAAAATATATTATATTGTCCATATCTTAATTTTAAGGATATAATATCAAATAAAGAATGATACTGATAAATAATAAGTAAGATTATGTTTTGTTTTATTTTTTTATGTGAGATTTGGTTTTTTGCATGGATGTAGAACGAATTGGATTTTATTTTTGTTTTTAGATTTTTGTTTTGCATTTTTGGTTATACACATGTGTTCAGTAATATGGAATAAAATCCATCTACCTCATAATTTTTAAAAAATCACCATTAAATGTGAACATAAGTGTAATCGATTTATGTTGTAAATGTGTCGGTAGGTAGTGAATTTGTGAGTAAATATATAGCGGCTTGTAAATTTATAAATCTATCTTCTCTCGGGCGCACTTGATTTCTTTTCGAATCGCCTTGATAACAACTGCTACTAAGGTTAAGACACATTGAGATAGTTACGTCAAATCAGAGCTTGAATACAAGACCATTTACGAAAACGTCATTTGCGTCAAAAATGCGTCAGAAAAACGGTATTAAACACAAACTGCAATTGTCTTTTGTTTAAAAACGCAAACACTAAATTTAACTGCATGATCAAAGCATGTGTGCGAAAGAGACAATTATATGAGTCATAAAATTACGATCAAATTGACTTTTTTTGACGTTTGGAAAACGGTCCAAGTTTAATGTTGACAAAGTGTAGGAGAAATATATTTTGTCATTCAATGAAAGGTTAAGTCGGGCAATAAATTTAAGTAGGCATAAATTTAGGACAGCATTGTGCATTTCTTCACAAAATACTTAATTACTGTGAATTAAAATGGAATGCAAAAAATAGTCCTAAAGTATGGACATAACCTAGGCACAACTTGTATTGCGACCAGGGTTTTAAAATCAATTAGGGAACGAAGGACTTGAACAAGAAAAAGCCTAGAAAACACTGATTTGAAAAATTTGACAGCTGTCACAAACCAACCAGATATTGCTTGCACTAAAGTTCTTAGCATGGGGAAATTTTTAAGGCACTCTCGTGAGTGCTCTCTTCTATGAAAAACTACGAAAATTCTTTGTAGGCGAACAGCTTTTCGTAAATTTTTTTCGCTATTTCGGGATAGTAAGCGAACGGACCTATAGTTTCGGTAGGGTATCCAAGACAGTTTTATGATATGTGAAGTACATATACATGAAGTACAGTACTTTAAACATCATCGCTCTATCTCCGGCTTAACTCCTACAAGGTCCTTGAAAGAAAGAAACTGAATCGTTTTCACTTAGTTGGTTGCCATGGCTCAGTGGTTAGTGCGTTGGAGTACTGCAAATACCATCTGCGGCTCCATCGGGAAATTAGCAACCAACTTTTCCTAGCTAAATGGCTAGTTTTTCCAACTCACAAACTCTGCTAGACGTTCACTTTTTAGACTGTGTTCCAACTTAAATTCATCTACGGTTTTGTAAATAAGAACTAACATTCAAACTCCAGCTATTTGTTTCTTTAAAAATTTCAGGTTTGTTGTTGTAAAATCGTTGTTTAATGTTTTTTTGTACAAAGATCATCGAATAATGTACATACACTGCGTTATCGACAACTCAAAGGGAAATTTATTTCGGGCGCCTGAAACGATGCAGTGAAATAGAAGAAAACCACTTTAATGTCTAATTGGAATCATTTTCAAAGAACACTTGACTTTTTTCTCCAAAAACTCATATGTAGTTGGTATGTAAAAATGTTAATTTCAAAGAAAGGACGTTTATTCCTTTTAGATCAAAACAAACGAGGGAATACTGCCAAAATCCTTAGTTCTTTCAACTGCCCTCTACTTTCACTTGTTTCTTTGGTGTTGCATTAGTTTTTGCTTTTGTTTATCCTTTCAGCAGTTTAAAACTTATGTATTCTCATCTTAATGCAATAAATACTACGTTAAATAAATGTTATTATGTTCATTAAGTATTAAATTAGAAATTGTAAAGAAAACTTAATAACTTTCTATCATGCTTAGAAAACATTGAACCGAGTACCTTAAAAAAGAGTTACATAAATGTAAGAATATGTAATTGTATGTATTTAACAACAAAAAATATATAATATTATTTATTGTATTCGTTTTATAAAGTAAAACTGACGGCCATAGCTTGCAATAATTGTAATTGTATAGCTAAACAAAAAAGTTATAATTTAAATCACGCATGTATAATACAAGAAAT
Organism: Chalcosyrphus nemorum; assembly: GCA_949716465.1. Classification (NCBI taxonomy): domain Eukaryota; kingdom Metazoa; phylum Arthropoda; class Insecta; order Diptera; family Syrphidae; genus Chalcosyrphus; species Chalcosyrphus nemorum. Next base: position 58,376,568 of record OX454334.1, on the reverse strand, counting down.
TAATGGAAATAAAAAGTTAACTGTGGCGTATATACATAAGTCTCTGTCACAACAACAACCAAAGTTTAAATGTGTATAGTAAATAAATTTATTCTGTAAATAAGTTTGAATTTCAATTGTTTTTTCCATAGATTGCCAAGGATATAATAGTCTTCCTCTACGTCTTTATTAGCGTTTCCTCTCAAGCCGTACCAATAGAAGCCGGCAATCCCCTTGACACTTGCATCCTGTTGCGCCTTCATCTCCGCCGAGTAAGACATCAACACAATGCCCTTAAACAGTTCCTGCTGGCTTGCATTTCATAAAAGAAAAAAACGCAAAACATTTGCCTTTTCAAATCGAGAATCCTTAGAAATGATCCTTCAATTACTGCCGAGTGCACAAACGGTCAATCTATTGTGCTACCGCAGATTGCGTCTGCAGATTCGTAATCGGCTACCGTCATTGTGTCAAGAAAAAAAAAACATCTTCTCTTGACCGAAACAGACTCCTGCCGTTTGGAACATTTAAAGAGGAGTGAACGCACACAATATCAGTAAATCTCTCTTTACCTGTGAAATACAAATAATCTCCGCCATAAATAAGATTTCCTAACTCAGGAGGATGTGCAAAAAGGACAAGCAAACAGACGAGCAAAAAAAGAAAGAAAAGAAAAGCGCAATTGCTTCTTGTTAGCAGGAAAGATCTCTCCGTAAAGATCTTTTCTACCAGAGAGGAATAAGTCCAATAATAGTTACAGGATAACAAGACTTACGAAAAACAATAAGGACACAGCAACAGACATCTGCTCTTTTGCTTGGTAGGACGTCAGCATTATCCAGCTGAGAGAGTGCTGATCCTTCCTTTCCTTTTCGTCTTCTTTATATTCTCACTTTTATAATCCTCATCATGGTTGCTTTTGTGGAAGATAATTGTCCTTTTCATGGCAATGATTTGCAAGCCATTGTGTGCGTTGGATTGATCCTTTTAACTATAAAATTTTCGACATCTTATTCTCTTTTCGAAAGTGATGTGTGTTTCTTTAGAAAGTGTACAATGTGGTTCCTTGAATGCGATGATGTACCGTGAAATCTCAATTATTGTCCACCCTCACTTCGATGGAAGAAGGACAAATGCAATTTGTGACTTTGGCCTACCAATTTGTGGAACAGAAGGAACATATTAAGGAACCGACTTCTATTGTTGACCTTTTAGTTGGAAGCTCGAGCATTTGAAATGTTTTTTTTTAGAGGGAACAAGAGGAGACAGACCAAGAGCTCCAAGAGCCATTTCCATCGTTGTCCTCATAAAGTATCAATTTCTCCCGATCGAAATCTGCTGCCGATTTTCAGCTCAACTAAATCAATAGGAAATCCTCTTGTAAGAAACCTCCACTCAAGCTGCACTGGTCAGTGTACAAATCATCAATTGCACTGCACCCCCGTAATCCTTGAAATCTGAGTACTGTAAGAGTTCCTTATACATATTTCATCCTGTCTGTGTAACTTAAGACTTTTCGCAGAGTAAATACCAGCAGCAGGAGCCTCCTCTCCATTTGACCGACCGCCCAAATGTAATCGACCTTTTTCCAAATCATTTAACTTCTATTTTCAAATAAACCTTCAAAATTATGATCTATCGCTGCTGGCGGATTTAAAATGGAATGTGAATCACCTACGACCTGTAGAAGCTGGAAGGTAAATCCGAAGGGCATATCAAATGAAAATTAAGTGCATTGGCTCCGAGGAAGAAGAAGAAGAAGAAGAGCTTCAACTGCTACTTCTTGGAATTATCTCAGATTTCAAATGCATTCGGAGGAGGAGCAATCTGTGTGTGATTCGCCTTGGGGTAATAGATGCACGCACGCACGTTCAAATATTTGAATTGAGCGGGATTTCATCGAAATTAAAAATGTCAGATTCGTTTGAACAGAGAGTGGCTACAGAAGCCATGTGGATGGCAGCAAATTAATTGGAATTTTTTAAATCACAAAGGCGATTTTATTTCTTCTTATTTCCGACAGAAAATTATGAGATTCATTAATTATGAGTGTGGTCCCGCATCCTTTGTGGAAAGACGAGAAAGAAACTGTGAGTAGTTAGAGAGAAAGAGAGTATCTATGGCTATGTGTTGTTTGCCTTCGGCGAGGAGCAGTTCACTTCTCACGGTGCATCTAGGCTTCGAACGGAATCTAAGCTATGGACCGACACGGAAGAGAAGTGGTAACGTGTCGCATCATCAACTTAACTCTGAATAGCCACTTAGTAGTGAACTAACTCGTCAGCACTCATGTAGGACTGGATGAGGCATCTCTTGCTGACCTGAACGTGTTATGCGTCTCAGATGTCTAGAACCATCAGAAAGAGGATGGAAAGTGGATGAATTCTCTAGATGGAATCAACGGCGGAATCGATGGAGGGTTTGGCAGACACCTCACATGAATTACTTCAAAACTACATCAGGGTTATGGAATAGAGATGTTAGCGGATGAAACCTAAATGAGCCAACGGCAGCACTCGTACCTCAGAAGTAAGATACTAATGTTAGTTCTTCAAACTGGCCCCTCGTCCAATGGGATAAAACCCATATTACTGCGACCCAGGAGATACTATGGAAAGACCAGGTCTGCAGAAAAGGCATATCTGTGACATTTATTACAGCTGCCAGAAGGAACCATAGCCCAGACCTTTGCAGTGTATTCACCCACCACAAACGCTTACAACCTGTGGGCTGAAATCACCCAAAATGAGAGACCTAAGTTCAAAGCAATTCGATATCTGGAGAACTACCACAACGTAGGCTCACCTAAACACCATCACTGAGTACCTCCCGCCATATCGTGGCTAAAGGTTGGAACAGTCATCCGACTAAACATTAGGACAGTCACCCCATTAAGGGAGGACAACGCATGCATGGTAAGGCTGGGCTGCAAACCAGAATAAAATTTCAATTCTGATGGACGGATCCAAAACAGCAAACGCGTGAGTATCTACTGATTAGAGCTCTGGGTTCTAGCGATAGCAGAAGTGACAAGGGAACTACTCATGAAACTGAATCATAGCAAAGAAATTGCCATCTAACGCTGCGGCTAGGAGCCCAGAATTCTGGCTGAATTCCACCAAATAACACTCGGGTGAGTCCCTGAATACAAGATAATCCTAGAAAGTCAAATGGCAGATAAAGTGGCACAAGGGAAGCTGAACAAGATGGTCCAAATATATCTTCTTGTTCCCTTAAAACTTGCTAAATCTAAGACAGCACATTCATTCAAACTCCGAGCAGACGGACGATGAAAAATACTGGCATCAGAATGACAGCATCTCCAGAAAGTTCTGACTAAGACATAACAAGCAAATTCCCCTCGCTCCTAACAGACAAGACTTTGTCTTTTGCCCAGGAGCTATCACCCTTTCATAGTTCATCTAAGTAGCATGTACAGATGATTTTTGAAGAAGAAGTGACAACACTGAACGCAGAGGAAGATTCAGAACACTTTCTTTGCAAATTCCCCAGTCTCTGCCTTTTCAGAAGTTCCACCACAACAACTTCGGTGATTTTTCCAACGAGTCGCTGAGCAGAAACTCCACCATGGAGGCCGTATGAAGGTGACACTGAACCCAAATCTTTACACCATTAAAGCTTCTTTCATACAGGAACTTCCATCCTAGTGTTAGACTCTTGTGATATCTGAGTGCGAGCTCCAGCTACCTCCTTTTAGAGGTCACTATCTGCAAATGAGTCTTGTCACTATTGGTCGACAGACTGTCATTACTCATGCATTCAGAAAGTTTGCTCCTCAAGTTAGTCGCCTTTGGTTTGATTGAAGAATCAGCGGGCTAATCCTCGTCCAATTTGATGATTTCTTGCCTCTAGATCGATGTTATGGTTTCTGAATGATGCCGATGATAAATTTTGCCATTCACACGGCTCCTGCAAATGCACAACTGATTCCATTTCGAGTACAAAATGTTGACGGCTTTCTTGGAGGAATAGGATCCCTCAACCCGTCCTTTCGCAATATCTCTCCCAGCTCTTCTTTGCTATCGCATAACGACGTAACGTTGCACATCTCGATCCCTGCCTTCTTCCTATCAGCAGCTAGCTAAGCCCTGCATCAGAATATTAAAGAAAAAAACATCCCACTAAAATCCAAACTATCGACAACATATGGATGTCAACAATGTCAGCCTAGGTTCATATGTCAACGCTGTTGATCCCGACAAACATTGAACAAACAATTTGACCAATCACCCTCAAATCACAGTCCTTATCACAGTTGAGCCGTACAACTAAATCCTCCGACAACAACTCGCAACTTGTTTCCATTACCACCATCACCACCGCCACCAACAGCTTGCATGTTATCATTGAAAATTCAGTACTCTCTCGCGACATATGTCGTACACCCTGTTAAGCCGTTTTCTATTGAACTCAGCATGTGCCACGGGCAACACAAAACACAAAAAGGACACACCGCGCATTGGAAAATCGAATAATCCCTCTCGGGGGTTGTTTAGAGCTGTTTAGCATTTTGTATTATATTATGTCCTACTAAGCCCCGTTGAGCGATGATTGACACTCTAAATCGCGTATTTCCTCATTTGACAAGTGGGTCCTTTGCTCTTTTTTCGTTCGATGTCCTAACAAATCTCACGCGACCAATCTATACCTATATGTAGGACAAAACAAATTCGATTCGAATCTAGAGAGAGAGAGATAACCATTCCGGATAAATTCACACATCCATGTCGCATTCAAGCAAAAATCTCTAATTGGAATGCATAGAAGTGTCCTTTAAGGATATTTACTGTCAAACCACATTCGCAAGAGAGCGAGTGTTTAAGGCTGAAGGGTAGAACACTCCTAACACAGTGAATTTCGACTGCTCTACTGCGAAAACTAGGACAAACATGGGATACACACAGGACACACAGTTCACACCGAGGACGTACAAGGATACAAGTGGATAAATGTATGTAATATGCACTTTCATTGACTCCAACTAACAACGACAACGACGACGACGACTGCATCCGAAAAGGATACAATACAAGAGAGAGAAATAGGATGAGACTCCCACTAGAGGTGGTGGCAAAGCAATTTGTTCACAGTCCTTGTTGGTGGTGCTATCCTTCTGAGTGTAGTTCTAAAAATTTCTCAACACAGCTACCAGCCATCCCCCACATGGGAAATTTAAGGAGAATTATGAAATTTTTAATGCCATTAAAAAGTTTTCTCACACTTTCTCACCCCCCTTACAGTCCACACCCTCGCAACTGCTATTGTATAAAGGATTCACTTTACGAAGGAAAAATTAATGTCATTTAGAATGATACCAGATGAGAGCAGGGTAGATGAGAGAACACTATGATGACGACGACGACGTGCAATTTTTAAATTGGAGCGGTTTTTGCTCCTGCTTCTCTGTTTTAACGCTGCTTATTTGAGGAGTAATCCTTTTAATAGTTTTCATCCTTTTTTGCACCACAGAGAGGAAGACAGAGAGAGAGAGAGAGAGAAGGTGGTAGATGCACGTGCGAATGCATATGAAACGTGATACTTAACGCACTCAAAGGATTTAACACACGAATTATATTATCCTTGCAACCAAACAACCGACACATCCAACACCATCGCCACCATCGCTATTGCCACCACCTACTCCACTCATTCATCCATCCAGTGAAAAGGGTTATTGTAGAGAGTTTGTCATTAAAACAGATGTTAGCAAACAGGATTAATTATCCTGGCGTTTATTTTTCCCCTCATACCGTTTAAATAAATGGTTGCAATCCTTGTGCGTTGGTTTTTGGTTTGGTTTTGGTCCTAGTGGGTTGTTATTTTTCCAAGAGAGAGAGAAAAGATAACGTGGACTAATTATTCAAAAAAGGACATTAATTACTTGTATTATGTGTTTTGTTTTGTATCAGTTGTTGTTGTTGCCAGGCTGGTGTTGTGAAGTGTGGCAAACAGTTGATAAAGGGATATAAACACTCAGAATGAAGTAGGAGCGCTGCTCATTATTAGTTTAAAAAGCGAGTTTTGAGCGAGTGATTAATGGTGATGGGGGAGATTTTGAGAAGGAGACAAAAAAAAAAGGACTTTAATGGACTTCGAATGAGGATTGTTAATGAGAAGATTGTGGAGTTATGATAGAATGATTTATATAGCGAGTGCGACTTTGAAAAGTTAAACTGATGGCTTGGAGGGGCCTTCTGAATCTTTATTCTTTGAAAAGAGCAACTGAGAACTGAAAAGCTTTAAAAACAGAAATTCCTTTCCCACGGAATAGAGCAGACACCATTCCTTAAATGACCTCTTCCACCTACACAGAGTCGACCAAAGAAGACATAATTTCTCATTAGGACGCCCCTTGCTCTCAACAAAGTAGTTCCCTACAAGAAAGTCCACCCTTTTACACATTATTCACGCCTGACAGGTCACTTCTACTCCTCCTCTTTCTCCATTCGAACTAAACTCAAAGACCAGTGAGCATTATACTTGTTTTGATCTTTCGACCTCGATGACAAGGAGCCTCCGACGATTTACATATTTCTGATTCGAAAATTTTGTCCGTCTTATCAAAATTATTTCGAAAACCAAAAAACCCACGTAGAAGATACAAAATTTGCATAAAATTCGGTTCGACGAGCACCTCTACCACCGAGAGGGTCAATTCCCACGGGTTACCTCGAGAATGTGCTTGTGCTCATTGAATCGAGGAAGAACGATTGTCACTTTGTTGTCAGTTCAATTTCCATCGACCGGCGGGGCTAAACAAGTATACTCAGAGCCAGAAGATGTTCAACTTGGTTAAGAATTCGAGAGAAGAATGCATTCATGCAGAACGTGTTCCTAGACCTTGGCAATGGCTTTTTTGCGTGTTGCTGCTGCTTGGAGAGCGCTCTGCTGTACGTGACTAATGACTGAGCTGATGACTTGAATTAAATTTACAAAATAGAATTCAAATAGAATTGAATAGAATCGTTTGAAGGTTGAATGCCGATTGCAATTGATGTTCGTTTGAATGGTAGGAGGGGCGGAACGCAGCAACAAGGTTGTTGCCCTAATGCTATGGGGTATTCTATGATTCAATGGAGATCTTAGTAAAATCGAGGAATTCGTCTAATTTTTGGGATCTTGGGAGTTCTATCTCTAGAGGACTTTTGGTTGCTTTAAAGGGCTAAAAAAATGGAAAAAAGGAGATGAAACAAAGGACTGTACGAAAACGATTATAAAACGAAGCAACTCTCAACCATATTCCATGTACTACATAAGTATTTGCCCATAAAAACGTCATTACATGTCAGAAAGTGTCATTAAAACTCTTTTCACAGAGAAACGTTGATAAATATTGGTTCCTTGGATAACTAAGGACTCTCGAGATATACAAGTGAAGGGAAAGGCTTTAGATGAACAATTTTGAACATGTTTTGAGATTGCATCCCTTCAATTAAGGACAGCGTGGGTCCAGTGTCTCCTCAGCCTTCACTAAGTACAAGTATTCAAGTCTTTCTGAATGCGAAAAAATACTATAAATTATGACAGAAAACACAGACTCAGACGAGGTTTTTGGTCTTTCACAATACCTATCCCTGACTCTGGTTTTGTGGCCTGATCGATCCTATGATACCGAGGCTCCAGCTAAGGTAAGCATGAGGTCGACTTCTCTGCAATTGAGGACCAGCAGAGTCTATTGTATTTGAAACCGATCAAGGATCAAGGGCTGGTGGTGTTTTGTTGAAGACGATAACACAAGACTGCAATACACATTGGGCAAGTATGCTTCTGTCTTTCAAGCGGAGATCTTCGAATCCTAAAGGCTGTGAGTCACATCTTTAGGAATAGGTGAAATGACCGTAGTAGCGGCAGTCAAACTGTCGTTAAGCCCTTGCTAAACCCTTTAACGACTTTGAAACTAGTTGGAGAATGCAAGAGAGCCTTGAACTGAGTCGCAAGATTCAATTCATTGACTCTAATCTAGGTGCCAGGTCACATTGGTATCAAGGGAAAGGCTAGACAAGGCTCAAATGAAAATTTTTCAGCTTCCGAACCTCTGCTAGGTCTTCCTGCATCAACGGCCAGTGATTCCATCGATGATTGAGTTTCTAATGAACACAATTGTGCATGGAATGTCTGTCCTGGATGAAGGCTGACTAAACGGATGCTTCCAGACGTTAGTGAGAAATCTGTTGGCATTCTTGCTATCGCTCAGCAGAAAAGACAACTAGTTGGCGTTTTTACAGGACACTTTTGCAAAGAATTTTAAGGGAAACATCTGTTAGCCACACTTGTGGAGAGGGCGACAGCAATTCCTATGTGACAGTCTTGCCTTTGCTCATATCAGGGTGCAGATTCTGGGTGGTGAATGCTGTTAATGTAAGCGCCTACTCAAATTCATTAAGACAAGAAAATGTATACAGTAAAACGAGGAGTAATGGGGCGCTTTCTGACAGTGAAATAAACAAGTGAAGTTAGTTTCCCATCCCCAAAAGAAGACAAAAAGGCAAATAGAAAAAGTCGAATACCTTGCTGCCACCCTTGCGGCACACCTCGTTTGTAACAAACTCTATTCAAGGTCCATGACCTTGTTGTCTATACAGCCAAACAATTATAAACCAAATTTCTCGCAGTTTACGTTAAAAAAAAAATATATCCTCGTAAGGTAGGGTACACCATCCGTTTCCTTCAACAGTTTCCAGTATCCCAGCCAGATTTTGATTTCCCTATTTGGTTTCCTTTTCCACTCTAAGCCACAGTTACGAGTACAAGTATGTTTGTCATCGCTATCCGATAAAGATCTCAACAAAACAACATTTTGTTTACCCAGTCATATGCTTAGCCACTTCAAGTGGCTTTGCGGAGGAAGAAAGGTTACTATTTTTGGTGGCTCGCGGTTGTGTATACAATTTTAGAGGAAAAAAAAAGACCTTGTATCCTTTTTAATCCGTAACGCAAACAACAGGTCACTGTCACCGACACAGTCATTATCGCCGTCATTAACCTCAGTGTAAACACACTGTCAGGTGGTGGATAGAGGCTCAAGTGCACACGTCGAGTTCATAGATCACAAGTCCCGTCCGTCCCGCTGGGATTTTCCGCCTCTTCTTCTTTCGTGTAGCTGTGTGTTGATGAACTTGAACATGAACCACACGTGTAAGCCCAAACAGTCAGTCTGCCACAAAAAAAAAAGAAGAAGTGTTACTAAAAGTTCCGACTTTACGGGCAGACAAAGAGTGAACTTGTAAACATTGGACGGTGTTTTTTTTTTCTTTCCTCCATTTTAAGAGATGTCTTTCGACTTTCAGTGCCATCCGCTCTGTTGCACTGATTGTATTTTATGGAGTCTCCCGCCGCCGCCGGCCGGTGTTCATAGAAAAAAATAGAAAAACTCCAAGCGATAGATACAAAGACCGAAATTAGACAACAATTTCTGCTTCTGTTTCTGTTTCCGGGAAAATTTATTGCTTTGACGATGAGAACGGCACTCTTCTCTTCCTTTCTACAGAGCTCCATCGATATAGTACAGTGCATGTCATCGATGGAAGGGCGGGGGGACAACAACAGACTCTAAAGTTTGATTGCATTTTTGGCTCCTAAGGCGGTGGAAATCGATTTTTAATGGGCGAAGAAGAAGTCCGATATAATTACGAGTGATGTTAATGGGTGCTGATTGGAAAACGGAGTTTTATTTGTGAGATTTTTATTTCATTGTTTTTTTGTTGTAAAAATTTCCTTCTTTTTCTTTTTATTACTCGGAAGGGGTGTGCATGCATTTAAGTCACTTTTATCGTAGTGTTCGTTTGGTGGAGTTTACCTGCAGTGATTCGTCAGGTAGTGTCATTGGTTTTCTTCCAAAAAAAACTGTATTTATGATCTTAATTAGCCTGAGTCTTGCATAAATCAGAATAAATGTTAGCGGTTCTCAGTGATTTAAGAGGAAGTCCACTTGATTGGGCTGGCTGTTGGTAACTCTACACCTGTTGGACGGTATCAACTTTCTCAGGATTGAAATGAGTTGATGCGTCTTTAGGTTTTGAGCTTGAACCCGTGCCGTAATGTAACTGATACTTGACTATCAGATCTCTTCATCACGCCCACTTGAAGCCGATTCGATCCTTTTGTAAATAAAGACATACCATGGAGAGTGATGCCTTAGCTTTCTGACAAGTGAGGGTCATTCGAAGGGAAAAAGTTGGGATACCTATCTGATTTCCCATTTAATTAAATCTCTTCTCTTCTTCTCTGATGGCTCAAAAGTCAATACTTAAGAAGGAGCTGATGACTTTGAGGAATGCATCAATAAGCATGGCTTCGTCTTCCAGTCGAGAGTTTTTTTTTGCGAACCTCAGGGCCATGAGCTGCATTGTCAGGAACAGCTGGACGCTTTATCCACTCCCAAAACAGTAGACGAAAACAACAACTTCATTCCAAACTTCAATTCCCAGACTGTCTCATGTGTTCCAGGTCAAACTGGGATGGCAGGAATCGACCTTATTGAAAAACATTTTTTAGGGCCCAAACCAGCACTTTCTCCCTCTTCTTATGCCCTCTATCCCTCTTGGTTCCTCGGGCCTCCACAACACCTACTAGTCATCGTGTGCGGTTGCTCGAAATGTACCTCAGCTCTCTCCAACTCGGACTGTTCTGCGCCATGTAATCCTAGGTTAGGTCTGGTCTTGCCACCTTTTCGAAGAGTATGTCCAATTCACTGCCACTTTCGTCGTCGTATGGTTGTGCCTATAGGTTCATGGACTGTTTTCCGAAGAAGCTGTTTGGACAGTAAATCCGTTTGCAGCTTCCTCGTGATAGTTGCAGTCACTTTCCAGGTACCACATCCATATGGCACCATGGATTCAACTTGGAACCTGCATATAACTCTCCTGAATCGCTTGATCTGAGAGGAAGAATTTAAGACTTAGTTGGGGTGAAGCTTATCTCATAGAGTTCATTGAAAGCTCCTTAGGTATCCAAGAATGGCGCTTACTCTCGTTACCATCTGGTCCAGTGGTGTCTCCTCCGCTTTGCTCTTCCCAAAAACATGTGAAAAGCCATCAGTGTGTTTCTGAGGCGAATGTGAAGCTACATTATTCTTTCTTGACTCTTTAGTTGGTTTCAGGTGTTTCGAGCACCACAAAGTCGTCAAAGTTATAGCAATTGATTTCAGCTAGGCTCAAGGGAAGCCCCCCTAAAAGTTCCACTTCAACCAGGTCCTTCCTTTGCTCCTATTAGGTTCCAGATTTTAGAAAGCCAATGCTATGAATGCGGTCACTCTAAGCTCCTCTAGAAGATTGAGAGCATTCGCCTCTTGTCCTTTCTGTTAAGGGGGCCTCTGATTGCTCCTAGTTCCATGCTCCACACATAGCAAACTACCATCACTGCTACATATGGCACAACATTCACCAGCTACCCTATGTTCCTTAGCTGCGTCTTGGAAAAGATACCAAAAACAAATCCGTGATCTCTATCTCTAATCGTTTTAAAGTGCGCGCTACGTGTATTTTTTTCCTTCGTCCTTTATATTATCTTTTGGTTGTTGGAGAGAGAGAAAACTTTTGCTTCTGGGGATAAAGTTCTTTTTTTTCCACAAAAATAATATGTATGGTGACTTTGTAGAGAAGTGGAAACTTTTTCGTGTTTTCTTTTTATACACAAAAAAAAAAGAAGAAAGAAAAAAAAAGTAACTTTTCCGGTGAAAGAGCAAAGTAAATAGAAAAAGGGAAAGACCACGAGGGAGAGACAGAGAGAGAGAGAGAGAGAGATTATTTAGTTGTTTTGTGATTCTGTTTTTGAATTGTTGAAAGGATCCGACCGTTGACTTATTTGTCTTCCACTTTGTGGGTGATGTTTGTCAATTTTAATGTCAGAAGATAACCTAAATGATAGATAAGAGGTTCGAGGGATTTTCCGTTTTCGTTTTACTTGTTTTATAAGGTTAGGGGTAAACAATTTTGTTATGGTACTTTAGACGATAGCGATAAAAAGAATTTAGCCGGCTTTTGATATAAATTTCAATCAATTTGAGAGTTAAATTTGGGGCATATGCCGTGGATTGAGAGGAAAACTTTAAATGATTTAGAATTTAGCACAATGAAGGGTAGTTTGGACCAAGAGGGAAATTTAAGGACGAGAAACGCTTCAAATGATACAATGTTCATCATTATTAACTCTGTGAAATAAATAAGTAAACCAGACCAGTGGCCCACGAAGGCTAGACCTAGCTTATCACAAATAGACGTGACGCGATGGGATTAAAAGTTCTAAGCTGCATCCCGACAGCAGAGGGTTTTTTCCTGACAGTAATGCTCTTGCATTCAACGTCCTAAACAATCTCAGGAACGCTAAAAAAGGGACCCCTACCACCTTACATGTTGAGAGCACTTTTGACCTTCTTTTGGTCTGAGTACATCCTCATCGAGACTGGATTTCAACCAATCAACTCTTGGATTCTTTTGTGGATCTGCACCTATTTTTGATGCAACTTCTAACAGCGACTAGTCAGAGTAATGAAAGACTTGAATGCCAAGGTAGGCAGTGACAAGAAAGGGCTTAAAATATTCTGAGATGACGGGGATTAGGTGACCGCAATGGCAATGACTGAACTGAATATAAGCAGCTGAATAAAGACCAGGAACCTAGAGGCATGCAACGACGGGATTTGCGTAGGTGACAAGTCCTTAGCTAACTAGACACCGGCTAACGATAGACGAATAGCAGCTTCCCCTGCGATCTGTCTTACTGCCTCATCAGAGTGGCTATATATGTATGCCTCGACTCTGGCCACTCCATCATTCTAAATAAATTCAACTTCATGGAGGAGCCTCGCCCAAGCTGAAATTTTGTCAAAACTTCCGTACATCAATCCTACCTCGAGACCTTTGGTCCCACCATGAGCAGGTCGGTGTCAGATTGGTCTAGCTTTACACTGATGGATCTGACGGAGTGATCCACTCCTCTGAGCTTAACCTACCGCCTCCCCGATGATTGTAACGCATTTCAGGCGGAAATATTAGCAATCAAGGGAGCCATGTTGTAGTAGAGTGCAAGGCATTATCTGAAAGGGATCTCCACAGACAGTCAAGAAGCTATTAGATCCTTGGAATCGTTCACAACCACATCAAAGGTAGTAATAAACAAGCCTCAGGGACAGATTGCCAAATTTGGCACAACCATCTCAATCGAACCAGAAGGAATGAGGGGAGCTAGGTACTTGCAAACTAGTGCTCAAATTGGACACTATTAAGATGGACAACTAGCTCTGGGAGAACAGTCTTTTGTCCAAAATCTTCAGAGAACTACGACCTAATCAGAACCAGAAGCCATATAGAGAACTATTGGTTTCAAGCAGCCGAGATTTGAGCACCATTTTGGGTGTCTTTACGGACGGTTCTGTGCTGTGACGAGTGGACTCGAGTCCTGGACGATAAGTTAGAAAGCTGAGCATATATAGAGGAGAAGATATAACCGCCAACTCTAGGAGCTGTACCAGGATGTGGATGTCATCCAAAAAGTCAATATATGTCGACCAGAGGCGCTGATACTTGGTCTTCGTAATTGGAAACAGCGTATCAGTAGAGGAAGGCACCCGTGTCTCAGGTAGAGACTCTAAAAGGGTGGAGAGCCCTTTAAGTACGTAAAGTTTGGGACCATTCTAGAACTACATGTCGCTAAACAATCAAGAAGAAAACACGCAAAGTAGAAAAGAGTTGGGGAGAGTCTAGCCATTGAAGAGGACCTAGGATGCACATAAGTAACACTGTTGAATGTTTGTCGGACTCTACTAAGAGGTAAGGCAATAGAAATGTTTTTTGTATTTTCTTGGATTCAAATCATGAACCCCATTCTCTGTTAAACGCACTAACCTCTAGCCCACAGCATGCAGCTCAGTTCCATGAAACCTTGATGGTTTTTTCAATATTACAAATGATGGTCCTGTTTCATTTTCCTTCTCCTTTGATGCCATAAATAGCTGCGACCTCAGCTCGTGATAACTTCCTACAATTAAGCTTCTGCGACTAACTTCCCAATTCCAATGTTCCACAGACCTTGTTCAGACCTCATTCAATAACAAATCGTTGGAAATAAGTTGTTTTTGACTGTAATGACATCTCTGGTAAATTATGCAGACTACATGCGAATCCATCCATCCACATCGCGCTAAACAACATGCCGTGCCGCGTGAAAACATTGTAATTAAGCGCCAGACACTTAGTCATTATATCAACGTACCTCCTTCGGTCTGTTGTTGTGGTTCCAGACCATGTACACGCGTGTGTCTGTCACCTCTTGTGAAAATATTTTTATTTTTTTTTACAAAAATCCAACGAAGACAAGCTGACAGCTAATTGATTTGTAAACATTTATTCCGTCAGCATCTATGTACGTCCTTACACATGCGAACCAGTCCGAGCAGCAGTTTCCTCCTTTCATTTCCACATGTCAGTTTGGTAATCCTTCCTCGTTTTGAATATTAAAAACTCGCAATAAATCCAAGACGACCGACGAATAAGAGGTCATTTCGATTTCATTATCAACTAGGAGGATCAAACCACAATTAACTGGATCCAAGGATTATAATGACCACCAGCGCATATAGAAAGCTTGAGCTTGAGTGACATATTTTTTAATTAAATGCAACCGACACTATTTATTGTTTGAGAGGGGGTGGTGAGCCGAGGGGTAGGAGGACTCTATTTTGACCCCGAAAAGCCAATAACACTAGAAGTCTCTGCGGTGAGCCCGAGGAGGAGAGAGTATTTGCTTGGCCACATGAAAGACATACGGAACGACAGCCAAACGAGGCGATGTCGACAACGATGACAACACACAGCACAGTATAGAGCAGATAGAGATTCTGCTGTGTCGTAACGAGGTGCATAAAACCGCACATAAAATTGTGTTTCTGTCTAGAAAATAATGGGATATTTTTAGCCACAACATTCCCACCGCAAAGGAGGGAAAATAGTTTCTGTTTTGGGGTTGGGGCTGGAGCTGGCGCTGGTGTGTGGGTTTTTGAGAGTGCTGTGCACTTCTGGAGGTAAGTACATCATTTTTAGTGTCATCAGAGGGGGCGGCGAGCGAGAATGGTTGACCAGTGGCGTAGTTTGGTCGGAGGGGGAGAGCTAGTTATTTTTATGACTAAGGTCGCTTGTCAATTGCGAGGAATGTGACTGCAATCCAGAGAGGCCATTAATTCTTCCCAATTAAATGGTAGGTGAAACAATGAAAAGGGGTAGATTTACGAGGGGCAATAACTAGCTTTTGTAACTGATTGTACCGCTAACAGTCACAGCCAAATTAACAACCAAGACAAATGGACAGAGCTTCAGAAGGTTTCACGAAAGATTAGTGGGTTTTAGCAGCGACATACTTTTATGGAAGGCAAAGGCAGCCACATAGATTAACTAACAGCTCGAGTCAAGGATTAGGCTTTTAAACAAGGACAGATGCTGTTAACATCGTCCTTAAACTTTTTTTTTTAGTAACATTCACACTGAATCTTTGAAAGACATTTTCGCCAAAAGTTGATATGATTTATAGGCCGATCCCAGGGTTGCCTCTTGGTGAGGCCAAACTTAGACCAAATTTAGGACAAATCCTGTAAAAGCCTTGTGCAGTTCTTAAACATGACTGGCTTCAATTGCTGGGTCGTTGATATCAATTGTCATGGCCACTACCCACTACAAGGTGCCAAGGTCCCCTTGTGTGATGCTGGACCTCCCCGGACACTTCTACTAGAACAAAATAAAGCATGTGGCCTACTAGAGGAAGAGTTGATTGTTAACCCAGTCCACGTTTCCTTCTATTTATGCGCCCTATCAAGGATCTCCTAGAAAGCGGTTAGAGAAAAGGGTCCAAGCAAAACCAATTGGAGACAGGCTACTTTGACACTCAATGGAATGCCACTACCATACGATAAGAGACGTCGCGTTTGTGGGCCAATTACACGAGGTCGGATGGCATTACCAAGATGTTGCTACGAGTCTGGAGAGGAAAAGCAAGGCTAAATTGAGTGTGACACTTAAACACAACAGAATCATAACTTGACGGTGATGGCACGCGAGAACATTGCAAAGGCTGCCGAGCCCTTTAACAAGATCATTCAGTCCTACGAATACGAATGTTAGTTCGTAATCTATTTGCTTTTTACGAGTAAATATGAAGTCGAAATTCACGACCTCTTCATCGACTTTGAAGACGTTTGTGACAGTATTTATTGAGCTCTAGGCGGGCTCTTTACAAGACACAGTGTCATCAAGATGTGTCGTCTAAGCCTTTGCGGAGATCCAGGAAAGAGTAACCCCAGGAATCAAATCAACTGGGTTCAATTCACCAAATTGGTGAATTCGTCATATGCTTATGATTAATGCAACAAAATTCGTTTGGAAGAAAATAGATTTTAGCCGAAGTCGTTTAACAGACAGTGGTTAGCATAGCCTTGATGGACGGACATACTTTTAGCGGAGAGACATACCCTTAACACAGCTTCGGGGAGACATGCTTTTAAACTACAAAATTCAGCCTAAGACGTTCTCATTTGATTATAGTAAAACAAGACAAAGAATGCCATAAAGTAGACGAAAAAAAAACAAGTCTTACATAACAAATATTTGCCAAATATAGCTTTAACCCCTGATGGACCCACAGTTCTTTTTAAATGTTTTTAAGAAAAAGCCTTAGCATACGACTCACCAAAGTCAATTCAATCTCTTCTCTTGTCCAGAATAAGTGTGGCCATGTGTGCAGATTCACTCCCAACCAGCAATCGGTAAAAATAAGATCCGCCTCAAACCAATGTCCAGGAAGTAGTTCGAAAACACAATTGAAATTTTCACTCACATTTTACATTTTTTTCTACATGAAAAAACCTCGATAGAAACTATTTTTTCGAAATAATTAACACTTCACTTTTTACTTTTGAAGAATACATTTGAAAATAATTTAAACTTTTTTAATTAAAATCAAAAAATTAATAAAACAAACGCACTCAAGTAAAACCGACTCTAAGCTCACAAAATAGTTCGAAAACAGATCAGTTCGAAGGAGTTGGTGGTGAAAATAGATTACATCAAGATTGATGGTGAATATAAGCTAGAACAAAGACGAAAGTGTGGGAGTTGCTTGTTTGAAGTTAGCACAGAACTCCACCGCAGAAATTCACCACCAACGTCAAGAGGGGAAGCCTTTTTTTGTTAGCTCTCGTTTGCATGTTGGAAGGTGAAATTCGTCTTCGTTGCTCTGTAAGGTGAAAAGATCAAACTCCCACTGATGGGCAAAGCTCTCTTAGATTGGTATTGAACTTTCTCCTTTTTGAATCCCGTGGTGGGTATGTAGAGGGGAATGATTAGAAAGTGTGTGTATGAAGAGTACATTGTATTGTTCTCTCTATGATCTGAATGAATTTTGGTGAACTTATTCAATTGTCCTATGATGACTATAAAAAACTAAAAGCTTCTGGAAAAATCGATGTGAAAATCAAACTTTACTAAAATTCCTAGGAATCCTGACAGATTAACATGACGCAAATTAATTGAAGGTGTAGCCCTTGGAGAACACTTGGTGCTCAGATGATAGGTTAGATAAGCTGACTGTAGTGTGTACAGCCACTTTTACATTTTAAACCAAAAGGAGCAGGAGCTCACTAAGAAGCTGTGGAGCCTAGTGAGTTCGGCTGAATTTTCAAACATTCCTTGGAATGAGAGGGCATGGCAGCTGTACAGAAGATGAGGCATGAGGAATGAGTCTCCTCCTAATCCTCGCCCTGACACCTTCGTTTGAAGGGAGGCCCAATCTTCTGAGTTGCGTGCCTCTTAATGATACAGTGTCCTCCGATGACACCTAATATGCGGCCAAAATGAGACTTGTTTAGCTTTATTAGGTTGACGACTAATTACGAAAAAGCTTCAAATTATCGAGAGAACATTTTGAAAGGCTAGTAGCTCGCTACACTAATGAACCTTGACTTTAAAATCCTCATTTGAGCTCATTTAGATTGCCTGAACTCACGTTTGTGAACAGAAGTTTGCGACTTAAGACGCCTTCTGATCATCGCATTTTATCCAATTTTAAGCAGTTTTTTTCTGGAACTGCCTTTCCCATAATGACACATCGTAACATCTCCAAACACCTTATATTGCATTCAACTCCTAAGACTGGGTAGTTAGCTTGAGCTATTTGGCTTTTATCCTTCTAAATGGGAACTGTAGATCGTCTTTCCAAGTTCAGCTTCTTGACTGCAGCGCTTAGTCCTTTACCAGTAAGGCCACCGTACATGGAACTCTCTCACTTTGCAGCCATGCCATGAACCATGTACCTTTACCATTCCTATCCTGCTCTGCCAGAAATTGTAAACTCCTTCGATTGCGGACATCTTTATAGGAGTTTACTTCTCGTCTACATCAATGAGTCTGACCATCGCTCCAACATTACCTATTCAAAAGAGGTTATGTTACAATAAAGTGCAGCGTTAAAATAAGACTGAAACTGTGGTCGATGCCCAACTTAAGATCTACAGCAACATCTGTATAATTTTCCTGGAAACAAAACTCCTGCTACCCGCTAGTTTTACTCTCAATATCCCGTGCCTCCAACACTGTCCTTTTTGCATCCTTACAGCATATTTTTCAGCCACTTATCCACACTTGGTGCCAATAAATGTGCGGTGGTCCAAAACTAACCCTTTTTTCTATACTCCTACAGCAGACACAAAAAAGAAGAGAAAAAAACTTCCAACCACATTTTGTGTCTGCCGCGTGAATGGTGTCTGCACGTCATTTCATCGCACATCCTCCCTTTTTAGCTCCACATCCAGAGATAAAGCCACCAGAAGAGATTGCATTTCACACGCAGAATGACATCCACTCAATCGGCACGATGAGTGACACTCATATTCCGCCAATGTGACAATGCGACACACCGCCGCTCTGATGAGCTACTTAAGCTCTATCCATCTAGCAATAAACTTCATCAGCACTGGAACCATCGTAATTCGAAGTTTTTTTTATTTTATTTTTATGTCCAATTAATGTTTTTCTTGATGTGCACATCGTCGCTGTGGACTTGTGTTTGTTTGGAGAAGGAGGACATAGTTTATTGCTTCAGCCACGTCATCACAATCATTGACATGATAATCATGTATAGAGGGCGGCGGTAGGCGTGTAGGGAAGAAGAAGAAGAAGCATATGCCGCCGCACAAACAGAGGGACGACAGCGTTTCCGCGCGCTCCATTCAACCGATGATGGATATTGACAGAAGCCAAACAAAGGCGAATCATTGGCACGCGATGGAATGTGCGGTTACCCAAGGAATTGTGGCGTAGGAAAGGTTTGCTACTAAATAAGGTGTGGCAAGAGTGCACATAGTTTATCCATCACTTTGCTTGAAGACGTAAATTGTTGGGCGCGGTATTGCGACGTCAAAACCCTCTTCAACCGAGGTTTATCCTGCGGCAAGTTCGCCATGGAATTCATTCCGCTACTTAGCGAAAGTGACGGATTTAATTAAACTTCATTTGATGCCTTCGAGTGCTTACGCCCCGCGGAAACCAAAGCTAACGCGTATATCCTGTCAAACAATACCACCAGAGAGCGCACATCCAGTACCATCCGTCAAAATGAGCAATCAACAGACGTCCCTCGAGCCAGACCCGACACGCCCTCAACCCTTAAAGCTTATGAAAATATAATTTATATGTGTGAAGAGTCAATCGAATCCTTTTTGCCGCCAACGAAACGTACGTGTTGACTCATAATCATCATTAACGCGATGAGCATCCATCCGACATCAACATCTCATTACAATCAAAATTCAATCCCGTTAGAGGAGGGAATCTCCAAATCAATTTCAATTTTCACTCCTTGCACAAAACCCCTTCAACACACTGAATCAATCGAGTGAAAATCCTGTCAAACAGGGGATTCACTTCACCATCCTCACGTGTCAGAAGCACGTACTATAGACACACAAACGCGAGTGCTCCATCAACATCCCCCCCCCCCCCAAACAACATTGAGCAGCCATGACATGAATGAAGCTCTGGAACGTGTGTGCAATAATCGAATGTTATCGGATGTGTATGCGGCGCGGCGCAGATACAGAGCACAGCCACAGCACACACGTGATTAACGTGATCAATAAATGTAATAAAAAACGTTAACCTTCCAAGTGTACACAGCTGTGTGGTGGGTGTGGAGGTGCCAGAGCGACAACCTGGAGCATATGCATAAAAGTGCATAAACTTGGAGAAACATTTTCCTTTTACTTTGCTTTAAGAGGGATCCCCTTTTGGCAGTGGAGTGCTTAAAAAGTATGGGGTCAAACAGGGTTTGCGAATATTTCTTTCGTCTGAATATATGTCCTTCAAAACACCCTGTATCTTTAAGAAGTAATCACAATCGAACACAGAGAGAGTGGAGGTTACATTAAGTGAGCACACAGTCAACTGGGCACACAATCAACTGAGCACACAGTCAAATGCGCACACAATCTTTATGGGAGAATTTAGCGTACCTTCTTAAATGAACTTTTGAGCCATTTATCTGAAGTTCATGTCTCTGTCACGCTTCAACTGAGCACACAACCCACTGAGCACATAATCAAATGAGCACACAATTCTTATAAAAGAATTGAGCGTTCCTCTTTAGATGTTCTTAAAACTTTTGAACCATTTATCTGAGCATCTTGCTCCGTTTGTCATCTTTTCACGACTGAGTCACTGAACTTTATCACTGGTTCAGTGGAGATAACTTAAAACCTTAGTCAACCTCTAGGAGGGGGAAATAGGGGACGAACGATCAACAGAAATTAAGCTAAATAAAGTTGTGTAATGAACTAGATCACTTATTCACACAAAAAAAGAACTACATAGTTCCAAGTGAACGAGGTCGAGAGTAACAACTAGTTGTCTATGAGAGTAGAAAATTGCTTATTGGATGGAGGATACTCTTGAAAAATACGAGCAGTTCTTTGATGTACGAGTAGGTCAATGACTCAGTGAGTCGGTTTACTAATGAGTCGATTCTTTAGGAACACTGTTGTCCACAATCGGAATGGAAAACTGTTGCTACAGAGGAGTGATTTAAGAAAAAAACTCTTTTTATTCGGCTCAATAAGATAAGTGAGTCGAAATGAGTGAATCAATGAATCTACTCACTGATGAGACAACTTCAATTTTTAAAATAAAAACCACATTGCTGCTCACAATCGCAGAGAAAAGACCGCTTCAACAAAGGATTGCATAAAAAGGAAAAGGAGATAAGTGATTCCAAGTGAGTCAAAAGAAGTGAGTCAGTTCAAAGAAATCGATCATTACACCTACCCCTCGCAGTACCCACAGTCATTCGCATATGAACAACTCCCAATGAACCCACCACACACTCTGTGTATTTTTTTCCAATTCACATGTCCTTTTTGGAATTTCCTTTCATTCCTTTGTCTTTGATGTTCTGCATTGCAACGGATTACTACTCCTTGAGGTTAAAACGCGAACCCAAAGTGTAATACTTCATCGCTTTGAATTATGTGTGTGCACTTTGGGATGTGCAAGGATCTCCTCTTATTTCTTCGGTGTGGAATTTTAATGAGGAAATATTACTTGAAGGAAAAGGACCTTTTGTGAAGGATATTTCTCTGATTGTGTGCGGGGGTGGCGATACAGATTATGACGACGGTGGAACCAATTGTTAGAGAGAATGTGCATGTGCTTTGGTTGGGGGGAAACACACATTCTTGTTCTTGTATGTGCTTCCTTCGGCTTCGGGGGTCAAAAAGGATAATCAATCATTTTGAGTGGATGTTGGATTATTAATTGATGATTGGTGTGCGATTTCTTGCGGTCATGGGTGCGGTTGGGCGGCCGTATAAGTTAGACACGTGTTTTACCATAAGGATCACATAAAGGAAAACAGTTGTTAACATATCGCATGGAATGCAATTTATCATCGTTTATGGCAATTTGATGGGTGGAACGAGAGTCAGAAAAGGAGTGAAATTTAATTGTAGTGGAGGCCTCTTGGATTAGATGAATGTTAAGGGGGTTTTAAGGGAATGATAGTGAACGAAAAAGAAGGCAGATAAAGTGCATTGTGTTTTAAGAACAATGGGTAAAGTGATTATGAAGGAAAGGGTTCGATTCGGAAGAAACAAACCCAAGCCAGAGATGGAGCTTCAAGGAAATTAATACTTCCTCCTCCTCTCTAATGACATAACTTTGATGCACTTACGTACGTCTAACCAACGTACACTCCATTCACTGATTTATTTACTTTCCAAACTAGGTTAAAACGTATTAAGGACTCCCTCTCATTGCTGCGTTAAACCGCGTGTTTATCTGATCAATTAAAACTTGCTCTTCGCCCTCTAGCCTGCTGAGAGCGCACCTTCCTTTGAGTGGAAAAAAAAAAAAAAAACATTGAAAAACCATCCTACCGTATCTAAAGAGGACACTAGTTCCCCTGATCCTTTTTCCCTGTGAGATGATAAACTCACATCACATACTTATGCTCTCCGTTGTCAGGCTGCGTGCTCGTGACTGTGAGAAAATTGCAGTTTCAATTTTCCACGACCAACAAGGAATATGATAAACGTCGCTCTCCTGCCTGCCTGTCTGTGCATCCTTACCTATCTCTCATCCGTGGAATTTGAATTTAAACAACAACAACACAAAAAAAGAAGCAAGGACTTTCTGCTGTCTCTACACCTCTCCGTGTCAGCTTCATCGCACCAAATTGAATTTTAGTTAGAGGTTTTGTGTTGGCTCCTTGTGCTGCATGCATATCCTAGTTGTGAAAACTTATGTTTAGCATGAAGGAAGCAATCCTTGTGGGGGTAGTTTTTCAATTTTTATTACGTACACTGTCTGTCTGAGTTGTCTCCTTCTTGTCCGTCATATAGTTTTTCCCATTTTTCCCCAAATGAAAAGCAGGTGCTAACAAATAGACGCCCGACGTCGACGTCGACGGCATTAATAAGGAATAGAGCAAGTATACACACGTAGTGAGTGTCCTCGCGTTTGTTTGCTATATTTTCTCGGTTTGTTATGAATTTATGTTCTTTTCCAGGGATTGTCATAGTTTTTATTTATTTTTTTTATTGTCTAGTTATTATCCTGCTGGTTTTTTGATGATTATGTTTTATGACCACGTTTTTATTCCTCTGTTTTTTTTAATTATTACTGCCAGTGACAGGGGACACAATGAGATGAATGTGTTATCCGTTAAAATATAGAGAAAGAAAGAAAGTACCTGCTAGGCGCTAGAGGGAGTAGATATTCGTTTCAGTTAATTAGTTGCGCTTGATTGCGACAGAAAACAAGTGGATGCGGGGGGTTGCTTTCCTCAAAATGGGTGCTGTGACCCTAAACCGTTTGCTTTGTGACAGAAAGGGGAAGGTCAGGAGTTGAAGCGAAGAGCGACATCTAGTTAGCACCAAGGGAACGTATGTAAATGACAGTTTACTGGGTTTACACTTAGTAGACATTTGTGTTTTTAATGAAAGCACTGGCGACACATATTTGAGTTAAAGCCCAAAAGTTTAAATATTTTCGCCGCAGCGGAGGATAATGACGAGAACAAGGCAGCGATCCAAACGTTCAAATATCTACATTTAGAGGCAATCTACAGTTTGACTGATTGAACCTAGATTCAAAAGTGAAATGTTCGAGTTAAGTGACAGCAGAAACCAGCGACAAATGCTTCCCACACGACTGTACAGGATGACCAAATACCAATGATACTTTTTTCAAGTGTTGTGTTTCAGTGGCTGTCAAAGTTACAAATGTCATACAGCTGTCAAAACATTCAGTAAAAACGCAAGTTTTGGGGTTTGAATCATGAGACGAAATAGAGGACTAGACTAGTGAATGCAAAATAAAGAGCAAGGAAACACCTATAGGTAACACACGCTTAACTAACCTAGTATAAAGAGCGAACCACTACTTTTTCGTTATCAATATACCAAACCAGATGTCGACGGGATTTAAAACCAAAAACTGCGAAAGTCTAGTGGTCGATTGTAAGAAAATATGTAGACTCTTTCGAACCGACTCACTGAATGACTCAGTGAATGAGTTTGCTTAAAAGTGATCGCGCCCAAGGCTAGACTAATAACTTAGCAAAAATCTCAAGCCCACCAAGAACGTCATCCCCATTATTTTCTTAGCAACAAATTTTAAGTAAATTTACATATTTCCCAAAGAAGGAATCTATTTAGCACAAAGGAGAGAGAGAGCGCTTCTTCCACTCATTCACCTTGCCAGACAGACGAAAAATAAACAAAACTCCCAGAACTATCCCAAGAATTTCAAAATCCATCCAAGAGAGCACAAATCAACCCCCAACCCTTCTGGATAGCTGTTAATTTTATGTGCCGAGTTCAAGCTTCAAGCATTTCTGTGGAAATTTCTCGCGTGACTTCTTGCTATTAATTAAAAGTTTCTCTCTTTTGTATCCTTTTCTAGGATTCGTTTCGAAATTTATTGACTGTTTGCCCGAATATACATAACCTCACTGCGAAGTGTTATACAGATATTTTTTGTCTATAGGGCATAAACCCTACTAACTGTTAAAATAGAATTCATTTAGGAATAATTTCATTATCTCGATCTGTATCATCATTACCATACTGACCGGCGTTCAAATTTTATGACATTTTTTTTTCTGTTGCTGTCAGTCAGGTCAAGTCTCGAACGCACTGTTTCTACCTATACGAGTAGTAGTAATGTAATTAAGTCCCTTGTGACATACATATGTGAACAGTTGATTTATTACTGTGGCCATTTGATAACGTTTTGTGCGTTCTGACAGATAAATGTTTCTGAAAGTTATAACCTGTGAAACAGTCGAGAGGTCGATGATGGATTTCCCACATTAGGCTACCCCTTTTTCCCAGTCACAGTGCGTGCTGTGGTGTTTAGAGAGAAAATTTAAAATTTGATGGCAGGCTTCAAGGATTGTCGAGTGTTTTCCTAAACTATTTTTGTTTCGAATAGTTTTCTGTGAAAGTAGCAAAAGGATACTAATTCGCCTTTTTGGAATGAAGAAACTTTTCGCAGGGAAAATAGGAGGCATTAACTCAGCTTTTTTGAGGATAAAGTTTCGTCGAGAAGAAGTTTTGCTTTGTGGAAACGGAAATTAAAAGGAATAGATTTTGTTTTTGTGTTTGCTTACTATTTTCGGAGAAAGTTTTGTGCGCAATAAAGTTTTGAAAGGTGAACTGATTTAGTGGAGCTGAGATCCCCTCTCCCTCCCTCTGAAGGTATAAAGAAAGTTGATTTCATGTTGTTTTAATAGACATTTTTGACAAATCGGGTGTCAAGAAATGTGAAAGTTTTATGGGTTCAAGAACAAACTGATGGGTGTGTCTTGAAAGTTAAATTTAAGAAAATATTTGCTGTTGAAATTAGTTAGGGGTGGATGGAGAATATCTTTTAGTTTCATTTGAATACTGACTGTAGGTGAATGAAAAAAACGCTATACTAAGGCATTCATCATAGAGAAGAAGGTTAAAGCTTAAGACTAGTGACATCAATTCGCGTGTTAATGGTTTCCATCCTCGAGGCACTGTTCGGTGCCACTGTGGTTAGCCGAGATAGTAGTCCCTAAATCTTCCTGTCCGATAATGCTTACTTGAGCTCGTGTGTTCGAAGTGGTCAGAGTTGTTTCCGTCTTCCTGAATTGTTTGCGTATCCTATGATCCCTTATTCCGCGGAATTGTTTAGGTTTAGTGGAGGATTCTGTGTCGTTATTTTGCCAAGGGGTTCGCTTCTTAGTTACCTTTGATCCCAACTTACCCTCACTCTATCCTTCACTTCTAGTTTTTTTGTCTTTCATGAATTCTATCGCTTCTCCTTTCAATTAATCAACTATACCGCATTGTGTACCAGTAAGTCGCCTGAACTGACCCCGAAAAATAGCTTCTAACCTCAAACAAATTCAACACAATAGACATTCCGCAGTGAGAATTCTGTATGCAACTCAATGTCACCCACCAGCTTAACCCAATTAACGCAATGAAGTGTTGCAAATCCATTCAAATCGCCTTCCTCTCCGTGTACACCATCAATTAACACCGAAAACAAATCGTGTGAACAACATCCTCGTCCTCAAAATGAACAAGTATCCTGCAAAGCAGCTCTCCTATTCAACCCCCGAACGACACAAACACGACACGCTAACCTTGCGAAATTCTCATCTCATCCAACCAAAACGACGGACGCTAGACATTTTGGCATATTGCCTCCCATCAATCATCTCTGACCCGCCCGACATGCTACCACCAACTACTATAACTGCAACTGAACGCTAGAGCCAATTATACTATCAATCGAACATGTAAATTGGCCATTTGTTGTTGCTTTTGTTGGATCGTAATTACATTTTAATAAAAGAGAACACACAACAGAATAGAGAGCGAGAGCGAGAGTACAATGGAGGAGGAAAATAGGATCAATCAGCCCGCTAGGAGCCAGCTGTCGCGGCTGAATGCTTAACACCTTCTCAATCAAAAATCCATTCAACCGGAAGAAGTAAACATGGGCATTGGCCATGTATCCGTGTATCGCAAGAAGAATAGGGGAAATTATGAAAAATTTCATTTTCATATTTTTTGGGATAAAAATTCTCAGAGCAACATTTTTGGGGTAGAAAATTTGAAAATAATTTTCGACTGCACCGAGACGTGTCGGTTGGTTCGGATGGGATAATTGGAAATTATGTTGCACTCTTTCGTGAATTAGTTATGCTTTGTGCGCAAAATACCCTGCCTGTGGGAACAAAGGGGAAGCGGAAGGTCTCTAATGCCTATTTGAGAGGGTAAATTCGATTTGAAACAGAGGCTTAGCAAAGGAGCGGTATTTTAGACACTTTCCAGCAAATTCTGAAGAAATAGCCACAGACCACAAAAGGTGGGATCAACGTGGGAATACCTACATACCACAATCCATATGAGTACCACTTAATCTATGTGGACCGGGGAATTGTGGAGCTGACAAAATGGCTCTCTGAATGTTCTCAGGTCTAAACAGCATATGCGTCACAGATGAGAGAAGCACACCATCGATGGCAACAGCTCGTCCACCGTAGCACTGAAGGCTGCTCTGGCCCATGCTGAATAAAACAAGGTCCAACGGACTTCTGAAACACAAGAGAGGAACCCTCTCCAAAATCGTAATGACCCTCACCGGACAGTGGAAGGCATGCCTAAAGGCTGGGGATCCCCTACAATGACTTCCACAGAATCTGTAGAGATGAAGAATAAGAGAAGACCACTCGCACTCGCCAACATTAGGTGTACACCTATTTAACCATCTAAACGATCTCAGCAACTCCTGTACGGCTAAGATTTGCTCCTTTGCACTTAGGAGTAAATGGTTCCCACAGTAAGAGGGTGACATCGCCACATCTGCAGCACAATGGACCTATTCACATGACATGACCTTTAACTGATATTCACCAGCCAGTCGGATGGTATATCCTGTGTAAAGCGAACTAATTCTCGACAACATACTGAAGTCACAACAGCGACCCCTTGTTTTAAAATAAGGTTTGCGTATCCCTGTCTGGACCGTCTATACATCACAACTAAAGGTTCAAAATCTGAGACAATGTAGATCATATCCAACACATCTAAACTTAATAAATTTATCAATCAATTAGGAAATGATTCACCCAGAAAGCAACTAGTGTATTTCAACATGAACGCGAAAAAAAACTGTGAAGTGAGAACGAATACAAATATCAGATACAACTCTCTCTCCAGTCGAATTGGACACCACCCATGGAGAATAAATAACTGGAAATGCTACAAACAGTTCAAGGCAAACATAAGGCATCTGCGAGTAGGCCACAGACTCAGGCAATAAACTTAGTTTGAGGGACCAACTAAAGTAAGAAGGCCTCAAGGACTCTCAGGCAGTAAAGACGACAGGCAGGCTCTAAGGGCAGAGAATTAGAATTAGAAACCATTTAACGACTGAGAGCATATCAATGCTTTTTTATGGGGCCCCAGCATGGGCATCGTCTATTTGAAAAGTGGATTGGACACGCAATTTAGGCTCATTAAGAACCGCACCAGTGGATGCAATAAGGATGATTTCAGGCTTGATCTAGAAGAATTCTTTGTGAATATTCTAAAGTGAGCACAGAGCAAAAAGGACAGGAACGGAGTGGTATCGTCAAAGGTGGGACATCCAAACCAAGGGGCTGTAGAATTATATATTATATATATATATTATATATTATATATTCCTAGTGGTACTGAAAGGATACTCTATTTGTGTAGGTCAATGATGCTTTTGAGGCAGTTAAAGAGTAGACCTACTTATAGCTCTGTGGAAATCTGACGAAGAATTTGTTTTGACAAAGCAATTGGACTCAAAACTCCTAACTCGACGGACCAAATCAGTGCTCTATAGAACGCTCATCTTAGCAGCTCTGCTTTATGGCGCCAAGTGCTAGATGACAAGAAAGAAAACTGAGCAAATACTGAGCAATATTGAGCAAAAAATAGTACTTCGTTGGATATTAGGTTTGCGAAGAGGGAGAACGGGCTATGATGTGGACGTGGTCCAAAAAGACAAGATATGCTGATATACATGGACTTGCCGCATCGAGCCAATAGACACCAATGCTTCAATCTTTGAATCACAGGTTCAAGAAGGCGAAGAAGACCGAACCTCCGGATGCCAGACAACTTGGTCTTCGCAACTGGAAACAACAGGCTGCCCGGGACCGCAGAGGATAGAAGGCAGCCATGTCTCAGGCAGCGATTCTACAAGGATTGGGAAACCTTTATATATGTAAGTAAGCCTGGATGCCTCTGGGTGCGCCTCAGTAAGTTCAAGAACAAGTATGTCCTGCTTGTCGAAAACAGAGAGCATATTTTCAAGAAATATCAAAGCAGAACGTACCTAATCCAACCAAAATAATGAAGTCTATCAATGACCGAAAAAACAGATCAATAAAACTTAATGGCAACCTGCTGCCATGCATCCTAAATCGATAAACACCAAAGGCGGCGGCAACGCACTTCAATTACAGGATGTATCAGACGGCGGCGTAATTCCTTCCTACAGGCAAATAAAAGGAAACAATTTTTCAATTCCGCCGAGATACGCTTCTTCCATTAGGATTTCCCTTCTCCACCGCAACGCAACGCAACGCATCAAAGGGGATTGCTGCTCATCCTTCCGTTTGAAGATTGAATAAGGAACATAATTATAAATTTTCCCAATATGACAGGTAAATCCTAATAAATGGTGGCTCATGTATTTTTTCCCATGACTCTTGCTTAAATTGTTTGGAAAATCCTTTTTGTTTACTCTTCGGATCGGTCTTCCTTGATTGCATAATAGTACCTTGGTATGTGGTTGTGTTCCTTTTCATAACAGACGTTTCGTCCATCAAATGCAAAACGACATAAGGATGAGGGATACCCATTACCCATTACCCATCTCTCTGCGTTCTGCGTTTAATTGAACAAGTATCCCATCCGACGTTTCCTAGGATTGTGTACCTGTGTGCTACGGTAATAAGGTAATAATTCTCCGGGGATCTTCATTCCAGAGCATGGATTTGTGAGCAGAGTTTGAGAGAATTTTTCTGTTTCTTATCTCTCCGGCCAACTGGATTTCAAACAGATGGCCGGCCACCAGCAATGTGGTTTCGGCCCGAGGTTATATCCTCCCGGCAGGCAGGATGAAAACCACAGATGGCATGTCAAGCGAAACACGATGACGACGATAATGATGATGAGTTCCATTGCGGTTTTGTAGTTTTGCGCGGAGGAATGTTCTTTGATGGGATAGATAGAGATGGTGTAGGAGATTAGGTTTCCTTGGGTACTGCGTCTGCTTGGATGAACATGTTAACTATCGATCATGTTGGTCTAATGGCTCAAATTAGGAGAACAGGGGGACGCGCTTTATAAAACTAATTTCCGTCATCTTTTGTTGTTTTTTTAAAACAGAAAAGGTTAAGGTAAAAACACAGGAAACAAGTTTGAATTAGAGGTCAGGGTAATAATGGAATAATTGGGTGTTGCACAGCAGGTATGCTCCTAATTTTTTATGCTGATGTTTCACAAATTAGATCCTAGACCATTTTTGACAGTAAAAGACCATTAAAATTGTAAACTAGGCTTGAGGGTGATTTTTATCAGACGTTCAAGGACAATTTAGAAAGAGAAACGTTTTGTAGCAGCACCCTATGCAGTTACATGCGTCAAGAGTAGTTTATGGCTCTTTTAGACGACTGTGCCAATTAAAATTAGGAGTTGGGGTTAGAGTCTCAATCAAAAACAGAATTTAGACCACAAGGACTACCGAAAGTATTGACTTGATGCTAGCAGTATGACCGGCGCTTAATAGACAAGTAGACCTGGCGGACAACCCATTTATTGACGATCTTGAAATAGCGATAAAGTGGAGTCAGTGTTTAAAATAAGGCAGTGCTTCCCTTTGGCCGAAAGGAGTAAGCAAATCCTTTAAAAGCCACCAAAAAAGTGGACCTAAAATGGCCTAGAAGATGTCTTTACAAGGAATTTTCTTTCCTTATGAAGAGAGTTAAGAAACTTGTTCAATTTGAAGGATAAGATGGATGATATTTCCCTATGGAAGGATACGATGTGATTCAGGACTAAAAAAGAGAGTCATACAAATTGAAAGACATCTGGAAGAGGTTTGCGTTGAGCGGTTCCTGGATAGTCTACCAAGAGCATTACTAAGCAACTGCCTCAAGAATCATATTCTCATGTCAGAACACTGGATCGTACCTATTTGCTTTCTGGAGTAATTACAGGACACTGCGCCATAGGAAATGGAAAGCAAAGCCCAAGGATTCAGGCAGAAACTGAGGAGGCGAAGAGTAAATAGAGTTAGTCCAACACATGTTCAGCCACTGCTTTACAAGAACAACGCCTACGAATTCTAGGCTACAGCTTCTGGCACTGCAGAGGAAGCAGAGTCACGGATAATGAACCTACTTTCGTTAAAAAGCCCCAATTGATTTTTACGTGTCAGAATCAGAAAAATTGTACCCTCAGGGGCTTTCTTCTATTACGAGGTCTGGTCTGAGCCAGGAGAGACGAACAGGCGACTCAACCAATGGTGTCGCACAGTTGGTCTGTGTCGGAGGACGACATAAAAGCACAAGCAATTCTGGTGGTAATTGGAGGAATACCTTTTCGAAACCTTTCGATCTGGGTTAGGCTACGTACGGTGGTCCTACAGAGTGCCCACTAAATTCTACAATTCGGGGGAATGATATGCTGGAAGATGCAATCATCCTGTCTCATCCTGCAAAGTATTGGACAAATATGGCATGGCACAAAAGCACAGCATAGCAACGACTTCTTTGACTTCCATGGACTCACTTTGAGGCTTGCAAGAGCCTTGCTTACGCATACAAATCATGACTAAAGAAAGGTAGACATGAAACAAATGAAGTTTGAAGATGGAACCATTACTTATCGTCTCCGTACTTGGTGGATAAATGACATCACTCAACTAAAAGCCATCTGAATTAGAGAGAAAGTCTTGGAACGGTCCTAGACTAAAGGGCAGCTTCTGTACCATAGACTCATCCACTTTGAAATGCTCTCACTTAAGCTAGCTATTTCTAACAGATAATCACTGCCGAGTTACCAACCACAGCTCCCTCTAAACTACAAGATTCCCCCCAACGAATTACTAGAACATCTGTCTACTAAAGTTAATATTCTCTAGAACTATAAACGCCTCTGTTAAAAGTTGCAAATCAATCAAAACCAGTTGTTCTATGCAAATAAGCCCCGTGACTCTAAAACATCAACTGACCCTTACCAGATTGATGAACCTATTTTTACGACTTGGATACAGCAATAAAGATTTGCAATTAGTCATAGAGACTAACTTCCTATAGCTTGGTCATTCAACCGACTTTGAGACTGTGATCCACCTGTACGGCATCACGTCGCACCTAATTTCAAATCATAAAAATCGCTGCTAAATAAATAAACACCCGACCGCCGTTAAAGTCACTTGCCTCCTCGGTGGGGGCTCGTAAAGCCAAGGCAACAAATCAAATACTTTTTGGTAAATAAAACAATTTTTCTCTTCCCTCTCGTTGTGTTCCTAAATCACGCACAAGAGACTTGCAACAGTTGTTGTAGGTAGTAGCAGCACCCATACGCCCTTCCATCATCAATAATTCTCCCGAAATAGACTCCAAATGAAATCTGCTTAGGAAATTTTCTAAATAAATTTTCTTCTTCTGAAGGGGGGGATTCCCCCCACCGACTTCTAATAATTCATAATTTCTATCGCATCTGCGGGATAACGATGAGAATGAGAGATGGCCGTGCCTCCGCGTGCTTGGAGTGCGTAAATCAAATGTGCTCCCCCTGTTTTTTTTTTGGTCTGTGTGTGCATTTTGTGGTCCTTTTTACAGCATTTACACGCCACTTTAGTCCAAATTTTGTATCAATTTTCATAAATCAGAAAGAAAAACAAAATCCACTCGAACTCCTTTCAATCGAAGAGGGACAACACAATGTGTTGGTTTGTCTCTCTATGGCATTGCCATATATGTTTGTTTTGGCTTTCCCCATAAACAGTTAAACTGTCAACTGAATGTTTTTGTCATTTAATCCTTTCCTTTTGTCCTTCTCTGTGCCCTTCGGGGACTCTCTTGCATCGCAAGTAAGAAATCATTCAACATTTAAGAAGAGTTTGTGTATTTTTTTGGGAAACATTTTGTCGGCTGTAAATTATATTTGAAATGTCAAATCCGATATAACAGACAATAAACAATTTTTCTTCTTCAAATCTCTACTCCGAAAGGGGTTCCTGTGGAGAGTGAGAGCAAAAACCAAAGACGGGCGAGAAATTAGACACCCAATTAAGATGTTGGAGACATCAAATGGAAACAAGATTTCCAGAGTTTAATTGCCACCGGAATGGCTGGTGGTTATGATAGATATCTTAAACCTTGATGGGGATTTATTACACAGTTTTTTTTTTATTTTGAGATGAATTACAGCAATTAAAGCGACAAGACAATGTTGTTGTTAGACGGCGCGCGGCGCGATGAATGGGTTTTAATGAAAACGCATTTAAGGGATTTAATTTTAAAACACACACCTGGGAATCGCATGCGAAGATTTATGGGCAACAATTGTAAATAAATAAAGTACTCACTTAATAATGATTATATGGTGTAAGGAGGAATTGTTTGGGCACTCACCTGGAAAGAAAAAAAGAGAGTATACATCAGTAAAAGAAGATACAAATTTAATTTAATATAAATTTTCAATTTTAAGAACTAAACCATCATTTGGAAGAAAGCAGAAGGTGCAAGTTCATTTATTGTACACGGTTGATGTCCAAACTGACTGGGGAGAGTTGTATGTGATTCTTTTGCATTCGTTCTTAATTCACAGTATTTGCTTTGCGGTCGAATTCGACATTTTGTGGGGCAATTCAAAGAGAAACTTGTCTGCCTGGGTCATCGGTTCATCATCCACCTCCTCTGGGTGCTAAGACGTACCAACATAGAAGGAAACAAGCCATTTGAGACCAGGTTTTGCCCTTGCTAATTCCCTAACGAAGACAGTAGAGAGTCCATTAAAGACCTTCGAGAATACTAATTTCACTCATTTTCTGTTTAACGTCAATAATACAGTGCAAGGGGTGCGAAATTGTGTCATTTCAAAGCAAATAATGGGTAATTCATTTAGAGGTACTTTTTTGAAAAGTAAAAAAGTTATTAAAACTTTAAGTTACTTTAGGTTATTTTTCTTATCAGTCAAAAGAACCATTTTTGACATTTACTTAAAAAATATTACTTTTTTCAAATGTTCACAAAAACTGCGGTTAACATGGTCTATTCAAAAGGTGCAATTTTCGATGAGGCTTCCGACCTTTTCGTGTGATATTTGACGAGTAACGCGGCTAATGTTGGCTTCCGATTCCGCGATCATACCCGACTTATCTATCTAGATTTTGGACTTTAATTAGCCTGAAGGAAAAGAGTCTAGAGTCGTGATTATTACATAATGAAGGCGGCCTATACAACGCCCTGAAGCGCGAAATGAAAGCGATGATTTCCTGAGCTGTGTGGCAAGTAGCGCCGTCTTGTTGTTACCAAATATCCTAAAGCTGAAAATAAGCCAAGTAGTTGAATATAAGCCAAGCTGTTGAGAGTGGAGCCGAATCGATTCATCGTCATAGCGTACACTCTCAGCTACTGCTCCAATATCTTCTCCACGACACTCTGGATGTGGTCTATTTGCTCACCTATTGCCTCATAATGAAAATTAGATTTTAAAATCTTCAATGGTAAAGCGAATCATGTTTACGGTAGGGTAGGTCGTTATGTAGACTATAAGTTGCTCTAAGTTGCACGAAACCTATTCCTCATAGAATGCTGATTCTCATAATACAGTTGAATAATTTGTGGACATTGTACCGGAAGAAGTCTTTTCATAATGAAATGTCAAAAAATATTAAATAAATTTTATGAAAAATTGACAAGGTTCATGCGTCATGTTTCAAAAAATTCAGAGACAAAAAAGTACCTCTAAATGAATCAGCCTTTATAACTTGCATAGAACACAAGTACTTGGAAAAAGAACCCGTGCAGGGTTGGTGCGACTAGACAATGCATTGGCTCACCACTTCCTGTAGAAATTTCCTGCCCCTGATAGGGTACTACATAGTACATTGCCAACCTAGGGGAGATGGTGGAGACAGCCATGGAGACACCAAATATCACAGAGTGGAATTGACTTTCTGCTTTTCCCTTACTTCCATAGGTTGACTGCCGATCTGTATTAGACTTATGACTTCAAAATAAATGAGATTTATTTGTTTTGAACCTGAAGTCACTGCTAGATTCGTATGGCTCCAATGAATGCATTGCGCATCCCTACACAGTTGACAGCAACATGCGTAGAAGGGAACAAGACAGCAGATAAATCGTTGGCTAGAGAGGATTTAGCCCATGCATTGGTTCCTAAAGAATAGACCCCAATGACTGTCTGGTGACTGTGTCATAGTTCAGAGCTTCGATGATGATATATCAGTTCTGTTGAAGGGACGATAAGTCCTCCCAATACGTTCTCTATGACCACTGGTTAAGAAGACACAAGGAAACATAAAGCGGAGTTAATAGGCCTTACTACTAAGGACATATCATCACCAGAACAACCCCACAACTGACGGGAAAGGAGCTTCTTATAAGGACAAAACTTCTGTCAGGGTTTTGTATGCAACAACTGAGAGACTCTGCTCAATGGTAAGCCTGATGAAGTGCATGCTTTTGCGAAGAAAGATCATACAACTCGCAACAAAATCACCTCCGTTGGTCAACTTTAAACCTCTTAATAGTGCGTCTCCATTGCTAGACACAAAATCCATTCCTAGAACCCCCCCTAAACCCCTGAGCATTACACCAATTAATCCGTGTCTACAAATCTTCAGACAAATTACAAAATCCAATCTTAACCGAAAATTGAAAATTATAAGCCAACAGGAGCGCTGATTCCATTACACTAAATGCCACCACCACCTATTCTCCCTACACAGGATATTATCATCCTCCAAATGGACTTGGTCTTCCCCCAGACATGTTCTGGGTAGGCCCTCTTCCTTCCTTTTTCACCTTTTCTCCCTTATTTTTTGCGACTTCCTTTTCACGGAGGTCGCACTTCATAATGTACCATCTAGACTTGTTGTAATTAACGACCACAGGATCTATAGAGGCAGTAGAATAAGGATACTCTCTCTCTTGAACTTCCACGAAATTCATTGAGTCCTGTGTTTCAATTTTTGCCTTTCCTTTAATTATTATCCGGCGGCGGGGATAATAAATTTTCATTTCAAGTGGCTGTGTGGCGTAACTTGAAGAAATTTTTTCTCTTTTTGCGTTAGAAGGACGATGAAAAGGAAGAATACTGTTTATTTTTAGCAAGGATGCCAGTTTGTTTATTTAGGCTCGAGATGCTTATGACATCTCTCTGCACTGATGAATGTACCAGAACAAGTTGTTTCTCCTTTTTCCACAGGACAACAAATGTTTATTCAAACACCCGGAATTTTGTGCCGTTGTCACTTGGAATTGGTCAACCAGGCGATGATATAAAACGAGAGGCCATGTTGACTGTTGACTGTGCTCCACTTTGGTTAGAATAACAAACAACAGAATGATGATAATTTTAGCAACACAATATGCAGACAAACGAGATGACGATGAGTAGACGAAGGACGATGAGAGATAATTTTGACATTTCACCAGACACAGCCACTTGGACTTGGTCTCTGGTTGCGTTATTGTTTTGAAAACCTCCTCGGGATTCGTGTGGCCTCTGTGGTGATAGATTTAACACAATCGAGAGGCGGCGGCGGCGGCTTGGGAAATGGTTTTGTATCTATGCTGAGACGAGACTACTGTTTTGAGTACTTTTGCAGACGAGTATAAAATTCGTGGAAATTCAATTAGCTACTGCAACGTCGACAGGGGAAATTTCTGTTTCTAATGTTTATCTGGAGTTGTGGTTGGGATTAAAGACACAAAGGATGGGAGGTGATGACAGTAAACGGAAGCTGGAAACACTGTTGTGGGCTATAGGAACAAGTAAGCCGTTTGTTTGGAAACAGAATCCTGAAATTGAACACCAAAATGCAAATAGAAGCCAAGTGATGTAATGTTTTTTTTTTTGATGAACAACAGTCACAAGGATTGAAGAGAAAATTAATAAGGACAAGCTGGAGGACAATGGAGAACTCTCGCTGCTCCATCAAAGTCGACAGGAACATCACCGAACTGTCCCATGTCAGGGAAGGTCTTGGACAAGGTGACACGCTATCATGCGATCTCACAAGCCAACTCTGGAGACATACTCAAGTCTGTACAACTACCAGCTTTCACCGAAAGCATAGACGGAAGAACTCAGCGGGCCGTCAGTGGGCACTTGCGAGCATTGAGATCGGGGCAGCAAGGACAGATTAAGCGGCCAAGGAAAGCAAGGAAAAATATACCTTGTCTACAAAAAGGACGTCTTAGACAGAATGCAACAACAGACAGCTAAAATTTCTAGGCTGTAAAGGACTTTGTCTGCCTAGTAGGCTCTATGGTGAGCTCCGCGATCGACACCAGTGGGGGAGATCAAAGGAAGTATCACTCTTGCCAATCGGTGGTCCTATAGGCTAAGAAGGCAATTGGGTAACAAATCCTGCAGTCTTGCTGTATCGCATAGATGCATGAGGATGCCTTTGGCTATTTTGAGAGGAGAGTTCTTCGAGTGACCTTTGGTCTTATCTGCATAGAAGGTCCCATAGAAGGTCTGTATAGACAGTGAGTGGAGAAGAAAATACGGCCTATAGAAGGACATCGACATGGCAAGAAGAATTCGCATACAGCGACTAAGATGCTTGGGTTATGTAGAGCGGATGGAGCCCAACTTTTCAGCTAAACTAGGTCTTCGCATCCACCTCAGATGGACGTGACTGTAGAGGACGAAGGTGACGCAAACAAGCGGAGTGGGACCTCAACCAACTCGGTGTGTGCAACTGGATGATGCTGGCCAGAGAGGTTTGTTGGTTGACGCCTAGATCCGAGCCAGACTGTACCGCCACTTAAGTAAGGAAGTAAGAAAGACAAGTGAGTGATTAGGCTACCACTTTGTGGATCTGATCGGCAGTATGGGAAACAGTGCTTTAGGCATGGAATGGAACAGATCAGAAGGCAACCTTTTACTGACGTTCTGAAAGTAGAAACTTCTCCATCAACATCAGACGGTTGGCATCCCGATGACCTCTACTGCCTTAGAATACGATTTACCCCGATGTTCACTGAAAAATTCTTCAAAATTTGTCAACCCTAAGTACATCCTGGGAAACGAAAATTTCCCTCACCCGTATTTAATTGAATTTATCCTGAATATTGTGTCTGTCATCTATCACGTCACATATTGCCATCAACGCCTATATTGCATAAATCTCTCTGCCTCTCTGCCCTTCTCCTTGGAAACATCCCTGGCATTTTTACTTGTTTAAATTGAATAAAAGTCAAAATAGATAATAATCCTTTTGATATCCTTTTAAAAAAAATTCTCACCGACGTACGACCCTTATCCCGCATGACGTCATAAATAAAAGACGCAACCCCTTTTAGAATAAAAAAGACCAACAACAACGACAACAAACAGATTCTTCTCATTGTTTACGAATCCATTGATTTGCCGTTCAGTAATTTATAAAAAAATAGCTAGGAACGTTTCTCCCGAGTAATTAACTCTAAGAGTGGAATGCAGTTCGGATGATAAATGATCCCACCGAGGGTCCTTCGTGGATCAATGGAATCCAATAATCAAATGAAGTTGTCTGCTTGGAATAGAGGGTACATATTTATTTTTTACTGACAGCACACGATCCCGCATCTATTCATCTTATGTCAATAGGAATTTGTGAAGACAGACAACCGAACGAGTTCCCTGACAATCTGTCTATCACTTGACCCTTAAGTCGGTCGTCTTTATGTCTAGCACCGAGGCCTAATTACTCATTGCAACTTGCTCCAATTATTTTTCGAAGAAGTTGGATCGCTCACAGAGTGATCTCTCAAATGTATCTGTGTGTGCGTCTTTGATCTGTCAGTTGAGATTATGGAAAGATAATTTGTGGATATGCTGTTTAACATAATAATAAATTAATCAAATCTTTTAAGACTCAATGTCGGACGATGACAGGCGCGAGAGAGAGGCGGAGATTTATGTTCCATAGGGGTGGACGTATTCTACTCGAACAAAGAGATGATTTAGGAGCAACAGTCGGAGGTAAGAATCGGATTGGAGATCTCAATTTGGAGTTTGGTTCTTTGACAGTTGTGGGAGCAGTGGTGTACAAAATAAAGACTCATCCAAGCAAGGTAGTACCTGGAGCTCAGTACCAGCACATAAGCGCAAACAAGGCGGATTCTCTCTAGAAACGACGCTGCAAAAACAGGAAGCAGCTGGCTACCTATTGATTGGTATCGCTACCGACGATGGTTCGTTGGTTTCTTGTCAGGCAAACCACATCATGCAAGTGGAATCTAAAACCGAGGCCCGGCTGTTAGAAGAGGTATCAATCACAAAGTCCACCGGTGTTCAACGAAACACAGAGGACGGGCGAAGAAAAGATGGAGGCTAAAGACCCTTTAACACTCACAGAGAAGGATAAGCTACTGATGAAAGAGCATTGGAAATTTGTAGCTAGATTTGAGAGCAAAGACAACCCAGACAGTGGCGATCAGCAACAGACTAAGAATGAGGCCACATGCTCAGCTACACCCAACCAAAAGAAAGAAGCGATAAGGACCAGGAGTGAAAGTATAAAGCCACTTTATTCTCGCCTAGATTAGTCCCTGCCAAACCCGAATCGGGCAGTACCACAGCATCACCTGCTTTTAGCATGCAGACTGTCAAAAGGTTGCGCTCCGAGGAGGTCCAGGGAGCACTGAAACAGCTGAAACCCTCAGTCAGTTGCAACTCTCCTCTGGTGGACCTACAGGCAGTCATTATCGACATGTCTGACCTTGATGGAAAGATCATAAACGACGGATGGCTTAAGATCGAGGCAAAGTGAGGAGAGAGACGACAGAACTGACTTTCACGTGGCTAAATGCCAAACTTTGACCTTGTGAACAAAGTGGGAGCCTGCTGAAGCACTGTATCCTTCTAATATCATTCT
The DNA here is from genome assembly GCA_949716465.1 of Chalcosyrphus nemorum. Classification (NCBI taxonomy): domain Eukaryota; kingdom Metazoa; phylum Arthropoda; class Insecta; order Diptera; family Syrphidae; genus Chalcosyrphus; species Chalcosyrphus nemorum. The sequence goes on along the minus strand of OX454334.1, from coordinate 58,336,888 downwards.
AATGAGCACCATACAAGTCTCAATAAAAGAAGACGTTCCCTAGTCCCACAATAATCACTTATGTCTTTGAATTTAAGAGCAGCCAGCAGTGGTCCGGTCCATATCCCTTATGAGTTTGCACACAGTCACACTGGTCACTGGTCATTTGTCCGTGTCCCTTCTTCAACATCCCGAATCTAATCAACTTAATGCAAAGCAATAATTTCCCTGAGAGTAAAACGGCGTCACCTAATGCCTCCCTAGACGGCAGCTAGCATCACTCATTCATGCAATTTTAATCACCATCATTTACTTAATTAATTGATGATACCCTCTAGTAGCCGTGGTCTGGTCCTACCATCACATCATCCACATTGCCTTCCAAGTCTTCTTCAATAAACTCAGCAGAAAAAAAGGTCAACAGTAATCAACAAACATCCGCACACTTCAATCGCGTGTCCAAGTCTCAATTCCCACAGACAACACACACTCTCCCGATCCAAAGATATCCTTTGGCCCTTCGAAAATGTGCGGTAGCCCGCACACTAATTGCTAAATCAACTGCCAATCAAACTGAAAAAGTGATGTGGGCGCCAATGGTCAGTCGGTTTGACCATCTAATCCACTCTCCCCCTGCCCGACGGTCAGCTAAAATAAATTTCCAATTTGCTGATGGATTTGTTTCTTCCCGTCGCTCTATGCACACATCACCACCAGGAATTTGACATGTGGATAGAGGTCCATGATAGTCGTGACCAATTGACCAAAGAATCACTCCATTAGGAGCAGGAACGAAAAAAGGGACATCATTATTAAGTCTCGGCTAGCTCACTCTCTCTCTCTGCTCATAACAATCGATTTGTTGATTCAAGGCCAAGGAGGAAGTTCGTCTTCTTCTTCTGTCAAGGACTCGGAACGAAACGTTTTTATCTATCTGCTGCCCTCCTTTGGGATTAATTTCAAAGTCCATTCATTTAATGAAGTCGATCTCTTCCTTTTCTAGGTTCTCCCCAGTTAGTTCCTGGTTTTGCCCTTTTTTCCCATTTGATGATGAGAATTTCATTTCATAGAGAGTTTTTCGGTTTATTTTTGGACGGAGCATAGCAAAACAAGTAAAAAAAAGTAGAATCCTTCTGTGGGAATGACTTTAACGAATGTTTTGTGTCCCTTTGGGGGATTCGTTGACAAGGTGGGAATCACCGATGAGGATTTGTACTTCAAATGACATCGAATACCGATGAAATGAGTATGATTTGTGTTTTTGTATAGTTTGGAGTGTTTATTTTTGTACGAAAAAGGGTTTTTTCTCTTCTCGGGCAAGGATACAGGGATAATGATGTGTGAACTTCTCACGGTTTATGGTTTTAAAGTGGTCTTCTGTTAGTGGTACTTTGGGAAGGGTGTGAACTATTTTTATGAATCGCCTCAAGAGGTACTTGAGTTGGAATATCCCATCGGATAAAGGGATTTTAGGTACTGGACTTCTGTTGCTGTCAGTCAGGAAGGAGATGTACCTTCTGGAATGAGTAAATATTGAGTGAAACTAGAAGCTAAGGAGCTAAGCCTTGTTTGTCGTCCCAAGCTGAGTTGTTTCTCTGAGAAAAAGTAAGATTCAGACCCGAGGAGGGACTCACGCTGAAATCAATGGACTAAGAGGAGAACACGACTTGGATATGACAGGTTCTAGCTGGGCAAACTTCGTCAAAACTATTGATTGTGCCCGTGAGAAAATCGAAAGGGTTCGTGTTGGCACACATTCTTAGAAATATACGACTATCCTTAGGCAACTAAGACTATCGTAAGGCAACTACGACTATCGGTAGGGAGCAACGACTATCGTTAGACGAATACGACTATCGTAAGGCGATTTTGACTTGCGAATGCCAACTACGACTTGCGAAAGGCAACTACGACTTTCGAAAGCAAATTACAACTATCGTAAGGCAACTACGACTATCAAAAGGCAACTACGACTATCGTAAGGCAACTACGACTATCGTTAGGGAGCTACGACTATCGTTAGACAGCTGCAACTTTCGTAAGGCAATTAGGACTATCGTAAGGCAACTACGACTGTCGAAAGGCAGCTACGACTATCGTTTCCAAGGCCACTACGACTAAGTGATCGCCGAAGGCTTATGCAGATGATCGTCTAGCTATTCGTTATGATCGGGTACTGACTTTATCAGTCAACATTGCTGAGGATTGCTAAGTTTTGGTAAACTATTTCAAACGCTTTTCGATTAACAAAGCGATCTCCAGCAATAGAGGGCAAACTGTCTGATCGCTCAGTATCGATCGCCGTTGTAAATCCTGCTGCACAAAGGAAAGTCAAACCTTTTGTCAAATTTGTGCAAATTTTCGAGTCCGATCAAAATCGGGGCAACTATCTACACTTCCTGGAACAAATTAGGGTCCATGTTCGCCGACATCTGGCGAGACTTTTATCACAAAATTTGTCAATTACACACTTTTCCCGATGACAAAAGATAGGAAACTCCCACCAATTGCCAGGTCCCTAATTGTCTAACAAAAAGGACATCACTTTCACCAAAGGGTAAACAAAAAAAAGGATCAAAAGAAAGAAAAACACAAAATTTTCCAACTCGTCGCTCCTATTCATCCATCAACCGAGTGTGGTCAATAAATCTCGTTACCAACGATTGATTTTTACTCCTGATTGACCCAAACACAAAAAGGGACACCGGTTGGACAAAAAAAAAAAAGAAAGGACATCCAAATTGAATTCCATTAATCCGCAGTAGAGTACACACAATCAAATGGAATCCTATTATCGTTGACAGTCGTCGCTGCAATGCATTTTCCTAATTCTCCGCGCTCTAAACAAATCAAAATCGGAGTTTAAAAATGAGGAATTCCAAAGGACGACATACACACGATAAAAATCCAATTTAATGCGAAGGAAAAATAGAGCACACACTCACCAGAGAGATAAAGCATTCAAACAAAAGGAAAAAAAAAGAGAAAAGGACAAACTGAAACAGCCGGACAACTTTTGCCATTTATTGCACATGCGAGGCTATAAAACTTCCGCACACAAAAACGGGACAACGGACACTCCTTGAACGACGGACAATATACTACCGCTGTTGCTAGTGGCGCTCTGCTGTTCCTCCTATGGGGGTGGGTGTGTGCTGTATGCAGGCAGGATGACGAGCACTATTTTATGTAAGTGTAGAAGAAATTAAATCATAAAAATCATTTAGGCTGCCAGTAATTGTAGTAATAGTCCTTTTCCACTATCAGTTTGACCCATACAGCCACCACTGGACACATCCTCTAACCTAGATTTTATTTCCGCCTCCACTCCTGTGTAGGTACTTTGTTAGTAGGAGACATACACACACACAGTCCTGCCGGATATATCCCATAGAATTGACACACAATGAATGAGATTGGTATAAGGATAACAACCACACCACGCAGGCTAGAGAGATGTAATAAAACCAAGAGAGGGTGGATCGTTTTTGTATAGAAGAAACACCAAATTCATTTTACACCTCATCAAGGAGCAACTGAAGGAGAACAATGGAACCTCAAAGTCTGTCCGGTGGAAATGATTGTCCAAAAAAAAAAAAAATAAAAGCAAGATGATGACAGTTGGTCGTTTAATGTCTTACTTTGTTGCGCGCATCCTGGGCAGGATATTACCAACTAATTGTAGTGTGAGTGAATGGACAGTAAAAGGAATTAAATTGGAAGGGCAAATGTACCCGAAATTATAGCGAGAATCCGCCGCCGGTATTGCTCTTTGTTTTTGGATCATAAAGGACGAAAATCTTTGTGTACATTCTAGGGCGGATGCGGCCTCGGAATAGAGAGGAATATACCTAGGTGGGGAAATAGGTTTTAATGGATAGCAGCAGATCTATTGTTGGTTGATCCTATCAACAAATTTGAGAATGATTGTGCCTAAGGCTTTAGGAATGAAGATTGGAGAAGTAAGGGAAGGAGAGATACATATCTCAGGTTTCAGAGAAGAAGGACACAAAAGAGAAGCTACCCTTTCCTAGATAGAAGAATCTTGTGAGCAATCAAGTAGTGCGAGCAAAATAGCAGACTTTCTTCTCGCTTCTTAGAGCTATTCAATACTGATTCAAATGCCTGCCTCTAGTTCCCGTGTTGAAGCTGATTGAATGCTTGGAATGTCGTCTAGAAAGCATCCTTTCAACTTCAATTTGGAGATCAAAGAGATGTCACACGGAGTCAAATCAGGTGAATACGGCGGTTGGCTGTCCACACTCCCATTTCAAGTTTGGCTCACATTTTGAGGCCTCAAAGACGTCTCTGGAATGCCAGACTCTCTTCTCAACGTCTGTGGAACAAAATTTTGGACGGAATTGCTGAAATCCTCGTGAAGAATTGTTCCAACAGTCTCTTTGTTGATGTTTTAGGCCTCTTCCCTCTCAGTGTGGTATTATGCAACAAATTCACGCACTTTTTGGATCATTTCAAACCTCCGAACTGAAATAGACCTTCCTATGTGTATGTCATCCTCCAGCGTCTCTCAAAACGTTTATGTCACTCAAAAACAACCGTCCTACTCAAACAATCAATCACTGTACACTTGTTGCAATCCTGAAGGATTTTAACCAAGTTTTGTGAGGAATATTGTTTATTGTTAAATGTCAACCAAATGTCATAAAATTGTGACAGATAGTGAGGAAAGATTCAAGCCAAAAGGTGGCGCTTTGGTTGCAGAGACATGGTTCGTGTCCGGGATATATTTTGCCCCCACTGTGTGTTTATATGAGAAATCTCCAAGATTTTAAGAAGACAAAGAAAAATGACAGAAAAAGCGACAACAAAGGAAACATTTTACGCAATAGAGGTTATGTGTCATCAACTGTGTGGCATGTGGAGCTGTTGCACCGCCATGGCATCAATTTTTGGGCCAAAAAAGTCAGACAATATTTGAGAACAAAATTTAGCCCAAGGATACCCAGGGATGGAGAGGTTCTTCTCCTAGTTTTCGTGAATTCTCTGAGCAACAGATGCAACAGTTCTGTTTGTGTACTTTCTCAGAGAAATGGAAAGGAGTCTAACCACAATTTCGGGTAACAAATCATGATCCTGTTCATTAATTTCCAGCTCCCAATCAGCGAAAGCCAGAAGGTGCTTCAATTCTTGCGCTAACTGGACCTTATAAGGATGTAAGTTAAGATCTTTATATAAAATGCGTTGCAAGGTGGTTGCCAATTCCTATGATCGTCTCGAGGTGGACCCCTCTGGGTTTGCAGTCACACTCCCAGCTGTGGCGTCGATATTTTGAGCTGTCCTTCCTGTACGAACACGAGTCGGAGTCTGTACATCACTAACCTCTCTGAGGCGTTCAAATTCATGGAATAAATGTACTATATCTGGGCAAGAAGGAGTTTAGTGGTGTCTTAGAGCTGTACGAACTCCTTGTCGTAGTGAATTTTGAAAGAACAATTTTGACTGACGTCCATCAGACTCATTGGAACTTCTCTCCCATGGATCTGAACTAGAATCTCCTAGGACTCTTTCCCTTCTACTCAAATAACTATAAGGCTGATAAGCTTCTGATACCTTTGGCTACAAATCTAAGTCGAACACAGAAACTCTTTTAAGTTTTTACCCAAATTTATTCAGAAACTCCAACTCCCACCTCGTTACTCACTTCCTAAAAGCCTCCCTCCACTGCTACACCCTAAAACTACACTTAATTTAAACAAATTACTCCGCCTTATCATCCGGATGAGGAGCATAAATCAAAACCTAAAATCCACTTTCAACAAATTCATGCAAGAGAACCAAAGAACCCACACCGAAAAAGTGCACACTACCCAAACTGAACCTGTTCACGAAATTTAATAAATCTTCTCCCACCTGACAGACGGAGCTCTGAGGGGTTCCCTATATTCCTCTCTGATTTTCGCCGCTAGATTGTCTAAAAGCACAGACGTGCAAGGGCGCAAAGTTAGCACCCCTAAACCGCCAACCAAATGACTTAAGCGTAACAGTCATTAAACGAAAACCCATCAAAGACCGACCAAGCAATTAAGTGGACGCTCCTTGCCAAGGGAATGTGTTACCTTCAACCGAAGAGAGGAGGCTTTCTCCCGTCCAATGGGTGACCACTCTAAATTGCATGAAATTAACGTTAGAGATTGCGCCGCCGCCTCCACCCACTTAAACACCGTCACTGGAAAATCTGCTTAATGCCACTATGTCACGATATCACAATTCTCTTTCATGCTGTCGTCCTTAATTCTGTTTTTATTTTGTCCATGTGAAGAATGGAACATTAAATCCAAACTATACACAACGTCTTCTTGGTCATGGCCAAAAAAAAAAAAAAAATAGGTAAACATTTACTTAACCAAAACCATTAGGGTGCCCCATATACGAGGAAGATGGGTGCGAGGAGGTTGTCGTGGTGTCTATATCCTGGTGAAAGTGAAAAGGAAGAAAAAAAAACCTATAAATGCCGAGGATAAGCGGAAAAAATCTCTTCTCGAAAAACAGAGAAAACTCATAAAAGACGTGAACAATGATGAAGAAGAAGAAGAAGGCGAATAGGAAGAAGGAAAAGTGAATCTCTGCTAAGAGGTTTTTCGTGTGTGTCCTCGTCCTTTTTTTTTTTGGAAAGAGGGTATTTGTAGTAAAGATTTTAGTTAAGTGAATATTTGGCGAATTGTTGACAATGTGTCAAGTTATAGTTTATGGTTAGTCGAAGATTTTAGCACTTGCTTTCTTCGGGTGCAAGGTCGAATGGGATTTTATTGATTTTCTCTTCTTGGTTTTCCACCAAGAGAACGCAGCTTGTGGAAGTTGAGAGATAAGTCACTAAAGATGTGAAGAGAGAAAGCTGAAGGATGTTCGACATTTGAAAAGAGGCCGATTTGTCTAAAAAGTGACTTTCACCAGCTCTCCTTAGACTAGATCCCATGTATCAATGGTGCCAAGATCTAGGCCACTGAAAGCAAGCAGAAAACCACGATTCGAATTCAAAACTCTTTCCAAGCAAAGGAAACCAATGCCAGGGAATCCTGCATCCAACCACAACCTAGCCTACTCTCATTATGGCCTACAAGAAATTCTACACATACACTATGGCGAATTGAGAACAGAGCTCTTCGCAGAGATCATTACCGACCATGGGGGACTCTAAGGAGGACTTATCTAAGAAGAAACTACTAAGTAGGTGTACTTATAGGAGATATAGGTGGTCTGTACTCATTCGTTCATAGCAAGCAGCACAAGGCGTTCTACCTGCAAAAATAGAAAGATGATACTCGGTATATTAGCTTAAGGAAGAGCTCTGAGAAGGAATAACTATCAAGAGTCCTCCTTTTGTAGACAGATATGGCAGGAATATCACGCAGTAGGTGACTATGATCACACAAAGCCATAGACGACCTGTGCGATATAAGTGGCTAAGTTTTTCCAGATAGGATGATCTTTTCTTGCTATAGGTTGGCCATAGCCCAAGTACCCCGATGAACTTAGAGTTTGTCTGGTCAACCGGTGGCTTCATCTTCTATTTTCCTCCAGAAGAAACTAAGTTGGGGTACTACAAAAAGAAGAGCAAAGCAATTTCTTAGTTTCCTTTGATTTCTATATGCCCAACTGAATGATTTGAAGATTCTCACAAGCCTCGACCTAGTTCCAACAAAGTCCAGATCCTTAATGACTGTTTGGTCGCCTATACAGACAGTGATCGCCTTTCCAAATATGTATATCATTCTCGTGTTAAATTTTAGAAGCCTGTATGATGGCCGAGATCAGCTTGAAAGACGCTGCAGTAGTCGTTCTAAAGGAGCGCTTCACAATAAGCTCTGGTTCCGTTGCCAATGTCCATTTTACAACCATCGACTGCTTCTTCTTCTTGGTTCCCCAGTTCTTCCAGTAAATTCTGTCAGAAATTCTTCTAGTGAATGTCCTTTCGGACTTATGGGATCAGTTCCCTCGACTCACTGATATACTTCCATCGGAATAGAATGGCGAACTGGCCGTAAGGGTACTGACCACAATCAGACTTCTCTCAGTCTAAGAGCGAGTTTGGCCTCCAGACTGGTACAGAATATGTCCATTGGCGCTGTCGGCGTTGTTCTCATTGATCCCATGATTCCGATGCACGACGACATCTGGAATTTGGTGAGGTTTGAAGGGTTGTATACTTGTGAACCACTGTGTATATCCAGAGCTCGTTTGAAGCTCCACATATCACTGAATGCCCTTTTGCAAGAATAGAAAGCTGCGCTTGCTTCCAGCTGAGTCTGGAATCTCAAAATCCACGCAGGTATTGAGCTGGACTTGAACTATTCAGTCCAATGCCGCCGACCTTTGGGAGTCTGAAGGAAGGAATAAATCTCTTCTTAGTCAAAAGAACAACCTTCGCATTTGAAGGGTTCACTTCAAGGCGCTTGCTGCTGACCCAGATATCCACTAGCTGTGGTGCGAAGTTGAGCAGAACTGGAGAGCCACATCGTCAGCATAGGCCATTGCGTTGAAGCTATGTTCCTTCAGTATTACCAAAATATCATCCACAACAAGAAGTAATATTTCATGAGAAAGAACTCAACCTTGGGGGTGTTCCTCTGCAGACGCTTTTACATTCCCTTGCAATGAAGGTCTTTTGGGCTCAACTAGCACTTGCATCTGTCGGTGATCGTGAATTTCAAAAGCCAGATTGACAATTTGGTCCTCTGGTGTTTTGAATTTTCTGGCTTTCGTCTCTGTTCCATTGTTTTTCAGCTCTAATGGAGTCACCTCTCGTCGTTGATCTTGTTCTCAGCTGCTGACTCCGAGCTCGCTTCGAACATGTAAGGCAGAGGTATATCGGGCAGGTCCCCGGCTCTGCTTAAGTTGACTTTGACTCCTTGGCATCCTTGCTGATTTGTCGGTGACTCAATAAACCCACTGAAGTTGATGGTGAAGCTGAAGAGGAACTGATTCCACAGCTTCCACCGTTGTCTCTACTCTCTTGGTTGGTGGCTCTCACTTCCTTCGTTGTAGAAATGTTCTTACGCCCACTTGTACACACTTTAGTCCTCGTGTTTGTCCTAGTCGGCACTAGAGAACCTTTAGTTGTCATCGATATGAATACGCTTAGAAGAAGGGATATGCAAGAGGGAGTGCAAGAGGGTGGGTGTCCCAACTGATTGGGTAGAGCTGTATGTGATTTTTTGAATTCGTTTGTAATTCACAGGTTTTTTTTACACTCGTGTTGAAATAGTTTAAGTGTAATTGCAAATTGCGGGCTTTAGTAAGGGAGTATTCCAAAAAAATACTTATGCCTATTGCGACACCCTATCATTCCTGAACACTGACAGACAAATAGAGAAGAAACTACTACTGAACTGTAAATGTGTCGTAAACTGTGAGACATTACATATCTAATCGATCCCAGAGGCAGACTTGTAAACTAATTTCAACATGCTACATGCTCTGTACGATTAAATATTACCAAGGACATTTGTACATCTAACAGCAGCAGCAGGTACGTCTCATTCGTCGTCTAATCCTTCTTGAACATGACCTCCATCACATATTCGTTATCTGTAAATCTGAGAGAATCCTTAAATTATGAATCAACAAATATGTGTACGCCCCAAAATCCCATAAAAGGATTCCCAAAATCCAAATGTAAATCGGAGAATTCCAAATGATGGCATTCCCACATTCAATCGAGAGATAGGCATCGTCTGCCTTCTCTACTCCTAGTGCTCGTCCTCCCTGCCCGCAACAGGTGAATTGATTTCCTTGGAAAAGATGATTTACATCATTTGAAGCGAGTGTGTCTTGTATACAACCCCTTTCTCGGGGGCTTCCTTGTTTACTTTACTCGCAAGTGGATGATGGTTCTTCGCCTCTACTCGGCGGAGCCATATGATCATTAAGAATGCTAAATAGGTTCCATCCATGCAACGATGACGACTATTTATTTATTCGTTCAATTTTCCTAGAAGTTTCCCTCTGCGAGTACGCGTTCCTCCACCAGCAACAGCAGCACCAGCAAGAAGGGAAATGGGTCGCCGCCACCGCCGCTGGCCGGCCGGTTCATTGGAAAACGATTTTTTGAGCATTTTCCCCCGTTCGCTGGTTCTCGTGTGGCAGCCAGGCGCCAGGAATATGAGAGGTGAATATTATTTGATGATATCTCCGGGATACATTATCATTATGATTATGATGGCTTGTGTGGATGGGGCCTGATCTTTTTTTTTTTTTTTTCTGCTGCCGTTGATGCATACCAAATTTGGTGGCAACCTGTTGCGCGGGATCCAATGGATTTATGACATCGGTTCCACCTAATTGTCGAAGACAGGGACGACGACCGACCGACGCACGGGGGAATGAATTGAAATCGAAGTTATGACAGCTCTTACGATGTGACACATCTCGTTGGGATGAATATTAATCGCTCGAACGAAAAATTCAATGTATTTCGGAGATTACAAGCGAGAGAGCGCATTGTAATTGGATTTTGAGTTCTCAGAAAAGGGGTTTCTCCTTCTTCGTTCGTAGCGCCATGGTACAGGTTCTGTCCTAGCCGCTGGTGGTCCTCCCCTGGTCATCGATTGAGATTGAATTTTAATTCGTTTAAATGTTTTGTTTTTTATTTTTGGGAATTTTCGTCGAGGCTTTAATGAGCTTCTAATGATTTTGATATTTTTTTTTTTAGAAATATTTTGATACAGAACAAAGGGCTTGTAATGGCTTTGTTAATGGGAGAACAATTAATTAATTTTTTTTCTTGTCTTTTGATGCATTTTGATTGAAACTGATATGAGGAAGACTGTTGGTTGGGAAGTTGATGTTCTATAGTTCGGAGGTGGCACATGATGAGTCGTTTCCTTTGGATAAAATCTGGGAGCGAATTAGTTGAACGTTTAGGCTAAGATTGTTGTCAGTGATAGTGGCCATTAGAATAATTGGTGGAGCAGGTCGTAAAACAGAGCACTAAATTGCCTATGTAGGGACGGGTGGTCCTTTCTTTTTGTGAAGCAAGTCACTGAATCACTGAATCACTGACGACGAGGAAGACAAGAACTTGGAAAAGAGTTCACTGTTTTTGATTGGAAAGGGAACAATTTAGACCGACAAAATCGATGTCTGTGAAAATAACACGATCCAAAAGGCACATGGGGCAGATTAGTTGAAAAGTAAGCACTCAATCGAAACAAATACTTAGTATTCTGGCGAGTCCAAGGACTTAAAGGGAACGAAAAAGCAGACAAGCTGCCTAGACTGGGATCTGAAAAAGACGCTATCAACCTGCATCCACACTCCCTAAAGTAGAGACCATACTTGAACTCAAAAGACAAGCAGACGAAAGATAGAGAACGTCGACATCATGTCGAGTCTCTAGAGTAGGTACTCTGGACAAAGCATGTTAAGATGAAGACTAAATACATCCTCCGACAAAAGACATGAGACATAGATCCCTTCATAGGTACCATGACGAGCTACAATCTTCTGCGAACCACGAAAGAAGAGCCTATGCCCAAACGATATAGAATGTAGAGGCTCTGGCAACAAAGACACTGAAGAAGATTGAGTAAACTTCCTGTGCCAATCCCTGCTTCAACAGAAAGACAGCGGCCACTCGGAGAAAGAATTTGGACCACTAAATGCCATTCTACATTCCAAAAATTATTCAGGATGGCTTCAGGGTGGCTACTCAAACAACAAAGACACTAATAACCCTCCTCTTTCTCTGTAGTGGCCAGCTGCTCAAACATTAAAGAACCTCCCACGAATAAGGAGCACAGGAGTGCTATTTGCGCTTTTTTGACTTACTAGTCGCTAAGACAAGATAAGACACAATAATGACTATTCCCTGTTCGCCCATCAGTCTTCTCTCCAATCGCATATTCGTTCATTTGTCGAATTGACGGATGGTCGAATGGGCGGATGGTCGAATTGGCGGATGATCAAGTTGGCGCATGATCAAATGGATGAATGGACGAATGAATGAATGAACGGATGGACTGATGGTCGAATTGGCGGATGATCGAATTGGCGGATGATCGAATTGACGGATGATCGATGGCGCATGATCAAATGGATGAATGGAGGAATGAATGAATGAACGGATGGACGCATGGGGAGATGGACGGTTTGTGAGAAAACGAATGGAGAATGGTTCTTTTTCTTTAAGAAAAAAAAAGTACAAAATTTGCCGCCCCCTACAAGTTGCCGCCCTACGCTGGAGCCTAACAAGCCTAGTGGTTAATCCGCCACTGACTGTGGCCCTAGCTTCAAGTTAGAGTATGAACGGAGGGATATCGACAGAGAAGTGATTCGTGCTTTGAAACCCAGTAAAGTGCGACCTTAAGCTTTGTTCCAAGAGTCTTAAGTTCTTTGCTGAAACGCCTTACAAGCTTCAAATTTCTTTCTATGGTATTATTAGCCTCTATAGCTGCCTGGATGTTCAGAAAGAAGGCAATACCTTCTGGAGCCACTCACTCGCTGTACCACAGTTCGTCTAGTTATTGCTTCTCTTCTCCAGTTCTAGTCTTTAAGTCTCCTCAACAAACTGGTTTCGTATTTGTGATTTAAGATAAAATTGCTTTCCTCGAGCAACAAGTCCCAACAGGACAGGCAAAGGACAGGATATCCCCTCCAATCGATTCGTTCTTTTGAATTTTCCAAACATCTTTCATGTTACTCCTCTAATATTTGCACAGATTTGTCCCTTTAAATCCATGTTTACCTAGTACCACCCTCCTGAACACTTCAATCCTTTTTTCCCAATTTATAGACATAAACCGCACACAGTCATGTGATATCCCATTTTAGCCCGCTGGCTGGTGATTTTGTGTCGGTTGGTTACGAAATTCGATTGACTCTCGATCGGAAATTCAATCAAAACTTCACCAACCGTAAATAATCATCACCGGAGGATGTCTCTCTCTGGTTTTTGGGTTTTGGATCTGTGCGTCCTTTCTCATATCCGTGTGTATTTATTTTCTTCTCTGTTTCATCCTTTTTTCCTTGTCAAAGCACACACACAAAAAAAAAAAAAAAAAGAAAACAAATAGCATATCCTTGTGTAGGAATTATTATTATTGCCCCAAGGCCGGCTGGGGCCATACACAAATTTCAGTTTGTCAAATTAGCAAAAAGGATAAGAAGAAGGATTCAATCTTCTTTTTGGTTTGGAATAAGAACTAAATCAAATAGAAGGATATCCCATTAGAAGAAACACAACACAAACGAACCGAAGAAATGAAATAAAAATCACTGTATGCACAGAGAAGAGAGAAAATCAAATCGCAATCAGGTCACACACAAGAAAGCCAACAAAAAGGGATAATAATGTCCTCTTGTCTGATGATGATGATGAGGATAACCTTCATCATCATGGTTGGCCGATGAAAGGATGTGGGATGAGTGAAATTTGATTTGGTCGTCGCCGCTGTACTTAAAGAAGGATATCTGTGTTTGGTTTTCGGGTTATTGGTTGGGTACTAGTTCCTCGTAAAAACCTCATTTTATAGCCCGATAATGGCGCTCAAAATTATGCACCACTGTTTATGTTCATGAGTCCTTTTAACAATATGTTTGCCTAGGACTTTCACAGCTTCAAAACCCCGCCGCGCCATAAAATTCCCTTCGAATATCGTTTACGATCAAAATTTCCCTAACCAACAACAATAACAATAATCTCCTCTCAAATTATGGCAATTACTGTGTGACATTCCTGCTGATTCTCTATTCCATGGGCTGGAGGGGGAGCCCATTAAGTGGCATCCGAAAATATGCTAAATCGACACAAATGGAACGTTTATCGTCCTTAAGAAGTGCTCAAGTTCCACAAATTTCCATAGCGCCCGCGAAATATTCCATATTTATACAACCAAACTGGGGCGAGAAGGAGCAAAGGAAAAAAAAAGAAAAAGAAAAACTGTTCATCCTTTATTGAATATTCCAAGGACTTCTATCTCTATGGTGTCTGTCAAGTAAACAGCCCAACGCAGCAATTTCACCCCCAATCAAACACTCTTCAAGAAATTATCCCCCAAATTGCCATTTCGGGGATATTTTTGTTTCTATTACCGTTAAACAGATGGAGGGCGATGAATGGGTGGATAAAAAAATGTGCTGGGGCTGTATAAACACACTTTCTGCGTGCAGCAATGATGAGTGGTGGCCCTTAAAAGCATCCGGGGGATTTTTTTGTTTGTTTAGCCTCCCCTTTTAGTTTGCATTTGGGGGGGGGGGCGGGGGGATATTCGTGACCCATCGCATGAAAGTAGGTCATTCTGAGAGGATAACGTTGCAAATCCTTTTTCCTCTCTTTTTGGGGAACTGTAACGTGATCAAATGCAATCAATAAGTCCTACGATTGCATGCATTACAAGGCAGAGGGTGGGTGCGCAGCAAAGTGGTAAATCAGTAGAAATTTAGAAAGGACCCTCCTCCTTCTTCATAGAGAAACACGCACTGCACATTGTGTAATTGAGTTTACTACCAGCCGAAAGGAGGTATCGGAACAATAAACAAAAGTCTGCAATGAAAAGCCGGATCAACATTCTGCCAATTGGCAGACAAATGCCTCTTGCTACTGCTGCACGAAAGTTTAATCCTTCAAAAGGCTGTAAATTAGACTGATTTTACTGTTTGCCAACACAACCAAGTGTAAATTTGTGTTACACACAGGATAGTTGGCTGGTGATGGAGGGCTTTGCTGGGCTTTTGTGGTGAAATTGTTGAGCGAATTAGGCTTTGCAAAGTTATTGCGACTATAATTTGAAAAAGCCTAAAAGGGTGGTTCGTTTTGTTAAATAAATTTTGATCCCTTTGATAGAAAAGGACACAAACTCTAGTTGGAAGTGTCTTACAAATCGTTGATCCAATTGTGTCAGAAATTTATTGCGCAAGACAGTCAACAATCTAGATTCATAAATCGTATCTCTCAAACAATCAATTAATGGCGGCGACACACACATCGTCTATTAGTTCGAATTCAAACAGTCAATCAGCGGAATTGATTACGATCTTTTCGAAATTAAATACCAATAAACAATTTAAATTTGAAAACACACACAATTTTTGGGTACTTTATGTCGTCTCCCATCAGTTGGGCAATTCGTCGCGCATGATTAAGCCTAACAATACAGTCAGTCAGTCACCCTCTTTAACGAATTTGTTTGAAAAAAAAAAAAGAAAAAAATCTGACCCACATAGGGTAATAAAAATTTTAAAATGCGGGCGCTTTCTATCTTCTGTCATCAGTGACACAATGACTGAATAAAAACTCCTTTCATCGGACACAAGCAAATTAAATTAAATATCTTTCCTTAGACAGAGAGACTATAATTGGCTGAATGCCTGAACAATTTGAAAGAATTTTCATTCATTTTTATACAATTTGACATTTGAGATGACACGCGGGGGATGCGTTCGTAAAGTGACTCTCCCTTTGTTCTGACAGGAAGTTGTTGACTCCACCCTTCGCCTCAATAATGATTGCAATATTCGTGCGAGATAATTAAAGAAAATCTACACACCAAGCCTGAATAATGATCCTTTAATCCTTTTTCGTTTCTTATTCGCCGTCGCCCTTTGTCATCATTTCGATTTCTGCAGGGCTACCACCCTTACACAGTTCATAGAGTCCACTCCTTTGGTTAGATTAATGTCCTTACAGTTGCAGTTCTTAATAGAATTTCTTATTATTTCTTTTCTCCTCCATCCCCCTTTATTATGCTGGCGTTGGTCGCCAGCACTTGGCCGCAATATCGATTATCCTTAAAGGAAACGAAAGAAAAGAGGGCGATTCAATTGAAGGCAAGAAATCAGCCACCTCCCACCTACCGCTGAGTTCAATAATATGTTCTTCTTTCGTAGACATTTCCTTGTGAAATCAATTTCACTTGCTTCCTTGGACTTGGCTCCTCTTAAAAAGGCGCGTTTTTGCCGTCTGTAAACTGTAATTCATGTGAGAGCGAGCGGGCCTTCTTTTTGGCCTTTCGAAAGGAAATTTATTACAATTTCTAACGTAGGAGGCGAGTCTTGTTCTCCTCCATCCACTCTCTAACCCCCCCCACGCAGTTGGATCATATTTTATTGTCCTTGGCATTTGGTCTTGCTGTTACGGTTTTGGACAAATCACTTGGAGTAGGGAGGCGACTTATTTGCTGACTTTTTTTTTTTTCGGGAGGAGAAGGCGACTGCCTATTGTTGAAGACGCGACAGCACTTGGAGATTAATGAGAAACACTTTTGCTTTAATTTGCGTAAATCGAAGGTCGATTTGTGTAGACAAATTCATTCTGATTTTCATTTCGCTTAATTTGATTCAAATTGAATTGAAATTCCTTATAAAAGAGAGATTTTTTGGGACAAATTACTTGGAATGTTTTTAGGTTGTGGTTCAATGACCGGAAATAGGGCTTTTATCGCTCTTTGGACTGCCACAGGGCACTGTGTAGATAACTATATTTTTAAGTTAAGAGAAAAACCCTTTAGAATGTGTATTCAATGTATCAAACCCTGAAGGCTTTTTTTCTTCAGTGAACAGTCGTGTGTCGAGTTATTTGTGGTACCTCAGGGTTCCATGTGCGGAGATGTACTTTTTATATTTTGAAAACTTGCAGTCTTTGAAGAGAATGTCAGCCAAAAAATGGAAGAGTTATGTTCCTTATCATGGTTATACGAAAGCACCTGTCGATTTTCAATAAGAAGCCCATACACAAATACAGGAGGACAAACCTATCTGCTTGTCGTTTGGAGTGCCACAGGGCTCCACGTAGACAACAATATTTATAAGAACTCTGGAGAATGATTATTCGACAAGAAAAAGGAGATCGAATGAAGTATTTTCTCAGTAAACAGTTCTGTTTCGCGTTAATTGGGGTACCACAGGCTTCTATGCGTGGAGCTATACTTTCTGCTTGTAGTTTTGCAAGAAGAGTTCAGGTAATAAATAGAAGATTAAACGGAGATCTCTGGAGGGACGAATTGAAGAGTTTTCTCCCCCATCATGGTTCTAAGATACAGAAAAAAAAATTAAAAGATGGCTTACTGAGAGAGCTTATTGGCTCGCTGTTTGGTGTGCCACAGGGCTCCACGTAGACAACACTATTTATAAATCAAGGAAAAAAGCCCTTGAGGACGAGAATTCAATGAGAAAAAGAAGACGCAATGAACTAAACCCTCAGTATAAAGTTGTGTTTCGCTTTATTTGGAGTGCCGCAGGATTCTATGTGCGGAACCATACTTTTCACATTAAAAATTAGCAGTTTTTGAAGGAGAGTTCATCCAGAAACTGAAAGAAAAATTTGAGATCTCTGAAAGGATTAAATGAAGAGTTCTCTTTGTGAAAAGGATCAACTGAAGATTCTACAAAAAATGAAAGCCATAAGGCACGAACCACGACTACTTTTTCGTCCACTACCTGCTGTGTTCTTTAACATGCCAAACTGCTATCGAAAAGACCACCAAAAATCTGTTAGCAATTACCACTCCTCCTCTCCTTATGAGACCAACAGATAACCAACCTGCTAAACAGTGAAACCCTTCAACAACATCTGCACTCAACAACTCAACTGAACAAGCATTTATGACTCATAAGGAAGCCATCAAAAATATCCTTTTTTTGTTCCCTCTAACTGCAATTATGTATCGCAACACGACCACTTGCATGCCACACTCCAAAAACTAACTTAAAAAACCCCTAAGAAGCCATTTAAATTTGACACGTTGATACACACCTCCTTTAAGGACAAAACAACCAAAAGAGTAGAACCGGAAAACCCACAACATTATCCTCCTTTAAGCAACCACAACTTCGTTTAAAACTTCCATAATTTTTCGAGATCGTATTACTCAAAAACAAAAGAAGAAAACAAAAAGCAGGACACAAAGTGTACAATTTCTGATTTACTATCGGTAGAAGGAAAATTTACTACATATACCCAACAGATGTGGATTACATTATCCTTCGACTGACCAGTGATTAAGAGAGCTCTCTGTTAAAACTGCAACACTTGTTTGTTTGTTGTCCTTCCACCATGACTACCACTGGGTGTGAGCGCAAGGATAAATCTGTGAAATGTAATTACACCCCGAGAGTGCGAGAGGGATTTTAAAAGAGAGTGTAAGAGTCGTCCTTGCAACTTGTTTTAAACATATTGCCAGAAAATGGATAAGCAAATAGATCAAGGATTATAATATCACACACAACACAACCCTCCCTCCTCTCCTCTTTCTCTGGTTCGAAATTTTAGCTGCTCACATTGTATGTGCAATTAGTGCTAAGAGGGTGACCTAGATTTAGAAATCCTCGAACTCGAATCAAGTTAATTGGTAATGCCACTGTTAAGGACATTCATGAATTGTCAACATGTCACTAAGGGATAGTATAGTATATGCCCAATGTGCGTGCCTACGTGAAATTACAGTCCTTTTTTTGTTCAAAATTTCACGACAGTTGTTCTCCTCGAATACGAATCAAGGCAGGCAACAGCAAAAAAGGACAAAAGGAACAAGATTAAAATCACACCAAAATGAGTATAGAAAAAGGATTAAAAAAAAAGGATTTTTCTTTCACTTTTGAGTGACACATTCGCAATTCTATGGCAACCTGCTTATGAATACTGCAGCAGGTCCTGTCAGGATGTCATATTTTTGCAGCTCATAAACAAGTTAATTGCATTAAGTGTGTTCTGTTCACTGAAAAAGCACAGCAAGGACTACAGCAGGGGAAAATGTCAACATGTTCACGATAAAAGAGACGACAGCGTGAGGGGGTTCCTCTGAAGGACTCTTCACCACCACCATCACTTTGGAGGTGTTTTTTTGGCTCAAATTCTAGATTCTACTGCGGTGTACTGCATTTTTGATGCGAAAACTTTTCCCTGAATATTATTTGCTAAAAACTTGTTCCACTGATAAACACGGACAATTAGGGAGTGTTTTTCAAATAGAGAAAGAGGAGGAGAGGAAAGGACTTCACTTCATTGAAAGTTGTTTAGTAATTTTGTGTCGAATCCTTGGAATGTGTACACCTTTTGGGGAGCGGTGATGGGGAAAATTTAATTGCTGAAATGCGTTTGGTGTTTTTGTGGGCGAAAAATATCCTGAATAGCGCCACAGTGAAAGTCCTAGAAGTCCTGGAAGTTTTTTGAAAGCGCAAATGAATGTGCAAGGGGCTAAGAGTTGCTTTTGTGCAATGGTGCTGGGAAGTTTTTTAATGGAAGTTTTGTAGAGTTTTAGTTTCAAAAAGGACATACAGAGCTATTGACACCCAAGAGATGCTGGAGACTATGGAGGTCTGCAAATGACGATTTCTAATGATACGAAGCCTGGCTATTGAAGCGAATGAATGGGTACTTTGTTCTCCAAGACAAAAACATGGAAATGAATGTCAGGAGAGAGTCCATAGTCCAACACGTTCGACGCCATAGTGAAAGCTATGTACACAAAAGGCTACCCAATAGAGATTTCTGAACTTTGACAGGTGATTGAGGCCATATTGTTGGAACTACATCTGTCTAATTGGCTGTCATTTATCAAGTCTGTTTTACCAAATCAACACGACGAATTACACCGTTCAACAAGATGTGCAAGTGATTCAATTTTTTGAAGAAAGTGAATCTTCTGTTTGAGCAAAATTTCTAAAAATCATGAACAAGGACGAGGCCCATTTAGCAAGCTTAGATGACGATAATCCCCACAAAATCTACCAAATTGGAAGGCAGTCAAAGAAAGTAACTCTTTAGTGTGGATTTTGGACTGGCGGCATCAAAAGGAAGGCATTACGTGCCACAAGGGACATTTTGCACGAGCGATTTCCGAACATGGTTATCTCACATGGAGACGAAGTGAATTGGCCACCAAGATCGTGGGATTTGGCCCCTTTGGAACTCTTCTTGTGTGGTTTTCGTAATTCACAGGTCTATGCCAATAAACCATAAACCACCACTGCCCAGAAAGGCAACACAATCACTGCCATTGGTTAAATTCAGCCTGATTTATGCGGCAGAGTTATAGGAAATTGGACCTTGCGGATGAGCGCCACCTACCAAAGATGCGACGGACTTTTGAATGATATTATATTCCGTACATAATGGCACATAAGGGCCTTCTAAATAAATACAAAATTTCAATGATATCTCACCCACAACTTGCTTTATTCAAATTGAAAGGTAGGAAGTGCTTAATGGAACAACCTTTACATAGAATTTTGATGGGCTTCTTTAGGAGATTCAAAAGACTTTGTAGTACTTTCTGGGATTCTAACCTTGAGCTTTCAAACCACTGAGCCACAGCACCGATTCCAAGCACAAAGAGCCAACAGAGGGCTTCAGAAATGAGAAGAATCTATCTAAATTGACACTATACACTGAATTTCAAAAGAAAGCCTGAACTAAGGGCATCATATGGACGTCCATTTAGTGCTACACGGCATGAAACCATTGTGACTGGTTACGAATGAAATAGCATGTCCTACAGACTTACAAAAGTCACTTCCAATCCCGATTTGAATACCTAGACGTCCTAGCCCTTTCCAACATCGATTCACATCCAAAGAACTTGGTTTCCCTTGCCCAAACGACATCAATCAATCGACTGAGACTGAGGCAAAAACCTGGCGCCAGTTCAATTCCTTGCATTGTATATCCTCCTACAAAGCCCACCCGCAGCAGAAAACTCCCATAAAACTCTCTCTCTCTCTCGAATTGGGTCAAACAAAAGCAACGCAATTGCAATCCAATTACCAACAACCACACCACACAACACAACACAAAACTACAATCGTAACAATAGAGCCGTCATCCTGGGAAAACTGCCAAACTTATATAGCAAACAGTTTACGGCCTGCCATCGTCATTTACCGTCAATTTCACAGGTGAAACACTAGACGTCATCAAATTCAGACACACACACACATTTTCCAAAATCATTTTATTCGATTTTTTTTTTTTACGATTCCCGTTTCTATTTTATCGAAACAATAGGACCGGCCTATTGTTTTGTTGCCAGCACACTATCACGGTACTCCTTTTCTCCCCCTCAGACGCTATTGTTCTAATACCTGCTCGGGCCTATGTTCTATGGTGGGCACTGTTATTGTTTCCACTTGACTTGTGTCCACGTTTTTCTTTTCCACTTTTTGTTGCTTTTGTTGGATTTGAGTTATGTATTTTTTTTTTTATGGGGCTTCCATTGTGTTCCAAAGGACAATGTACCTGTTAGGACACACAAAGACAAAAAAACAAAAGCATGGCGCAACATACAAATTTCCCACCGAAAAGGAAATTTTGTTGGTCACCCTATAAACACTAAAAAATACTTTGTGGGGACATAAATAATAAATTTTCCAAGAAAAATATAGTTCAATGGATCACAGACTAGGAGACAAACAAGACATAAAAGGACATTCGTGGCGATGCATGTAAACAAAGTTGAATTTACAAGGAATCAACTTTTTTTTTTGGAAGAGAACGTGGGTAATCTTAGATTAACACGCATGAGGAGAGACGCACACTTGTTGCTCCTCCTTTTTTCGATTTTGTATTCAAAAGGAGTTGGTTTCGAAAAAACCGAAAAGGGATACAAAGGACACTAACTTGTCGGGCGAAGATTTTGTGGAATTAGGCAGAAAATTCGTAACAAAAGGATGAAATTATTGATTAGGTGAAGGAGCAGATTAGTGGTGAATAGAGCTAAGTAGTTGTGCGTGTGAGGAGGAAGAGGAAAGTTTTCGCACAAATTAGGCTGGCAAAAGGCGCTTGAGGGAAACTTTGTAGACACGAAAGGAGCAGAATGTGTATTTGAGAGTGAATTTGGTTGAATTGTGTGAATGGCTGTGTAATCTTCTAAAGATAGCTACTAGTACGCACAATTCGGAAAGTCAAGTCCCAATCATAGCCCTTCAATCACTCGCTCCAAAAGCACTTGTTATGTTACAACAGGAACGCAAACAAATTCTGTGAATTTTACCTAAACGAATGTAAGAATCACATATACTTCTTCCCAATAATTTGGACACCATCCCCTAAGAATACATATTGAATCCTAATAGTACTATGGCAACTCTTTTCCCTCCTTTATTCTCTGTCGCAACGCACCCATCGCCCGTGAGCTGTATATCAGAGAAAAGCTATTTATATCCTCTTTAATAAGATCAGATTATAGAAGAACACTCGTCCACGAATACGCCTAGATACTACCCTAAACATTTCAACCATTCTCCCCGAAGGACAGCGTTTTGAACTAACTTCCCGAGGCTCTGCTCTTTCTTACTTACTTATGTCCTGTAACCCCTTGTGAATTCTAGTGCTTCTACCTCGCTTACACGCCGTCATGTGCGGTTTCTGGAAATGTACCTCAGCCCTCTACAACTCTTTCCCAATTGTGTGCGACCTTCTCCACTGCTCTGCGCCATGCATTCCTAGGATCGCCAGGTATGCTGCCGTCCTAAGTAAGCGTGTTCCATTACAATGCTAACTACAGCTATGAACCTTTCACCTTTTCGAAATGTGTGACCAATCCACTGGCACTTTTGTCGTCATATGGTTGTGCCTATAAAGCAAGTTCTACTCTACTCTTCTCTCCTCTAATCGTCTCACATCTTCCATGAGGAGTTTTGGGTCCCTAAAGATCCTATCTACTGGTCCTAAGCGCGGAGAGTGCAACATCAAATGATCTGCTTGTTCTTTCTGTCGCAGGCTGAAGCTGTGCAGGTACTTTCTAAATCCATTGTACTGGTGGATGAACAACAGAATCTGGAGAGCTTTGATCACCTAGGCCTTTGTAGTGGTGGCCTGCAATGATATATGTAGGTCAAAGCTAAGAATCAAGAGCTGCACTAGGAGGACCTTAGACTTCTATATATAAGTTCAAAATTTCTGACAAGATGTTCATAAGAATTCAATTCTCCAGGGAATTCTATGAGGTCTTTGGTGACCGCTAAGAATAGAGAAATAGAGGTCCTATATCACTAACCAACGCAGCCCTAGTACAAAGTACAGGAGAAGAAGTATACAGTCTCGGCTGCTCTTCCTACCATCTTTCAAGCAGAAGTCTTTGTGATACTATCCCTTCGAGGAATACTAACGACACCCACGTCTACATCTATTGGGACAGAGAAGCAGACTTAAGGGTTGTTAATTCCTCTATGGTGGGATCAAACTTTCTATGGGAATGGAGTAACCAACTTGAGTTTAATAGAGCTCGTCACGAAGGCTTTGAAGAAAACAAGTAAGCAAACTGTCTGATGAGAAGAAGTGCTGGGTACTTACTCATCCTATCTTGGACCACCACAAGGACACAATGTGAAAACGAATAGCTTGCCGGACCAACCAAAAGGGCCCAGGCCAAGCGAAGACAAAATGGAACTGGTGGTAGGTTTTATGCTCCAAGTTTCTCCTTGGCTTATTGGACTACGATTCGGAATAGTCATTGCTTTGCTTACTTACTTAAGTGGCGTAACTGTAACGGGTGGAACCTGGGCCATAACTAACAAGCCTCTCCACGTAGCGTGGTCTATAGCTTTACGGCACTCCAAGTTGGTCGATGTCTTCATGAATTTGTGCGCGCCTACTGCGTAGAAGAGGGCCTCTACTGTGTAGTTGACTCTGGTTAGATTTGAAGGCTCTGCGGGTCGAAGCGCTGGTGTCCGTTCACTCTTTATGTCCTAGCCATCTCAGAGGTGACCAAACATATCTCCATCAGCTTTAAATAAGGCCCATGTTTCAGCGCTGTAAGATCAAATGAAATAGCAGTTGGCAAGAGTTATTCCTCGTTTGATTTCTGCGCTGGAGTCAAGGTAGACCAAGTCCCTTACTATCTTGAAGTTGTAGCTTCCCACTGTGATGTTCTGTCCAATTCGTCTGTTTTGATTATCTCTTCTTGCTGACAGTATACACTTGGTTTCGTTCTCATTTCATCCTACACAGACGAAGTTCATCTCAATAGCTGTTGCAATAGGTTGCTCTAAACAAGGGGACAGAAACTCGCGGTGGGGTATTCCTTTGGGGCAGTAGATGTTGTAATTTCCAGCGATCAAGTCTGTCGCTCTCAGAATTCTATTAGAAGTGTACAATTTGTCTCCAAGATAAGGTCCATGTTCTGTTGTTCTTTTAAGGATTTATGCAGATGTTTCTGCTTCTCTAGTTAGTCGTGCTCTGTAGTCTTGATCACCGATTGTTATTCGTTCTACTCGATTCCTCGCATTTAAACCCACAGAATTCGACTCTCAGAACTTGTAAAACTTTCCAAAGCACCCACTTGATTGGCGTTGTAAATAAACTTCTGAATTTCCTTCCCCCAACACCTAAAATAGTCCTCAAGTTTATTAAACCAATCAAAACCCTTTTTCCAAAAGTTCTTCCCAAAGCAATGTATCAAAGCCTTTCCGGTTGACACTTTAGGTCCTTATTACCCCTAAAACGATAAATAACAACCTTTTCCAGGCCATCGACTCTGTGGCAAAATCCTCCATAGGGAATCCTTACAAATTGCAGAAACAAAGCCCATTCACCTGCCACCTGGCAAATGACCATACACGCCATCAATAAACCACAAACCGCCAGCCGGTCGGTCGTCGTCGTGCCAGGTAAAGCCTAATCCGTAGAATTTTAAACCTCAAAAGAAAATCCTCTTTTCGAGTTTTTTTCCTGGAGTCTTTTTTCTCCCGCCCCGACAAAGGGAAAAGCTTCGCGCCACACAACAATGATGAATGCAATAACCTCTCTCTCTCTCTCTCTGTCCCTGTGATGTGATACTGTCGGCTTTTATGCGCGGCCCTGACGCGTGCTTTATTGCGCCCGGGTTGTGTTTGACTTGATACAGTACCAGCCAACGGAACGACACCACCAACCAACAACCAACGTAATAAATGCAAATCCCTTGCTGACCCAAATTTCACCTTGGCAATGCGGTAGCGTTGTCGTTGCTTATCATCTCCACCATAGCAGTAAATTTACTTTGTTTCCTTTCCCATGTGTGTGTGTGTGTTTTTTTTTACGAATGTGGCTTCCACCTTATCACGGGAGAGAGCAGTGGATTCCTTCTCGTCAAACTATTACACAGGAACCGTAAGAAGGAATTACTTTGAAGAATTCCCATTGTTATCGGGAATCGCACGCTTTCCCGATTAAGCTGGCGCAAAAAAAAGGACGAGAAATGGTTCTCTGCTTTAATGGAAACCAAATGGTTTCCTGTGCGGGATCTAGAAGAGGAGATTGTCGAACATGCAATGGAAAATGTAAGTAATCTCGTCCAAATGGCTGTCAATCACAGGATGTTTGTGGCGGTCTCTTACGGGTTTTATGTTGTACTCAAGGAACGACTGAAAAATTTCTGCAAGTTTGTAAGGTCCAAAGATTCCTGTTTAATCCTGTCACTCTTCAGAGCAACTTTTGTATAAAGCGCCTCCTTTTGTCGTCCTTCCCATCAACATCTAGGCAACCACTTTCTTCAAAGTTTCTGCTCTAAATGCTCACCTCAAAGGTACAAGACCCTCGCGCAAGGATATATAGGTCAGATCCTGTGTGTAATTAAATAACCCACTTACATGTAATCTCTTACATTTGACAGCCCTCCTCGCCTTTGCCATCAGCTGCACCTGTAACTTAAGTTCGCTGCACTAGTTTCCGGTAATTGACACAGAAAAACATCACTCGTCCTCCTCGTCCTTCATTTGTACACAGAACAGATCCTTTTCTCTCTCCGCATGCCCCACTCGAGTCAAGTTGTAAACTGTGTAACTTAACTATTTTAACCAACACTAGACCCCCTCATAAGAAGAAACCTTTTCCCTATCTTGTGTCAGGGGAACAACACCCTCCTCCACAGGAATGCAAATTTACTCTCCTAAACTCCTCATCAACATTTTACTAGTCCTGTGCATTAATGAAAACTGAAAGATGCACATACTTTGGTCGCGCGCGCTCTCTTCTTCAAACTTTGTCCGAACGAAAGGACGACAGGACGACGAAATTTGTTACACAAAAAAAGGAAGAGAATATAAAAAAAAAAAAACTATAATCCCGCTTTGTACTCGACCATCGAGAAGGAATTTTCGCTCTCATTTTTGTTAATTGCCTCACTCTCTTCCCATCAAGTGGCGCGGGGGAGAGGAGGAAAAAAAAGGATGAGGAGGAAAAATTATGATACCACGACCGGAAAGGATATTCGCTTTCGGTTTTTTTGTTATATTTTTGCTGCTTGCACTTTTTGTTAGTTATAGTCCTTGCGCATACTTTTACCCTAATTTAAATTACCAAAAGCTGATGAAAGGACGCTGATGTTGGTTGGGAAGGATGTTTTTTTTTTTTTTTTTTTGAAAAATGCTTATGGCAGCGGGGGTTGGAGCTCTGACACCCCCACTAAGCTTCGGCTGACATAGTTTTTCCTTCTCAAAAAAAAAAAAAACAGAAAAAGGAAATGAAAACTGTTTCAAGGAGGTAATTTTATGGACGCACTTTTCCCCAACTTGGTCGTCGTCGTAGAATGCATAAGAATTGTTCAAGGAAGAGTGTGTTTCTTTTATAAAACAGAAAAAAAAGTAGGTCCTTGCAGCCCTAAAGGCATTCAGACAAAATTCAAACGCAAACTCGAAAGTAGTTTGGTGTTTGGAGAAATCTTTTACAGTTTACTGCTTCCAGGCTCCCAGTTCCGAGATAATAGTTGGGTAATGATATAAGTGCAGATTAAACGAGAGAAGAAAAAAATGTTCGAGGAAGGAAGTGAGCAAGGAAATCCGGGGAAAAAGTCTTTTAATTGGAAAAATATGTAAGTCTTAAAAAAATACCAATATCGATTAATGTAGGTGAACTTAGCTAAAGACGAGGTGGGAACTCCCAAAGGCACATAGACAGGATCAATTTGATTCAAGTGTTCAACTTAAAACCATGGATTCGAGTCCAAAAGTTGAGTGGACTCTTGGGTATCAATAGCAACTGAGCACCCACTACATCCATTTGCCCTTCTAGCCGTAATCTTAGCGACATTGCCGACAAACATTTCAAAGAAAGAGGGCACTTCAGCCTTACATCCTCGCCCCAACTCGGTTAGCAGCCACCTGCACTGCATTTAGTTGTTCCTTCCTTCTTCATGATGCCAGAGTTTCACTGACTGTTTCCCAAGCTCCTTGCGTGCTGAGCATCTCTCTGACGATGTTCTCCGCGAAGTACTCATCCAGTCTGTTGGGCACCAGGTTACGGGGTCACTGCCCACGAAATGCAATTTTATGTACCCTACCTTTGTCGACTGATTCTGTGGAATAGGAGTTGTCCTTATGCCCAAATCTGCTTCTAAACATCCATGATTAGCAAGAATCTGCGCCAGGTAAAAGTTCAGCTCTCCATGCTTCCCATCCATCCATACCTCTATCGCCCATCTGCCTCTGTCAGAAGAGTTCCATTTATCTTGCCATTATTATTATTGTTGGCATCATTGTCCTGCTGGCACAGATATTTTGTTTCTGCTTCTTTAACGAGGAGGTCTATTGGCACGCATCATATGAAGTTGTTCGAAGGCGCTGCATACTCTCATTGATTCTGTGAACTGCCTCTTTCATAGTTCAAGCCCAGATTTGGGAGCCGTAGATCATAATCGCAACCCTGACAAGAGTAGACTCTTTTGTTCAAGTCCTCCAAGTCAATCGTTGTTCGTGCTGCCTTGTCCGATACATGTTGCTAGCCCACAACCCAAAAAGTCATCTCCTGCTGGTGAGTACTACTTCTGTCCTTTCCTCTGCTTATCGTAGGTCCAGGCTTACTAGCCAGTCCTGTACCATCTCCATGGCTTCTTTGCAGTCATAGTCTAACTCTTCAAGAAGTTTTGCCACTACGACGATCAGTATATCCTCGATGAAGGCAATCACATTCGATGTTTGCTTGAGGACGTCGTTGGTCATAAGACTCCAGAGTAGTAGACCTAGTACGGAGCCCTGGGGAACACCGGATATGACGTTATACTGCCTTATCACGACGTGTCGGTGTCGAAGAGCAGTATTCTTCTATAGATAGTCCGGTCTTCTCTTGACTCTAAGTACTAGAAGGCGTTCTTAACATCCAGCGAGTTGGTTTCCAGTACTGTTTACTCCCACCCTTCCATCACCTTCCTTCTATGTACTTCTAAGAGAACGTACCTTTCGGTACTCCCCACTGTTTGGGGAATACTCGTTCCTTGAGGCAAGTGTTGTAAGCGGCAAAGATTTGATTTCAATGCAGTGTTCCATCGACACCAGGTGCTTTGTTATCCTTGATGTTTCTGCAGACTTGGAGAGCTTTGCCCACTGTGACGAGGAGTATTGGCCACACATCCGTCCTGCTTGTCCTCTCTGTCTGTTCCTCTATTACAGTGACCAAGTTTTCAAGAAACTTTATGAGTCTGGCCAATACTTCTTCTTGAACTTGGTCATGACCACTTGGTCGGCTTTTCCCGCAGATTTTGGTCGGCTTCGTGGCAGCTTCTCTGGCTGTCTTTGATTGCAGATTTCACTTGGCTGACTGATGCATAATGTGGCTATTGCCTGACAAAGAGGACACTTGAGACAATTATACTAAAGAAAGGCTCAAATCGTCTCCAATTCCCCTTCAGTTCAGTACGAATGCTAGGTCCTTTTCTATTTAAAACTAAAAAATCCTTGCTGCCTCATGATGTTCATCCTCGACTTATCCATCGATGAGAATATACCTCCCATTTGCCCTCTGATAGATTTTCTTTATCCAATTCCCTCCACAGTCCCAAAACGACTCCACTTTCCATGACCCAGTGCAATAAAAGAATCACTGTCCACAGAGGACAGCAGTACAGATGACTTGTCGTTCCTTTCACATTTAAATCAAATCTGTACATCAACAGCAACACTTTATTCTCTAAGAGCTTCCTTCTATTCAAAGGATTTCATTCTTCTTCTCCTTTGTCCGCAATGCATTCCATGTGTGTCACATCAGTGACGTCAAAGACTGACAGTTAACACTACCGCCACATAAAATAGATGAAATTGTACAAAAAAAAAAAGAGAAAAGTCCTCCTCCTCCTCGTCCTTTCAACTGAATGTGTATGTCCTTCCGTTTTTTATTTGCTTCCGAAACATAGAAGAATGCTTCCTTCTTCATTCCCATTTCCTGTGCTCCATTTCTGTTTGGTATGTGCTTACAGTGAATCCTGCGAATTAAAATGAGTTCGTTTTCTTTTTTACCGCTTATCCTGGTAAAGGATCACCATTCTCGCTCTCTCTCTCTCTCTCTCGTTCACATTACACGAGACAAGATGGATTGCAACACGCGAAATGTACAAATTTTTCCATGTTACCCAGAGTTTGGACTATTGTTCGAGAGTAAGTTGGATAGATGTGCACTGCACACACAACTGACATGAAGACCAAGAAACACAGAAACAACATCCTGCGCCAAGCAACAAAAAAAGGAAAAAATTCCTTGAAACTGAGTGAGTAGTGCTCCTTGGTTGCCGCTGAAGATGATGTGATGTTTGGTATTCATTTTCATTTCGAGGAAGCGCACTACTGCTGGCAACAATGTGTCTCTTTTTGAATAATGCACAGCACACAAACCAGCAACGGGGTTTTAGTGCAATGGCCACCGCTCCTGGGTGAGTATAACGTGAAAGGGGGAAGTGTAAATGCATGAAATTGGGGTTGATTACAATTGCACCGCATATTTTTGCGGTAATGGTTATGAATTGTTATGATTGGGTTCGAAGGCGCACACAATCCTTGGGGTTAACTCGCAGCAACGGGCACACGAAGGATTTATGAAATGAAATGGATTAGGGGAAGGCTGCTTTCTTCCTACGGGGTGAAATGGGTTCTTTTAATGGTAAGTGGAAGTTCTTTGACCCGAAACAGGACACAAAACTCCGTCTGACTAAATCAAGAATGACGGAATCCATAAGGAAACCCGACATCCTCGACAGATTAATCGAAGAACTTTGTGTCCTGCTGCAAGATGTGTACCTTCCAGGGACCTAGAATGCATTTAAATTGAAACCACTCACCAGCAGGGGGGCTGTCACCAGATGTAACCCACTGTTGCAATAAACGAAGCCAATATTTTGGATGAGTGACCATTTGGGTCAGTACCTAATCTAGGAACTTCCCCCCAGTCAATCATCGACTGATAATGATAAAATCTCAATTTAATTTATGCGTAACCTAGTTTAGTTTCAATCAGGCTGTACCCAGGAGTAATGGATTGTATGAAGGTACTGTGTAGTACATGCAGAAACCATATGCTATAGGGTGACACGTAAATATTGAAGGTGGAGTGTGTCAAGTGCTGCAACGACGCAAGTTAAGGGGAGTGCTATTGCCATACTTTCTGTCGGACTGTGTTAAGACGGAAAATGGAGAAATGGTACATCAGTAACTGGCTTGCAGTCATCATCTTGAAAGGACGTCCTTTTCTGTAGAAAAACCTTCTCTGATCAAACTATGTCGAGTTGAAGCCATCTTTGGAGCTCTACTAGTGTAGCGTAGTGACACAAAGAGGTGGACTCTTTATAGACACTTCGTAGTCGGTGCTGCAAAGTAATCCCCCACTGCATGCTCATGTCCCTTCAAGTGCTAAAGCATCACCTTCCAAGCCTGTCCTGTGGTCTCCTACGGTACTGTCGATGAAGGTTTTCCTTTGGGGCAAATTTCGACGTTGTTCAAGTTGTAGGGCTCACTTGTCCTTCGGCTCTCAATGTTTGTTTTTCTCGCCATACCTCCTGTGGTTTCCCATGCTTCCCTCGCTGAAAGCATGAACCCTCTCAGTCCTCTAGGGGTTGCTGCATTCGCTATCTCCTTTTGAAGAGTCTTTCTCACAGTCTATGAGACCTTTTCCATTCTAAGCGTGTGCCTCTTAAAGAGACCAAGAGAGCTTCATCAATCTACATATTTTTAAGAAATCCTAGGAGAACCGATTTCTACAAGAAAACGCCTCCGAAAAGTGGGCTTAATAAATGAAGAGTTTGCAGAGTTGTAATATATAAAGCTATGTGAATTTCTTTACTAAGACTGGACATGGCCTTTGTGAAGCCAATAACTAATATGATTCAGAGAGAAGCCTGCATAGGAATCTTGAAAAAGTAAAAGACCCAAAAGACGTCTATAGAAACCAACCAAAAATGGGGAAAAGGAAAACGACGAAAACTGCCGAAAGGCTGACAGGAAAACAACTGACATTATCTTTTCCTTAAGAGCATAGGAGATTGCAACCAAGAGAATAGAAATAGAGAATCTGCTGATTCCAAGGCTGACATTTGACAGAAGAATCTCTATTAGAACTCCTGATAGAAGCGGACTTGGGAAGCATCAAGCTATTGAGGTCTATTGAGAAGGGAATCAGGAACCATCAACCCACTGGAGTCTATTGAGAAGTCCTGTCTACTAAACGATCGACTTTGTACAGCCGAAATTGACTATTAATGCCTGACTTCCCGATAGTTATCAAACTAGGAACAAACATCTATCACCAAGTGCATATTCAAGAGAACTAGAGTGCAGAAGAGCTCATAAAAAATTACCCGATTTTGGGTAGTTCACAGCCCACCCTTTTGATAAAGTATCATCAGGCACATCTGCCTTGCAACGAAGTATGTATAAACTAGGACTTACCTACTTAAAAGGATACAACATGTACATAAGCTACGTTTCATGAAAGACTCACCTGCAAAGAAAAAAAAAGAGAAGGTTAGTAAAAGTTTATAAATAAACAAATATAAATGAAAAATGTAAGCAAAATAAGTCAGCAGAAACAAAAGAACCCTCAGCTCTATAAGCTGCGGTAAAAAGGACACAACACAACCTTTGGAGGCATAAATCATTGAAAGATGTTTCTCCAAGGATCAAAGAATAACACAGAACCACACACTGATCAAAAAGTGACACATTGACCGCACACATTTTAGAAGCCTACCAAGGAGCCCAAGCCTCATCGCCACAGTACTACAATCTGCCCCCTAAACTCTAAACAAATGGGCAACAAAATATTATTTAAGCCTAAGATCCTAATTATCTTCGAATAGCTCCCTCCTCTCCTCATACTCTTTTATCATACTCCATTATACAAAATGCTCAACCAGGTTGGGTCCAAGAACTGAACCCTGTGGGACTTCTTCTGTGATTTTGTATACTTGAGGCCCTTCTTCTGCATCGCTAAGGTGGGATCTGTTGCCAAATTGTTGCCACAATCGCATGCTTCTTAGTGCTCGACAATACGTCTCCAGTTGGGGGGGTTAAGGGCATACTTGACGTCCAGGGCAACTGCAACAGCGTAGTACTGTCTTTTTTCTCCTGTCTATCCCGTCCAATATCGCAGACTGCCTGTATCGAATGGTTAGTGATTCGTGTTTTCCTTTAAAGCTTTAACTGCGAAAGGTTGGCTGAACCCTTAAAGCCTTAAGACAGTCACGATTAAGACTTGCTTGATAAACGATTGAAATTTTGTCAACCGGGACTCAAGTGTTCTCACTTCCTACAAGCCTCTTCAAATTCCAAGATTTTCCTAAGATTTGATCCTTCAATCTTTTTCAGATCAAACCCATTCAAAGGAAGAAAGAGAACTATTCAATGGCCAAACAAAATCCAACAAAGACTTGAAGAATTTGAACTTAAATACTGTCTTAAGGTGACTTCAGGTTAAAAAGTGGAACTGTAATTGAAATTGCTTAGAATTTCACCTCGGGAGACTTTTCAAAAACAATTGGTCCTTTGAGCCGCATTCCTTCGTTCTTCCCAGTCACAACTTCCTAGGTTTTTCGAAAAACTATTTCATGGTGATGTCAGCCTAAAAATTGGACTTGTAATTGATATTTGTTGGAACAGAGAACCCTCCATTGCCATGATTACAAATTTCGATCTAAAACGAACCAATTTTCGCCTCAAACTTTCCCAGTCTCTCAAAAGGAACCTCGATTTCGATTTCCTACCAAAGTTTCGATGGAGAGTCCCCTCAAACAAAAGCAAGTGATAAAGTTCAAAATTCCAAAAACCCCTTTTCATATGCATATGGCAACCACAATCGATCTATCGTCCTACTGCCATACAAAAGAATTCATTACTCATCTCCCGCTTAGGAGGCACAGAATCCCAGTAAAACTAGGCACAAAATTTATCCCATGAAAATTTTAAACTTTTAACATATCTCTGCAGAGGTAAGTCAAATACTTACTTCAAATACCCCCGCCGCCCCCCTCTTATCCTGCATACGTAAACATCTCTATGACCTAAAATAGTTTTTGTGTACGAGTAGTAGAGAATTTAAATGTCAGTCCCTTTTCGGTTAAATGCCACTGGTGCTTCAAAAATTCCAGGTGCACCAAAAGTCCAAGCCCCGTACAATCTCTCTAAAGTTTACGAAAAACATTCTTCATTTCCAACTTAACCTCCTCTAACCACGAAGGCGAAACGACATCCTTCTTCCCTGTATCCCCTCTTTGGACATCCATCCGCCTACACACAAATTAAATGAGATACTCTAGATACTCCTCTCTAACTTTACGTCATCACTATCATAAAGGAATTTCTGAACAAACAAACAGCTGATGGTTATTTCTCCTTCACACACACAGTCTGAGACTTGTTTCGAATTCTCTCTCTGAAATCCCTACTGTACTGAATGGGGGTGTATAAATCCATGACGTCACTTGCCGAAGGAGAACAAGAGCGCGAATGCAATCCACACACACACGCACACAAGAGGCGAGTACTTCAATGGAATTAGGGCAAGTCCAAAGGGAACCACGATGACTTTTTCTAAACAAAGTATCTCCTCTCTTTCTCTGTGTGTGTATCTGTATCTGTGTGTATCTCTGAAGCAGGGTTGTTTAGTTTAAGAGTTCCATGCCGGTGCGCTGCATTTTGTTCAAGTTGAATCCATCAGAACGTTGCCATCGGTAGAATCAGTCGTGTTCTAGAGTCCGTCGCATTTGGTTCGAAATATTGTCGTGGCGCAACCATCTCACACTTTACATGTGTATCTAAGACGTGTAATAATTTTTTTTTCGTTTTATCTTTATTTTTAAAAACAAATGGAATCTACCACCGAATATCAAATGGATACGACAACTGTTCTGCAATCGGCAGCCGCCCATCTGCTGTACGATGTGGTCGACGATGACCATCAGGCGAATCAGATAACCTTTGAGATTCCCTCGAACGTCGACTTGGAACGCATTAAAAGTTTGGATAATTTCACAAATCTCCTTCATCGCATCAGCAATAGTGTACTCACCCATAATAGTGTTAATGGTCATGAGCTGACCGCAGCAACACACGATGCTGTGGCAATCAGTTCCGATGGTCATGTGATTACAAAAGACCAAATCAGTGGAAGTGTTGTGTTAAATTTGGCCGATTTGCAAAGTTCCGGTTCGTTTTTGGATCGCTTCTTCAATGGAGCCGATATGCATTCGATTATAAATTATCTGTGGATTGGTGTTGTGACGTCGCTGATTATACTGTCGGTGATATTTATTATATTCTCGTGCTATTTCTATCGCAAATTCAGAGAGTGGAAGAAGTGCAGTAAGTATTTTTTGATATTTATCTTATTTTTTGTGTGGTTTTTTGGGGACACTTCAATCAGTTGGTCTTTCTATGTTTAAACCCGATTTTAAGAAGGTTTTGCCTGTCAGGAGGCATCCTTTCAGCTTTTGAAGAAGAGCCCCACTTCGGACACTTTGAAATGTTAGCAAGTATCGTGGGTTCTTGGTGGAAACTCAAGCTAAGTTTTAAAGAGTTGAAAAGGTTTGAAGAGACCTTAGTTGTGCCCAAAGGATATCTTTCCTTTCTGTGCAAAAATTAGCCATCTGTTCTAAGATTCTGTGGGACTTTATGAACGATTCTGTAAGCCCCACTTCTGACACCATAGACTATGAAGAGCTCCAAGCACAAAGAGGCAATACAAAGTTAGTAAAATGTCATTTTTCGCCTGTCAGGAAGCCTCTTTTTAGCTTCTTGACAAAAACCCCACTTCGGACACTTTGGAATGTTAGAAAGAGTTATCGGAATTTGGTGAAGACTCAAGCGCAGTTTTAAAGAATTGAAAAGGTTTGAAGAGACCTTAGTTGTGCCCAAAGAATATCTTTGGTCTCTATGCAAAAATTAGCTATTAGTTCTAAGATTCTGTGGGACTTTATGAACGATTCTTTGAGCCCCACTTCTGACACCATAGACTATGTAGAGCTCCAGGCACAAATAGGCAGGTCACAGTTAGTAAAGTGTCAGTGTTCGCCTGTCAGGAAGCCTCTTTGTAGCTTCTTGACAAAAACCCCACTTCGGACACTTTGAAATGTTAGAAAATACGGTTGGTCATTGGTGGAAGATCAAGAGAGCTTGGAAGAGTTATACAGGTTAAACAGATTGAGGCTGTGGGCAAGAAATATTTGTCATCTCTGTGCTAAGATTTGTTATCTGTTGCAAAACTCTATGAGCTATTCTGTGAGTCCCACTTCTGACACCACAGGGTTAGTAGAACTCTAGGCACAAATAGGAGGTACATAGTCATATTTTCGTTCAATTGCCAGTGTTTGCCTGCCAGGAATCGTGCTTTCAGGTTCTTGGCACAAAACCCACTTCGGACACTCTGTGCTGAGATTTGCTGTCTGTCATAAGATTCAGTGAGCTCCACTTCTGACACCATTGATTTAGTAGAACTCTAGAAAGTAGTTATATTTTCCCTTCAGTGAAGTGGATAAATGATATGTTGGCTTTGGTCGCTAGGTTTTCAGAGACTTAACTCATAAGACCTTCACGTCTATGGCTTTATGAAAATGTTCCAAAATGGGACAGTGTTTAGGCTTAAAAACTACATTACACGAAAATCTAAATAGTAGATCTTGTGTGTCACAAAGAAGTCTAAAGTTGTGAGTGTAATTTGCCTTAGGTTGGTCAGGACGTTGCCTTATTTGACACAAACTTAGAAACGCTTTCAAAACGATTTCCTTGGTTCAGTATCTAAGTTTTCAAAGGTTGAGTTTCAGTTCAAAAAACACCTCCGAATAGCAGCTCAATTAGTTTGAGGTTCTACTCAAAACACTTGGCAAATCTAAGATCTCTTTTAAAGACTCGATAATCGTCTTGAATGGTCCTTCAAATTGAGAGACTCGAAAAGCCTTTAAAGAGGATGTCTAGGTCTTCTGCTCCACTCCTTAACAAAACGCCCCTGCCCCCATGTCCACCTTGACTCATGCTGCCTGAATTTCAATACAGAATGGCAAAGTCCCATCAGAATAAATTCCCAAACCAATTGGCCCTTCGAGCCAAATACAGTCCACAGCCTTTCCTCCTCTTTTAAATATTAGATCCCATTTTCAACTGAAAAATAGTAAACAAATCGATTCACCGATTCGCCAAATAATGAAAATCATCAAAACTTATAATCACCTCGAGAGACTTTTCCCAAAAACAATTGGTCCTTCGAGCCGCATTCGCTCGTAGTTAAACTTTTCCTCCTCCACCAATCCTTCCTCGTCATAACTTTCCATTAAATAATTTATTTCTCTAAAAAAACTCTCTCCTCTCCTTTCCTTTGGTGGTTTTTCCGGGACCTCTAACACCAAATACCCCATTAATATGATGGCTCCTTTGAGCCAAATTCAACTGGAAAATTTCACCCGAAAGGCTGCTGGCAGGCACCTCCATTTCCATTTACTCCTTGTTCATAAATTAATAAATCATTTCCCTCTACTACACACAGAGAGAGAGGGAATTTCTCTTCTCCTACACAAAAAAAAGCCCAACAAAAGCAACAGGATACCAAGGATCAACCCCAGAAAAAAAACATCACAAAAATAACATCAACATGACTTCCTTTCTTCCTGTGTTTTTTTTTTTTTTGGAGAGAGAACAAAAGCACGAATTAATTACTTTCCATTCCAGCTTTTGGAATGTCTACATTCCCCAAACAAAATATACACTATATCCTGAAACAACCTACGGAAGGAATACTTCTTGAATTTTTCATTACAAATTTAATTTACTATCCCCGAATGTCCTTTTAATTTATTTATAGAAAAAAACGAATCTAGCAAACAACCCACTTTGTCGACCTTCTGTGTAAAGTTTTCTTTTTTGTTGGTAATAAAGTAATTAGCAGGATTTCTCATTTGAAATTTGTTCCATTTCTACTACTACCACACATAGATAGAGTGTCCTTTTGCACAGAGTCTTTTGGGAGAACAAGACCAAGAGAAAGGAAAGAAATAAGAAGAATTTATCGCGCACGTATATCCTGGCAAATTGATTGTAAGGTACTGTGCTGCTGCTGCTGAAAGTTATTTATTTTCACGTGAAGGTCCTTTCTCTCTTTTTGTATAGGGAGAACATTTATATTTCATGCCGCCACAAGGATACACAAGCGAATACACAACCATAATAAATAGTAACTCAATACAAAAAGAAAAAAACTCTTAGATTAACTAACTTCATCGACACAATACACACACACACAGGACAAGGAAAAGGAAGCAAGGAAGAAAGAAAAATACCGATGAAAAATAAATAAACACACCAGAGGGACTAGAGCGTAAAAAGGACCAACTTTTGTCCTGGATTTTTCTATCCACCGACAAAGAGAGAGAGAGAGTTGACCTAGTACTACTCTACTTGCGAAGAAAAAGTAATTAATATCCTCCCACCTGTCATCTGTGAGAGAGTCTGGATATCCTTCCTATTTGTCTTATGGACCTAATTTTTATACCTTTTGTCCTTCTGTCCTTCTGTCCTCTGTTTATGTGTAAACACAATTGACAAGGATCAATTAAATGGCTCCCATATGAGTGACATGTTGAAGGATCCTTCTTGGGGGCAACAACAAGAAAGAAAAAAGTATTTATCCTTGGCAGGGCATTCTTTCTTTTATTGTGTGTAGAAGGGCAAAAACTAGGTCGGTGACAAAGTAAATTATGACTCAACCCTTAGTCCCTTGCACGCCATACCACAATTCGCAATTTGCACCTCCAATGGGAGGGGTGCAGGAGGGAGAACCTCGCTTGGACATTATCATATCCTTGCAGCACAAAATCCATGTCAAGTACAATTCATTTCGTGATTTTATTTCTGCCAACCATCATACTTCGTTTTTATGTAAATTTTATAAGAAAGGATAATCTCTCCACAGGACATTGTCCGGTCTGTGATATTTTTATCCTTCGCCCCAAACTTTTGTATTGTATTTTTATCGCAATTTAGAAGTATAGTATGTTGTCCAGGGTGAATGCAATATTTATGGAAAAAATGTCCTTTTTTTTTTTTTTGTGAGTGTGACGTCCTTTCAGTGTGATAATAAATTACTCTTCTCGTGAAAGATTTATTTGCATTTTTTTTTAGTAGTTGTGCGATGATGATGATGATGATGATGACGATCCTGAAAATGTCCTGACGCAGACAATAGCTTTGGCTTTTAATACAATTTATGACTGTTGACAGAGGGAAAGGGGGGTTAAATTGGATTTGCATAAGCTCATCGATATTAATTATAATTCATAATCATAACTGTTTTGTTAGGATCACAGATTATCACAGTTCATATAGCGAATGAGTGTGTGCTTTGTTTGTGTTTGTTTATTTGAAAATGGATGGCAATAATGGCGAAGGAGGTAGTCCATTCAATTGTGGATTTTATCGAGGTAATTTTTGATTTATCGAAGTCAATTAATGACGATGGTGTAGGATAATTTACGATCTGCAACTGTTTGGGGGTAATTAATTTTGATTTGGAGCAGTGATTAGATTGGCCAGCGGAGGGAGGAAGGCGATTTAAAGCGATTGGCTGGGGCATAAATTGCACAAGTGCATGAAAAGTTGGTCCTTCGAGCCGTATTTTTTCGTAATCACATGTTTTTATGATCAAAAAATATCCTTCTGCACAAATATTCGAAACAAAATGCCTCACAGGAGGACTGAACTTGCTATTTGCAGTTCTCCATTGAGCACTTCTTACCTTTAAATTCAAATAAAACCCATTATGGGTGAGATATCCTTGAAATTTTGTATTTATTTAAAAGGATTATGTATGCCATTATGTTTAGAATATAACATAAGTCAAATGTGTACCGCACCAAAGCTAGGTGGCGCTCATCTGAAAACTCCAATTTCTCCTAATTCTGGCGCTTAAATCAGTCCCAATTCTACCAATCGCATTGATTATATTGCATTTCAGGACACGTAGTGCCTTCCTGTTGAAACCACTTGTCGTTGGTGTTAATAGGATCCAATTGGGACAAAAAGAAGTTGGTTATCATCGACCAATACCACTCGCCGTTTACGGTGATGACCTGGCCAACGTTGTCCCCAAAAAAATATGGATCGAGGTCTAAAATTTACACGAAACAGTAAGAAACAGTGATCCACACAAAATTACTGAACTAATCGACTCAAATACATCCAACACGTTGCGACTAGTTCCCTAGGAAGGACGATTATGGCGACTGTAAGATGGACGATGCGTTGTTGCTCGAACCGAAGACTCCCTTTCATAGAACAATTGAATCATTTGCACTTGCTGTTGAAGACTCTAACTCTCCCTGTTGATTTGGCAAAACACACTTAATAAATGACAGCCAATTTGACAGACGTAGCTTCAACAGTATGGCCGCAATCACCTGTCAAAGTTCGGAAATCCCCATTGGAAAAACCCTATACTTTTGAATGCGGCTCGAAGGACCAAACGACAACCATTGCTTCTTGATAAATTTATCCCTTTTTGCCACTTTTTTTGTAGGGCTAATCACTGAGCTTCATTTTTATCAAAATGACGATTCCTTTCACCTTTTGCAAGGCTCCATCTTGTCTCTCTTTAGTGTGCCTTTTAAAGGATATCTGGAGTAGATATATCCTACACCATTCAAACAAAAGGTCATAAATCACCCCCAACATAATTGCAGCACTCCTCTTCAAAGGTCATCTGAAGTTTGTGCGCAAAAAATAAAAAGAAAAGGACTCCTATCCCACGGACATAATAATCTCTAACAGCACCTCCTTGAGCACGTTTCACTTATCCACTGTCATCTCTTCAAGGATATCTACCATTTGGAGAAAAAATTCCTCGTCAATTGAATTGATTTTCACTTCTGAGGTATCTAACCGACATCCTTCTAATTTTCTTCTTCTTTTTCGAACTCAAAATTAGCCACTCTCCTCCTTGAAGCGAGTTTTTTTTTCTGAAAGTTTTGGTAGTGCAAGAGCAACTTGACTTGGTTTAACCCAAGAAATAAAAAAAACAAGGACTCTTTCTTCCTTTTTGTTTTTGTTCCAGACAATTTGTCTTTGAATATTTCATTTCATGTTGCTTTTGGTGAAAACGGACGACAGATAGACAGAGAGACAGAGCGACACACACGTTCCCTGTCGCTTTGTTTTATTTTCAATTTCGCAACACAGTCTCGTGGATTTTCTTTTTTATTTATTTCCCAATGTCCTGAGAGAGTTATTGGGAATTTTAAATGCAAATTTTCTCTCTCTCTCTCGAATGTATCTAAGGCATGTGTGTGTGTATCTTGTTGGTACCTACCTACAATAAATCGTGCAATGAATATCCGAGTTTGTTTTTATAAGAATTTATAATGTTGTTTGTTAGATTATTTGCGAATTGAGTTTCGCAAAAATAAAAAGAAGGAAGGAAGAAAAAATCCCATTAATGGGTCCTTTGAGATGGATTTGACGCGAAAAAGGCGCACTTATTTTCACCTAGGGTCGGGAATTTAATTTTCTGTTGAATTGTAAGCTCACTGGGTACTTAGGAGGCAATCCATGAATGGGGATTGCGATACCGCGCTGATGTATCGCCCTTTTGAGGATCTACTTTAGATTAAATTGGAATGGTAGGGGAGGACCTCCTTTGCTGTCAACAAGCTGAAAGGCTCTGCTTTTTTGCTTGCAAAAGTTTTTCATTTGGTCCTTCGAGCTGCATCGTTCAATGGTTTGGTACAAAAATATCTAGGCAGCCACATTCAGGTAAATAATAAAAAAATAAAATATTGAACAATCGCAATTAACACACCGTCGCGTCGCAGCTGTTGGCTGGATCATAAATAAAATATTTTTCAAGGAAACAAACCAAACAAAAAAACCAAGTCCACTCGAATCGTAATCGCAACCAATCAATTTAAAATATTAATTGAATAATTTAATCCATCGAGTAACTCCTGCTGCGCCATCAATGCCATATGCGCATTTATTTATTTTTTTTTTTTTTATTTGCAAGGACAATTTATTGTTCGTTTTTGTCTCTCTCTTTTTATCCGTGGAAAAACGAACAAAATTTGTAAACATAAAGATGAGCAATTTTTATTTTGCAATTCATTACATTTTGAATGGAGAGTCCTCCCCAAGGATACTTATTATCACTTCGCAATTACACCCATGCAATTGCATGTGCGGTGCACGACTGTAAAAAGGACGAATTTAATGACATCAATTGCATGCATAACAAAAAAAAAGATAAGCGGATGTATGAATGTACAGCCGAATGAAATTACAACAAAATGGTGGCCGCCGGAAACCAATTCTAGATGGGAGGCAAAAAAAGAAAAAAAGGACTTTTATTGACCCAGTCACAAGAGCATGTGTACGCCTCATTTTATGTGTGAATCCTGAAATCCTTTTGTTGTTGTTTTTTGCACCTTATTTTGAGGATTATCATCAAAGAGCATGGAACATAAAAAAAGTGGTGTCACAACACTGGCAGCAAAAAGGACTCGTGTAATGTGGGCTTTGTGAGCAATTGGGATTTTTATGCTTTATTGAGTGGAAAACGCAATTTTTTTTTTTTTTTTCTTCTACTGGGTCAAGTCAATCTAAGTTGGTTGGGTGTAAAAGGACGAAACAGCTACTAGAGGGAAAAGGAAAAGCTTCAACATAAAATAGAGTCCTTAAGCTGTGTAGCCTTATATGAGTAAAGCAGCAATTCCAATGAGTGACGACGAGAGTTGATGGTTATTGGAAAATTGCTCCCATTCGATGGGCAGCGCAGGTCATGAAAATGGAGTCTATGTCAGGGTGAGAGGTCCTCTTAAGTCGTGTTTATAGGGAGGACGACATCATGCGGAATGTGGTGGATTAACGATTGTCAAATGTTGATGCTCGTAAAGTGTTTAGGGCGGTCTTGAATAAGCAGAAGGACATTAAGATTGATGCTACTAATGATCCCAGTGAACGCTGGAAGAAAGATAGAAAGAACAGTGCCATGGTTCAAGGGAGCTAAACGACATAAGGACGAACATTTGACCCGACTTAAGATCCACTGAACGCTAAAACGCTTCCAAAAGAAGGGAAGAACAGTCCCATGGTTCAAGGGAGCAAACGCTTCAGTAGAATCCACTGAATGCTAAGCAGCTTTACTAAATAAAGGGCTCCTATTCAAATTTGAAAGACTACATCACAAGAAGGATAAAAATCAGTGCTCTGGATCAAAAGGGTCAATTGGAACCTTTG
This sequence comes from Chalcosyrphus nemorum, assembly GCA_949716465.1. Taxonomy (NCBI): domain Eukaryota; kingdom Metazoa; phylum Arthropoda; class Insecta; order Diptera; family Syrphidae; genus Chalcosyrphus; species Chalcosyrphus nemorum. Next base: position 58,294,519 of record OX454334.1, on the reverse strand, counting down.
TCTAAGCACAACCCATTGAACGCTGAACAAAGTAGTGCCATTGAGACAGTCTCCCCTCGATGCTACTGCTCCTTAACTTTGTATTTGAAGGACCTTATCACAAGAAGCAAAAAATCAATCCCAGACCCAAAGTGACATTGAGTTCAGCTCTCCTAGAAGCTAGCTTTCGAGGGGCAAAATGTCACATCATCACATCCTCGTGGTGCCTTCTGAACACTCGGAATTGCCTGAGCACAGCTTGGTGACCTTCAGCACTTATGTGGGACTAGATGAGGCATCTCTAGCTGGCTTGAACGTGTTCTGCGTCTCAGAAGTCTAACAAGAGTCCAAAGAAGGATGATGGAAGGGGGATGAGTTCTCAAAACTGACTCAACGGCGGAATCCATGGACCTACTTCGACATATTCGATCTCAGCTTCATCAACCCTAAATGGGTCTCGAATCAGCCTTTGTCCAAGGGTCTGAAACCCATGAAACAGCTCCTCCAGCTTGGGGGTTGTGCAAAGCGATAGACATCAATCCCTTGACACAAGAAGTCAAATGGAAATTTTGCCACTGAACGCTAAATACACTCAGTGGTCCCATTGAAGAGCTAATGATCACATATCTACTCCTTTTCATCTAAAAGAACAGACCCAGTTGAACTACTGATTCAACGCTCCTGCACCACATCAAAGTGGTCCTTTGAAGCAAAAGGAATCAACATTTTTGTCGGTTCAAATGAAGTAGTTTATCTAAGAAAAACAAGTGCCACAATCAACTCCTTCTCTAGGCAACCTTACTCAACGTCATTAACATCAAAACAAATCTGAAAATCTCCTTTGGATTGCTATCTCTAAGAAAAAAAAAAATCCATTTTCATGTCAAACTCCTTCCCTTTTCGTCTCCGTCTCCGTCCATGTGTAAAATTCCCTTGCTCTCCCTTCAAACACTATACTATCCCCTTCGTCGTTTGAGGGAAGAAAATAACACACAATGTGCGACCCATCAAACCTCTGCTCTGACATCTTGTCATACATTGTATCCCGCATACCAGGGATTTCTTCTCCTCCTTCCTGTCCTTTTCATGAGAAAATTGAAAAAAAAAGAAAGAAAGAAAAATTCTTTAGTCATAATGGGGGGGAGTGCGCGAGAGCACCAGCAGCGATAAAATTTTCAATTTTCAATCAAAAAAAGGATAACATGTCCCGCTTTTGATTGACATATCTCTTTAAGTTGTTTTAACGGTCTTGCTCCTTGTGCAAGTGGATTTGAAGTGTCCTTTTACGAATGATTGATTGAAATAACGCAGAAAACAATTTTTACATAATTTTCTAATTTTTCTTCTTTTTTACTTGCTTTCCTTTCAGATAAGGACATCCGCTCGCATTTGAACAATGACTTGTATCCAAATGGAACCGCATGTGGCACAGCAGGAGGTCAATCAGAGGCTGGCTACTATCAAATGGAATCTCCACCTTGTTACACAATTGCCACAGGGCTACCCAGCTACGATGAGGCGTTGAATCATCAGGCACACTTTGCTTTTGGAATGAAGTTCTTGTACCCAGTATGTCCTGCACCGATGGTAACAGCAACCCCCGCATGGGAAAAGGAGGAAAAGTCCTCCGCGTCGTCTCCTCCACTACAGCATTCGCAGAGATGGCAGAATGTTGATAGTGTTGCTGCAACGACCCTGCTTCCAACTAGTCACATCCGAAGTATCAAGGACTCTTCAAGTCACATCGATTCGGCTGCAAGGAACTTCCTTCAGCCCCGACAGGCAGCCGACGATGCTGGTGGCGAATGCAACGAGGTCGTTATCGACGCGTGATCTTAGAAATAGTTGTCTTAGAATTTTTTCGAAATTTTCCAAATTTATTAGTTCAAAAAGTTTTCTCCCACAAATTGTCCTTTTTTGTAAAGAATTTTTGCTCAAAATAACTTGCACAGATACATACATATTCCTGTTAGACAAAATCCTTGCTCAATTTCTTGAAAATCTCATAAAATTTCTAACGGTTTTTTCTCAGAAATAATAAATTTCATTGCCCACCAAAAAATCCCAAACAATTTTATGCTAATAATTTGCTTTTGTAAAAATTTATTCTTTTGTATATTTTTATTATTTTTCTCAAACACAAGACTGATTAGTTGTTTAGTTTTTTATTTTTTTTTTTAATTTTAATTTAAGTTGTTAAATATTTTCTTTCTTAATTTTTTGTGAAATATTTGGAAAAAAAAAATACAACATTATAGCAACAATTTTTGTGTAAATACCTAGTGCCCTTAAGAAAAAAATAAAATATATAAAAAAACTACTATTTAGCTGCGCGCAACACCATTTTTCCCATAAGAAAAATTTAAAACAAAAAACAAAAAACTCATCATCTACTCGCACTGATTCACGCGCTTTTTTTTGTAAATATTAATAAAAAAAAATATTCTTAAAAAAAATATATTTAATGCGATTTGCTTGCAGAGTTTAAAATAAAAAAAATATTCTATTTCCTTTTAAATTGTACAAAATGCTAAATTTTAAATATTTTCTTATTTATTTTAACACAGAATATACCACTTAATGTATTAATATGATTATTTTCAAGTCCGCATTGTGAACAAAAGGAAGATAAATATTTTAGTGGATTTATTTTTAAGTAAAACAAAACACAAACTCTAAAAAAAATTATATTAAAAAAAAAAAAAGAAATATATTCATTGAACTTGAGTTCGATTGATGAAATATACGAAAATGAAAATTTATTTTGATTGAAATTTTTTGACTGGTTTTTTAGTAATTTGGAGATTCTTCTTTGAGGAAAGGAGATTTTGAAAGGGAAGGAATTGATGGAGTGGTATTTGAGACTGAGGTGGTATAAGTTTCAGTATTTCCGTGACTTTTTCAACAAAGCCAAATCGAGTGATTCGGAAGCTAAGAACTAGAAGAGCAGACGCCAGATGAATAGAAAGAAGAGGTACAAATTGGAGATTGATACTCAAGCATATGACCAAAAACTGTGACTAACTGGGCAGACACGTCTCGTCTATTACAAGATTTTGATGCAAAGGATACATATAGCAACATTCTACTCCAGGATGTAAGTAAGTATTAGGCCATAAGCAGCCCATAGAGGGCCAAGGCCTTGCTTTTTACTATTTTACAGAAGGGACCTATACCATATCCGAAGGGCAGATGTTTTTTGAGAAGCTTTCTCATACTCTTGGACGTTTGTCAGACGTTCGGTAGAGGTGAGGCTGTGAAAAAACTTAGGTGGTATTTTCCTGGATTCGAATTTGGAACCCCATGCGCAGTAGTTCAACGCACTAACCACTGAAGCACGGCAGCCACTCTCCAAGATGTAGCACGAGAATTATAGCCTCGATCTGTGCTTTGCAGAAATAGACGATAGCATACTATATGCAGAGGAGCTCTATGTAACCGTAGTGAACACTCCCCTCGACCTCAATGAAGTGTGTAGGTAACACTTTGCATCGCAGCTGGACTCCAGTGTTTAGTGGGTTCCTCCAATGTCTAAGAAGTAGCTTAAGACTCGATTCGATGGCACCGTAATTGGTATTGCATAGAAAATCATGGCACGGGGGTTTCACCTTTCTGAATGAAGTGGTAAAAGCTTTAACCTACAAGACTAGAACAAGAATAAAGACAAAGTGGTGACCAGAAAGTGGCAAAGGAGTTCATACAATCCATCACTAGATTCCACTTGAACTAAGGCAGTAAACTACTGTAAACTGTTGAGGTTCTGCTTGACCTAGCAGACAAGTATCAGGCCTACTTCTAAAACTATGACGAACCAATTCCAGTTTGTTGTTTGTCTCACAAGTTCAAGATCCAGCCTGAGCTCACCCTAAGACGTTTAGTGGAAACCCCCAAATTCAAGTATGACAAAGCCAATTCAAGATTGACCAACAAATCTCTGAAAAAATTAAAGGCAACATCGGAAGCTCGTTCTGAATTGTAAGCTGAGAGCAGCCATTCCCTATTGTAAGCCTGGGAAGCGTGCAGGGACACACAAGCTTGAAGGTATTGGTTCTTTCATAAGATCTCTTTCAAACTAAAATGAAGCTACAACCACATCGGTGGAAAATGCTCGAAAATCACAATAATGACCTCTTCATCAGGAGATGTCTGTGTGACCGTATCTACAGGAAGTGAAGGTCATCAAAGAGGTGTTTGTGAAGGATGACTAACTTATTAGACTTCGTAGTTTTGGCTTCAGTGCTATAAGCTAAGCTGATGACATTATCAAGAGCAACAATAAAAGCAAAGTATAACCTCAGGTAAGATACAACTCCTCGTAACTTGGGCCAGTGAGTGTCTATCGAGTAACTACAGCAAACTGCCTGTGCAAGCACTGGCTGTCTGTGTGTCTTTCAACCAGTCTATGAAAAAACCTGGAGTCTGTTTGTAAAGACCACTTAGCAGTCTATCCGTCCTTGCCTACGATAAGAATGGGCTGGAAGTATCAGCTTTCCACTTTGGATTCTCCTGCGTCAACCATGAAATTGCTTCAAATCTCTATTGCATAGAGGAAAATTGTCTGAAGAGCTCTAAGTTTAAAGGGAGCTTCAACAAGTCTGCATCCGATGGGAAATGGAGGAATTTGATGGGTTTTTAGACCCGCACTCTAACTTAGACTACGCTGACTATCTTACAGATCACAGGCCAAAGGATCTTCATCAAATGAAAGCGAATGTGAAGAGGGAACTTGATGTCGTTGGACAAACGCTCGAGGAGTACCACCTTGGGAGTATTGTCTGGAGTCGATGGCGGAACCGAACTGCCTATAGACAGCTGAATGGGCAAAGCAAAGACTGTCTTAGGGTTGCTTTCAAAGTTTTAGAGAAATGTTCAAGCTAGCTTAAGCACTAGGCTAAGACTGTCCGTGTTTCTGTCACTACTCTCGCGAGAAAGCTGACGCGTCTGCAAAGTCTCTCTTAAGAATATTCTGGCCAAATGAACCACAACCATAAATGGACAGCAGTGGAAGTGGATTAGACACACTTACCAAAAAGGAGACAGGGATGAAAGAATATGAGGGGATCCAAGACCAAGGCTCTAAAAGCTAATTCAGGCTATAAGAAGGTAAAGCAAGTAAGTCGAAGCGAGTGACTGTTTCTTTACTTACATGCATACTAATGTGATCTTCTACTGACTAATTCCCATGTAAGGGTTCAACTGAAATGAAGAACTCTGTACTAAACTCTTCAACTGAAGCCCTTTGATGGATGACTCAGTTAAGTGATGGGCTTTGAGCTTGTCAACAGTGAAAGACTGAGTTTGAAACAAGATGGGATCCTGTATTAAAGAAATTTGGAATAAGTTGTTCCTCTTAAGCTGGGTGATTCTCCAGTCTCCAACTTTTCACTTGAATCAATGACTCTAACCAGTAAAACTGTCAGCTCTCCTACTATTCATGAGTGACTACATAAATTCCCCCTTTTCCTTGACTAATGATCATATTATGTCTTTGCTTAGCATTAAGAATAAATCACGATTCATTAATATTCTCATCACGAAGTCAGTCTTGCTCATTACACATTGTAAGACGAATTCATAGTCATTGTAAGCGAAGCCTCTTTATGACTATGGCAATGTCATTTGTAGGCGTTGACATGCACTTAAGTTGACTATGACAACTTGCTCGCGGTGAGATTAAAAGGCGTCCAAGCATACCTAATCCTAGCTCCCTTCTGAAGGAGAAATGGTAAATTGCCAGAACAAGATACGTTGGAGGCCTTTAGATGGTTGGGTTCATTGGATATCGAGTGAAAGTCAATGGGATTTTGAAGGAATCTGAAAAACAAGGCCTGGTATGCAACAAGGATGTGCATCGGGTCCGTGTCTCTTTGCTTTTCATTGAAGACGTGATCGACTTCTTCTCATTGAGTAATGACTTCTATAAAAGGGCTAGATAAGAACTGTGACAAGGAGAACTAGAGGTAGATTGCTAAAGCCATTTGGGGTGTACTTTACCAAAAAGTTTGGCATGGACAAGCATCTGAAGGAGGAGATCTCCAAGGCCAAAATTGGTATGAATATGAACTGAATGTCAACCACCTAGAACGCAGACCTTTCTATGCTTCAGGTGCACTATGTGCTTCTACAAATGCCGAAGGGGGGACTGCCTAGAAGGACAGCATGGAAGATTATATCCAACGAAAGCGGATGGTATGGTGATTGCCTAGACTTAGCCCAAGAGTGTGGAATGGAATTAAACTTGCAAGCAGTGGAATGGATGACCTGGAAGCCGATGCTATATGAACTTCTTGGGATGTGAGGAATTCTTAAAGGGGTCATCAGATTCGTTACAAAGAATAGTCCACAGAACTTAGGCCATCTTTCTCGACGGGCACAAAGTGGAGGAGATATCAATGGGATTGAAATAGTGGAAGTAATCGCTTAGAACCTTATATAGAAGACCTTCCCATCATACATATTTCGCGTATGTAACGAACAAATTCAGGGTCCTTTTTCCTTTTTGTAAGCTATTACTCACTGAAGCTTCATGGCTCTCTGTCCGGAGTAATCGCCTCTGACTCACGCGTATGTACCTTCCCCCAGTGACATCATACTTCACTTGCTGACCATTTTTGGCGCATCAGTAATTAACATATGTTTTTACGACTCTGATAATTACATTCGCTCAAATAGAGAGGCACAGATCCGGCTTCAAGTCATACAACACGATCGAACCTTATGAGTGGACTGATATCCCTGCAGGTGCAACGCAAAATCTTTGACAAAAAAAATGTGAATTCAATTAAAATTCATCAAGTCAAGACCAATAAATTTCGCTAAAATCCATTAATCATTAAATCATTTACCATTCAAGTCACAGAGGCGGTTTTTTTTTGCACAGAACACATGTTCAGGGGGAGTCACTTTTGGACTATGTGCAGTTCTTGGAAACGTTGTATTCTCCTCCTCAGAACTCTATTTCACTCAATGACAGATAGAGTTGCGGCCTTAGTGTCAAGCACCTTGATGAAAGTATTTTTTTTTTTTTTGCTTGTGACTCATGTGTTTTCTAACATAATTCACCCTTGACAATGAAACCGACTACTGAACTACAATCCAAACCAGTTTGTATCGATATTTTCTTTCCAAAAAAGCCTTCAATCTACAGATTGTTACGTGACATCTGTCAGTATACTGAGAGAACATGATCGAAGCCCAACAAGGAAGTGGACACGAACAATTTTAGTACTCAATTACGTTCAAATAGCCAAACTTCACCTCTGACGTACTAGACATCAACAGATTTTCAAAATTAATGACAATTATTATGACAGAAGCTACATTATAAACGTCACCACGATCGCTAGTGATGCGCAATATTTGTTTACTCTTTTCTTGGTGCGCCGCTTGTTTTCAATTGAATTTCATGAATATGGTGAATTGAATTAATATCTAATAAAAATACTTCAAATATGTCGCTCGAATGATTACCAATGAGGAGTACGAGTTGCGGAAGAACCCAATCGAATTGAAGTAGCGCACAGAAAGAGGGGGAGATTCCAAATGGAGTGGCGCGGCAGTGGCGAGTAGCTTTTCGGAATATTAAGATAGATTTAGGGCTCCACTGTTGAATTAATTAATTGATGGCGATATTCACAGGCAGTCGCGTGGTTACTAATGAAATGGGCACTCCGTTGGGTGGTCATGAATGTGATGTGGAATTTGGTGGCAAGTCGAGAATGGTAAGTTTAATTTGGAGACAAGAAAATGAAAGTTTCAAGTGGAATTGAGCCACCGTTTATTTAGAAAGAGTGTACAAAGCCTTGAAAAGATTTTGAAGATCAGCTCAGGAGAAAGGTGAACAGACTTTGATCAGCACGATCAGCTAAGGGTGGCAACTGATCTTGCTAGAGTTGAGGGGAACGATGATCGCTCATAGAAATTGTAGGCTACAAGTCAGGATGATCGCTTAGAAGAAAGGTGAACAGCTTGCGATCAGCACGATCACTAAAGGGTGCCAAGTGATCTTGCTAGAGTTGAGGGGAACCATGATCGCTCATAGAAATTGTAGGCTACAAGTCAGGATGATCGCTTAGAAGAAAGGTGAACAGCTTGCGATCAGCACGATCACTAAAGGGTGGCAACTGATCTTACTAGAGTATCAGAAGCACCATGATCGCTCATAGATATGAGAAGCTTTAAGTCAGTATGATTGCTCAGAAGAAAGGTGAACAGCCCTCGATCAAAACGATCTGCCTAGAGTTCTGATATTCATATTAAACTAAAGATCATGTCATGTTAGAAGCTCACAGATATTAGAAGCTAGAAGTCAACATGATCGCTCAAATTAAAAAGAACCTAGGGTATTTTAATCTCCGGAAGAATTCGAACTATGATAGCAATCAAGATCAACATAATTTTGTTTACAAGATCATCACTTTTGAGGTCACTCTTACTGGGAAGAGCAAAATGCTTCAAAAACTTGAATTTGTGCTTAGCAAAAGACCGTTTGTAGATCGTTTGCAAGTCCAATGATTTTCTAGGAAAAAAAGCAAGAAACAAAGAACAGAAACTGAGATTTGAGAGTGACAATCATGCGATTTGGTTTGATGTCTTGTCTTAGAGGATCATCCTCAACACTATGTGCCAGATCAGTAAGATCAGTTGAAGAAAGTTAGACAGAATATCGGTAGATTGCCATAATATCCCCACAAGTTGACAATATATCCAGCGTGATCAATTGATCGCACAAAAATCAACCTTACGATCACTTGTGATCATAGAAAGTTTGTCTAGGATGATCATCTTCTACACAAATGATGAGATCAGTAAGATCAGTTGGATTCAAGAGGACAGAAAGCTATTTTTGACTAAAGACCCATTAAGTGATCAATTGATCGCACATTTATCTGCCAAACGATCACTTTGAAACCATTTTCGTTCAAACAAACTGAACTTCCTAATTTTAAACTCATTCTTGATTCCATCTAGATGATCTGCTATTAGCATTCAGTTCGATTCAATAGCCAGAACCAGTATTTCAATTCATATGAATTCAGCCAAGCAGTCCACCTGATTTTAGATTTTAATGTCAACGCTCGTAGGAACACAAAACTAACCTTAGAATGCCATTCTTATCAAACACGTCTTATCGATATAAACTGCCCACGCTCCAAAAAAAAAAAAATATTTTGTTCATGCCTCTCGATCGTGTGTATCCTCCCCAAGACCCCTCCAAGTCGCCACCACCGCATTTGCATAACAGAAGCTTGATACAAAAAAAAAGAAAAAAGTATCTGTCAGGTTTTATTTTTTGTTTGGGTTTCGCAATTAATTATCCCAACTGTGGCCGGCGGCTACTTAACGATCGTTTATATGATCACCAGTGTCAGTCAGTCCAGTCAGAAAGAGCATGCGCGCGCGCACAAACTCAGCTCAGCGCCCAATTATGTAAGTTCAATGTCTCTTTCACTCACTCATTCACTGTCGCGAAAGAGTCCAAACTCCATTCAAGACGCGAGATACAATGAATGGAAGTAGAAAGCGGTTACAGCTACATATCGCACCCGTTGTATCCCACTTTCTCAGAAACTAGCCGACACCTAGGTGTATCTTTTTTTTGTCTCTTGTATCTTTTGCTTGACACGATTAGTTGTGAGGCGCGAAAAGTGTACTGTTTCGCCTGCATCTGACTGATTATGTGGGATATTAAGTTCCTCACGTGCGACTGCATTTGGTAATTAATTCATCGTCTTAGATACTCTCTGTCGAGATTCATTTATGAATGGTGAGATGATTTCTCATGCCATTCAAACAAGAAATTGGATTCCTAGTGATTGCGGGGGATTTTCCGGTGTCTCTGGGGAGACCCCAACTCCTGTCTCGATTTTTCAAGATTTTATGTGCCAGACAGACCGAATGACGACGGTCTTAATGATCGGTTTATTACCGGAACTGTTTGAAATGCATGCATGGGAAAGGGATTTGTTTTTGTTCGGCATATTTTCGGAGGGATTTTATGGGGCAGGGGCTTTAGTTAAGCCGCTCTATTGATCGCCTGTAGGTGAGTGAACGATTAAAGGTTACTTCTGTGATGACGTCCTATTGTTAGCGGAAGGATTGATGAGTTTAGATCGTCTTTTTGTGAGATTTTAGGTGAGAAAATGTTAAGCTTCTGTTCTTTCCCCAAAGGGAAGCACTTGCTTAAGAAGAACTCCAACTGCAGCCGTTTAAGCTATAGTCAACCTGCCTCCACTAGATATTTCTACCAGATCAATGGCAGTCATTAGTGCCTTGAGGATCAGTCAGTGAGTGAACGATAGATTTGTGGGCCCACTACAGACTATACCACGCTAAATCCAGACTTTAAAATGCCATTGACCTCAGCTCACTGTAGAAGAGAAGAATGCAAAGGTGGCCAAATGCCGAAACCAAAGCGATCTAGAGTCTTCTCAGAGATCTTGGGGATAGCTAGATCTATACGACTCCCAGACCAGTATTTTCGAGGCAGAGGTAGTGACAACAGCCGCCCGTAAGTCTGCCGTAAGAGCCAGGACACTATAAAAGCAATTACTGCTTCTGAAGTCCCATCAAGAAGAGCTTTAGGTTCTTGGGACACAGCACAAGGTTCTGCTCTGCTAGGTTCCTGGACAGAAGAGCAAAGAAAGATTCATCAGACTGTATAGAGCGAACTGATCTCTCTGTAAAAACCCTGAAAGGTGGACTTAAGGCAGAACTAGGTCATCTTTCGACAAAACAAGAACCGAGAGATTAATACGTAAGGACAGAGGATCTTTTTCCATTCTTTTGGGGATCTTTACAGAGCATAACACTCTGCGGTACTATATGAGGAAACTACGTTGAAAGAAAGAAGAACTCTGCAGAGGATGCGGCGATGAGGAAGGTGTAGATGACACCACAAACTTCCTTTGCCAATGCCCTAAACTGCAGCATTCCAGGAACAAATTCCTCGCCAAACACTTGCTGCAAAATCTAGAAGAACTCTCTAGCTCATGCTTTGACAAGATAGTAAACTTTACGAGATCAGCAGGGTGGTTTCTATGCTCGGATAACATTGCAAAGATGGATGACCAGAGTGCATAACCAACAGAACCAAACCTTACCTAAGCACTTGCTTTCAAGGCATCGTTAAGGAATGATCTTGACTGATCTTGGCAACATAAGGTAGGTTAGGTAAATGACTGCTCTTGTTGACAGAGACAGTCAATGGGTTAGTAAGACTACATTGTGCTCAAAAAGAACTCAGAAACCTCTGCTATAGTGTCTTCAGCTCCATATTTCCCAGACCATGCAGTTCCGCCCAGGAAAAGCGACATAGACTATCATTCCTGTTGATATACCGATCGATATTTCGCCCCACCCTGCTGGGGATTCTGATGAGGAATCCCTACTCACCTAGTTGTATGATGTAGTCTGTTGAGGCATGGGCTATTGGGCTTAGCTAAGTCATAAACCAACTTTCGTTAGTCTTAGACAGTTTTAGAGCCCGTACTGCTTGCAGAGCTGCTGTAGGTGATGATCTGGCAGATCTCCTCACCGCCAGACACCCTACACGTTCAGTCTTTGCAACACTTTCAAACACTTGCTCTTTTTCAGGCAGAAGATCAATGAAGATCACTGATCGTGATCAAGTAAACTAAGTTTCTTTGAATTAAGTCCGCGATTTCTGGCTCCATCAATCAGTGTTCTACCAGCAATTGATGCCCATCAAAGGATACTCGTTCTTTAGGACTGATATTTATGGCGTCATCTGTCCATATCGCCTCATGTTTATGTGTCGCTAGACTGACTTCCCTTTGCTCTCTTCTCCTAGTTTCCCTATCAAATAAGCCACAAGCTTTTATTCACTCCATCCACTAAGCAGTTTATAGTTAGATTATTCAAATATTTTCCCTCACATCAAATGACATGTTTATAGCCACCGCAGGTGATCCATTCTCCGTCATTAAGATTCGACTAGAGTACAACGTTAAGTGTCCATCAAAAGTATCAAAATAAAATCCCCTTTCAACAGATTGTGACTATGACTCACTGGACAAACGTTTAGTCCCCATTTAAGCCACAAATCGTCCTCCGAATTTCAAATGACTCACGGCACTCTAATTTCATAATCCCCGACTGATTAGCATTTTATAGTCCGCGCCTCATATCACACAATGGAAACCTCCGCAGAAGCAATGATTTCAATTTCATCAGACAAATGCCACACAACAAAGTCAATAGTCAGTCCAGGAAAACAGCCATAAATGTGATAAGCAGCTCCTCTTAGACAGGTATAGAGTCTAGTGACGTGCAACCCCTATTCAGAGAGATACATACCTTCTTCCTGACTCATCCGACAAATAGGTATCTGCCTCCCTTATCATCGAGAGAAGAAAAAAAACCGCTCTACTTCCTGTGATTAGTGTTCAGGTGATGAAATCTAATGACTTGGCGCCGTTCTGTTTTTAGATACAAATTACTGGCAACCCTCTCTCGGTGAGACGTCATCAAGATAAAGAAAGAACCGACGAAAGTCATGTGTGACGGCTAGAGTGCGTGGCGTGCGTGCGTTTGTGACACCTCACGTTTGACACTTTCATCAAGATAATGACAGTTCTTCATAGTTCTCTCTTCTGTCTACTCTCCGAACACAGCCATTGACCCCCCTAGTGTCACGAGTTTGATAAACAAAATAAACCTCATTCCTCCTCTTCCACATCCACCTCCGCTCCAACGCTTGTGCTTAATTACACAGTGCAAATTTGTCTTAGGGCCAATATTTGGCGAATTCTCGCAACGCATTTTTCGCTCGCGAACCATAAAATTGTAAAGAAAATAGCGGTAAACAAGGCAAAGTTTACGGTCTGGAGGTGGCCGAAAAGCAAGACGTCATAAAGTAGCTTTTGTTGTTTGTGAAGGCGTCCATAAAAATTTCGCAATTTCTCTGTGCGCGCCCAGACAATGTATAAGCCGGAGAGTGCGGGGATAAATGTTAAATATCCATTAGACGGGCATATTTTTTTGCAGGTTTTATGGAAGGTTTTAGTGCCGAAACTCATGCGAACTATCTTTGCCTTTTTTTTACGGCTAAAGTGTCTTATCGACGGCACCTTCGTGGACGTCGTCACTTAAACACCACACAAGAAGTGACGAAAGAGCTAATTTCGTTGCGGCAAACTTCTTAAAGTTGCCACCATAGATGAGGACATTTGTGTCATCTCACCTGGAGATAGGCACTAATTGGTGTACGAGGTTGATAAGGTGAGATAAGAGGAGTAGGTGCCGCAAAGAGGATGATGAGAGTGCGTCTGCGGCTTAGGAGATGAGGTAGTTCCTCTGATAAGAGGATGATGCGGCGGTTGCTTCTCAAAGAGGAAGACTAGTTAAGATTATAGAATAAAGAAGGCAAATGATCATTGGAACCAATTGATTCAGAAATGTAATGGGTTTGGGGAATACGAGCGGCAAAGCGTTATCGGTGGCCCATCAACTGACAGGTAATTGGTTAGAACCTTGGCTAAAAACAGACAAATTGTCCCATTTGGTATAATTCATTGGAATTCCTTGCAATAATCAAGATTTTACAGAAGATTGCCTAGCTGTAGAGCTCTTGAAAGCAGCAGGAGATGACTTGGCAGTGAGTATAGACCGAATGTCTGTCGGATAGAAGGCAGTCAATGCCTTAACCAATTATTGAGACATAACCCTTCTTAAAGATGTGTGCTGTCTAACCCAAGAAGCCAAAATCTATGCCCAACACATTTTTATGGATTTTATGGCCGCCTACAGCAGAATCTATAGAGGTGAACTATTTACACAGAGGCATTTAGTGTGACCAGATAGCAATGATACTTTTTCCAATCGTTTTGCTTGAGACACATATCAACGTTATCAATGACATCTAGCTGTCAAAATATGAAGTAAGGTTTGTCATTTTGCCATGCATCTTTTCACTTTTGTCAAAGGTGCGAAAGTTATACAAAACGACTATGAAAATCAAACGCAGTTTTGAATACTCAACGTGATTTTCGTCGTAAGGACGGACGTCATCAAGGCTTCAGTGAGCAGGCGATTCGACGCAGTAAGGAGAAATTTGAATGTAGTACACTCTTTTGGACTTTAAGCCACCAACTAGATAGAGATTGGAGCGAAATGAAGAAAATACAGCCGCCGAAGCTGACAATGTCCATTCGGCGTCAATCTGCTAAAGTGGGCATTGCCAGAGAGTGAATCCGGCCTATTTTGCTGTTGGAATTGAGCCTACATCCTTGCTTAGATCATGCTGACGCGAGAATTGGAGCCAGACGACTACAGACAACGCCATGTGTTCGCTGTTGGGCGGTGGAAATGTTGGCCAGCGATACGGCTTTTGGCCAACAAATTATCTTCTGAGACGAGGCCAATTTTTGGCCCAGTGGATATGTCCCATTGGAGAGAATAGTGTGCGAACAAGCATCAATGCATCCACAAAGATTGGCTTTTTGGTGCGGTCTATGGCATGGTGGCATCATCGGACCTTATTTCCTTCAAAATGAGAAAGGAGGCACCAATATCGTCAATGGTCTCAGGTATAGAGCAATGGTTAGCCAACTTTCTGTGGCCAGAGCTTCACAACATTGATATATCCGAAATGTGGTTTCAACAAGACGGAACGGCGCGTATGGTATGGCATCCATTCAAACGACGCAACGCTTGAATGAGAAATTTGACTTCTAATTGGCCGCCGTGATCATGTGGCTTGACACCTATTGACTATTTTCTCTAGGGCTACGTCCTTCTTCGTCTTAGATCAACACCAACAAGCCAACTACTTTGGATGAGAGAATCCGAGGCTGCCGTTTGAATAGAGTGCTCTTCCACACATAATGGCAGCTTCAAAATGAAGCCAGAATCAAATTTGTTAAGGCAGAAGTGGCAAGGCTTGTTTGGTAGTAAACGGACGCTAAACAAGGAAGATGTTGTTCAATAAAGAAGGACCATCAGAACGAGCACAGTAAGATAGACACCTACGGCTTTGAGGCAACTCAAGTAACAACACAAGCTAAGAAGCGAAGCTATGAACCACTTTTGGGAAACGCCTTCTTGTTTGGGCTGAGGAGGCAATTGTTTCTATAATGAAAGGACTTTTCATCTGCATACTAACTATGCTCTGGTTCAAGTATGTCGGCCACAGTCTTAGTCAAAGCCCGGACGGTAGGTGAATTGGAAGAGAGTAGAAGTGAGAAACCACAGTGTTGGGTCCCTTTTCGTATTTGGATACTGAGGCATCTAGTACTTTGAAGGATTGTGGGGAATCGACGAAGACAAGCGACTGATATGAATCTGAGAAGAGGGCTCAATGTTACGGCTCGAAAAATCTTCAACTGAAAAGCCTCACCTTAGGTGTGGAAAAGGACCTCAATCATTTGGACCTGCTCAACCTTTCTACAAAGTAATTTCGCTATAACAACAATCCCATCATCCTTTCTACTCCTTAATTAACCATTTCATTAAAAATTGTATTTTTCTATTGAAAAAGGCTACGCCATACACATCCTCTGAAATCCCCTAATGACATGCACTAATCAACAATAAATCATTCCCTTCAGCCAAATGACACATCCTCAAACAGACCGAAAGGACAACCATTGAAATACAAAACGACACTCTTATTTACTTTTTCCCTCAAAAAAAAAAAAACCCTCCAAAGTCACGAAGAAAAACCCTCATTTCTAACAATTTTAAATAGAAAAAAAGTCCTTTAGAAATAGACGAGAATCCCTCCAGGAGTTGAGGACTCTAGTGTCACCTTTCATCAAATTTTGTGGAAGGAAACATTTTTTTAAAAAATCAATGAATAGTATCCTTTTTTTTGAGGAAATTACAATTGTCATTGTTCAAAAAAAAAACTCTCTGTAAAGAGGTCGCCCTTAAGAAAATAAAACCTGATTGAGGACATGTGAAGTGTCCTTCATACAAAATGAAAGCAGTCCAAGAGCAGAGCTGGGTAAGAACCCACTCAAGTGCCCACTTATTGGGTGTTTTTTTTAGAAGACCACAGACAATTTTTCCAATTTCCAGGACCAGGGTAACCTTTAAAAAAAACACCAGAAGGACCATCAATTTGTCACAAATCCGATTAGGTTGTCAAATTTCACACCAAAGTGCAATTAGTCGTTAGTCATAGTGATTAACGCAACAGCAACTTGGAAAGTTTATCGTAAAAAAGATTTAAACGTGCGACATTTGCGTCAAACATTTAATTTGTTCTTTTTATTAAAAAAAGAGTTTTGATGAAATTAAGAGCATAAAATGTAGATGAGATTGTTACTCACACTCGGAGGCTATTGTGTAAGGGCCTGAGCTATTTTTAATTGGATTTGGTATTAAGTAAGCGGCTGTAATCGATTGTGGATACAAAACTGGTTGCCATTAGTCAGAGAGTAAATTAATTCGATGTAATTGCAGTGCCAGGTGAACACAGACTAAGCAGACAGTTTAGCAGAGATTGGAGAAGAAAAAAGATGACAATTATGGTGCCTCTAAGCTGACAGGATTTCAGTAGATTAGTACTCATCTCATCGCGGCATTAAAGTCATCAAATTTCATGCGATTTTCTTATTATTTCATCGGCGAGTAAAAGAAGGCTTGATTATCCTTCAGGAGCAGATGCTTTGTCTTACAATAAACGATCTTTGTCAAACTAATGACTGCGCTTAAAAGGAAAGGACATTGCCTTCTTAAGGTCGTTGGGAGGAAGACTATTAAAGAGGAGTTCAACGAAGCAAAAGGGGATTACAACGGTATGGCAACTCTTTCTGTTAGGAGTTATATCCTCAACTTTGTTCAGGCCGAAGGGATGATACTCATCAGACCTGGATTGACTGACAGAGTATAACATACCAATAGAAAGCAGAGTCATGATCAAGACCATAGAGCTGAGGATTGATAGATCGACTCTATGCTGGTTCTAGCTCGTCGCCCTAGCTCATAGTCAGAGAAGGTGGCTTATATGAACTAGGATACCCTTATACTGATACACAGTGCTCGACCGGTAGGTAAATTGGAAGAGCGAAGAAGGAAGAGATTCATTCATCTTTCTCCACAGTTCTTCTCTGACTGATTCCTCGATTGAATCCTCGTGTCAATGCCATCTGTTTAACAGAAGTCTCCCATGGACTCCCCAAGACCTTTATTCTTCTGCTAGCTAATAATTTAAGCAAGTGACCTCATCTTGACTGTCGGTTTCGGACTCCAAAAAGAAAGAAAAACACGACTTTGAAAACTTTGATTGCAACGAAGTCATTGCCATCCTCTTGAAGCCCACTCCGTCCAGTGCTTGCAGTCTGTCAACATAGCCCGGTAGAGATTGCCATCGACAGACATGGTGGCTCCTTCAAAAAAAAAAGTACGATCCCATTATCCCTCCTCCCCACATGGGACACCAGACTGTCACCTTATAGAGGATGCAATGGAAGTCCTTAAAAGGCATGTGGAATTTTTGACAATACTGCTTCTTAAGGAAGCCGTTGAGGTGGCATGAGCCTCCTAACTAAAGATGACTTTGTTGTTGGCAACTCATCGTGTCGGTTTGCAGTTGTTCTTAGAGTAAAGTTTCTGCGCTATCTATGGACATTAGGATGCATCTGTTGAGAGTGAGGTGGAACTTGAAGGTAAAGAGCTCTAAATATTGACAGAAGGAATCCTTGCGCGACTCGAACTTGAAGTTCTTGCTGAGACACCCCTACCCATCATCGGCATTTGGACAAAAACTTCCCAAGGTTTCACTCAAGACTATAGATGCCTATATGGAATATACAGTGATCCATACGTGACTGTTGACTGGAACCGTGAGGACCCCCAAAGAACGACAGCACGAGACCTTCCCTGACTTGAAGAAGCTATTTAAGGTTTCTCCTGCCTCATTTCTGATCAATACTTTCTCACATCCCAACCGTCCTAATCTCCATTTGAATTTCAACAATTGGATCCAAAAATCCCCCGTCAAATCCTTGAAAATCGACAAAAAAAAGGCTTTAATTTGCTTAACAGCTCGTATAAACCAATTTGCATAGAAATGGCTTATTTTTCTCCTCAAATATTCCCTCTTGCAGTCGATATCCTTCGCCACAAAAAGTCGTGCCTCATAAAAATCTCAAATCTCATCTCCCAATTGCGTATCCTTTATTCTTGGAATTTTCTTACACAACTCCACGCGACACATTGTTACTTAGAGGGTGTGCTTTCCCAGAACCATAAAGCCTTGAAATTTTCATCCATCATTTAAGTTACAATTCGAATCGAGCACAGTACAGTGAGTAGAAGAATGTCCTTCTTTCAATCAAAACAAACAAACAAACAAAAGGAAACAAAACAAACAGCCAAGGACAAGGATAATAATAATTCTGCTAAGCTACCGTAACTGTTGGCAATGCCAAATCCTTTTCTCAGCTAATTACAATCGTGTTTCACGAAAAATAATTACACCAAGAGTAGACGAAGGACATTTCAGTTCTTGTATCCATCTCTTGTATCTCTATCTCTACTAATTAACCTGCTAAGTATTTTAGAGCAGGAAAATTCTTGCTAAAGTTATAAAACACCACCACCACGCGAACAAAGTCAAGTTTGTCCTTGGAAGAGAGAGACAATTATTACTTTTCATCATCCTTCGGAAGAGGTGCGAAGACAAAACTGCCATAGAACTCAGCGGGAGTTTCCTTTTTCCTTTTTCATTTTTCGTTTTTCCCATGCTTCGTGGTAAGTTAAAACAGGATAATAGTCGACACAGACAGGCATATCCTGCGAAAAACTGAACTGAAAAACGTGCGCAAGTATTTATTTGTGTTATTATTATTATCCTCCTCCTCGTCGTCGTCCTCGTCCTGGCCTGCAGTACACGACTTCATTCACAGTCATCCGACCAACTCGTGCATCGATGAGGATTTTTTTTTTTCCTTTCTCTACTCTTCGGACGTCCAGGATATACAATGTATGTATTCTTCTCATAAAACACTTTTTCTGTTCCTTTTTTTTTTTTTTTGTAGCTTTAGTCCTGGAGTTCTTTTGAGTCGCTTTTTTGCTCGACAGCGGGATACAATCAATTCGATTTCAAGGACTGCAAAAATTTGTGTGACCTCTTGGCTCCTGACCTCCTCTCTCTGGGGCTCTCTCATTGAATTCCTAAATAAGATGCAAAGAGGATAATGACTAGCAATGAGTTCTGAGCCATTGTATCCTTTATAGTGAGATGTTGGAAAATTTAATTCCAGCAGAGTTGAAAATTGATTATTTTCTCTCTGTGGATCCTTTCAAGGGAAATTCTCCTTTTTTATGGCATTTGTCACGTTATGATGATGGTTTCAAGGATGGCTTCGTGGAAATAGTATTGTGACAGGTTGCGATGAGATGACGAGGCGGCGCGCGTAATGTGTTTTTATGATGGGAAACATAATAAAAAAAACAAGAAAACAAAATGTTTTTTTTGTTTTGCCTTTTCTAAGGAATTTTGTTATGATTTTGAGGAGAATATTTGTTTTGCAAAAGGATCCTCTCTGTGTGGAGGAGGGAATTACTGATAGGATCTTGGTTTTGTTAATAGATTTGATGGTTTTTATTGCTAAACATAATGAAATTATATCCGCTTGATGATTTAGAGGCTTCGCTTTAGGTGGAGCAGCTGTTGAGATTGAAAGAGATAGAGAGGACCTTCAAACAGTGTGTACTGTCGTCCTCGAGAAACTGTTGTGCCTGAACCTCTATTAGAGACTTGTGAAGGAAACCCTAATCAAGCTAGGTTACTGCTTGATTAGAGATGAGGAACGACGAGGATTCATTAGAAGATCTCTGTCCAGATTGGGTACAGCAGATAGTCACGGACTACTTAAGCAACAGGAAGCTAGGGTACTATACTGACGTTTGTTGCAAGCCAGTACCACGTTTCCACAGGACCTCTATACGACTATAGTTGGCCGAGGGAGTGATTGGCTTTACTGGCAAACACGTTCACGATGTGTAGTTCCCCTCAGATGGGCCAAGTACAAGACTAAAGGAATGACAAGAGTCTGCCAGTTTGGAACTCTCTGTCCATAAAACGGAGTTGCAAGATGGTTGAGTATGCAAACTTCCGGGTAGGAAATCAGGCAATCAGATCTATAGAATCGCTACCTTGTACCTTGGAGTCGTGCTCGAGAGTGAGTTACACTTGAAAGCCCACTTAGAGTATGCATCCATATTACAGGATATGGCCTCAATATGGGTAGGTGCTCTGGCAACAAATGCATATAAGAGGCAGCTACCATCAGCTTACAGGTTCAGCTCAATCAGAGTGATAAACAGCTTCAGAACTATCTCCGAAGATGCAACCGGCGTATTGGCCAACGAGATGAAAAAGGTGTAACTTAGACGGCCCTCAAACTGACAAGGCAAACAGACTGAAGGACTAGGAAAGGGAAGAATCGGACACGCTTTGGCAAACCAGGTAGGACAACTCTACACAAAAGGCTCATTTCCATCAGAAAATTATGGGAAAAGATTGCGAGAGGGAAGTATTATTGCCTCTTTATATAGTAACATAGATTTGGACACGACAGTTCATCCTGTGCCCGGAATGTTCAAATTAGGAGGAGATAGAGGAGACCTATTAAGTTTTCTTAGACTAACTTATAGACTTAGGGAAACGCAGAGTTCCATGGCTCTAATCAGTCTACTCTGTGAACATTCTAGACTAGTGAATGTCAGCGCAGTATATGACTAGCTAGCGACCAGCAGTAGGATCTGCCTGTCATAAGCGCAGAGAGGAAGCAAGTTGAACTCAAGCAAGGATTCGAGGTCTGCTACTCCATTCCTCTGATACCTCTTCAGATAAGCACTCCTATCGAAAGTACATTTAGAGATATTGTAGGGCAAACGTAATGCTTGCAGTGAGCATTGAATTTATTTGAAATTTTCTGCTCCAAAGGGATTTTTTGAGGAAATTCTGATGAGATTCAGGAGCCAAATGAAGCCTAATACAATCTTGAGTTCCATCATAGAAGGATGTCACCAAATCTCTCCATATTCTAGCAAAAACCACGCCCTCCCCTGATCCCCATCATCCACTTCTTCAGTCAGTCAAGATGACTGTTCTCCAATTTCCCTTTCAAAACTGCCTCCATAAATAAAACAAAACAAAACAAAATCCACAATAGTTCACACACTTTGCCACAGTCACAGTGAAAAATTCACTTTCATTCGTCGACCCATTTAAAGCCAACTAAATACTCGTTCCTCATCCAAAGGCGAAGCAAAAAAAAACCCGTCTGCCAAAAAATCCAAAACGAAAAATAGCAAAAAAAAAAAAAACCCGCAAAATGCCAAAACTACACTCTCTCCCAAGTCCCAACCAACCGAAGATGGATAGTAAAAAGCACACGCCGACCAGACCACCCGAAGCCGGCAAAACTATTCCTCTAATTGTCTATACCACAGGCAAGAGGCTCCAACTACTACTCTTAATCCCATCAACCGGTCTTTCTGGCCCAAAAGAGCATTTAGCAATCGTTCCAACCACTAGCACTCTTTTTGGTCTCTTCTTGTGGCTAATAAATTGGCGATTTATGCCAACTTGCCACAGAGAGTCACTAGGTAATTGGGTCAATGGGCGCATTCACCTCACCTCACAGTCACACTCACAGCACAGCACAGCGCCCATTCAAGCGCATGTATCTATCATGAAAAGTAGTTGCAAATCGCAACTATCTTATGGTGTGAAAGACTCTGCAAGACTTACCGGTTCCGCGGAGGCAAAGGCAACATTCTACTGCATACACAGCAACGAGCAACGAGCAACTTGCAACAGAATGTTGTCTGAAAGTAAATGCCCGGGTTGTGGTGTAATTGGGTGACTGGAGGCGGTTCATGTCACACATTTCGCTTTCGCTTTCGGCCTGTCAGTTTGTCTGTTTTGCGTCAGACACAAAATTCCCATGCAAATAAACCAGTCATCTGACATTTGTATCTACATATATCTCGTGACTAACTGGAGCAAATCTTATCTCTCACTCGAGTTCTAACAATGATGACACTTTGACGTCTTAGGTGTGCCTCAGCCTCAATCAGTGATCATTAGTTATCCGCCAGTGACGAGTGGAAAAATAGAGAAATTTGCATCCAGCATCAGAAAGAAAGATTCGATTAACACTTTCCGACGGTTCTGTTGACTTTTGCAGTTAGAAACAATTTGTCGGATGAAGTGTGTTCCTCTGCTGGGAGCAGGTCATTGGCCAGTTATTTCAGTGCCTGACGGAGATTAATTACCGCTAATTACAATGCTAAGAAGGGCCACAAGTGGAGAGGTTCTAATGAGGTGCAGTAAACATTGGGAAAACAAACTTTGAATCTGGTTTTAGGTGACAACTTTATTTTGTTATCTTATCAGCGATGCGTAACCGATAAACACTAAAAATTTACCCGAAGTCTTGTTGGTTTTGAGTTGGCTAAGGTGACGCTGTATGACACATTATCTAGTAATCAGATTCAAATCGAAATTTTACTTGCAATACAGCGAGGCTTATCGTCAATTAAAAGTCTGAAGGGCAAATGCGGAAAGGTCGTTGACAAGAATACGTATGACAAAGATAAGGTATTTTTACCATTCATACAGAAAATAAGAATCTAAGAGGGATCTACTTAGAAATTTTAGGTTTTTCATATGACCATCGCGAGAACATTTGCAGCGATCGGTCCTTTTACCTCTTTTCCACTCATAGCAGCCGGAATGTTGACAATTTCGCGTTCGATAGTGTTCCTGAGCTCCTCTTACTTTGTTGGCTTGTTGACATAGCCTAACGACCTCATACAAGGAAATCCAACGACACCAAATCAGCCGAGCGAAGGGGCCATTCGACCGGACCATTTGTCGAGATCACACGATCACCGAACTTCCCTCGATCAATTGGTTCAACAGCTGTGTAGAATCTTATTGGAACCACACATCACTGTCCATTCAAGTCTATCAGATTTTGTCCAAAAATAGTCGTCCAACTTGGCACGATCGCGAACTCTATTGGGTGTAACGTGACGATTATCTCCAGACCACACGATCACTTTTTCGATGAAATTCAGGTCCTCCTTCAAAGTTTTGCAGAGCCCAATTGGAGAGGTTTCACTGCTTCAAATGCCCAAGAAGCTGTAGCTCTTAAGTTGATTTGATATTGTGAGAGTGTAGATCAAGATAGTCATGCAAAATTTCCTACAATATGAACTGAGAGATTCCCAATTCCTGTGGCAATGAAACCTTGAACTGAACGCCGGTGCTTGGACTGGTTTTGACATTTGCAGATCATAAAGATGTTGTTCCTTTAGAAGGAATGTTATAGCGTCGAAGATGGACATCAGAATAGTCCCCGAAGTACAATCCACAATCCACAAAGTCTGAGTAGAGGAAAAGAAAAAGTTTCAGAGAGATGAATTATCAACACAACAGGAAGCTCTTTAAAAGAACTGGCACCAAAAACAGTAGTACCAAGCAGAGTCACGCTTGTGTAGACTCCTGGCCATAAGAGAACACAAAGCAAAGAATCCCCAGATGAACTTGCCAGATTAGGAGTCCAATCTCTACTCAAGGGACCTGAAGCTTTCCGTGGTTTACCTTGAAGACACCAGCACATACTGTGCGAATGTCCGGCCATTCCTCAACTTCGGCCTAAGCACTTCAACAAAGGCTTCACATCACCAACTGCTGGCACATCTTCTCCAGCTCAAACTGTCTTTAGCTTCACGAAAGAACTTGATTTCAAGCTAAATGGCAAATCTTTGATGAGATGGCTCATCGAGAAGTGGAACCAATCTCTCCATCACTTCGGCGGTACAAGGATTGGCGGTTTGGCTTGATATCTTTTAGTTTATTTCACAGAGTTTGGCATTAGATCCATTTGTCGACATATGGCACCCACGAGTCTCTTCTGCATTCCTATCTGCTACATAAATGCTGGTGTCCCTCAGGGCTCAGTTCTGTCTCCAACTCTCTTTCTTATACTTATAAATGATCTCCTGCGTGGGACCTCTAATCCAATCCATTCCTTTGATGATGACAGTATCCTCAGACTTTCATCTTTGCTCCTGACTTTGCCACTGTAGAAGAGGAATGTACTTATTGAATTCCAATCACGATAGCATGATCAAATGGTGTTCTACCAACGCATTGTTGTCTTCTGTCTCTCAAGGGAAACCCTCGACCATTATTCCTGAATGCTCCTTGCGTGTATCAAAATCTATCTTCATCTGGAACGACGACATATTCAAGGTCGCCAAAAATGCTGCAAAATGTCTAGGATTCGCTAAAACCTAGTGAGCTCTATAGTCTCCCTTAAAAGCGGTAGAAGCGTCTTCTGTTTTCCATGAAAAATGCTCCAGCAAAGGAGACAAACAATACACAGTACGGCAAAGGTTCAAGTTTATGGATGTTCCTCTGTCCACGGACTTCGCAAGGTCTATTCGTCCTAAAACTACATGATGCTTGCTTAGAAGGACTATATCTACATAATAATGTCGGGTAAAGATCTAAAAGCTGAGGGTCGCCCCTGTTTACGTTCACAAGACGAAAATGGCTTAGACGCCATCGCAAGGTCCTGATTCGAAGCCAATAGCAAATGTGTGGTCATTAAAAAGGCAACGATTTTAGGGAACAAATGGCCACAGCAAAACTTGGTTTTGGGACAACTTTTGGAGACCTGCGAGCTCAGAGTATGCGCAAGGATTCAGTGCAAGTTGCACTGTACCATGTCAAGCTATTGTTCGTTATAAAGGATACTGGACGCTTCTAATATCAATTAACCTTGAAACAATAGAAGTTAGGTCACAAGATTCTGACCCACGATTTGGTTAAACACACTCTAGCACATGCACATTGCTTCAAAGTACTTAACCCAGGCCATTTCGCCAAATTCATAAACTTGTGCAATATACTGGTCTTGATCTATCAAAAACAAAGCCCCAAACTTGGCCTAGATTTTCTCCAACACAAGAGCATCACCTTTAAGCCATTAGCCTGTCAACCTGTCATTAAAAAATCCCATGCTGCTGCTGACTACACAAATGGCAACTCTATTATGACGTCGCGTTGTTTAATGATAGTTTTTTGTTTCTCATAAAATTTTGAACCTTTTTTGCTTGCACAGATACCTCTTCTAATTTATCTATGAAAACTTCTTTTGATGAAGTATCAAGCTTCGGTGTTAATTGCTCGTAAAATACGGAGACACGAAGACGGTTTTTACTCGCTTTGATGAATGGATAAATAAGCCTCTGAACACTTTGTTGTAGGTTAATGGATGTGTTTTTGGCGCCACTAAAAGTGTCTACAGGAAAGAGGGTAACCTACGTCGAGGTGATTACATGGCGACTTGTAACCAATTAGCAGGTGAACGATGAATTTCATAATTTGTCATTAAAGAGCCAAGAGAGTATAAGTGAATCATCAGTTGAGAGCAACAGAACAAAACGAGATTAGACGTAGCGCGGCAGCTGACAAATCAACAGAAGAAACAGTTGAATGGAAGCAAGTAAATCTCTGGAATAGACCGATCTGAGTCAAAGAACGGGCTCCAGAGATAGTCTGTCCATGTCCCTCCAAAACAGCCTCCCCATACATCAAGTACTCGTTGCAAGAGAGCCGTTTGATCTTCATAGCTCCGTCATCAGCGACTAATAATTGCGTCCGTCACGTTGCCTTCAAACAGACTTAATCTAGAACTGCAATGAATAGCACAGGTCTGAGGATGCTTCCCTGGTGCACACCGACTTTAATTGAGAACTTTTCGAAGAGTCCTTCGCGGCATCTTACTCTTATCTTTGCTTTTCTCCATCTGAACCTCCTTCTCCTCCCCAATTCAACCACCTGCCCATGTCCTCCATATCAGCAAAAGTCTTCTCATATCAAGTTCGGCATGCGCTCATCATAAAAAGAAAAACAAAGCCTTGAACTGTCAAAACCAAAAAGCAGATGATAAGCAACTTCGGTGACTGTCCTGCCCGGTCTTTGACTTACATCAATGTATAACGATCGCATTATCAAAAATCAACTGCAATTTATTGACACCCATAAAGAGTACATCACAAGGTTCTACCCCCCAAAATATTAAGAGAGAAAGAAGGGAGCATCCTTATCGTCGTGTTTATTCCTAGCAAACATAAACTCCGACGCGATCTTCATGTTTAACTTTCGTAACTCTCATATCACAAGGGGATCTCATGCACGATCAACGCAATTGGTTGCAACAAATTTATACTTGCGCCCTCAACTTTAATTTGTTAAATATTTACCCAACCAAGAGGGCCGAACGACTGTCAAGATCACACCAGTTCCGGGACCTGTGTCTCATAATTTTCGTTTATCTTCGAAAAGAGAAAAAAAAAAAAGAAGAAGAATCCCCTTCGATTGATCGATGAATAGCAATCACGCACTGAATTTATCTGATAAGCAGAGGAGCAGAGGAGCCCAAAGACCCTCTTCGAGGAAATTGGTGGTTTGCAAGATCGTTTTGTGTTCTTTTTGATGGCGGACAACCAGTTCAATGACTTTAGCCGGCAGAACACTAAACAGAACACTTACAGGTTGTTGTGTTGTGTTGCGTTGCATGTTTTGTGTTTTGTTTTGAGTCTCGAATTAAAATGGAATCAGGTCGTGAATGCATGGACACGAATGGGAATGGGAATATGCCGTGCTGCACGATCACATGGGAGCTGCTGGCAGCAGGTAGTTATTATTATTTTCCTGTTGGATGACCTAGAGTAAGACCTCATTGTTTAGTTTCCTTTTGTCTAGTTGTTCTTGTTCTTCTTCTTTTTTGTGTTAAGCGTTGCAGAACGGAACACCTATTGAGAGGAGTTTGAGTAAAGTGATCGTCAGTGATCGTAGGGGAAGAAGGCACCACTCTATTGATTTTGTGGCTAAAATTCAAATGATCAAGATCTAGAAATTTCCTAGAAGATTAGTAGATATGATGTCCTTTATGTGGTGATCAGTAATAGTGCGATCGGTAGATTAGAGATCGAAATTAGAAGCTGATCCTGATACAAAGAATTTGTATTGCTTGCAAACGAATGCATGAATAATGAGATCGGTTATGGTTGCTGATCACTGATCACTATTCATTTAGTAGATCGTAGATCAAAAAGGAGGATTGTTCTCTTACTTAGGAACGTTTTTCCAATCGTTGTAGCTTTGAATTGTTTGTTTGGAAAGCCCTGTGACTTAAATTGATCACTCACGATCAGTAGATCCCAAAGTTTGACGTCAAATCAATCAACTCATCTCAAAATCTATGAGTTTTTTCGATATCAATAGAAAGAAAAAAGTTAAAAATTTACAGCCGATCTTAGATCACTGATCGTGGCCATACAGCTTTTCTATGCTCCGTGCCTTGATTTCATAAAACCAGCCCCAGATTTTAGCCGCCCTACAGAACCATTATACCCCAAAAATTATCAATAAACTTCAGAAGCCGTGATCGTTATCGATCGTGAGAGTTTCTTTTTAATTTTGAAAGCCAGAAGCACTTTGGTGAGATCTCTTTCGATCTCATCAGATCTAGATATTTCAGTTCCTTATCAAGAACTACCAAAGCTGATCATATAAATCGATTGCCACCTGCTGTTACGCGATAAGATCAGACATAAGTTCCAGCTTTCTACTGTCTGCTATATCTTCTAAATGGCTACTACGCATGTTTTCACGATCACCGGTCTTAAATTATGATCCTATTGCCACAACACACAAAAACCGAAGAACAGGTTATTTTTTTTTTTTAACTGACAAGATCAGAAGGCGCCCATCTTAATGGTCAACCAAAAATGTTGCTCTAACTAAAAATAAATATTTCACTAAAACCACTTTCTTATCAGATACACATATGTTACATGTTACCCTTCAAATGCTTTCTCACGATCACAAAAAAACCCCTCTTCCCATTTCTATAAACTGCATCAGATTTTGTGATCTAACACTCATTCAGAACGATCACTTCAACTTCAAAACATTAGCATTTCAATGTGATTCCTCATTCCTGCTCGTCGTAATCCATATTTAAATAATTCCTAATCAAAAGAGAGCAATCTTATAACTTAACTCAAACGCTCCTCACAGGTAGCACAAATCTACTACATTGAGTGCAAACTCAAAAGTAAGAAAAAAGATCAATTCAAGCGGAGCACGATCATTTCATCTACGAAAGGTAGACAGAGAAAGCAAAACACAAAACAATCTGAATTCATTATCACTGTCGGTGGTAAGAAAAGAAACCAAAAAAATATACACTCTACCAGAGAAGATACCGATACCGATCGTGCTTACCCGGCTACCTCTACTACCATTCACCGATCACAGCACAGCACCACAATACAGATACTCTCTCTCTAGCAATTTGAGTTTCCATTTAGTTTACAATCAGACCTCGTACACTACAGACGGGAATCTAAGCAAGGCGCCTATATAGAGAAACAAAATTTTGAAAAATTTATCTTTTTTTTACAATCGCGCGCTCTTTATACGTCAAGATCTTTTCCTCGCCCCACTCAAATGGAAAGTCTTGATCGCGATTTAACACACGAGATACCGCATAATATGAACTTCGATACGGATTCGAACGCGAACACAGTTATTCAGTTATTAAACGCAACTTCAAAGGCTACGATCACTTCAGCAAGTGATCTTCACCATCAACAGCAGCAGCAACGATCAACGACGATCGGTAATCAATTGTTGCAAAAACTCGGTGAAACACTTTTCGGTTTCGGTAGTGCAACTAGCAGCAACTCAAGACATAGTATCGCTGTATCTAGTAGTGACATATCAACCGGCACTAGAATGGATCTACTACGCAACCATATTGTGATCGATTCGGCGGATTTTGATGCTGTGGCGACAAGTGCGACCAGCGATCTGCAGCAGCAGCTGGAGTACGACAAGTTCATGAATGAAATATGGATTGGGATTGTTTTGACGCTGATAATCATTTCGCTGGTCTTTTGTATCTGCTCGTGCTTTCTATATCATCAATTCAGGCAGTGGAAGAGGAATTGTAAGTACCTACTTGTTTATAGATTTTATTCAAATGCGTAGATGTAGATACGGATTGTGCACTTGCGTAAATGGCACGAGGTTTTTTTTATGTAGTTTTGCGGTTTGATAATCGAGAGCAAATATAGTGAAATCGATCTGAAGAGTGGAAGTTCAATAATCCAAGGCGATCGTGCTACAGATACAGTAACAGCAACAGCAACAGATACAAGTTCAAGTGCAAGTGTAAATGAGTTTTGTTTTTTAATTAAGAACGGTTCTTGAACTCTTCTTCCGTTGAGTTCAAATTGGACAAGTTGAACTGGAACAAGTTGCTAGTCAATTCATCATCCAAACCAGTAGTAGTTTCTTTGACAGGCGCACGATAAAGAAGCAATTAATAAGCCTACTTGGGGACTGATTGTGACAACGAAAACAGATCAGTGGCTTTTGTGTTCTGCATGAATGTGGGTCAGAAAGTAAATTGTTTGTGTTAGACACATGTCTTGATATACTTAAAGGAGATACTTGTTCCGTGAACGATTCGGGTGATTCAAAAGTGATCTTGCTGGAGAAAAGTGATCTTTCTCAATAAGGAGTCCAAGGCACATGATCTACGATCTACAGGACTATGTGTCTGTGTTTATCAGTGATCTGTAGAACCTGTTGATCATAAAGTGATCGGTAGAGATATTTAAGAAAAACGATCACCACCATTGATCAGTAGAAGATCGCTTTCCAAGATTTTATGTCCCAAAGTTGACTACAAATAATGTTTCACCGACGTGACCTTCACTAAAATCGATCAGTTTTCGGCTAGATCTATAGAACATTTTTGGAACTTGAGTAAAGATTGTATAAATTTGGCACAAGACGGCTTATGATCGCAATCATCATCCATTTTCATTCATCGGTGATCTTTTGAACGCAGTAAAAGTATAAGTGATCGTTAAGCGATCGTTAGAGATCTCTAAAAGCCTAAAAGAATAACCTGGT
Source organism: Chalcosyrphus nemorum (assembly GCA_949716465.1). Classification (NCBI taxonomy): domain Eukaryota; kingdom Metazoa; phylum Arthropoda; class Insecta; order Diptera; family Syrphidae; genus Chalcosyrphus; species Chalcosyrphus nemorum. Next base: position 58,264,548 of record OX454334.1, on the reverse strand, counting down.
TGGTAAGAGATTGCTTTGCAAGGTTTAGTGCCACAAAGTTGAATAAAAATTCTTCTTTTGATCCTCAGTAAAACTGATCAAAGTTCATCAGTTGTCGCTAAATAGATAGACGATCAGCAGAAATGTGTCTTTTCGTTTATTACTGATCTGTGTAACCTAAGTGACCAGTAGAGATCTCTAAAAGGCATGAGGAGTCACCTGTTTGACATCTGCTGCCAATATTCAGTGGAAGATCGCTTTTCAAGATTTAATGGCACAAAGTTGACATTGTGATCCTCGCCTAAAATGATTAAAGTTCATCAGTTATCGGCTAAATTTACAGAGGGTTGTTGGAGCTTGGCTAAAGGTTGCACACATTGGACTTAAGACGGCTGATGAGTACAATACCTATCCCCTGATCGTGCATGATCTTCTGCATGGATGTGATCATTTGAGCTAGGAGGCCACTTATCTTTAGTAACTTCATGCAATGTACATAGGTATTCGTTTCTTTGGAAGCTAATAAGCCGTTCAGTCAAAAACGATCTTTAGACTGATCTTCATAGATCTTAACTCTGAGTCTGTACCACAAAACTACAGTTACTTGTTAAGCAAGTGAAATTGGGCAACAGTCGCATGGCTTAACAGGTTGTACAGGTCCAAGATCTTGAAAAATAGGAATCAACGATCACTACACGTAGATCAGGGCTGCAATTGAAAATAAGTGAGTGAGGAGGTATAGCACGACAACTAGGGGAGTGCAATAGTGGTCGAATCAAATTTCGATACTTAATACTCGATTACGAGAGCGAAATCGTTACAATCATTGAGTAGTAGTTGAAATGGGGACCCTGATCTTTGATCTTGTGCCAAATAAGTCCGACTTTCGTAGAATTTCACCGAATTTTGCAATAACACAAACTCGATTTGTAAACAAATCAGGCATCTCCCAAAATAGCTTCTTTCTCCGTCCGTTTATCAGACTACTTCTCTGTAAATTTGTCTATCTATTCGAAAATGAAACTCACGTACAATCCCACTATATTATTCGGACAACAAAACAGCACAAAGATCACTTCAACCTGTTCGAATTCTCACACGCCTCAATATTTGCATAAAACAACAAAAGATGTAAATCTTTTAGACCACAAGCTGTCTCGGATTTCCTTCAAGGCATATGTAGTGTATGACACCCCAGGTATCCCTTAAAGATAAATCGTTCTATTTTAAGGTCCAACACAAAAACTTTGTCTCTCTAATCAAAAAAGCCAATCCTACTCCTCTAAACAGCCAACCAGTCACGGCAATTAAATGTTATGCGAACAAAAAAACCGGACTGTCACATTTTCCACTCAATTTGTATTCAAAAATTTCTCAATTTATCTGATTAAAAATACACATTATAGCCCAAAACAGTAGTGCCCCTCCGCCGAAGCCATTATTAAATTTATGATTTCACTATAATTACACGAGTCGCAAGTGCTTGATAAAAAATACAAAAAAAAAAAAAACACCTGCCAAAGTGATGACACACACTTTGAACTATTTCATTCGATTGTATCTTTTAAAACAAACTCCGATTAGATGCAGAAAAGAAGAAACACTCTTAAAAGACAAAACAAACAAACAAACAAACGAAATAACGTGGTGCCAGTCGCTGTACGTGCAAATCATTTCTAATCAGCTGCCATGCCACACACAAAAGTTGTTTGTTTGTTGCGGATTTTTGTTTTTTGTTTTGTGCTTTTCGCTAAACAGTAGAGTCACCAAATAATAAATCACCCCACGCCCCTAAAAAAAACAAAACCCATAAAAATAAAGAAAAAAAACTTATGGCAGGAACTTTTGCGACTCATAAACAGTTATCATCTCAAGAAACATAAGTTGACAGATACCACAAACAAAAATAGTTTTATGTCTTTTCAATCAAAAGAGTGTTTTGTGTTGTTTTTTTGTTGTGTGTCGCCTTGTCTGTTTGAGAGTTTGGGAAGCGGTGAAAGTTATCCAAAACATTGAAAGTGAAACCGTGAAGAAGATTCTTTTGTAGATACTTTGAGCTAGAAATGCGTTCGTTTACCTTTTGGGGGGACTTTTTTTGATTAATCGTGGCTTCATCTTGAAAATTTGTTTGATTTCAGTTTTATTTTGTAAATTTTTGAGTACATTAGGTAGACCTGAACCCCAGCACTCGTAAATAGACTTTGTTTTGCGGTATCGCAACGCATAAATCGACATGGACTTTTATGGGGTTTTGCGTGATTCTACGAGACTTGGGCGACGTGCATAGACAGGGACTGAATGATACTCTGTGCCAAGTTTTGATTGTGCTGCTGACCTGGTTTTTGTGTTTACAATCGATGTTTAGGCAATAAAGCATGACTTGTTCGACTAAAGTCTACTTTGGAGAGGGAAGCCCTTAAAGATTAGTTTTATTGCCGCCTAATGTGCCTGTTGTGTTCACAATCGATGTAAACTTGACCCAACTATCAAACCTGATTTAATGTAAGACTTAGCCTAGGCTGTAAAAACTTTTATGTATCGAGTTCAGTGAAATATGACATATGTAAGTGCGGAAGACTATTTTCAAGGTTTACGCTAAGCGAGAGACAAAAGCATCCAGCATAAAGAATTAATGGCGTCAACATTGAACCTACAAGTTGTGTAATGTACCCTCTCAGCTCTTACAAGTGTCTAAAGCTGTAAAAACACGTGTTTTGTTAGAATTTTTGACTTCAACATGAACTTCAGGCTTGGATTGAATAAATTCTGACAAAGTACTCACAATTTAGCTCAAGGAAACATGTGAACGGGAACACTAAGTCGTCCTTTCTGAAGATTTTTTTGATCACACGTATTTCTAATTACAAGCCTCCAACAGAACCTCACTCTTGAGCTGAATAAGTTCAACATTATTCAAGGAAACATGTGAACGGGAACAAAGTCGGGATTTCTTAAGATTTTTTGAAGCAAGCGTATCGCTAAGTCCGAAACTCCAACAAAACCTCACTCTTGAGCTGAGTTAGTTCAATTTTATACAAGAAAACAGGTGAACAGGAACACAAAGTCATCATTTCTGATGATTTTTTTGACCACACGTATCCCTAAGCTCAAAAGCTAACACTTTCGCTCAGTAAATTCTGCCAAAGTACAATTTCTTTCGGGGAAACACGTGAACGGGAACATAAAATCGCCATTTCTTGAGATTTTTTTGATTCCCCGTATCTCTAAGCCCAAAACAGACAATGTGTTGCTAGAATATTGAACAAATATGTAGCCCTAGACTTAGTCCTAGAAGCTTCAACAAAAAGGACATTTTGGTCAAAACGCTGAAGGGAAACAGTAGTAAGCTCGGTTGCCCACATCCCCAACAGATCGAGGTCCAAAGAGAGGGATACGGTTTCAAAAGACATCCAGTCTATCCCACATATTCAAATGTGTCTACTTTCACTTTCTGAATTTGCAAGAAAAACTTCTCCTAGATACGACTAGATTTCCACAGATACAATCTACGAATTAGTGCCTTACGTCTCCTCTAATTCTCAACCATATACTGTACAGCTTTCCCCCTAACAATGTATAACCAAACAAGTCATATATCATACTCGTCATAAACAAACTGGGTGAAAGTCCGCAACCATGTGGAACCCCATGCAAATGTGTTCACTAGAACGTACAATGGCTTGGATTTTTTTATACATATTTGCAGATTATAAAAAAAAAAGTATCTTCACTCAAGGTAAACCATACATCTTGCGCTTTGTATATAAAGACAATTTTATTAATTTATTTGAACTATAGATACTGTATACACATATCCATTAGGCTTATTGAATAAAGTATCTTGGTGTCTCCCTGACTCGCGACTATTTGCTTTTGCATCACGCGTTCAACTTCCGTGTACATCTTCTGTCTACAAAACTCTTAAAACAAATGCACCAATGTCAATCTATTGTGTGTATCTGTGACTCTGTGACAACACACAGAGGCTCGCGCTCTGTAATGCAATTCTGATTGATCTTCTCGTTTAGAGAAATCGATCTTCAGGTGTCAGTCAGAGTTTTGTTGTTTTGTATAACTCGATACTCTAGAACGCACATTCAACTACCTGTGTGAGTTGAATTCTTAAAAGAAACTAAATATTGACTGAATTCAAATGAGCTGTGTAACTAATAGTACAGAGTAGGGCTAACGTTGGTTTTTTTTTTGCAAATCGTGTCATAATAGCGATTGTTTATGAAACACATTAGAAGCTGAATGTATCTGCTGTAAAACTGAATGAAACTCGAGGGCAAAAATCAATTGAATAGAAGTCGCGTTTGAATGTTTGTAAGGGACAAACAACGCGCATGGATCCGCGTTCCACTTGAAAATACGTCCGTCTGTTGATTCAACGAAAGTGTTTCTTTTTTTTTCACATTTAGATACTAATTAACAGGTGCATAGGTAGTAGACAGCTTTTGATTGAATACACGAGTAGAGTATAACAAAAAAGAAAAAAACCCAATTTACATTTCGTTTTGATGTGAAAATCCGGGAATTTTACGGTTTAATTCTGTGAGATACGAGCTAAAGCCAAACCCTTTTTTTTTGGATATGTAAATTGGAAAAAAGTTAATCAATTTAGAGGTCGAATCAAGTTTACTTTTATCTATAAAGAAAGATACACTTTGTATCTTGTGAGGTCTCTTGTATGGGGGAAAATCCAGTGGCACAGTGGTCTATTCTTCTTTAAATGAGTGAGAAAGTATCTGAACTGCAACAGGTAGTTCCCAGGCACTTGAGTGAAGAAAAAAACCTCACCTAATTGCTGTCTCGACATGCATTAGATGGCAGGAAAGTACTCCAGATACAAATTTCTTCCGTCGAGCTCTGATGCCAGCCGTTCAAAGTCAAGTGCACTGCTCGTTGGATGGGTGAAAAGATACGTTTTATTTGTCTTGACCTAGACCCAGGAAATTAGTCACTGTTTTGTTGGTATGAAGTGATAACAGTTTCTTCATATTTTTTTTTATTACTTTTTGAAAAGATTATAATTTTTTTGTTTGAGAGCCCTCGAAGGGCATTAAGTTGGTCGTGAAATTTGTTATACCCTTGGGCCATAAACATGACTTTATGCGGAGAATTAGGGTACGAGTGAGACACTGAAAAATGACAGACCGATAGTGAGAGACAGAAATAATATAAAAAACAAAACTTTACGAGCATAGTGTGACTTATTCGGACATGGCCATGACTTTGGGAGCACTTCTACTCGTTGTGTCGAACTGTGGCGATGATAAGAATTGAATTTAATATATTTGAAGGTTTATAACTCTCGAAATGGGCAATAGGAAGTGTTGAAGGCGCGTGCTTTCGCATAATTATCGGGCACATTCGGTATATCTGTGACGTAAAATCGGGTGACAATTTGTCTGGACAGATACTTTAAGACTTTAGAGGGACTTTAGAGATATGATGCAGCTGAATGGAGTTTTATGACACATTTGCTTTATAGGCTTTTTGAAAGGGTTGGCCTATATTCAGAAAGGAAACACATAAACTGGAGCATAAAGTCGGTTCGGATTTCGTCCCTTAAACTTTGAAATCCACAGCAAAGAGGTGAATACCGCAGAACACTAAGAAACCTAGAACCCCAAGCCACATTTAAGAAAGGAAACCCCTCCTTTCACCTCAGTTAACAAGTGCAATTCCAAGTCAAATCTATCCATCTCTTGCAAACCAACCTATTCCCAACCAACCACTAACCACTTTTTTCTAATTCCTTCCAGATCGTCATAACCTCCGACAAGCACAAGATATCGAATCGGTTAAGCTGAATCCCGATGCCGATGACCCAGTTCCTGAATACACATTGGTCTCTGGTCTACCATCGTACGAAGCTGCATTGGAATTAATGCAGAAATCGACATCTCTACTATCAGGAGGAGGAGGCAACAGCAACACCACCAGCAATGGCAGTAGTTCCTGCCTAATTGTTTATCCTTCATTGTTCAATGTGTTCAGTGTGAACGAGAAGGATTCACTTGCAAAATCTTCATTTTCATCACAATCTCCAGCAGCAGCAGCAGCAGCACCAGCAACACCAGAACCAACAACAACACCACAATCACCATCAATTGACGGTGGTGGTGTTGATGTACTCGTTACAGCAACGACAGTGTCACAAAATGTCAAGTGTCAAAATCTACCTCGTTTGGCATTGCATTCAATACCAAGCTATGAGGAAGCGACAGCATTTCACAACACACAACCACAGCTCCAGCAGCTACAGCAACAACAATTCCAATTTAGCAGCGATACATCTACGTGTTTGATAAAATCACCCAGTTGGTGTGAGGATACCACTCGAGTGTTGCTCATCGAGAAGAAGAACTGAATTGAAGTTTGTTAAAAAAAAAAACTGACTGACTTTTAGGCTATAGATACTTTTGTGATCCTTAAAAAGAAAAAAACCAGAGAAGATTGTGAAGTTGTGCGCTTTAAGTAGATTTAATTTCTCTGCGAGCTGTGATTAATGAAAATTATTTATTTATTTGTTAATAGAACCATAAGTTTAGATTTAAGATACAAAAAATTAATGTTACCTCGTTTTTTAAAAGAAAATAAAAAATATTGTATAAACACTGAAAAGTATTCTAGTATCCAACTGAATGAGGAATCAACTGTTGGATGCATTTAAAATAAAATAAAATAAAACGAAATAAATTTAATAAATATGAAAACAAAAATACACATAAATGAAGGATTTTTTATTCGTAAAACAAATTCTTCAGTACAGGAAAATATTTCTCGACATTTGGTGGGACAACAAACACGCTTTTCAAACAGAAAGAGAGAAGAAAGTGAAAGGTGACGAACTCAGGTGATACGAGGTTCCAACATTCATTCTCCATGGGTTGTGTCCGAACTGACTGGAAGGAGTTCTACGTGACTTTTTTGCATTCGTTTGTAATTCACAGTACTTTCTTCGTGATCGTGTTGAAATGTACCTACTGAGTGTAGAAATTGGAGCAATGAATCCGCAATATATAGGCTAAGAAACCAGACAATACAGTGGTACACATAGAGGGATCGAGAGCCGAGAAAGGAACTTGTGCAGGAGTGTTTTGGGCGAAAGACGAAACTTTCCGAACCCATGGGCAAGAATACCACCATATTTCAAGCTGAAAGAAGTGCAAAAGAGAGGTACATCCAAATCAATCTCGAAATAGAATCCAGTAACTGCGAAAGAGCAATACTGTCAAATAGTCAAAACGCTTGATTTCTACTTCCCACACTAATGCCTACACAAACTAAATGAACTAAGCATGAACAACAAGGTCACACTCTACTGGATCCTTGGACACGTCGGGATCAAACGTAACGAAGAAGCGGACGCCTTGGTAAGACAAGAAGCCGCAGAATCCTTTACTAGACCTGAACCGTTTTGCGGAATAGGGACAAGAAAAGGTGGTAAGCCTGAGAAGGATTGCTACCTCGATAGATCTTTTGTACTATTTTCTAATTACCATTATCTTCCCGGGGAATTAGTGAAAACCGCAGTCCAATCCGGTAAGAGGCTCTCGAGATTAGCGCATTCATTTGTGCACGTTTGGGGAACTTTATTTCATACGAAGATTACTAGGACACCGACACCAAAGGATTAAGTGAACCAACCTGTCATTTGAGGACAGATTCGTACGATCATCAGAGAGGTGATATTCCACAAAGAGTCTTCTCTTAGTAGATAGGGCAGCACTTGTACCAAGAAGATTGAGGAATCATCTCTGCAGCTTCTGTAGAAGTCATTCGGCAGGATGCCTAAGCGTCTAGTGTGAAGACCAATCTGGTCCAGTGAGGACACCTATAAAGACGCTAGGGCCAGTATGTAAGTATCATGATGATGAACTCCTTGTAGCGTCTCTGGGTCAACTTGGGGCAGAGTTCCTTTGAGATGTGAAGCGAACTATGAAGAAATGATGGAGAAAAGAATCTGTGTGGCAGTGGACAGTGTCTCCTCTATTTTGAGTTTCCTTATGAGTTCCTGAAAGTGGTAGTGTATTGTGCGTATATCTTTCTCAGTTTCTTGCTCAAGACAGTAGTAGAAATAGGGGCCTCTTTCCATCAAAAAAGCGTTTATAGATCCACGAAATACAACCTTCCAAAACTTGTGAAGTCAGCCACCTTTAAACTTAAGTGGTCTTTGGATACGCATTCCTTAGCTAAAGTCCTTCCTTCTTCGATTCATTGAAACCAATCTTGGTATCTTTTCGGGATCCGGAATGATGTAGCCACTAAGTCGCCATGATCTGCAAAAATATCACGCAGATTTCTTGGGAGTGTTCCAGATTACGTATTGACCTGGTGGGACATCTTAAGGTACCTTTGTTCAGTGTGTTAGACTACAAATAGAACCCGTCAACAATTTCTCCAGGCCCACCTTTTGCGAGCCTCTGATAAACATCCCAGTGTATAACTCCCACGAGAAAGCTTCTCAACAGTCCTCTTGTCTGCGGATCCGGAATTCACGTCCCGTCTATACCTGGGCAAACGTACAACACGTCGCTGGGTCTTCCCTTTTTATGGCCTCTTTTTCTTGAGAGATGAAGTAGATAGAAGGAGATGGATGGTCATACTCTTTTGACACATAACCAGGACGTGGTGTGGGCTCTATGTGAATTTCAACACCGATTCCCTTTTTTTGTGGTATCAACTGGGCCGCCGTTTGGTCCCTACTGTGGCTGGAAATGTTGCAGTCGAACGACAGATATCCTTACTAGGTCCAAACAGTAGATGACCTATTCGAGGTTAGAAGTCAAGGTTCCTGCTTGAACAGACACAGTTGATTTTGCGGCACTGAAACGCTGAAAACTGAGGAATTGGCTTTGGAGAACATGTGTTTCTTGAAACCACTAACGAGACTGAACTCTCTCCTTTTGGCAGTTTGCTTTATCACGCAGAATTCTAAAAGTCTGTAGGAACCAACAAGCTTCAGACATTGGCGGCCCTAAAAGCGATCTTCCGACAAGGAATGGAACATTTTTTGGAAGAAGTTTTGCTAAGATTTGTGACAAGTGTTAGATATGGTCCAAGAGCGAAGCCGCTTGATCAATTTTAAATTCGCGAAATAAACCTTTTCAGGGAACTCATTCGTTTTATGTACGAACAAAGCTACTGGCTTAGGACAGAGAGTCAGGTCTTTTGCGCTACCTTGTAAAGAGTGAGTTAAAATTTTGCGGGCACTGAAAGGGCCTACAGTTTTATGTCACGATGTAAGCCAAAGAGGCTTCATAAGCTTTCTCAGAGGTCAGCCAGATGCTTCCAAAATGGGACACTTGTAGGTGTTGTCTAATACTTAAACTCTAATCTTTTTCGATCGCTTAAATCTAAAGAAATCCACATACTGAAACTACTCCCCCAATGCGTAGATAAATATCTTTCTATTAATAGTTCAAAAATCCCAATAAAACCGACCAAATGCTATGAATCACTCCCAAGAATGAGACTTTACCGGTCTCCAAACCAGACCGAGTGGCGTGTTTGAATTCGGAATGCCATGCCCTCTTAAGTCAACAAAACGTCGAATTGCGTACCTGGGAAGTTCCTAAGTTCCTAGCTTATGCGTAATTTTTGCATTTCCTATAAATCTTCTTCTATTCAAATTTGACATATGTACGCAAGTCAAGGAGTAGTATACACTCGATCAAAAAAAAAAAGAAGAAACCATCACCCGATCGAGAAGAAATTAAAAATTTAAATCATCGCCCGTTCAAGCGATTATGCAAAGTTTTAAGGCGTTTTTATGCCAAAAAAAACAGCTTGTCACCTAAAATATGAGAGAAACAACAAAACAATATCGAACTCACACACATGTGACAGTGACGTACAAGTTGCGGCTGCGCTGCTGCTGCTGCTTGACCCACATCGAGAGAGAAAAAAAAAGTGCAACATGATCACCGTGATCGCTACGCTTCAAATCATTTCAAAATATTTTCCAGATGATATAACCGAAACCCTGTTTTTCGCTTTTGTTGTTGTTGTAGATTTTGTCGGATTATTTATCTTTACACTTTCTTTTGTTTGTCAAAAAACAGAAAAAAAAAACTAACAAATGGGAGAAACTACACACAAAAGTGTACGATATCATCCAAAACACAAACACGAAAAGCAAAGAAGGAAGACGATGATAAATCTCAAATTTCAATCCATTTGTCGTGATTCTCATTTAAATGGTTTCCGTCAGAGCGGCAGACGTTTCGAACTGCACTCAGTTGGACAGACAGACAGGCGAACACAGGTATTGAAACACTCTCGCAAGAATGAATGACAGGCAATAAGAGCGGAGTACCTGACACAAATTGTGTCCGTGTAACCGAATATTATCCATCCGCAGCCACCACCTTTGGATGGGGGTGTCACGACGACGACGACGACGCGACAACCATAATGGCAGCAGCGACATAACCTGCTTAAATTGCTTTATGGATGATTAAGAGGTGAAGCGATACGCGTACGCATATTTTTGTCGCAGGGAAATACGATCCAAATCGAGTGATTTAAAAGTGAATTCTTCAGCTACAGTGGGGGAGAAAAAAATTGGGACTTATTTGGCAGCGCAAAAACTTTAGATCATGGAGAAGATTTGCCCAACTACTGGCTATAACGACGCAGGAACGGACGCACCACTATGTATCTGCCAGGTTCCACAGGCTTCAACAGACGTCAACGTACGGAAACGGATGCCAACGTTCGAAACCGCACACTAACTTACGGAATCAAATGAAAGCAAATGTTAAGCTAATGGAAGCAGACGCAAACGTACGGAAGCAGACGACAACGAACGAAAGCAGATGACTGGCTAAAGAATAAAAGTATGGAAGCAGACGACAACGTACGGAAGCAGATGCCTAGCTAAGGAATTAAACGCCAAAGTATGGATGCAGACGACAACGTACGGAGGCAGATGCCTAGCGAAGGAAGTGGACGCCAACGTACAGAAGCAGACGACAACGTACGAAAGCAGATGACTGGCTAAGGAATTGGACGTCAAAGTATGGAAGCAGACGCCAACGTACCGATACAGACACTTAACTTACGGAAGCAGACGACAACGTACGGAGGCAGATGCCTAGCTAAGGAATTAAACGCCAACGTATGGAAGCAGACGACAACGTACGGAGGCAGATGCCTAGCTAAGAAATCGGACGCCAACTTATGAAAGCAGACGACAACGAACGAAAGCAGATGATTGGCTAAAGAATAAAATTATGGAAGCAGACGCCAACGTACCGATACAGACACTAACTTACGGAAGCAGACGACAACGTACGGAGGGAGATGCCTAGCTAAGGAATTGGACGACAATATACGGATACAGAAGTTAACGTACGAAAACTGATGCCATCGTACGGAACCAGATGACAATCTAAGAAAGAGGACGCCAACGTACAGAAGCAGATGTCTAGCTAAGGAGCTGGAGGCAAACGTACGGAAGCAGACGACAACGTACAGAAGCAGATGCCTAGCTAAGGATTTGGACGCCAACGTATGGAAGCAGACGACAACTTACGGAAGCAGATGCCTAGCTAAAGAATTGGACGCCAACTTACAGAAGCAGACGACAACGTACGAAAGCAGATGACTGGCTAAAGAATGAAAGTATGGAAGCAGATGCCAACGTACCGATACAGACACTAACTTACGGAAGCAGACGACAACGTACAGAAGCAGATGCCTAGCTAAGGATTTGGACGCCAACGTATGGAAGCAGACGACAACTTACGGAAGCAGATGCCTAGCTAAAGAATTGGACGCCAACTTACAGAAGCAGACGACAACGTACGAAAGCAGATGGCTGGCTAAAGAATGAAAGTATGGAAGCAGATGCCAACGTACCGATACAGACACTAACTTACGGAAGCAGACGACAACGTACGGAGGCAGATGCCTAGCTAAGGATTTGGACGCCAACGTATGGAAGCAGACGACAACTTACGGAAGCAGATGCCTAGCTAAAGAATTGGACGCCAACTTACAGAAGCAGACGACAACGTACGAAAGCAGATGACTGGCTAAGGAATTGGACGTCAAAGTATGGAAGCAGACGCCAACGTACCGATACAGACACTAACTTACGTAAGCAGACGACAACGTACGGAGGCAGATGCCTAGCTAAGGATTTGGACGCCAACTTATGAAAGCAGACGACAACGTACGGAAGCACACGCCAACGTTCGAAAGGAGATGACAAGTTATGAAGCAGATCCCAAGCTAAGCAGATGCCACGTACTCTCACTTTCGCTTCGTATGGTGTTGTACGCTTCTGTCCGCTTCCGTATGCATCCTTTTCGTCCACACTGTTTCAGTTTTACCAAAACTCTAAGCAAAAACAAAACCAATCCTCCTACTGTGGGAGAATAATCCCCCTGCTCAAAGCCGTAAGCGTAACACCATCCATCGTCATTGTGTCAAGGATGTGAATAATATCCTTTCGAAAAAAAAACCTGTAAATAGATTGAGTAATTATATTTCTCTTTGTCCCCTCTCCTGCTTCTGTGTCATATTCTTTCACATCGCAGTGTCATCATCAAAAAAGTAAACAGAAAAGAACTCGAACTCCAAAATATAATCACTTTACCCCTTCCCCTTGTGTGTGGTGCGTATCTGCTTGCCTGACTGACTTAATAAAAGGAATGCGATACACACTTATGTGTATCCCGAAACATGGTTAGAAGAGGATATCGGGTTTCTCAGATAATCATTTCATGACTACGACACCAGGATATTGTGTCACCAAGTTCATTCTTTTTCTTTTTGCTCTTCCAATTCCTTGGCAAAAAGAAAAGACCTCCACAAAGTAAGAATCGAACTCAAAAATGGTGTGCAAAATGAAAGGGCATAAAAAAACAGAAAACACAAAAACACACATGTGTTCACCTCCAGTTCCAGTTTCATGAATGGAGGCGCACGCAGGAGGAGGAGGAGGATGTGCCAAGTGTATGGTGTCAATTTCTCATGAAAAAAAGAGGACAAAAAAATGATCCATAAAAAAAGAACGAGCCTTTTATTCGCATGCTTAGCCTTCCAAGAGCTCAGAAACCCCGGGCACACAGCGGAAGTTCTTGAAAATTTTGTGACATTTTGTGGCTTCAATTAGAAAAAAAAAACGAAGAGAGGGAGGGCTGCTGCTCAGCAGAGGACTACCGTAAGAAGAAGGATTATTCTTTTATTTTTTTTTTTTTTTTTATGAGAGGCGGGTTAAATGAAGCCGTGATTTATGGGAATTTATTCCCGTAACGGAAGTGAATTTGTTCACACGATTCTGACATATTTAAGGATGCAAGTTACGACAAAGGAGATAATGAAAAACGAGTTATTAATTATGTGTGAGCAGAGAGAGGAAGTGGATGGTTGAGAGGGCGGTTTTTTTCCTCCTTTTTATCAAATTTTCAAGGATTTCACAAGAGCTCTCTGTGTGCGGGGAGAAATTTTGGCAAATGGATGTGAAATGGTAGATACATTTCTCTTATAAGAATGATGGAATTAAATTTGTTTAAGTAAATGACTTCTAAACTTTGCATTTATTGAGCAAAAGAGGAAGTCCCTCAGGGGAGTACTGTAGGCGCACAGCTTTTAATTTCGAAGTGGATCTAAGAAAGGGAAACTTTTAAGCGATTATTGAAGACCAAAGCCCTATGAAAAGATTCGAATCCAACACAAATCCAAGGCGTGAATCGATGCCTTGCAGAAGTCTGGGTCATGGAGTGCCTGGAGGAAGTGCCATAGGGTCTAGGCTTTATTTTCTTCTTCAATGGATTTATGAAACGAAAAAAGTATACCTAAGACCAAATTCTCACAAAAAGACTCGAATCCAAACCAATTCATAGCGTGAGTTTTTGCTCTTATAGAAGACTAGACTGTGGAGTACCTTAAGGAAGTGTCACTGGTCCTAAGCTCTAGCTCATTCAATGGACGTAAAGAGGGAGACTTCTTAGCGATTATCCAAGACCAAAATCTATCGAAAAGACTCAAGTCCAAAGCAGTTTGTGGAGTAAGTCTATGCTCTAGTAGGAGTCTATAATATGGAGTACCTGAAGGAAGTGTTCTAGGACCTAGGCTTTAGCAAAGAGGGTAAGTAAAGAGGGAAATTGTCTTACAATTATCCAAGGCAAAAACCTTACAAAAGGATTCGTATCACAGACAATTTTTGGCGTAGGTTTATGATCCAATAGAAGTCTTGATCGTGGAGTATCTCAAAGAAGTGTCACAGGTCCTAAGCTTTAGCTCATTCAATAGATTGAACAGACGTAAAGAGGGAGACTTCCTGGCGATTATCCAATACCAAAATCTGACAAAAAGGTTCGAATCCAAGCGGAAGTCTATGCTCTAGTAGAAGTCTACATTATGGAGTACCTTAAGGAAGTGCCGTAGGACCTAAGCTTCAACTCATTCAATGGAGTTGCAGTGAATTTCAAATTGATTTTGTGAAGAGTTACTAAACGCTATCTAGCTCAAGAGTATCTCTAAATCTAGTCCTTGAACCTTAATACGTCGCACTATCTTTGTCTCCGCGGAAGGGCTTCTGGTTTGATTAAATTAGTCCCTGAAATAAGGCTTATTTTTGCATGATACCCAGGTTGAAGAAACTACTCTAATCTCTAAGGAAACCCCCTCCTTAATGAGTCAAAAAAGATACCTCCTTAGTATAGTAATTAAATTGGAAACTTTCTAGGATCCTACATCTCCAATTGATTTATATCCTCTCTGTCTGTTACCTGCAAAGAAGTTTCGTTAAACTCCGAAAGCTAAATTCCACATTTCGAGGGAAAAAAAACATCGAACTCTCAAATGATTTAACTTCAAATAAAATTCTCTAAAATAAATTAATGAAAAACCCCTGCATTGACTTTGTTCAATTTCACAAAGAAAATCTTCTTCTTCAGTTCTTTACTTTCTTTTCTGTCTTTTACTCCATTCACCAGAACCAAATACGAATACGAATGCTCTAAGGTACACATTCCTACAATGAGCCACACAAAAGTGACTTTTATCCTAGCGAACCGAGCGAGAGAGAGAGAGAGAGAGAAATGAGAAAGTTTCAAATTCAATCCATTAAATTACATCGCTTTGATACTAAAGGAGAGCACCAGCACACACAGGAACTAGGAATGTGCTCGTTACACCTAACCACCACCTAGCACAGCAGCAAAGGACTCCTTGTTGTCCTTCCTCCGTTCGCAGCGAAGCAAAGCATCGAAAATCGAATGGAGAAATTCAATTAAAGCGCCTCGAATCGCAAATGAATCAAATTGTGAATAAAATCGATCAGAAAAGATTCTTCTCTCTAAAGACGACGAAGGAGAAGAGAACTTCAAAATGAGATGAGATTTCTGACTGAAAGGACGCTTTAAGTGGTTTTACATCTTCTTTTCGTTTCTACATATCTCAAGCTCAAGGAGAAGGCGGAAAACTTCTCGAAAATGGATTTGCAATTTAAATGAATTAACAGATTCGTTTTTTTTTTTTCCTGAAAAGAATCCTTAAACATCACATGAGAATGAGTGGTGGTGAAGTTGTGTCGAACCCAGGTGTGACACTTTAGATGAATCATCGCCCACTCTACCGACAGTTGCAACTTTGGAGAGTTTCCTTGGCCGAGTTTCGTCCTTCCCAGAATAGATGGAGAGCGAAAAGAAGAAGAAGAAACTACCCCACTAACTTGAGAGGTTTCTTCTTTAAGATACTTTGAGGGTGCAAATGAATTGCACCCTTGGGAGTACTTCTTTTTCCTTTGGGGGGGCCGTCTTCTCTCTCTCTCTGTTAACACATCTTCACTGGGTTTTGTGGGGCGAATCAACAGTTTGGAGTGTTCTGAAAATGCCCCATGAAACTGGGGTGGAAATTATAAAAAAAAAAAAAAATATAGAACGATGATGTGATGATGGGGGCAACCGTGGTCGGTGATAATGATAATGATGCTGCTGATTAGGATGATTCATGGTTAATAGAGCAAAGCTACTATTCATCAAGATTATAATAATTAAATTTTATATATAACAATGTTGTTGTCGTTCGGCGACGATGAATAGATAAGTGCAACGTTACTCGGAAGCACGACATGGCCTGTGTAATGTGAGGGGTAGTGGGTACAATGAAGGACTTTATCGGGTGTATAATTATATTCAATTTAAGCGAATAAAGAACTCACTATTAAGATAGAAATGGGGCTTGATTGGGAGCTGAATAAAATGTTGTTTATTCTAAAAAGAGTTGTACAAGTTTGACAAGAGATAGAAGAAGTTACAACGTCCCTGTATTTTTTTCTTTATATAACAAGAATAGGCCGTACAGTGGAAGCGTGTGGGACCCCAAATATAGTGTGTGGAAAAGCCCTAAAGAACAAGAAGTGTTGAAATTGGATCGGTCGGTACGATTCTTCTAGGCATGAATGACTTTATTCCTCACAAAATAAACCTAAGACTCACTCCTGGTTTGATCAGAGCTATATAGAGGCTATCAGGTTGAAAGAGGTAAGTTCACGGACTTAAAAAGCTAACAAATCTAAAGAAAAACGAAAGAAGTTTAAGCAATATGTACCTACTGACTTTGTTCCTGAAGAAAACCAAAGAAAACCAGCACCACAAAGTGGGCGTGGCCATACGCAAAGTGTGAAAGATTTGCAGAGAATATGAATGTCTACATATTGGCCTAACTAAGTTTTTCCGAGCTTCCTTTAAAAATACTGAAAAAAGTAAACTTTTCAGAAAAATGGGCGTGTCAGTGGAACAAAACTTCATCGACCTAGCTCAAAGTCTAAGGCCCAAAACCCAGTGAAACACGGACAGATGGACACGACTCAATCGAATCGGCTAGCAAGGATATAGAAGGGTACAATAAGAGCTGTTTGACTTCATCGATAGGACAGTAAATTCTTAGATTCAAATTTTTTGACAACATTTTTTTTTTTAAATTATATGCAAGATAACAATAAAAGAAAAGATTTAGACACTCACCTTAATTTTTGTCACGTCCACTGAAGTTTCCATGCAAATGAAGCTCTCGTACCACTCGCGAGCACTAACCGTACAACAGATGAACACAAACAAAACACAGTGGGATACATCGCGAAAAATTTAAAGACAAATTTAAAACTAGAAAAGCAGTAGAAATTTCGAAAAAGATAAGACAGGGGAAACTTTTTTTTTTGGTTTATTTTGAGATTTTTGGACAAACTTTGGCTCTATCGTATTAATCGCGAACACAAAAGCCATTTACTATGAACCAAACACACTTTGGAGTGAAAGAATTGCGGTTTTTAAACCGACAAACTTATAAATTTTATTTTAAACTCGTCAAAATGAACGAAATACAAAAAAGGAGAACAAAATTTAAGCCGACTTTTTCTAAATTTTATAAACTAAAAAAGGAAACTACATATTTGGATAGTAAAAATCGCGGACATTTTACTGAACCGGCAGACCATTGCAATGACTAAATTTTAATTAATTTCGAGGGGATCTTTACGTGTTTTAATTTTCCTTAAACGCGCTCTATTCTATTAGTAATATCGCAACGAATTCGTATGATCCAAATCATAAAAAAAACGCGCGCTTCATTGCAACACTTCAAGTGGACGTAAGCTCGACGAACGTTGAGAATGTCTCTTGCAGGACATTTGCTGAAAAGAAATAAAAACAAAAAAATTGGTTAAAAATTTTGAATTTCTTTGAAATATTTGAATAAAGTAAAACTGTTTAAAAAAAAGTTAAAAATAAACAAATTTTGAACGATAAGAGCAGCATGCATTTAACTTTATAAATATTTTTGGGAATGAATGAGGGAAGCATTGAAATGTTGTGCTTTATTGTGCCTTAAGGTGTACCTACAGATTTTTGGATTAGAAGGAGGCACAAAGCTTACTTCGTATACCCACGATAGGTAGGGCCCAATTTCATAGATGGGAATATACAAATATTTGAAACACAGCCAAAGGTTTTGCTTTGCTGGGTCCCTGGACACAAGACCGTGCTTCCAGGGACATGAAAGGCAGTTAAATTAACAAGAAAAGCATCATCGGGCTCACTAGAACTAACTGACCTCTCTATAGTATCCTGCGTTCTCGGGCTTGAGAGCCACGAGAGAGGCGAACGAAATAAATAAACTTATACGTAAGGACAGACGTTCCATGCTTGTGGAGATCCTCACGGGTCACAACACACCGTGGTTGAAGAAAAGAAGCGTCGTACGAAAGAAGAACTCTGCAGAGGATGCTGAGGTCGTGCTAATGCCAACTTTCATCGCATCCTCTTGCTTTTTCAATGACTAAGGCATATTACTCTTCAGGATCAATGCAATGTAATCATCCTTGATTTTCGCGGCCAAGTGCCGCTTCTGAGCCTCATATTTCTGCTTGGGCTGTTTATCTCTTCTCCATGACTGCGAATGTTTGTTCGGAGATGAGAGAATGCCTCCTCTAGTTATCTCTGTGCTCCCTTACAGGCGTAAGACTAGTTTCTATGAAAGGTCGCTGGATCTTTGCACCATTCAGTACTCGGCACGTATTCAAAGCCACTCCGACTTGAGAGGGGTTTCTCTTGCCTTTCGGAGGTGTTATACTGCGCCAATGTCTGGCTTTAGACAACAGGATAATGGAGGTCTTGGAGAGTCACTGAATTAGAAACCCAGGGAGAGAAGGAATCACAGTCATGAAAGAACTGTGGAGACAGTTTCTCGAGCTAAGATGGATCGTGGTTTAGAGACGAAAGGGCATCGAATACTGTGGACTACTTCGGTGTCTCTCAAATATGAGTTCACTAAATGGATTTCGGCAAAGATTCGCCTCATAATCAACGAATATTTTAGTAGATTTTGAATGGCTTCTGCGAAGCAAGTAACTTTGAATGAGCCAGCACCGAGCACAGCTCCACACCTCCCAGAGTGAATCATGCAGCCAAGGCCACCCTTTTATTTTTAAATGACCTCGCTTAGAGAGTTCAACGAAATGTTTACTTAATCTATTTGCAAATCGTCTGTCAATCAAAATTCTACTATCAACTACAATCCATGCCATTAAATCTACGAGTATCAATAACTTTTGTTTTTATGGGTTTCTCACGTTTTTTCCTCAGATGCTCAGCTACAAAGTAGGCATCTCTGATGCGATCAAACTGATTAGTGTTAGATACTTTACAAAGTAAAGGTAGTATTTGGATTGTTTCTCTTTGAAACTCAATTCGTGTTCCACATTCTATTCCATCTCATAGGCTGTATCCCTCAAGAATGTAAAAAACGTTGCATCTCACGTGAAACGGCTTTAAAAATAATTACACAACTGTTGTTGTTGTTGTTGTTATACCCTTTGGCAGGGTGTTATCTGCCAGAGAACAACAACATTCCTTGCAATAGGGTGCAACACATGTCTTTGCAATTTGTTACTGTTGCGCTTTGCGGTTTTATCAAGCCGCCAATCTCCCACACTAAATTATGGAAAATATATTAAAAAAACTTTTTTTTATGAAGTTGTTTATAGCAAAAGCAACAAATCAATTAACATCACGTTCATAGAACTGATGCCGGGTTTTAATCGGACTGTATGAGGTTGTTGTATCTGATTGAGTCTAAACAATGTAAATATAGAATGACAACAATTAGAAAGAAGTGGGTAAACAAATCGATTTATGCTGGATGCAATTTATCTTTTAATTGCTGATATTTGCTATATTAGATTCTATTAGATTGGAAACTGATTTGAAGGATGGGTTTGAGTAAACCACGGAAGGATGGAGTTTGTTTTCACTTTCAATGGTCAATGAAAGGATCAGGGTCTATGGTTGAAGGAGCTAACCATGGATAGTGATCATATGTAAATAAGAATAATTTGCATTTGATATTTAAATGGAAAGACATTAAGACAAGGATGGTATTCTTTTGCAGTAGCTAAGGGGTCTTAGTTGTATTAGTCAAAGGAGAATCCCTATGCAATATGGTATACAAGCAAAAGGGCAAATAATTGAGCCAAGTGTCTAAATTTACGAATCCGAAATGTCAAATAGTAGAAACACATTAGCATAGCAATAGACAACGGCTTCAGTGACTTCAACTAAGTGAATGCAGTCACTGACTTCAAGGAAGGGAATGCAATCAGTGAATGTTAGTGACTTCAAGTGACTTTAAACAATGCAGAGCATTCAAAAAGATTGCATTCTCTCAGACTTCACCATTCTGAATGCTAAAATTGATTATTAACTAACTTCTGTCAGCAACATCGACCTTCCCCTTCATGCCTAATGCATCCCTTTACTTTAAATCCAATATTTCAGAGTACAAACTAGTTAGGGCCTTAGAGTGAAACCTTGTGGTACTTCATTTCAACTAGTATGAAGTATCTCCAATAGATATTCAGAATTTTTCTATAACATCTGCTAAACAGCTTCACTAGAGAATGACTCGGGAATCTATAAACGTAATATTCAACGTTAAAGTGTCAGTGCATCAGCAGCGAAATTTGAAAAGGCAACAGTCGCAATGGAATCCTCTAAATAGAGAGTATAAAGCAGAGAATAAAAAAGCAATAGCGAGCTGAAGCACTCCCAGAAACCTTACAGGATGGCATGTAAGTGAATACCAACTCAGAAATTTTGTATGAACACAGAAAGTAGAACACAGAAAATAGAATTTGCATAGAATGCAATAACATTGACGTAGCTTAAAACCTAAAGTTGTGAAAGAAGGACAGACTTGAATCCATCAACTCAGCAGCTGTTCTAGTCATATAGTACTTCTGCTGTTCGATTTATAGCCACCACCACTGTCTATCAACATCTATGGTGAATTTGCCACAGAAGAAACCCCAAACTAAAAAGACTTTTAAGCAAGTTATAGCATGCAGACGAAACTCACCATTTCATGGAGATTGGAACCACAAACACACACGCGAAGTAGAACATGCCCGAACACGAACCGAAAACCGAATCGATTTGCTCAAATCTAATCATGCAAGAGAGCACCTAGAGAAAAGGGGCTAACTGATGGCTTTTTTCCAGAAAACTGATCTTTTTTCGCACTTTCTTAACACAACTTTTCTAGCAGACAAGGGCTAAGCACTAAAGACAGACTTTACGAAGATTTCGACAGCGAATTCGCTCTAAAGGACTTTTCTCCTTCACGTCAATACCGAGACTAAAGTCGCCTTTAAGCTTTAAGCACGACATACCCTCTACAAGTCAATGGTAGGTTTCCAACCAAGTTCGTGTGGTGAGTATAAATTAGAGTGAATGCAAGAGCAAGATGGGTGAAGACTTGTCAACAGACCATACCTCTACTCTCTTTAGCAAAAGATTGAGTCTAGGTCCGAGCGAGTCGAAATTGTGTAACTAGTTTTGACATGTTTTCGAACTAAGTATTATTTACGAACTATTACAGCTAACACCTTCATACCACGATGGGACCGTGCCTCGTAAATGGGATAAGACAAGGAAGGAATACCTATTTGCTATCTTTTTGAGAAGTAGGATCAAGGACTAACGGGACTTGGAATACATTTTTTTGCATATTTGTATCAGAATTTATAGATCCAAGGACTTGATGTTTTCTCTACAGAAAGGTCCACTAAGTCCTAAAGAAACCCGTAGAGAAGTAGAAGCATCTTTTGAAAAAGTTTGTGTTAAAAAAGGCCAAAGTCTGCAAAAATAAGCTGGAGACTGGGCAATGCTTGAAAAGGTTAGTCGGGTATGCCATCAAGTTCTGTGGCCTTGTGGCTTGTACTATCTTGTTACAGAAGGTCTTGGTGTGACTCCGAGCATTCCTTTCCTTGGGCACCCTCCGTCTGGCTTATGTCTGGTAGTTAAGATTGCATCACCATGGTGCTGCCAGGAATGTAAGACTTTACTTAACGTGTGTCCAGTCCAGGTTCGGAATTCATATTCGTTGCCAGCATTCTACCTCGTTCATTTTCAAACTCTCTAGCTTGGGTCGCGTTAAAGGAGCCAACGAGCAAAACAAAGGAATATTCGTTAGACCTTTGGGCTCTACATCAATTGGATCGCTCAATAACTACAAAGTGAAGAGCAACTCATTAGTAATTCCTTCCATTTGCCTTCCTCATCGATAGCAGTACGAACCTTAGGCATTGGAATATCTTCAACAACTCGGACAAGAGTACGCTTTAAATATCAATACTGGAATGTCGAGTAAGGCCATAGTCTCAAGAACTGACTATAGTTTGCAGTCTAATGAGCTAAGGTCTGACCTATCAGATGGCCAAGTTTTGCCTCATTAGCTTGGAGCAGAATCTTGTTGGAAGATAGTCTTGCTGTCAAACTGCAGTCTTGTTACGTTCTTTCAAACTTTCTCACGACCCCTAACCACAGGACCTTCATCCAAATGTCAATAGCCCAACACCCCTATTGAAATCTTAATCAAAATGCCACTATATCCACAGTGTCCCAGCAGGATGTAACTTAATTAAAGAAAGGATCACAAAAGATAACACTTCCTTTACCGGAAATCAATTTTTCTTTCTTAAAATTTCAAAACTGATCCTTGCTTCCTAGTTCTCTACCATATGCTACTGCATCTATTCAATCCAGTATCTAACACTCTTTCTTTTTATACAATTACGTACGTAATTGAGCCACAAAATTTCTTTCTTACCTAAAAATATGTTCTTTTGTGTAGGTATTGTCCTGCGAAAATTAGAAAAAAATGAACAATCATCTATGCGCACAGGTTTTCTAAGAAATTATTGCCTGCATTTGCCCAACATTAGGAACCTTTAACATCTTCTTTCCGTCAATTTGATCTTTTGTCCAACGATTTCCCATGGACGAGGGAAGAAAAAAATCTTCAGAAATAAGGATCCTAATGATTGCATTGTTCGACCACAAAAGGCCGTCCCATTCAAATAAGTCACGCATCCCATGTGCAGGACATGCCAAACAGCATGTGCAAAAAGGAGATTTTTTCTGCCAAATAATCGATCACTCATTGCATGCTGTTAGGCTTAAGAAAAGGATCCTCGCAGGACATCAGTTGGAGAGAAGAAAATTCCCAATTCAATAGAAGCAACAACTAAATTATTCAACTGACAAAAGTAAACTCTGTTGAAATGTCTCAAGGAAATGTCACTGATTTTGACACTTGAACGACCCCCATGTGTCATCTGTCATTTGTCATTTCGAAGTCATTTGTCAGACTGAGAGAGAAAAAAAGGAACTGTTGCTGTTGATTAATGAAATTTTATTCGTTCCTTTTGAAAAACTATCAATCCGATTATAAATCAAGATACAAACAGGATAGAGAATCAAATTAAAATATACACAGAAGGAGACTGAATAAGAGTCCTTAATCCAATCAACATCCGATTACAGTGTCCCTCTCTCACCTTGATATCGACTGAAAAAAAAAACACAAAACGAATGAGAATGGGAATGAAAAAGAACGTGTAAAACTGTTGCCGGTGGGTATTATAGTTCGGGTTGTGCCCCTTCTTCAGGTATGAAACGTGAAGTTAGCTTCGTTGGCATAAGCCTTAATAGAAAGGATTAAAAGCAACTGAAACGAAAGGGGCAAAGCAGAGACATGTAAGAGGACACTCATGAGAGTTGCTTTTGTGTGCGGTGGAGGTCATGGCTGGGGGAGGGGATGCACATCTAAGCTTTAAGCCTCACAAAAATGGATTTGAAGCCTCAATCGGATTAGGTGCAGTAGGGGAAGAACATATGAAGGGTTTTACGTTAGTTTACAATCTGCTGAGATGCATTAATTGACTTGACAACTTCCTGTAGGTGTTTTTAGGTGAGGAACCAGTTAAAATATGCCATAAGCAGTGGATTTTATTGATCAGAACAACTCTTCAAACCTGTCAACCGGTAGACCAATTCATCAGGGGTAACAAAGTAGTAGATTAGGTAATTATTGGTTCGGCTAATAAGTTGGCATCGACAGAATTTTAATTGAATTTCCTACAACCGGTGTTCTTTTAGAACCAGTGCTATGCAAATCAACTGTGGACAGACATTTACCCGCACTGGATGTTCCCTTTGAGGGAACTTTCTTTGAGGCATTCTACAAGGCTAAGACAGAGACCTGATTATGAAATGCACTCTGCAAATACTATGACTCGAAATGATTGTAAATACCAGAGAAAGTCTGCAGGAGGGAGCGATCTTTCCTCTGCTCCGACTACAACAACAAGGAGTCTACAATAAGCCCATACTGGCCGCAGTGACAAGGAGCCCAGTCCCACCTCAATCTGCAACAAGAACATATAGGTAGATGACCCTCATGTTGAAAATGATAAGAAATACTCTCAAAGTGATGAGCAGCTAGCCACTCTTGTATCCTTTTCGTGGAAACTTCATCTAAAGCAAATCACTATCAAACTAAGCAATTAAGGCTTCCTCGTTTCAGAGGTCATTTTTGCAGCAATAGCTTAGGTTATGTTAGACTTAGACCAAGTAAGATCCATTGTGTTGGCACAGAAGTCAGAACTCAGGACCGGGTAACTGCCGAGGAGATGGAGAGGTGATTCCTCATAACTCCAGCTACGACAAAAATCATTGGCCAGAATACTGAGCCCAACAGGAGATCTGTCGACAATGCTTCCTCAAAATGTTCAGTAAGTCTTTTTTTAGGGTAAAAGAGGCCCTCAGAGGAATCAGAAGCAGAATACAACAGATGGACTACAGGGTTCCATAGACCTTTAATCTGAGCGGAATTTCTCCCTTACTCATGGCCTAAGGCTAACCCCCTTCCCACAAATTGTCCGCATTACCGACTTTCTTGATAAAAAACGTTTGCACTGTCAACTCCATAGGCAATCAGTCAGAAACCACCAGGAGTCCAGTACCTATCCTTATAAGATGTCAGAGTTTTGGAAGGATTCTTTTTGCACAGAGAGAGAAGGCTAAGATTGATCTTGCACTCTTGGTCAGCGTAGTGAAAGGCCTTGTCTTCTTTGTGGTAATAGGAGGAACATCTTGAGATCAAAATCTCTTCGAGGAAAACTCTTTCCTCCTCTGTTACTTTGAAAGGTTCCGAATTCGGTCGACTCTTCCGTTCTTCAATGGTTCTACTGGCTTGTTCGAAAAGTGTCTTATCGACCGCATATCAATCAAGTACGCCCTTCTGATGGAGACGGATGAATCTAAAGAATACTGCCCGGAGTTTCCTATATGCGGAGGACGAATTCCTTTCCGAGCACCTACACAATTGGACTGGGAATCTCTATCAGTCATCTTTCTGTCCAGCCATATCAGTGTGTTTGTCCTGTCTAATCTGAGGGTCACCGAAGTGAAGAAATCTCTCTTAGAATGAGCCGCCTTTGCCTGAGATAAGGCCCTAATCACGACATGCCTTTCCAAACACTTGAAGAAGCTCGTTAGTGGTTGAGCACTACTGGAGTGGGGTTTATCACGCTTTGGCTTCCACTTCTCCGTCAGAGACCTTACAGTATGGGAAGTCCTGCTGCAATCGCTCTCTGGGAAGAGGAAAGTGCTAGAAGGAGGCAACAGAAGCTTAGAAATTCAAAGACCTTCCTCGTGCCAAAAGAGACATGAACCACGCTTAATAAGAAATACGCGGCAAGAACTTAAAAACGATTTCGAATGCGGATGTAGATGAACTCTCTGGGAAAATCCATAGCCCTTCCAAGCAGTTCAAGGCAAACAGATCTTACTTAACCTCTTCCAGCAAAAGTCTGACTTAACAACTTACAACACAGTCAGCTACTACTAATGACCGGTTCAGTGACCTAAGCAATGCGGTAATGTGCATTTGCATACCAAGTGACTAGCCCCCCAACTGAACACGATGGTTATTTTCCATTAATTACTTTGCCACTATTTTCCACTACCCAGCGACAGTGAATCAAACAATTGAGTGTAGTGACTTGAAAAGCTATGAAAAGCAGTAGTTCTTGACGCGATGTGGCCAGTAGATTTCCATTGCAATTGAAACCGGTCTTGGGGGTCAAGCTCTGGGTAACTGTTGAATGTTTGGCAGTTGTTATGCAAAATTTAGGACTAGGAGCAGAGGTAAAGAACCTAATATACTCCATCGATTTAGAGTAATTTGTTCTGCGGAAGATTGGCAGAATTGGCGAAGAGTTTATATGGCTCTAGTGACAAAACGCTCAGACCCAAGTCTCACATTATATGTAGAGCTTAAGCTCCAATTCAAATGCAAAAGGAAAATAGAAAACAGATCAGGGAGGGACTAAACAATATCTCAGAATAATGAGCTCACACAAAGTAAGACTTGGAGTCAATGACTTAGGTCCAAAATGGGGCCATTTCTAGTCGGTCTCAGTACCGGTTTCAACTATAATCTGGAGAGGCTACAGGATCTTTACAGATCAATCCAAAACCAAGCAAAGTTCAAGGGCTAGTGGCTTTGGAATAGATGGAAGAGCTTTATGCATCTATAGCGATAGTCAGACTGCGTTTAGAGCCCTGATCACCCCTTTAACCACTTGCAAGCTAGGTAGTGAATGTAAGACCTCTTTGAACTGTGTTTGTTGAAGCTTCAGTTCATTGACTCTTCTCAGAGTCCTGGGTTAGATTGTGATCCCGGAAAATGAGACTGAAATTTCTTCATTCTAAGTCAAGGTTTCCATTTACTCTCTGGTTTCCTATGTCCCATTATGTGACGATAACCATGTTTTGAAATAAGAGTAGTTTAAGGATAGCCTCTACAGAAGCTCTGGAACTTCCAAACTATTCACATGATAGCACTAGGAGTCACTCCATATCTTTGACTACCGATCTGAAGCACCTTCTATGTATTTAAGTAAGCCCTTCCCCAACTTGTCCCCTCAATTGTGTTTGACGTGATTGTCCTGGATGTAAGTTGACTGAAGGGTTGCACCTGGAAGTGAAGAAGAAAACCACTGCATGCTGTTGTCACTCAGAAGAGAAGACTGCAGACAACTTATTGGCATTTCGCCTTGGCAAGTAATCCATATATCCTAGGCTTAAAGGAAGACTCTAACTGTGACAATTGAGAGGGACGATAATGCAATGAGTGTTCTACCTCTGCTCGTATCAGAGCACAGATTTTAGGTACTGATGTGGTCAATACTGTCGCTGCAAGATCTGCATCACTGAAGGGCATACACGGAATCCTTCGTGAGGCGAAAAAGTTTCAGTAAAACGAGGCTTATGAGGACGAGACTACTATGACTATGTCTCTATCTATCTTAGCAATCAAAAATCAATGAAAGAGAGTGCATGTAACAGAAGAAATGGCTACAAGACTCATGTGCCTTGGTACCTCTCACAACTATCTCCTACTAGTATCTTTATGTCCCACGATAACCATCATTTCGACTCTCCCACTGTCGGCACCTTTTCTTAGACAAAAACCCCGATTTGATTTCAGAATTCACCTGCCAAACCGTTTCGCTTCTAAATCACAAAAAAAAAAGAAGAAACCTTATCTATCTGCAATATGCTCGCTAATTAGCCCGACTTCACCTCGATAGTTTATGACCCGAGCCGCCTTGAACCTCAACAGAGAATATTTTATGCAACTCGAAAAAAAAAATCCCATAAAATATCCTTATCCATCTAACATATGTTCCCCCATCTGACCGACGACCATAAGCTGACCCGTCCGCCCTCAAAGACAAGAGAAACAAGAATCCTTGCACAGAGCACAGAGCACCTCCTTTTCGAAACGATATCTTTCATGTTTTATTGTTTTGTGTGTTGGCCTTGTAATGCCTTCTTCTTTTTTTTCTCTTTCCTTTGATTCCAACTGAAGGAAGAGCCTTTTATTACCATGCAACCTGTCGCAATCCAAAGGAGCAACAAAGAAAAGGACAGACAAAAAAACAACGCAAATTACCACAAGCAAGGGGCGCAGGCAGGTGCCTCACTAGAGCTCACCAAAAAAAACAGAAAACATTGACGTGGGTCAAGTATCCATAGGAATTTATCTGGAAGCACGCATCACACAGCCAGAGCAGCAGGTAGACAGGTGAACCGATGATAATTCCAAACGATGGATGACCAACTGTCTGACCAAAACGATCGATTATCGATTACCACCGCGCGTCCTTTCAATAGGTTCCACCTCCGAAGGTAACCACACAATAGGCAAAGAAAAATGATACTTGGAGGCGATGCCAACAGATGCATCCCCAGAAAATAGAAATAAATATCTTTCGACTATAATGATCCTTGTAATTTGATACATAATTATATGATCACGTGGAGATTGATTCCTTTGGGTGAGGAAATGTTTCTTCTTCTCTTTTTTTTTTATGGGTGGGAGCTCCGCTGACCATACACATAATGACGGCCTTTTGTTCGGACTAAAGTGTGTAATTTTATGTTTAAATGGAAAGACATCATTGAGGGGCAGGGTTCTTGTGGAATTTCCAAGGAATTCTTCGTGGGTTTTTACAGATTTACTCAGAAGGGTAGTAATAAAGTAGTTAAAGGGATTCCATCAGTTTAATCTCTCCTGAATAGCCATCAGTGGATTATTTTCGATTATCGTTATCATGCCGGGCGCGAAGACCACATCCTTAATCGTCCAATTGGTCTTGAATTCGTATGTCCTCACCAGCTTTGCCAGGGCGATCTTCAGCACGATCTTTGCATAACGCATCCCTAAAAGACGACAAATAGAAAGGATTGTCTCCTGCATATCATTGAAGACTCACCAATACAGTTCCTCATCCCATGGGAGAATGGGAAGAAGGCATTCGCTGGCAGGTTCTCGGGCGAAAAGTTCTCCGGGTTGAACTCGTCGGCATTCGGTCCCCAAATATTCTCATTTCGATGCAAGTGGTAAAAGTCCACAAGGACTTTGGTGCCTTTGGGCACGAGGTGGCCTTTCGTAAGCCGACTATCCTTTGTGGCCTTGCGTCCAACTATTTGCACGGCTGGGTGGAGTCGAAGGACTTCATTGATAACCATCTCACTGTAAACCATGTCCTTTAAGTGGGCCAAGTCGACTTGGGGGTTTTTATCGGGGAACAAGGTGGCCAGCTCCTCGAAAACCCTTTGCTGATGCTTCGGGTACTGCGCGAGGTAGAAGAGGATCAGGAACACTGTGAAGGCTGTTGTCTCATAGCTCTTTTGGTGGAAGTAACGGATTAAAAAGGATTAGAAACGTTTTCCTGTGGATTTGAAGGAAGCTTTTGTTTCATCGAAATTCAACTGAGAAGATTCCAAGTTCAAGTTTGTGCAGTAGCTTATAACAAGTGATTGAAAGCCTCGTTAGTCATTAGTCATACGATTGAATTGTTAGTCATTAGTCGGTCAATAAATAAGGTTCCTTTCCCTTAAATTCTTGAAGCGAAACTTAGTTAGATCTTGCGTGTAGCCCTTGAAGTCTGTACAGAAGCTCATAAGAAGTGATTGAAGGCGTCTCGTTAGTCATTAGTCCTGTGAATGAATTGTTAGTCATTAGTCGGTGAATGAGTAAGGTGACTTTCAGTTGAGTTCTTGGACCCAAAGTTGGTTAGATGTTGCTGGTAATTCCTGAAGTCTGTACAGAAGCTTATAAGAAGTAATTGAAGCGTCGTTAGTCATTATTCATGCGAACGAATTGTTAATCATTAGTCGGTCAATGATTGATGTCCCTTTCTTGAAGTCTACGCAACTAAATCAAAAGCGAATTTCTTCAAAATCCACGACCATAAACAGAAAGTGTCCTCACCGCCACCATGATAGCTCCCATGTCAAACAGAATGTCCTTCTCACTGAATGTCCACTCTCCTTTGTGCTGCTCAAGGTACTCTAAAACTGTGTTCTTCCCATCGGTGTATCTTCTATTCCCATCTGGCTGTGGATGCCTCCGATATAGCTAGGAGCATAAGACACATAAAAAACAGCACAAAAAGGACGTCCTTTAAACTTACATCCCGTAGCACCTGCTGAACTTCGCCATAAGTATCTCGAATCTTTCGGTAAAGTTTTGAGAATTTGAATATGAAATCACTGCAGCAATGGTACTTCATGGTGCTTTGAAGAGAAAGACTCTGAGCTGTAGCTACATTCTCAAGGAAGTTGGCATGCTCCAGATCCAGACTTTGTCCGGTTGTGTTTTCTAAGAAAAAAACGAACCAATTCACCCTCTTCAAAGCCTCGTCCTCCTTCCTTCTTACCCACTGCCAAGTCAGCAAACAGCTTAATCAGACTTTCCTTAAGGTCCACGTCACCCTTGCCAGCTAGAGGAGCCAGGATACACTCACTGAATTCGCTTAGAGCCTTATTGAATGCAGGAATCAATCGGTTGATGTTTTGAGAACTGAAAGCTGGACTGATCGCCTTCCGGTGGAGTTTCCATACATTCTCTTGAAAGGGACAAACTTTTAAATGGCTTCTTTGAGTGTACTCTACTCACCGACCTTCAGCTGAAAGGATATTGTTCTCTCCAAGGATAACGTCGAAAGGCTCTAGCAGGCTCTTGTCCAAGAAATCACCCGAAGCTAGAATTTCCCGAGCAGTCTCCGGGTCTCTTGTCATGAGGAACAAATCAGTCCCAATCCAAACTGTGCATGTGGAACTGTACTTGTCCCAGATCTCTGTTCTTAAAATTGCTAGAATATCTGTCTAACGGTTAAGATAATCTCCAAAAGAAGAGCAAAACTTCCTAACCTCGAATGTTGGCGAATTTTAAAGCACTACCAATCAGTGGCAACCCAGTGGGACCTCCTATTTCCCCTGCCAGTCTGTACAGATGGCGTCTTGACCACAGGAACTTGCCCCAGAAAATTACAACAAGAAAGGTGTAGAGCGCTAGCAGAGTCATTGGATTTGCTTTGAAGAGGATCAGCTTTCAACTAGAGAGGTGAGATTGCACAAGTCAACACTCGGTTACCAAGGTCTGAGGCTATCTTATCGCATTCGCACGATTCCATTTGCTGAAGTGGCAATCATTCGAAAAGCGTGTCATGGAAATAGTAATTGAGTTTTGCTATTTTTAGATTGTTTCGAGGTTAGTCACTAGTTTAGAGAGAGCTTTGAACTGATAGTGCATCGCAACTATCCCACGCCAACGTCAAAGAAAAAAAGGACTCTCATAACTTATGCTACGGTCGATCAAAGTCGGGTAACAACAAAGGAACAGCAAAAACGCCTTCCTCATGAGTCGAAGGCACCACGGGGTGCATATGCCTTCCTAGAAAGAGGACCTGTCATCCGCTAGCCAGAAATATGATACCAGTAAAAAACTACACCGACAAAGAACAGCCTAGGCGTTGTGACATCAATCGAACACAAGGATCTATTTCAATATGGCGCCCAGTCATACTAATCATCCTGCTTCCCCGGTTTTTGGACCGCAGATTATCCGGGATTAATTACGCCTCATATATCATTGAATGAAGTTTTATTTCGGATGAAATTGCACAGAGAACAGGAGCAGATTTTCTTATTATTATTGTCGTCGCCCCCTTTAGCTTGTGCTTATTATTGCGAGTGGCAACCCCCTTGTGTCTGTCTGTCGCACTTGTTTCTCATTTGGCATTTCAAGAGTGTGTGCACTGGAGCACGACAGAGCGAGCCCCTTCCTTTGGCCACAATCTGAAAATTACTTTTATGATGACATTACGATATATAAGAAAAGAGGGTGGTGTAAAAATAAATTAGAATTTGAATCGAGCAAAAGGGGAGGAGGAGGGTGGCTTTGTTGGCCCAAAATGCAATCATAAGCAGTATGATTACGTGGACAGTAGATGGGGTTTGGATTTTTCCTTTTGGGATTGAATAATGTATTAACTGTGGTGAATGATTCATTCAGGGATTGGTTTGATGTATAAAAAGGGGTTTTCCAATAGGGATTGCCAAACTTTGACAGGCGATTGCGGCCATGTTTTTGGAGCTGCATCTGTCAAATTGGATGTTGTTTGTTTAGTATGTCCTGCCAAATCAATATGGAGAGTTAAAGCTTTTAACAACAAGTGCAAGTGATAAAAAGTGGGTCTTCTGTTCAAGCATCGTTTCGACTAGTTGCATACAACGTTGAGGTCCATTTCTGGATGAATGGGTTCGTCAAAAAGCTAAATTGTCGAATTAGGGACCATAGCAATCCACACCAGATCCACCAAATTAAAATGCATCCAGAGAAAGCCACTGTTTGGTAAGGATTTTGGACTGGGGACATCATCGGTCCATGCGAACGACGTTGGCCAGAGCATCCATAATCTTCAATGGCGAAGGTAACCAATTCCTTTTGGCCCCAATCGAATGATATGAACACCGACGACATGAGGTTTCAACAGAACGGCTCCAGATGCCATACAGCCAGTGTCACAATGGACAGTTTGCACGAGGAATTCCCAAACATGGTTCTCTCACGTGAAGGCGAAATGAATTGACCATAGAGCTCATGCAATTGAACCCTCTTAGACGTCTTCTTGTGAAGTTTTCTTAAGTCAGAGGTCTTTATCATGAAAACCACTGGCCTAAGAGCAAAAGTAATCAATGCCATTGATCAAATTGAGCCCGATTTATGCCTCAGAGTTAAGAAGAATTGGGCGATTCGGATGAGCGCCACCCAACGAAATCGTGCTAGGCATTTGAATGATGATGATATTCTATACATAATGGCATACATATGCCTTCTAAATGAATACAAAATTTCCACAATATCGCCCCCACAATTTGTTTTATTCAAATTTAAAGATAGGAAGTGCTTAATGAAAAACCCTTTATATCGATTGTAAGCACCTCTTTAGACAGACTGGCATTTGATTTGTTTAACTCTTTTCAGTGAGTCGATTCAGATGAACTGACTCGTCGACTCATTTCACTGAATAGCTTGAAGAATATGCACCAACTTTCTTCCACCAAACAAAAGATTCGACTCATTTAAATGAGTTGTAATTCATTCAGTGATTCGATCGCAAACAATCTTAAGCAGATACTGAGTCATCATTTAGATGTGTATAGCTCGTCAAGCCGGAAAAAGGGAAATTTCTGCAAAGATTGAACTGACTCAGTTAAGTGAGTCCTAGGACTCCAACTGACTCACTTGATTGAGGTGATTCAGAACAGTTTAACCACATTTTTTGAGATAAATTGAGTAACTTGCTTCTCTTGACTTATTTTACTTGTTTCAAAGGAGAGTATAAACTTAAATAAGGAAGGCAAAAGGACCTTTGTTCACCGCTCATTTAAGTGAATCGACTCTGCTTTGTTTAACTTTTCTTATGACAGTCTTTGGTTAACTCTTTGTGGAAGACAACTCCCTCCATTTAACTCACTTCACTGAATCGATTGAAAAGAATCAAAGGAGCCCAACTACCTTTTCAGACAGAGTCTGCATTTAATCCTCTTAAAAACTGACAATGAGAGATACTATCTTCATGATGACAGCAGCATTACACATGCCTTGAGTTGAACCACAAAATGCGGGACTCACAGTCACAGTCATCACAACGAACCACCTAATTGAGAGGATATTCGAAATTTTTATTCTCTTTCAAGTTCTACTTGAATGCACTTCAGGGTTCCAACAATTTTTCTGCTGACTAACTCCCCAAAAAGAGCACAGCTGAGTGTGTACAGAATTCTTTTTATTTGATTTGAACTCCAAGAAAGGAGGAGGAAAGTGGTGCTACTCAGTGGTTTTCCAGTTAAATGCGGGACTCTTGATAGTTCGAATGATATAAATGCTGTAACACCACATTAGGGTGGGAGATGGCTAACGAGCGGGGGAAGAATTATGTCATCCAGCCGAAAATGGGAGAGAAGATGCTCCTGTACACACACAATCATCATTATCGAAGGAATCTGAGGGAAGTACATAAAAGTACAAATTTAATGGAAGGCAGTGGGGTAGACAGATATGTCCATGCCCAGAGACGATTCATTAATCAAACGAAGGTCATTAAGAACGAATCGAATGGGAGCGAATCATAAACTGAATCCAGCTTGACTTGGACAGAGTTTCATAGAAGTTCAAGGATGCCCCCTAAACAGGTGACTGAGCACGGCTTCTTCTTTGTCTTCAAAAGACTTGAGGCTCAACCTTTAGCTAAAATTGGCAACTACTTCAAAATCATCATTGAATGCTTCGCTCTAAAGTTTGTTCCACTGAATGCGGTGTAAGGACTCGAGTCTTTCAAAGCAGACCACTGATACCGCTCCAAGCACACCCCTTCCCATTGCAACTCACTCAACCGCTAAACGAATGGATTCCTCGTTCCATCCAATACATCATCCACCAAAAGCTCCATGGCTAATTTTTGATAAACTATCTCCTGAATGCGATGTGTCTTCCTTCGTGAGTGCATGCAGCACACCATCGAATGCGAATCCTTCCTTCCTTCGTTCTTTAGTTAAATGATGCATCAAATGGCCTTTAAGGATTAAACGTTAAATATTACACGAGCTCCTCGTTGCATAGAACAATGGGTACAACATTCCCATGTGCAAATCAGTTTGATGCTGAAATGAGTGCTTGTAGACTCTCATCACGTTTCCTTTGCTGCTGCGATATTTCACCCTCGTCGTCCTGTTTGAATATTTTTTTTTTTTCGGTTGTTTCCGCAATTTATTTCCAAGAAAGTATCTAAAATTGATCTAAGAAGGAGGGTCGTCGCGTCAATGATGAGGGTGGTCAGCCATTGATACACATATGCTAACCAACCCTCCTTCGGATACCACACACACAGTTGAACGCCTTCGACCCAAGGCACAGCACAAAACATGTTTAAGGATTCGAATTACAGCCAAAGATGTTGCTACTGCTGATGATGGTGAGGATGATGAGGATGATGATGACTTTCCTCCTTTAGGAGATAGTTTCAAGGAACCACTGACACTCTGTGTGTGTGTATCCTTGTGGTGGGTGATAGAAATCCCTGTTTCTGACACGTTAATCAGTGTCGGTCTGGTAGGTTGCAGCTGCAGTGGCTACTTAATGAGATTCCTTCTTTCAGTTTTAATTTCCTGACTTTCTAGCCTGTTGTTAGTTGTTACTCCTACTCCTGACATTCTACCTCCGTTTCTCCCTGATTTATGTGAGGGGATTCTTCTTCTTCTCGTTTTTTTGTTCTCTGTCTCTGAAGTATCTCGCATCAGCCGAAGGTAATTGGCTTGTAATTATGTGCGTTTACACACATCGCATACGCGAAGGAGAGATTGATGTCCTTAATTAAGGAGCACCAGCGCGGTTGCCCTCTCTGTCCGTGTTTGGAATGTCAATCAGTAATTAAAAACATTTCTCTCCTCGGCTTCCTTCTTTTTTTCTTTTTGTTTTTGAATTTTTTGGTCGAGATTTTGGAATTAGATGTTCTTCGTGGCGTTGTTTTGGGAGCGAGAGATGTGTAGGGCGGTCTCATTAGGTTGTAATTTATGGGCTCATGTTTCATGTTGTGTTTTGCTTCCTGCAGCACACTACTGCAGTAGTCTTGGTTTGTTGCGCCTTGCCTGGGACAACAAGATAAAATGTGCACCTGCAGGAGGAGCAGTAATTTTGTTTCCTTATTTTGTGTTTTTTTTTTTCTGGAAAAATTTGGGACACGAATGAGGATACTCGACATGAACTCGGAGCATTATTTATTAATTAGACAGGTCGCCTCTGAGAGCAGGGGTAGCAGGGGTAGGTTTGCTCATTTCCATATTTAATGCGTTAAATAGGTGCGCAACGAGAGTGGTTCTGTTCGAGTTTTGAATTAATTAAGAGATCCTGCAGAGGCCTCACTGTTTTATGAGCTCTTGATTTAGGAGGGATTGTTTTTTTCAGAAGAAGAGGAGAAGAGGTAGTCGCGTGGCAGTTTTGGGAGGAAGGCAGAATCTTTGGGACAGAAACAAGTCACAGAGCGATAAGCAATAGCAATAGCCAAAAGTAGACAGATTCGGAAAAGTAAGAGAAGAAAGCAAAGAACCACACAATTTGACAGAAAAGTTAGCAAGTACATCTTTTGCTTACTTGCCCCTAAAATGCTACTTTATGATACAACAATCGATGCATACTTATACGGGTGTTTCTCTCTCTTAACTAGAGGAGATTGTGGTTAGGATTGCAAGGCTTATTACTCTCTCACTTCACTGAATCCCTACTGCTCTGCCAGTGGGTTCAACGGCTGGCCTTCGAAAGGTATTTGTTGGTTTCCCCACTAGGACCCATCAAATGCTGGAATTGTTGACTTTGTGGGGTGCAGCTGTTCTGAGGCCTGGCTCTCTACCGCACTCAGTGGTTGAGATTGCCCTTTAGACAGCTTTGAAGACTTGGAATAACTGAGCATACTTCTAGGAGTTAACGTAAAAAACTTTAGCAATGCAAAGTACATACTACGAGATACGGATGGAAGGTGCTAGAGTTTACCGCCCGCCTTGACTGTGGGATTCGCAGGTTTTAAACGTTTCAGTATCCATAGATCAGATCATTTCCCAAAAAATATTGCATACTTCTAGGTGTTAATATAAAGAAAATAGCAGCAATGAGTAGAGAAAAGGATTACCTAAATGACTGTATCTCACTCTTCCAGTCTTAAGCCATCTAAACTTTGAATATCCACCGATTTCTTTCAGCGAAATGTATTCAAAATCTATTGCATATTTCTAGGCACTAATAAGACAAATCTAATAGATCTGCTAGCCCACGAAGAGATACTTATTCCATCAGAGTCTTTAGTCGATTTATTCCTCCCTGACTTATGACTAATGATGTAAGAAACATCCATTAACTTGTCCTCTTCAATTTTGCGTAAGCTAAAGCTATAAAACCGCGAAAAGGATTCTCCTCCAGTCAATAATCCTTTCTAATTCACTTGCTTAGAGAAGTCAGCTCATTGTAATGTACCTCACGATGGTGTATTTCGCTCGAATAACAGCCAAATGTCACACTAAACCACATGCTGACTTACCTTACCCGACACACTAATTGCATTAAAAGGCCAACGACGAGCTTTGTGTGTTCGCACAAACATAAGCAAAACCGCGTGGCGTGCACACACATCATCATCATCCTACAACCACTCTAATCAGCTTGTTTACATTCAACGGGGCACACAAACGGTGTATCTTCATTTAAATACGACACACACATTCCCACCCCCAAAAGAAGGAGGAACCTCGCGTGTATCATCTCATCAAAGAAAATTCTCTCCTCACTTAGAAGGCTTCCTTGCTTTCGTTTCGTCTATGTCTAAAGCTCCTCGTTAGACGACAGTGTCAATATGTGTCTCGTCGCTCCATGACCACCCCCAAAGCGCCTCCTATTTCTTACGATTATTTCAATGTTCACTGGAAATTATCCTTTTCACTGCCAAAGCCAAAGCCAAAAAAAAAGCCCCAAATCCTTGTGACATATGACACAACGGCGACATATCCTTTGGAGTTACATTCCTCCACACAGCCCGGGTAAATAAATGTCAAAAGGAAATCCCGTGATTTCGGAGAAAACATTACGACACTTGATTTACCTTTTTGCTATCCAGGAAACATAGAAATAACAAACACAAAAAAAAAAAAACACACCAAAGAAGGACGAAGACGATGAGGATTAAGTTGGAGGAGTAGCAAGCAGCAGCACAGATTGATTTGCTTCCGCTTCCTTGATGTGGGTTGACACCAGGCGAGGTGTGTTTGTTTGTTCGTTCGTTCGTTCGATGGTGGTGGTCCTTCCCCAAGGCAATTTAGTCTTTCGACAGGAATTTTGCATAGATCTGATCCTTTCACACAAATTATATCCTTTCACTGATTTGCAGAGGAAATCACACAAGATACAGTTCCGCAAAGGTAGATGACAGTTGAATGGCGTGAAATGTGCTCTACCATTTCCTCTCTCTTTTGCTTCCAGTAAATGCTGATTGATTAAGGATAGAAATTTTGTATCCAGGATAACGAAGAAGATACTCCTTCTGTGAGGTAATTTCAATTTAATGAACTGCTCAGGAAATTTCCTTCTTTGGTGACGATGACTGAAATGTGTGCGCGTTGCTATCGCTGATGGAGGCGATGATATCTCAAGAGATCGACACGTGTGCGAAGGAAATAATTGGGTGGGAAATGAGTTGATTATAGAAAAGTATGCGCAAAGAGAGGGAGGAGGTTTCTGAAGGACTTGCATGACACTTGGTGACTTTTAATTAAGTCGACGGTAAGTGAATTGAAGGGGTTCGACGAAAACGTAGACAGATGAAGGACGTTTAAATGACTTCTAATGAGGATAAGTCCTGGAGGATGTAAGGTTTATTTTTGAGGGAAAAATCCTTCACCAGGACTTACATATTTGATGAAAAAAAGTCTATGAATCGCAACCGAATGAAGAAATTGAAAATGCGCCTAAGAATAGCCAACGAAATTCAAGTATGCACAAAAAATTGTTGCATATTTCCAGGCCATAATAAGGCAAATCTGTTACAACTACCGAGACAGGAAAAGAGAACTGTTCCATGAGTTTCTTTCGTTCTTAAGTGAATTGAAGGGGTTCCAGGAAAACGTTGACAGAGAGGACGTTTAAATGACAGTCGGAGATGACTCCTAATGAGGATAAGTCCTGGAGGGTTTAAGGTTTATTTTTAAGGGGAAAAATTCTTCACCAGGACTTACATATTTGATGAAAAAAAGTCTGTGAATCACAACCGAATGAAAAAATAGAAACTGCGCCTAAAAATACCCAACAAATTGTAGGTATCCACCAGAAATCGTTGCATATTTGGAGGTCCTAATAAAGAAAATCTTCCAGAACTACCGAGATAGGAAAGGAGAACTGCTCCATCAGTTTCTTTAGGACAAAAGGACGCACCTTTCCACTTAATTATGACAAATTTGACGTGCAACACCTTGCCCATTATACAACAAACGATTGCACCCCGCCACAGTCATAATCCCTTTTTTTAAGGACCTCACGTTCCTCTCTATCTCTCTCTTCTTTGTTGATTGACTCATGGTGCCGGCCACAATAATTTCCCATTCAAACAAAAGATGAATTCAAATGAATTTATCATCCGAAACATCTGGTCGCTCATCCTTAGCAGATTGTTCCCATTTGGAGCTTCATTCTTTTCCCAAAAATCAATCGACCCCTATATCTTGCTTGTACGTGCTGCTCCATACAGTCTATGGGATTATGTGGCACGAAAATCTCTGCTCGTGTAGGAGCCCATTGTCTGTCTGTGTCGTGCCTCTTTTTTTTATGAAATGAAATTTTCTTCCAAAAAATTTCACTCAACCAGAAGGATATTTGGGGGATGATACCACATCATCATCTCTATCATCGTCTAGGCCTACCCCAAACAGGAAAAAGAATGCTCCTTTGGGGGATAAATAATAATTTCCAAGTCGAGACACAAAACACACAGCACACTGGGGCACTAGGGATGAATTTGAAATGAGATTTCGCTTCAGAAATATGCTGGGAGGACATTTACCATCGTCCTTGCATTTTGTGCATCATCTTCTTCAGTTTCGAACCATCGAGCAAAGTTCAGAAGAAAATATAACTCTTGGATGGATTCCCAACAAAATTCGTCTCGATGTGTGTGCCAGAGTTAGGTGGCGTTGAATTATGAGAATAGATGCATTACGTGACCGGGATCAATGGACCGTGTAAATTGATTGAATATTTCTTCCCCTCATCTTCTTCTTCTTCGTTTTGTCTTGCTCCTGGCACATGTTTATGGAAATTTGAACAAAAAAAACAGATCGAGTTTGGCTGGCTTGAGAAGAGGGAGATGTGTGAATGATGGTTATCGTGAGAGGAGGTTCTTTATGAGTAGAAGAACATGAAATGATCAAGTGTCATGTAAGTTATGACAGTTGTTAGGAAGGATTTCAAGGAAATAATGGGAAGATGTTTCTTCTTTTTTTTCTTCTCCTTTTTCGTTATTCTTCTGTGTCAAGAGGTGATGGAGAGCTATGGCATATAGAACGTGATGGAATGGTGTAATCTTTTCGATGAAAGTAGGTCTCAAAATGTGAGTAATAGTTAAGGTTTTTTGGACAGAAATGTGCTCCACTTTGCAGGGCTTCCTAGCGCTAATTATGTATACAAAGAGTCTACTAGAAACTAGAAACAAAAAGGTAGAAACACAGCCAATTAGCTAAGACACCCTCCATGAAGCAAATACTCTAACCGATTGGATCAAAAGCGCGTAGACTTAAAGAAGATCAGTCAAGATGCCTTGAAGAGTTCAGAATCTCTTGGACCTGAAAGGTTTATATTTTGTTTTTTTAAAGAAAAAATCCTTTGCTTTGAAGCCTACACCGAATGAAGGAGTTGTACAAAGCCTTGAAAAGATTTTGAAGATCAGCTTAGGAGAAAGGTGAACAGCCTTTGATCAGCACGATCACTAAAGGGTGCCAACTGATCTTGCTAGAGTTGAGGGGAACCATCGCTTATAGAGTTGCAAGTTCGTATGATTGTTCAGAAGAAAGGCGAACAGACTTTAAGCAGCACGATCACCTAAAGATAGCAACTGATTTAGGCTAGAGTTGAGGGGAACCATGATCGCTCATAGATATTGTAAGCTACAAGTCAAAATGATCGCTCAGAAGAAATGTGAACAGCCTTCGATCAGTACGATCACTAAAGGGTGCCAACTGATCTTGCTAGAGTTGAGGGGAACCATCGCTTATAGAGTTGCAAGTTCGTATGATTGTTCAGAAGAAAGGCGAACAGACTTTAAGCAGCACGATCACCTAAAGATAGCAACTGATCTAGGCTAGAGGAGTGGAACCATGATCGCTCATAGATTTTGTAAGCTACAAATCAGTGTGATCGCTCAGGTGAAAGGTGAACATGATCGCTCACAGATATTAGAAGCTAGAAGTCAACATGATAGCTCAAATTAAATAGAACCTAGGGTATTTCAATCTCCGGAAGAATTCGAACTATGATAGCAATCAAGATCAATATAATTTTGTTTACCAGATCATCACTTTTGAGGTCACTGTTTCTGGGAAGAGCAAAAGGGTTCAAAAACTTGAGTTTATGCTTAGCAAAAGATCGTTTGTAGATCGTTTTCAACTCCAGTGATTATCTAGGAAAAAAAAACAAGAAACAAAGAACAGAAACTGGGATTTGATAGTGGCAATCATGAGATTCGGTTTGTTGTCTTGCCTTGAAGGATCTTTCTCTACACTTAGTGCCTGATCATTAAGATCAGTTGAAGAAAATTAGACAAAATGATCGTAGGTAGTCAAAATATCCCAACAAGTTGACAAGTTATCTAACGTGATCAATTGATCGTACAAAACCTAACCTTAAGATCACTTGTGATCATAGAAAGTTTGTCTAAGATAATCATCCTCAACACACAGGATAAAATCAGGAAGATCAGTAGACAGAATGCTATTTTTGACTAAATACCCATTGTGTGATCAATTGATCGTACACATATCTACCTAACGATCACTTTGAAACCATTTTTGTTCAGACAAACTAGACTTAAAGGTTATCGTTAACTACAGACCAGAGGTTAGCGTTTGGCTGTAGTAAAAGATATCGATAATTCTCCGAAGGAGCAAGTGATGGACAGAGTTACTAACACTATCTACTCCTGGGTTCGACCTTCGATCTTTGTTATCGAATCGGAATCAGTGCTGTTGACAGCAAACTCGATATCTAGAAAGGCACTTAGGGGAAAGTATTGCTTAAGAATCTAGAGCCTCTTGAAAAGGTAAGATAATGGAGGTCATCTTCTGTGGATTGTCCATGAAGGAAACTTGGAACTTGTGTCTACTATCAGAGAGATCCTTGTTACCACAGTATAGTAGTATTCCTTAATGCTTGGGCAACTGTCACACTTTTAAAGAAAGAGCGCTTTCTTCAAATCATTCACCCTTAACAACACAGACTCAAGCTCCAAGTTCCAAAGCACCTACTCACATTCCCATTGCCTGCCAAATGGATAACCTCTCACGAGACTTTCATTCGCCATACACACGCGCTAAATCCAAATTTATTTAAACAAACAACCTCCTCGAGCACATATTTGCCAGGAAAACATAGCAATTCTCCTCGATTTTCAATCTCACAACTTGTGTGTCCACATTGTCAACAATCTAACTGACGCCTCTTAATCTCTAAACCCAAAAATTTGAGCACACACAAACGAATGTCCTAATAATGTGAGCAAAGTAAATAAATAAATTAAACTTAAGCGATAAATATGTGAGAAAGTTGTGCAAACTGGCTCTTATCTGCTTCTTTACAATCTCTCATCTCTCGTCCATCATCCTCGCTGTCATCATCTCATTTGCAAGCAAATTATTTCATAAATTTCTGTCGCCGGCTACAGATTAGAGAAGACCCACTCTGAGTCACCTTATCGCTTAAAAATCAAAAAAAAAAAATAAATAAATATCAAAACAAACAGAGGATATTTGAGAAATCCACCCCCAAACAAAGGGGTGAAATTTCATTATATTAATTCAATGGAATCCTGGCAACTAACCCAGCGCCCACCCTTCGGACTGATGGCATCTCTAAAATCAACAAATATGAAATTTTAAGGGTTCGACGGCGCGACATTTTAAAAATTCGTTACGAAATTTCACGCTACCGTCTGTTGTGTGCCATTAATTCCATTGCACCCAACCCCCGGTGCTCATATATGCAAACATTGGCAAACCACTACGAGGACGATGATGATGGTAAGCAAGGACTAAGCACAAAAACGAAAAAAAGAAAATATTAAACGCATCATTCATTTAATCCGAAATGAAATTCCAAAACATTTATTGCTGCTGTCTCGCAGAAGAATGGAAATTTCATCCCTTGGCGTTGGTGGTTGTCGCCGGACTAGGGGGTTGCCATTGCTACTATTGCAAGTGTTTTCTGCGGAGATGATGGTGTGCTGCATTATTTAAGGTAATCCGAAACTTTCTATTGTTAAATTTGATGGTTATATGATTGGTGGGGGTAGTACTGTACATACACTTGGGGTGTGCAAGGATTCCCCTTGGCGATTTTTCTTTTTGGTTAAGGATTATCCTCATTCCAAAACGCAATCAAATGAATCTATGAAGCATGTGGTGTTATGATCGTAGTTTTACACCACCCTCGTGCAGCACACTTTTGGAATTGCACTACAGTCGAGGGGTGGCTGGACGAGTGCGAGGTGCATAGTTATACAAGATGACGGTCGCAGGGAAATTCCCTCACACCACTAAACCAGCACAGGTTTTGTGACAACAGTTGAGCTCGAAAAATCGACATCACTTGGACGTTAGGCTCTGGAGTATAGACCAGGAATGACGTAGGTGGATATCAAGAAATGAGCTTGCGACTAACAACTACTCAGTTGTGACTACGAGTTGCGAATGATTAACGAGTAGTTGGTTCCTCACTGCGAGTTGCGAATGACTAACGAGTAGTAGTTGGGTCCTCACTGCGTGTTGCTAATGACTAACAAGTAGTTGGGTCGTAGTTAGAGCTACCGCCGATTTCTAGGGCTAGGTAGCTAGCAACTACATGTATCTGAGTACAAACAGAAAATGATCAACAAAGCGGATGACTAACAACTAATTCGGTTCGTGAATAAACGTGAGTGACTAACAGTCTGAATTGCGAATATTTGGGGTCTAATTAAAGAACAAGAACGAAGTGAGTGACTAACAACTACTCTCATTGCACTACTCACTCAGAGTTTAATAACTAATTTTCATGACTAATGACTACTCAAGCCAGAGAATAACAACTACTTCGTTCCAAGAGCAAATGATGAATATTCTCATCCTGGAGCCATGACTATTCTCTCTTCTAAAAAGCATCTGACAGTGTCTAAGGTACAATCTTCCTGCATGCTTTTCATCACCACTGTTTGCGCCCAATTCATTCTCATGTCATCCCTTGTAAAAGTTCAAAATTAGATTTTTCCGTTTCGTCTCGCCAACGAGGAGGGTTACTAGTCCTGCTATTCTTTTCTTTTTGCAGTCTCCCATTGGGATAATGACAATCTGACAAACGCACACCCTTCGGCAGGAAAGACAAAAAGGAAAAAAAAAAAAAACTTTTACTCAAAGTCAAAGAATAAGCAGTCGACGACGACTGGCCGCCCTCCCCCCTAAATTCAAGGTTATGCGATGGGGTGACCTAGGGGTGGCACTTAGCACAGTCTCTAGCAGTGGCAATTGCATTGCCAATACCCCCCACCTATCCACCTGAGATTACATGCGATCAGAATGAGTAATGATGGGGATGAAGTATAAATTCGAAACAGGGTCCTTTCTCCCTTTTTTATGGCGGGAAATCATTTTGTAAAAAGCGATAGCCATCAAAATAAAGTGTTTAGTAGTTGTACACTGTATTCAAGGGGGAAGGACGCTTTCCTGTATTTGATTTTGGGGGATGGCGTTGGTGATAATACGGGGAGGATTTTCATGCAGCTGCATCCCATGCAATCGCCCAAAAGTTGAAAAGGAGAAAGGATAGCCATGACGACCCCCTTGGGGCTTCCTTTCAAAAGTCCCAAACTAGGCATTTGATTAAATACAAAGCTAGCAGGCTTTTCCCCGCACAGATACTTCTTGTTAGGGGGATGCTAATGTGTTTGCATTTGAGATTAGAAAAAAAGAGAAACTTGAAATCCTTGTGCAAGTTTCATTTTTATTTGTCATCTTCCCCAAAGTGGCTGCTTAATGCCGTTTTGTCATCAAAGTGCGTGCGTATTCGTTTGAGATGAATTTGAATCGATTTAATTTTATAGAGTGTACAGAGACAGAGAGACAAGAGACATAAGAGACTGTTTGTTGTTGAAAAGAGTAGCAACAAGCATCCTTGAGACGATTGCACATGATGAGAAAGATGTAGAAGTATGTTTGCCTTACTGTTGAGTTTGTACACAACACAGTGAGGCTGGAATTGGAGTGATTATGTTGGTAATTTTGTTTGCGTTATGGATTCCAATTGGGATTATAAATAATTCAATAAAAGTTTTGTAAGGCGCACTCAAATTGAGGGTACTTAACCCGGGAAAGGGTTCTTCATCGAGTGATCCATGCTTGGCATGCAATAGCAATTTTTTGACGATTAACCAACTGTCGGTGTTGGGTAATAGGTGGTTCGTACAGTAGTTTGAAAGACTGTGGACAATGGAGGTCCTGGCGGTACAAAGGAGATA
The DNA here is from genome assembly GCA_949716465.1 of Chalcosyrphus nemorum. Classification (NCBI taxonomy): domain Eukaryota; kingdom Metazoa; phylum Arthropoda; class Insecta; order Diptera; family Syrphidae; genus Chalcosyrphus; species Chalcosyrphus nemorum. The sequence continues at coordinate 58,219,559 of OX454334.1, read as the reverse complement.
CAGGAAGATGGAGATAAGACAGAAAGAAGGTAAGCTGCGACCGTGTGAGAGACTGGTGACTAGCGATGGATGCAGTCCAACTATAGACATGCTGTTTAAACCATGAATAACTCCTGGACCTAAGGGACTAACTATTCACCCCAGAGGACCAAATGCAAATCATTGTGGGTGACTAAAACCAACTTTAGAACCAGAACGAGTGAATGACTGACAATGTCTCACAGAAGAAGGTGATTAGCAACTACTCGCTGCGAGTACAAAGAGAGAACGATTGATAGTCAATCTCTAGTTATAGAATAATGAATAATGAATATTGGTGATGAATAACAACTACTTCTAAGCGAGTACTCCTGTCCGAGTACAAACTAATAATTAGTTGAGTTCTAGCAAAAATTGCAGTTGACTTTCAAGTAATTGGTTGGACTGGGAAACTAGTATAGACGAATGAGACGAAGATTGAAGAAAAGAAGCCCAACGAGTTATAAGTGAAAAGACTCCAGCAATAGGCAGGATGCAATCAGAGAATAAATTGTGTAAATTAAAAATAAAGAAAGTGGGTACTCACTTAATATAATTATGTGGTGTAAGAGGGTATTATTTAGGCACTCACCTGGAAAGAAAGAGAAGGTATATATCAGTGAAAAGAATAAAAATAAATTTTAAAATACGTAAGCTAACAATCTAGAGTCCAAAACCATAAAGCGATGGGTAAATTGAAAGAGAGAAGAAGGGATAGGACAGAGTTGGTCCCTGGTATTTGTTTCAACATTTATTCTCTATGGATGGTGTCCAAATTGACTGGAGTGGATTGTTTGTGACTTTTTTGCATTCGTTAGTAATTCACAGTATTTTCTAAAGTTCGTGTTGAAGTATACCAAGTATTTTTAAAGTAAATTTTGTAACTTTTGTAACTGTGTTTGTGTTATATGGTTATAGCTGGGACTTGAACGACCAACCTTTCAATCAATGGCCAGAAAGACTACCACTGCACCGTGCCAATTATTAGGTGCTTGGAAGTCAAGCCTGAAGTGGATCTAAGTAATGATGTGGCTAAGGAAGGGAGTCGTTTTCGCTGTGAATTCTACTCGACTTAAAAGTCTGTCAGGAAACCAATGCAAAAAATATTTCAGTTGAAGCAACTGAAGCTGCCTTATATCGCTGAGATCATCAAAGAAAGAAGAGAAAGGGAAGGTGAAGAGAGTTGTCTTCCTCCTCTTCCTCGTCCCCGCAACATCTTGAAAAATCATTTGAGAAAAGACCAAAAGGCCTTGCGTGAAGGGCTAACAAACAGTGTTCTATGAGAACATCCATCAGGACTTAATAGTGACAGATCTAATTCCAAAGTTCCCTGGAGACATAACACGTAGTGCCTACTTCCCAAAGAGTGTTAGATTTGTCGATAGCCTCCGACCTAAACAGGAGCTTACATGGAACGAGGGGCATATACAAATCACGTTCATTCGGAAGTATATCAAGACTAGTGCCCCTTTGGAATTAACATCAGCTTTACAGTACCTTGGAATGCCCTTAGACCCCGGCGTCCAACAGAGGTTAATGTTAAATTGATCCCACATCTCTATAAGAGACGAGCGGTAATCGATGAAGATGAAAATGAACGAATTCAGGGACTTAATTGCTACTAGTATCTTTGGCGGATAGAACATCATATATCAGTCGAGATAGGGCCTTCCCGATGGTCAATATTTCCGCCTGAAATCCGCTACAAGGGTCAGGAAAACGGAATGAGAATACATTGGAGTTCTTTGGGAGAAAACGCTATCACAAACACCATCAATACCTTTAGAGGCATGAGTATAAAAGAGGATTAAACCGGCAACCGTCCTGCTGTATGGTTTTGTTACTTGGAGTTTGACCTGACCGATAGATGGGAGACCTATAAGCATATGCAAATGAAAGCAATTTAGTTGAGGAGGCTGGAGACATATTTGTATGAAACGTACATGACGTCGTGAAGGCGATAGGTCTCAGACTCAGGTACAGGTAAAGGAAGTTAAATCCCAGACTTCGCTCTGAAGAAATGAACAATGACTAGATCCTGTTCAAAACCTCGAATCCCATGAGAATTAGCACAGCTTCCACGTAGAAAACGCTGAAATTCGACATTTTGACCGAAAATGTGGTGACACAAAACAGGAAGAGTAGGCACGCTTTTTCTACTGTCTCCGTAAGTCAAACAAGAGTAGTTCTCCAAGTAAATTTAGACTCTCCAAGTTGTGCTATAGGCCGCTACTCCGTCATTCTAAACTAAAAGTCGCTCAGCATAAAATGCAAAACATTCCCAAAATCCCCTTCCTATCAAAGCTGTACCAGTTTTCATAACCTATTTCAATTGGCTATCAATTTAACCATTAAAAATGGACTGCCATACGGTTGTCAAATGGGCCCCATGCTCTTTCCCTTTATAATTTAATTGCCTGATACGACTCTAAAAAGTTTCCATCACTACATTTCAAAATGGACTTAGATTTTCGCACAGTCAACGTTGAATAGTTTCAAATAAAACCAAATTTTCGTCCCGTAAAAAGCCATCACCGTTAAACCAAAAACAAAAGGAAAAACTTTTGTTTTATTCGAATCGTGACGCTTTTTTTATGATCTCCCGAGATTTCGTCAGTCGCGCGTCCCGGAATGCAATTACAATTTTAATGAACCATTTGCGCGGCGAGTCTGTTTTTTGTTATTTAACGGTCCAAAAGCACTTTTATTCGATCGCAATGATGTGTTTATCTCCATATTCCGCGGTACAAAACACAAAAACAAAAAAAAAACTGTGAGTGAATCCCTACGCGCCATTATTTATGCATAAGGATGAAAACGATGAAATAGGGAGCGCACACGCCCCCCTTTAAGGGGCGGCTACAGACCTACACAGACATATGTACATATGCGCGTTTAACTAAAGCGAACTGAAATAACATGTTTCGTCAATATTTGATTTTTAGGTTCACAAACTCTCGCCGCGTTTTTTGATGAATTCGTTGATAGGGCGGGTTTTATGTAACGGTTGGGGGGAACCCCCCCTGAATACATAAAATATTGAAGCTTCTGTTTGACGGGAATGTAATATTTTTATAGCCGCTCGTATGTGAGAAGAACATATTCAAAGGAGAGTAGGACTCGCTGTGTTAAATGTGTGTTTACATTGAGCAGATGGTTTTATGGGTTTTTATGAGCGTTCTACCTTTTTTCCTTTTGCCAGGACCAACTCTCGTAATTGTTCGTGGGACGATTTCAATTTTTTTCTCTCTTTGGTTTAGTTGGGATGACCCCAACTGAATGGAACCAGCTAGGCTAGGTCAAGAGTGGAGGTGGCACTGGTGGAGAAAGGGTTTTTGATTGATTCCAACCATTAAGGTGTTTTATTATTTAGATGGGTTAATGGATTTTCAGGAAATTTTATTTGGGGCAATGGGCATCCATTGCTTGTCTAGAGGATATTCGATTTCCTTGGTTAGGTTTGATTATATTACGTCCAAAACAAGAGTCGAGTTGTGGGGAGTCTGGAGGATGTCATTCGCTGTGATTTGTTGACTTGGGGAACAAATTGAGAATGTAGTAGGAGAGGCAGGTAGACGGAGAGTGATTGAGCAAATGTCAGCAGAATTCCGAAAGAATGATACAGATTTGCCCTACTTTTAGCTCTTCAGTGTCGGCATGATTCCTTCAATGACATTTTGGAAGGAGCGTGACTTTGTAAGACAGAGCTAAGGTTAGAGAAGTTAGATGTGACCACAATTAGTCTATTAAAAGTTTAGGCCCATGGAAAAATAAGTGGATAAAAGCCTTCTACTTCTATAACTACATCAGGAGGAAATGTAGGACAATTACTCCCAAACCAGGTCCTTGTAAAACCAGTGAATTCCAAACAACTTGTACAAAAATTGTGTAACGACAAGTCTGTAAGCTTCTGACCTTGTAAAAGAGAATGAGAAGGACAAGCAGAGTTTGAGAAGAAAATTAAGACTTGTTTTCTGTCTTTTTAGGGCCCAGCTATATTACAGCGCAAAGCTAAACAAAGAAAGGAGTTCAGAGGAACCACACGATGCCATATACAGAGGGGGAATAGACCTGACTAGGAAGTTGATCTGGTCACAGTTAGTGTCTTGTAAGAACACCAATAATGCTCAGGTTTGGACGATTAAAATCGGTTCAATGGAGCGCTTTTGGTCCAGTTCAGGCACCAGCTCTCAGGACATTCTATACGGAGTAGTATTCTCCTAAAAATATTCGATTTTCTAGTGGCATCGAGTCTGACTAGGATCGTGCAATTTATATGAATAAGGAGGCATTTGAACCTCCGGTTTATTCTGTGGAATAGATCCTTGCATTGGATCTAAGAGATGAGCAGCAATGGAATACGGCCTTTGGTGTAATGGTGAACGATTCTAGGGCCCTTAAAGCCGCTTGCCTATCCACAAAAATGCTAATATCCTTTGCGAATATTGCACTAAACTCCAACTAGGAGAGAGCTTCCTTAACTGGTATTACTTTCATCTGGAATATGCACTAGTAATCAGGGACACAGAAGCCCACCCTTATGCTAAACCAATTGAGGCAAACACCGCCACTTTTTCCATAGCTCGTCTTCAGTAGATCTGCATGGAAATGGATTGAGCCGAATCTTGTGAAAAAGACAAAGCAAAGCTGGGTCTTATTAACGAAAAAGAGAAATTAGCTGAGAAGGGATACGGGGAATGGTTGGCCGAAAAAGTCATGCGAGATCTGTGGGACATGCAAGTCAATCAATCAATCGAATGAAGATGACGCACCTGTGAACAGAGTAAACAAAAAGACCTACGTCAGAGAAAAGAAGACCTTTTCCGGAATAATCAACGTAAAAATATTCTCATGGAGGAAAGAAAGAAACCGGCTGAAAAGCCAGGAAAGAATGGCTGGCAGAGGTATCTCAAACAACTCTTTGTATCTTCGCCAGAGGTTGATGTTGGCAGCTTTAGTTAGGGCTGTCCAATACGCCCTACAGAAGTGCCTGAGAATGAGAACGGAAGCCAGAGAGGCTTTCTTAACGCGCTCATAAGACCCAGCTCACTTCTACACTGAACTTCAAAAACTTACAACAGGGTTCATGGATTTCATGGATTTTCTTATGTCCTTCGGTATAAATCTTATTCTCTCTTTCATCCAAGTTACTACAGTGTGTTCCAGTCGCGATAAAAGAAGTCCTCTCCTGTGTGATACACACTTCTTTTTCTTTAAGAGAAAAGAAAATTAATAAATACAAGATCCTGAGCAGCTCATAGAGGCACAATGCTTAGCTTCTCAAGTCCCTTATTCATTCATTCAATGTTCAAAGTAATATATAATAGAAAATACTTTTGGGAAGCACTTATAACATTAACGCAAGAAAAAAACTGTGAACTGTAAACGAATGCGAAAATTACATACATTTCCCCTCACTCAAATCGGACATCAAGCTTCGGAGTATAAATATTCAAAACTGAGTTTCGAAAACCCATTACACCAACTCTTTCCTATTCCTTCGTCCCTTCCAATTTAACCAACGTCAGCGCCATCTATATATGTTGTGAAAGGGCTATTTATACACCTTCGGAACTCGTTGACTGTAAAAAGAAAACATGTGTTGTGTGAGGTGTTGGCAAGAATAGAAGAGACGAAGAGACTGACAGTTTTCAGACTTATCAAAAGGCCAAGGACTGCTAAGAAGCTTTCTCCTGACAGTCATGCTCTTTGGTGTTTGTGAGACAATCTTAAGAGGTGGGGCAATCACTTTTAGATCTTTTTTAAGGCACGAGCCACTGTTGTCAGTTATTGCGTTTGTACAAAAATGTGGCCAAATATTGCCAAAGTTCGACTTTTTGAAGGACAAGTACCTGCAGTACTTACATCCCCGTTTCGACTTGAAGTCTAAATTTCTTTCAAATACGCCACTTGGAGCAAATACTCTCGACCCTATTTCATGCTTTAGTTAGGTAAGAGCCACTCTCGTAAGTATACTGCAAGATTTTTGGCCATAGATCTGTTGCTACGGTCAACTCTTAGGACTAAAACACCTCTGCAGCATGCGTAACTATCCCATGAACAGCAGCTCCTTTGTCTAGTAAGGTTATATCAAATTTTCTAGTGAAACACCCCTCTTTCACCACCTTTTCATTTGCCCCAATTGTCCCCGCCAAGGGCATTCAATCGCCTCCATTTGATCAAAATCTCCCTCCTAGCACCACACAAATCCTTCCTTTTTATACATTTCAACTTCCATTTATAACATTTCTCACTGTTCTCTCTCCAAGAAAAACTTTTCCCCAAATAGGATCCCAAATCAAATTTGTGTCGCCCAATTTAAATCCGAGTCAATCTCAACTCAATCATCTGAACATTTGTGTACGCTTCATCTGCCTAACACTTCAAATACAAATAAACTTCAAAAAGAGACGAAAAAAAAGAAGAATCAAATCAACCAACCGATTCTTGTTTACTCCACCTACACACACACACACACACACGGTAGACCGTTCCAAGTAAAGCTGCTGTCACAAATTGATAAACCCGGAAAGATACACAAAAAAGGCGTCTCTCCTTCAAAGGCAATTTACTCCGCACAATATGAACCACATTCCAAAAATCCTAACCTCACTACAAAAAGAATCATTCTCCTTCCTTCCCTCTGTGTGGGGGGACATAGCCTCCTTGCACAAAAGCTTGGTTAGGATAAGACTTACTCAATCCGCAGCAACCTTTTTGATAGGCTTCACTCTATCCATTTCAACTTGGGAAAATCCTTCAAAGGGAAAAAGGGATTCACCATCCATAAGATTTGAATACACTTCTCTCCAGCAGCTGTCTGGCTGGCTTTTGTTTGTTCAGCAAGAGGATACGCTCCTCTGCTGCTACTGTATTTAACAATGTAGGACGCCTGTAACAACAGGTAAATCTCCATCTCCATCTCGGTCGAGACCTTTTTCTTTTCATCATCATAATTGAAATATTGACACGCAAACCTCAAAAGATCACAAGAACTACAGAAAATGGATAACGAAAACAATGGCCAAAGGGGTCTGCCTTCGATACAAATTGGGAAATTGCTTTAAGGCCGCCACAGGGCTGCTGTAAATCCCATGATTAAATCATTGAAAGCAATGAAAATATTGATCTGAGAGTTGCTTTGTGAACGGCAATGTGGTGGCGAATAATTAAATTCGATTTGGGACAACTGTGTCACACTTGACGGTCTACTGACCTGACAGTGGATGTGTGTCATTTGGCCTTGATATCGTTTTCATTGACTGATACAAAAGCTGTGAATTAATTGAGGATAAGTTCCACTTTAAATCGTCAGAAGATTCTGATTGCATCAAGTTGTCATGACATGGATTGTGGCCTCTTGAAATGCCTTTCCACCGTTCTTTCCATAGATCAATACGTCAACGTGTCTTGGCTCAAATGGAGTGAGAATAACTCAGAGATTGCTTCAGCCTTCAACTGTGTTAATTTCTGTTCAAAAACCGCAATGAATCATCGATTAATCTATGCCAGAACCAATCAAAGTGGTGTGCCATAAGGTAACCAACTTGGATGTCTACTTTTTAACTAATTCAAATTGCTAGTGAGATTCTTCTTCATCTGATTTCGAAGCTTTCTTTTCCCTCTTAAAGGGCACTTTGTAGAACTCCCCCTGGTGAGCCATAAGGTAACCAACTTGGATCTCTACTCTTTAATGAATTCAAACTGTCATTGTTGATGGTTGAAAGGCAGGTTTTTGGAGATTCTTTTCCATCCATTTTCAAGGCTTTCTTTTCCCTCTTTACGGATACTTTATGGAGATTCCTTCCAAGCTTTCTACCACTTCTCTAAGGCATCCACCTTTTACTGTATTATAGACTAACCAAATGGTATCTCAAATTCATGTCCATTCCATCAGTCTACAGCCTAAAAGGATTAGTCCTTCATTTCATTAAAACTACTAGCCCCCCAGAGCACAATATAGAAAAAAAGTCGAAAATTAAATTTCAATTTCATCCCGCACTATATCCACAAAAAAATCGACCATCCACCCCTCGTACGGATGTAAATTATGCGTCCAAGGATACACTCTCTATACACCAATCCATCTGGGCTCTACTACTGCTACTCAATTCATCAAACTGCATTTTGTTCTCTCCTGCCGAACTGAAATGATGAATTCAATCCCGACTCATAGTCCAGCCAAAAGCAAAAAACAGAAAAAACAAAAAATTCCCAAAAAAGGACTCTTGCTTGCACCCAACTCTTGAGAGTGATTTATTATTCCAATTTCCCCGGGTATGTTGTTGGATGTATGTATATCGCCCCCGCCATCGAAACAGTTTGAATGCCAATGGCGACCTCCAACAGCATGTCATTCATATTCAACAGATGTCCAGGGTTCCAAAGCAAAAGGACACCATTAGAAATGAGAAAAAAACGAAACAGAAGACGACACTGTCTATTCGTCCATGTTGTGCAAATATTTACTTAATATATTCACACTCTGCGTTTAGGTGACGAGACAGTCTGTCAATTTACAAAGAGAGTAGACTACCTTCGGTCCTTTTTTTGGATCCTGGCCTGGACTTGTGTCAATATTAATTTGGATTTTTTTTCTGTCGTCGTTCTGTTGACATGTTTGTGAAAAGGATTTTCGATCGAAGTGCGAGTACCTTTGGACTAATTTTCATATTTTTATGGAAGAGGTTCAAGGTAGACCTCGGGATACTCGTATATCCATTTGATTAGACGCAATCTATTTGCGTTGACCAGAAGCAGTTGTTAGTGAGATAGATGGTGCTTAAGTGGAAAATTATGTTTGCCCTCCGGTTTAGCTGGAATGATGGATGTGCCAGACAGATGGTTAAATATGCAAAGCAGGGATATATGATGCGTTTTCAGATATTCTCAGGAATATATCAAAAGCAAATGGGTGATTCACGACAAAGATAAACAGGGAATAAACGGTTTTGTAGAAGGATCCTGTGAACATGAAAGGTGCTTAATTTGTTGCATTGGGAGTTGCGGCTTGATTGTTGCTTACCAGCAAATCCTGCAGGCGGACTAGTAGAAATGCAATAAAGTGGGAGGATTGTGATCGACCTACTCCAGATCATAACCTCACTTAAAAAAGAGGAATAGCAAAGGAATATAGAACAAGGATAGGGGCTACAGCATGAGGGAGCTACACAGCTATTGAAGAACGAACAATTTGAGGCTCTGGCACCCAACAAGTATGACTATTAGGTCTGTTCTGCAGTCCCTATAAGAGCGACTATTGCCAATCTACGTCAGTGGATTAAGACACTGCCTGTGTCGTATTGGAGCAGGGCAGGGGGATCTTTGAGAAATCCAGCTAGCAGTTGGGACACGTGGATGATACTGATGGCATCAGAAGATTGATTCCAGCAAGCCTTTGAGGAGTCGTTAATGGCAAGACAAAGTGCATGTTGTCAGCAAGCAAAAAAGGATCTGCTCAAGAGCTCTTTTGATGACGAAAACTTTGAGGTTATCTTTAAATGTGAATCCCACAAATGATGCCTTTCTGAATAATCAAAACACTGCTACTTTAGTTTGGCAAAACCTCTTGACTCCATGGATCAAAGTAATGCTCTGTAGAACCGACATCTTCCTTGTTCCACTTTAAGACACCGAGTGCTGAGCGAAAAGTAAAAAAGGAGAGCACATACTGGTCACCTTGGAGGGAAGAATATTAGGTTCCTAATGCGAGCAAAACATATGAGGAAAAAGGTACAATCACCGAGTCTAGGATGTGGATCCAGTCGCCCACATTAAGCAAGCAGAGAACGCTGCTTTAGCCAGGGGGATCCTTGAATTCCAGCCTCCAGGTTTCAGACGACCAAAGAGACCGAACCTACTACCAGAAAGTCGTCACAGATAGTAGAAAACTGTGGCTTCACAACTGGAAACAGTGTGCCCTACACCTCAGAGGATAGAAGGAAGTTGCAAGATGAAAATACGGTCCAAGGATCGGAAGTCCCTTCAAGAAGCAGAAGAACTCTCTTCCCTGGCTCAGAGGTTCAGAATTTGCCTTCTTTAAGTGCCAGGTCACAGTAACATCGAGAGTAATGAGTGAGGAGGGGTTCTGCTCTTGATGGCTCCATTGAGGAGGCGGTGAACATCCCACTGGGTGGCCTCAGGGGAAGAATCTATGCACACTACCTATCGAGCGCTGATACAAGCTGAAGGAGGTTGCGGAGCTTTATCATATCTACACATATGTGGCCCAAATACAAGAGAACACAAGAACTACTAAATCACAACTAGTTGCTGGCTTATAGGGATTCATGCGGCCAGAATAGCCATAGGGTTTAATGCTCACTGCCACAGGTGCAATATCGCCAACGAGAAAGCAACAATGATACACTTCCTCTGTAAATTCCGGGTCTAGGCAGGGCGCTATTATTTGTCAGGAGAGCTACCTAGCTACCAAACTCTTCCTAATTCTACTCCAAGTACTTCGTCACTGCAAAACCTTACAGACCCCAACCTTCATCAGTTACGAGTTCCGAGTGCCATTTCACTGTAACATCCTCTCTTCATATGATGCACACACTAGACACAACACTCTATGTACCACCACTCCAGTGCAAGAAAGAGACTACCAACTCGACATCACTCAAAGCTGCTGTCAAAAATAATTCATTCAATCCCAGTGACTAAGCGTCACACTTGGTGTCAATCCGAGTCCCATAGAAAAAATCTGCAAAATTTTGTCCCGTCATTGTTGACAAAAAATCCAATCCAACCCCATTCGAGGTATCACCCTCTTCACTTTTATTTTTTTGTGAGAAACAAACCTCAAAGCCTTTTATTCATCCTGCGGCATAGTATCGCACACTTTTATCCATCTCGACAGGATGACTCATCGCAAAAGAAGGATTCACCTCGCTCTCCTTCGGCCCAGGCATTCAACCATTAATCTCACCTCATAAAATTCATCCTTCAAACTTTGTATATGATCTTGTTATGATACCGGACAGCAGCCGGTACATACGACGAGTCTGACAAGACAACAGGCTGCCAAAATTAGATACTTCCCCCGCCTCTGGCTCTGGTTATGGCTAATGGCATTTAAAAAGCACAACTCATGTACACTCATAAATATTTTGAGAGTAATATTGGGGGTTGGCAGCACAGGGTGAAAGTCATCTCCCACCAAACGTCCTAAGCATAAAGGCAAATCGAGCGAAAAATTAATTATGAGTGGATTCTTGTCATTTCTATCCCCTTTCCCCTCCCTTGCTTTCGTTTCGACAAAAGGACGTGATTCGCATTCATAAAAAAGTTTAACCTCGCATCCGCGTGGAGGATAAATGGAGTCGAGTTGCTTTCGCTCCTGGAAAAATCCACACACCGTTGTCAGCGACACGACACACAATAGCAAACCTTAAAATTGCTCCTTTTTTTCCCCGATTGCGAAGGATGTTTACTTCTATACACACATCCAGCCAGCAAAAGGGGTTGTTAGCCGGAGATGGGGGTTTTTGTTTTGTGGTAGAGAACTAGAACTCATCGTCCTTGTTGCACGTAGAAGTATGGAAGTCTTCTTCTTTGTGAAAGATTTTGGCAGTGGCAAGATGGAAAGAAAATTACATTTCATACGCGTGAGTCATAGTCTCAACTTCCGTGGCGTATTACGATGAAGAAGAAGAAGAGGAATGACTGCGCGACAATGATCAGGAAGGAGACAGATTGCATTCTGGGTTTTCCTTTTGAGTTTGGCTTTATTCTTTTGCGTTCTGTGTGGGAGTGTATGTGCGGAAAAAGTTGCCGTAAATTAGATTTAAATTGACAGAGAGAGAGAGACTGAAGTGGCGTGCCACAAGGTAACTAATTTGGAGTGCTACTTTTTGTTGCATAGAAGTGGAAGCTCTTGAGGTTTTTTGCTGCCTTTAATTGCTTGGGACAGCTTCTAATAGGTGCTGCAGACCTCTTCAGCTTTATTGACGGAGTCAAGCGAATGTTTTTTATACCATCATTACGAATTGCTTTCATTAAAAACCCGAATGCCGATCAGGCCTAAAACTTGGTCTTAAATGCAACAGAGACGATAGATACAATCTAGAAATGTTTACAGAAGACCAGACGTAAACTGAGTGCAATAACTCGACGCACAATGGGGGCCTTGAACATATAGTCTTAGCTAGAAAAGGTTCAGAGCTATACCAATCAATTGTCATGGGATGAACGTCTTGGAGCATTCACCATCAAGGGAATACCGGGCTTCCTACAGAAGATATTGATGGACTACTTCAGAAATAGAATACTGCACTATGACACCAATGACGTTCCCCAGGGCTGGGTACTAGGTCCTCTACTGTGGGATCGCATATCCTCAACTATACCTCGAAAACAATTGGCTTCAGCGACAATATAGCGATCGTTGAAGGGACAAAACTTTTTGGAGAGTTAGAGAACGACTGAAATGAAGCCATCAGGATGGTACAGGACTGGCTAGTAAGCATCTACCTTCAACTAGCTGAGGAATACACAAAGGTAGTACTTGTTATGGAGACTGTAGGAGTGACCGTGGGCAATGACTTGGCAGTTGCTAAACCAGAGCTGAAGTACCTTGGTGCTACTATAGCTGCAAGCTTTACTTTAAAGCAACATGCAGCGAAGAAGGCAGGAAAAACAACGGCAAGGATCATGTTAAATATTGGAAGAGCTAAACAAAAGAAGAGGCTACTCCTGGCAAGAGTTGCAACCTCGATGATGCTGTATAGTCTCCAGATATGAGCTGGGACAATGAATACGAGGTCATGCAGTAGAAAGACAGAGGCAGTTTACATTGAGCGTCTTCTGAAGAACCTGGCAGCATGTGTAGTGGAATGGAATGGTGCCAATAGACTTCCTCGTTACAGAAGTCGATTGTAAATGTCGTGCCAGCAGGAGAAAAATGCGAACAGCAACGAGTCTACGAACAAACCTGGAAGAATGGCAAGAAAGGTAGAACTCTTCTAACAAAGGTAGATGGACGCAGGAGCTCTGGATCAATAGGAAGGATGGGGAGCTGAAGTTCTACTTGACGAAGATGCTTACTGGTGATGGGTATTTCAGATTTGGTCGTGAAGGCAAACCTTATTGTCTGACGTGCATAGAGGGAGTCGAAAACATGGAACACATACGATTCCACTGCTCATGATATCATGAAAGCCATTACCTTCTGGCAAACAGAATGGATGAGGACTTAATCCCAGAGAACATCAGCAGATTGATGCTGAACAAGCAAGGAACTTGGAAAGCAATCAGTGTAAGGAGAAACGAAGACAGTAGAAAGAACGAGCTGCCGCGCAGGTTGCTTTCAACACGAAAGAGCCGAGTATATAAGACTGAAGAGACCCCTAGCGATGAAGTGCTTGACAGCAGTGCCACGGGGATCAGGGATAGCAAAGGACGTGGGTATATTGGCCTGATTTCGGCCAGAGTTTCGCCTTTAAAAGGTTCCCACACTCCAACGCTTTTTTCGAATCCAAGACCATCATGAACTTCCACAGATTGACCCACAAAAAGCTGTCCTTTGTATCCGTGGAGATCTGAGTGGTGTTCCATAGTATAATGCCCAGCCATAGACAAATGGCACACGCCTCCAAATGAGGCAGATCAGTACCTTTTGATTCGATCTTCCCAATGCAAATTTGAAGGTTAGTAGTGGACTTTCGGTGCCTTCCCTATCAACACCCTCTCAGAGGACACAGCCTACCGATCGATACTCTCTATTTAATGGCAACTCGAATGTAAACACTCCAGTTTCAGTATTCCGCGCACTCATTTGGCGTTTACACAATTTATCGGGTGGGTGCCCTCCAAAGGAAGGTCGCCACAGCCAAGACGTGACTGCAATCAGGCAAATTCATTACAAGCCATCGATTTGCATTTCTTACGTGCATCCGAACCCAAAACCGACAAACAATACAATTGCCTCCGTTCCCATGCACAAGCTCATGAGCTTCGCATTCGAAATGCAATTCCCCAACTAGAAAAGCCTCTATCTATCGCGCCCCTCCGTTGTTGTGCCTGTTTATGACATTATTATTATTTAATCTTCTTCCATAGGAAAACAAAAACCCGAAACGACAGAAACAAAAATACTAGACAACAATGACAAGCTGTATTAAGCTTGTAAACACACCTTTGAGGAGAAAAAAAAAACGACAGATAACGACAAAAATGCCGCATCGCGGGATACCTCAGCCCAACACCCACACAGCGGGTGCTCGCTCTCTCTCTTTTTCTAGACAGACACTCTTAAGCAGATAGCCCCCTTCCCTCCACATTCCTACTTGCCAGTTAGGTATCTCTTCCATTCCGAAGCAGTCAAGTCAGTTGAGCTCTCGCGAGCTTGGATAATCCCATGCAAGTTCCACACACACAATTCAGTTCGAGTTTTGTCTCTAAAACAAAGGTAGGGCACTCATCTTGTCGACCTTACTCTTTCGAGTTTCTCCTTTTCTTCTTCCAAATTAAAATTCCAAGTGTCGTGCCAAGTGTTAGACAAAAGTGCGTCCTTATGCCAAACATAACTTATATAAAGTTTACGCGAAATTTCTTTAACGCCACCAACGGGCAGCTGCCGTTCTCGGCCATAACAAATATCAGCAATGCCTATCCGGACAATGTGATCTTGCTGATCGAGGAAAGCAACTCGGCGGTGGCGGCGGGTGCAGACGACGACAGCGGAGAGGTTGGTGGAGCGTCGTACTTCAAAAGCACAACATCTGTGACGTTCATGATACTGGCGTGGGCTTTTATGCTCATCGGGTTCACGTTGTGTTGGTGCTTTCAGCTGTTCGAGAAACAGAAAACGCAGCAAGAGCGATTGGAACGCAGCCGGGGGCGGAGAAACGTGTGCGGCAGCAATCAAGAAAATCAACCAAGTGGAACGCAAGCTGTTGAGCCACGCCAACAAGGGAATGGAAGGTGTTTTGTTTTGGATGACACTCTTGCCGATGACATGGAGACGGAGAGCCGCAGAACAACAGGTGAGTGTTAAGAGATTTTCATAAAAACAAACAAAAAAAAAAAAACTTTAAGAGCTTTTGTGATCAGTTGGGTGCAAGATGGTGGAAGAAATTGGGGTATACTTTTAGGCGGAATGGGAAATTGGCTAGGTAGCTTGTGTTTGCCCTGAGAAAAGTTGGGTTTTGCATTTGTTTTAAGTAATTTGTAATCGATTAGACCAAAAAATTTGATGCACATAGTAGGGGCGGCTTAGGGTACGGACATTTTCCCTCCAAGATCCTAATTTCTGGTTCTGTGTGACAGTTTGTAATTCACTTCTACGACTATTTAGTCTTATATCATCAACAGATTCAAAATTTGAGCAAATGGGGTATAATTCGTACAACAATATCAACACAAATTCCATCGACAAGGCAGTAGATTTTGAGGCTTAGGCTCGATAGAATATATAGAGACTTTGGACGGAAACAGACCACTTTCAAACTCTATCAGAACTCCCAACAGGGAGGAATAGGATATACCTAGGTATGGTTTGTGCCATCGCCTTCTATACTGATGGATCCAAGATGAATGTAGGTACTGTGGCTGGTATCTACTGCAAGGATCGTTGTAGTGTCTTTGAGGCAGAACTTGCTGCAAAAAAACAAGCTGCAGATATGATTATAGAGGATAGTCAAGCAGCCATTAGAGCAGTCAACTTCGGTACGATCCAAGCTCGTTAAAATGTGCACCAAAAGACTGGACGTTATAGTGGCTAATATGACCCTCACATAACCCTCTGTTGGGTGCTAGATCACATCGAGATCCCAGGCAATGAATGGGCGAATAAATTGGCAAAGATAGGCTCTTCGCGGACCTTTCCTGAGGCTAATACACCGCCTAGCACAGGGAAATAGACAACGAGTTCTGTGAGGAAGCTAATAAGCTTTAATGTCGATTAGACTACTCGCTCTACAGTCAAACCCTTGAGACCCGTCTGCGATAAAAGGAGATTTGCAAATCTCACAAAACTAAGTCACAATCATACCTCATACAGGACACTGCGTGAGAAGCAATCATGACGACGAAGACGAGATAAAAACTATTCGTCACCTACTGTATGATTGTCCAGCACTGGTCCTTAAAAAGAAAAGACACTCCAGGGAGATATTTCCCTTTGGAGATGGATGATCGAGGAAACATAGAGCTAAGCAAGCTCCTGAGATTTATACACAAGCTTAGTATCCCATCAGAATTTTGGCCACAATGGACTCACAGTAGTACAAGTAAGCCATCGACACTCTCTGTCAAGAAGTGCACCCATTAACCTAACCTAGGCTTAGAGCAGGTCAGATTAATACGAGTCCAATCTTTCCTAGAAGGCTATGGAATCCGACAGATAACTACGAATGCAAACCCCAGGAGTTTTCTCCACTCAATTCTACCTAGATCGTGTACGGAGTAGCTGTAGCTGTCAAAGGTCTCCTTTCAGACTGCTGTCGCCTGACAAATGCCAATCATGTCGACTTGGAGGGCTCTACGATCATTACTTATTGTGAACTAGTGGCTAGCTTCTGGTGGATGAGCCTTGGTCCAGTGCCACTGAAAGTGACCATAGTTGTCATTCTACAGACTCACACTGTTTCAGAATACTGCTCTTACTGATTCAAAGGTCTTAACCCATGCTGCTCTCTGGATCTGGTGAAGTTTAAAAACTGGCACTGCTTCTCAAGGGGCACAAACTAGAGAACCCTTCAAGAGCTATTCAGAGCAATATTAGTCGACCATGGGAACTTCTTTAGATCCTCCAGCTAGTTAGCTCGATTCTGCACTTTTTCCCTTGAAGTTTCTTGGTCCAAAATTGAACCTTTTTTTTGACGGTTCTATCAGTTGAACCCTATTACATTCCCCTCATCCTAGCCACAATCTCTGGTTCATGACTAGTAAAATTCTAACTGTTTCCATGATAACAACCGCAGATAAAGAAAACTCTCAAACCATAAAACTCTTTGCAACTTTAAAGAAACTCAGTGATAACGTCCAAAGAACTGCACTCCTAATGGACAATGTAAAAAACCCCATTCAACAAAGGCACTATCCCTGGGGAGTTTGTCCCTATCTAGAGAGTGTAGCAAAAATTCTGTCGCTTTATTCATCCCAGACATTGTCGGCTATCAACATCTGGTGCGCCAATAACTCCATCATTTCAACAAAACTGACATAAAATCAGCTTCCTGTCGCCTGTCGACCATTCGCACTCGAACGGCGATAAGGACACTTTAACTGTGTGAAATTTCCATGCGATTCTCCCTCGCACAGTGATAAAAACTAAAAGGAGAAGCGAATCCATCAAAAATGAAAAAAAAAATATTTATTTACCCAACGGAATTCGCCAGGAATCTCTCCCTCGCAAGCAGAGGGATTTTTCCTTTCTTATCGCTTGGAAACACTGATTTCAAACAGAGGCACATATGTACATATGTGTAGCCAGGTCAAGCTTGGGAAGGGTATAGATAGATAGATGCATAAAAATTCACAAGAAAGTTGCGCGCGGAAACAAGGATAAGAGCAGTGATTGATAGACTCCGCCGCGGCCGCCGCCGTGTTTGCACTTCACTTGACATACACCAATGGAGCAGAGACTATAACGAGATGATGATCCGCACAGTACAAGCCACTTGGTAATGTCCTTCACAAGGAGCCTTCACATGATGCTTTAAAGAACGCAGATAACAGTGATGATGAGACAAAGTGCAAGAAAAGTATCTTCAACCGAACGACGAGAACGGGTTATGTATTTACCCATCGTCGTCGTCGTCTTCCACTCCGTATCCTTGGCGCACTTTATCGCTCGCATACATCTGGGTTTTGGTGGTGCTCACCCAACAAGGATAAAGGGTGCACTCAAGTGTTTACTGTTTGCGGTGGATGAATAGGAAAATGTGCTTGTTGTCTTAATATGCGTGCATAATAGATCCCATCCTTTTCGACATCAAAATCTATTGATAACCACGCCGAGTTGAGAGAATTTAGCTCAAGGATAAGAGGATTCCCTCTCTTGGCAATGTGTGATGTAAAAAATTCCTTGAAAAAAAAAAAACACGAAAATTCTTCCTCACACAAAACGCCAGCCAGGATATAGGTCATGAATGTCAAGAGTTTATGTTGCCACAAAAAATAAATAGAAAACAAAATGTCCGGAATGCAGTGGGTGGCTACTAGGACCTCAGTTTGCTTCATCCATCCCCTCCGAAAGAGAGAGAGAGAGAGAAGAATTCCGTCCTTGCAATTCATGTGAACTCCTGCTGCTGCACGGAGCGAATCGATTTGACTCTTAATTTATTTAATCCTGTCCCAGTTCATGTCCGTTTCGGCAATAAAACGAAGGAAAGAGGTGTCTCTTCTCCAACTCAATATCTAATGGGATCAGGATGTGTTTGATTTCTCCCGAAAAAAAAGGACATTTTATTAATAAATTACTACCTGCCGCAGGGATCTAATCCTGTCAGATGGCAAAGGAGGCGCTCATTTCCTCTGGAGGTAGCCGGACTTATTCACGGTTCCTTTTTGATCCTGGTTTGCCTTTTTTCTTTCTCATTTGTCGGGGACAAATTTATCACCGGACATAATAGGATCATGAGGACGCGTTAATAGGCTTTAAAAACGTCAAAGCATTTCCGCCTTTTATCGAGGTTTGGTGTGAAATTTTTCCTTCCATCGAATGAATTGGAAATTTTATGGTCAACGGCAATTACAGGACATGAAATCTGTGAAATTGTCCGTGTGGATGCAGCATTTAATCGCATTTAGGAAGTGATGATGGGATATTTGATAAAAAAACATCGACCTTTGTAGGGTGCTCTTCCTGTTTTTTGGGGGAAACAAAGCAAGGATTAGAAGCTGAGGAGAGCTACAGTAAGGACACACGCAAAAACACTAGCATAAATCATCATCACAACCAAAGTGCAAATTACAAAACCTCTGCCAACACAAATTTGCCACAGATAGTCCTGGCCCAAATCCAACTGTCCTTTTTGCTTTTGGCAACACACATGTCATATCCAAAAATGCTAGCAATGACCCAGTATCCTTCTGAATATTTGCTTTTCTTTCTACAACGCTTGTTAAAAAATAAACCATTTAAGGAAGAAAACAAACTGTGCAAGGATATCTCATTAGGATGTAACCCAAACCATACCGCACCGATGAAATATCAATTTCTCATCGACTCCTTAACTAGATACAGTTGTTACGACGTGGTTCTGTGTATTGTTTACCTTTTCCTTTGCTACGAAATTATATCAGCAAAAGGATACAAAACAAACAACTACAATATTTATTGCTTGCTGTACAATTCCCAACCAACTTAAATGCAAGACACAGTAGAGAATGCAAAAAAAAACGACTCTAGCAAGGAAGCCAGAATGCAATTGATCCTGTTTGAGTTTGTATGGCGGAACGATGACAACAAATTACAAACTACTTTATCCTTCGAAGGGACTCTGAGCTGGACGCGTAAACAAAGGATGGGTTAAAAAAAAAATAGTCAAGATATATATCGATTTGCAGAGAGAGAAAGAGAGTGGCAGCAGGACACTACCACGAAATGAAATAATTGAAATTCGTCGAGAAAGAAGCCCCATGCCTCCCCGCGAACCACAAACGGAAGGAAACCAGCTGAGGGTTTTCTTTTTCTCCATTTTATATCCTTTCTTTTTTTTTTGTTGCTGCTGCACATACCGTGTTTTTTTTTTCGTTCCGTTCGTCCTGGACAGAGAGTGAGCTCATTGAACAATTTTTATAATGACATTCCGATGGTGGAAAACGGATTCCAATGCATTCGTGCATTCGTGCGTGCTCGGGTGGATTTTTCGCTTTTATTGATATTGAGTTGGAGTTTCCTCTTTTAATTACAATTGGGCGGTTTAATTGTTCCCTTTTTACTTGTTTTTTCTGAGTTGGGAATATTTCCGAGATAATTTGGATTTTTCCAATTATTATCCCCGCTGCAAGGTGGAATGGCAAACCGCTTTTTATTTTTTGCGAGACACGGCAATGCGGTTGACAGAGCGCAAGGAATTTTCAAGGGACTAGTGGACTTAAACGACTGACAGATAAGGACAGTGGGCTTCTTTTTATTTCTTCTGCCCTTTGAAGCGAGGTCATTAATTAGCAACTCGAGGAAAGGAATAAGTCAGGCGGCACTGGAGCAAAGCAAAGAATAGGGAATTCCTTAAAAGTGGCCTGAGGATCAAACACAATCGAAGTGGCAGCGAAAACTAAGATCACTATCACAAAAAAGGACTCAAACTAAAGAATCCGTTGGTCCAAGTTGACGTATTGCCGGATAGAACGAACAGTCCCATAGAATCTGTCACATCAATCAGCTGATTGTCAAAGACGATGACAGTTTTAGTTGACATTCTCTCTCTGCTTCTACCAATGAAATTGCGTACTCTCAATTTTCTTATGCGTGAGCTTCAGTATGTGAATGTGTGAACTTCAGTGTATGTATGAATGGGTAAACTATCCATTTGGGTTCCATAAGAATGTGTGTATTCTATCGTGCTGTCAGTTAAAACCGACTGAACAA
The DNA here is from genome assembly GCA_949716465.1 of Chalcosyrphus nemorum. Lineage (NCBI taxonomy): Eukaryota > Metazoa > Arthropoda > Insecta > Diptera > Syrphidae > Chalcosyrphus > Chalcosyrphus nemorum. The sequence continues at coordinate 58,199,002 of OX454334.1, read as the reverse complement.
CGGATCGAGGGATTCTATGGATAGGGCACTGAAAACGCGTAGGTCACGCAGTAAAGGAACTGTCGAAAGGCTGTTTTGGCTTTAGATTTACTAACATTCTAATCGAGAAATCTAGAAACTTTTCAAATCCGAACAAGATTCAGTGGAGGAAGATGCGTCTTGGAAGGTCTTCATGCCTCAAGCATAGTCTACTAGGGGAAAGTGTTCAAAAATTTCACTCACATCAATGAATGACAATATGAAGATGAGGGGACCAAGATAACTACCTTATAGCACTCCAAATGAGGCTCTAAAGGGATGAGATACAGAGGATCTGAATAGGAGTTTTTGACGTTCCTGAAGATATAATTTGATCCGCTCGATGAACTCAGATTGAAACCCGAGAGCTTTAAATTTTATCAAAGGCTTTGCTTAGATCCGGAGGATCTATATCGACTTCCTTGCCAACCTCCAATGCACACAAGATGCTGGCTACGAATTCTATCAAGTTTTTAGTTATCGATCATACTTTTAGGAATCTATATTGGTGCACAGAGAAGATAAGCACCTTTCTTGGGAAAAAACACTCTTCCAAGAGGACGTTCTGTGAAGTAGAAAGGAACAAGGCAAAGAAATGAGCAAGTGACAGAGATTTGAAAGCCGTAAACGTACACAGGGTCCCCTAAACAACTATCAATACACAGACACGATAGGAGTTCAATAATTACTAGGCGAATCTGGACATGTGCAAAGTGGTCTGAACTGTCATAAGGGTATCGAGTCATAACACAACAAAACAACAGCTAAAATCAAGGAGAACATAGTCAAGTTCAGACTGATGGTGGGACTCATTAAAAGCCCCAAGAATCTCAACAATAATCCGTTCAGACTCAGACTATCTGACACAGAAATTGACGTCAACTGTGAAAAGGAGGGGGAGAATGAAGAGCACTTCCTTGGCCACTATCTAGCTACAGCAAGGATACTGAGACGATACCAGACATAACACCTCTCAGCAAGCTAGGAATCGGTGAGATACTAGAACTCTCTAGACAAAGACGTCATAGCTTATAATCTTTAGGTCTTTGAGAACCCACATTCCCTCCCAGCACAATTCTCATATAGTCTAAACAAACCCTAAGAAATGTATAAACGAGGGAAACTGGACTTACCGGATGCCTAAGTGAATGAGGGCAACCGTCAACCAAGGGGCTGAGCCAAATCGTTTAGAGACTGCCGAAAGGCTGACAGGAAAACAACTGAGGCAATCTTTACCTTAAGGGCAGGCCACCAGCTGAAAGACTCCAACCAAAGGATGGATGATGATGGTGATGTCAAGGCTGACATTTGGCAGAAGAATTTCTATTAGAGTTCCTGACAGAATCGAATGGTGACGAGCCTCTTGATTGGCTCTTGACTTCACGATAGTTAAATTGAAGCCTACAACAAGGACCTGGCAGTTTACGTGGATAGTCTAGAGAAGTAGAATGGAGATGCTCTGGCAAGAATCGACTCGCTTTTGCATAGTTCACAAGCCCACCCTTTCGTTAAAGTATCGTTAAGCCCCTGCCTTGGAATGAAGAATGTATAAACTAGGACTTACCTACGTAAAAGGATACAACATGCACATTAGCTACGTTTGATGAAAGACTCCCCTGCAAAGAAAGAAAGAGAGAAGGTTAGTAAAAGTTTGTATAAACAAATATGAAAGTAAAATAAGTAAGCACAAAAAGAGAGAACCCCCAGCTGTGGTAACAAGGACACAACACAACCTTTGGAGGCATAAATCATTGAATGACTAGAACCACTCATTGACTAAAAAGTGACACATTGCCTGCATTAATTTAAGCAACCTAAAGACATGGGTAAGAAGGAGCCCAAGTTCCACCTCCAAAACTACTAAAACCTGTCCCCTAAACTCTAAACAAATGGCCGACAAAATATTATTTAAGCCTACGATCCTAATTATCTTCCTCCTCCATCATCATCACCATTACCACACACTATAACAATGTCCCTGCCAATAGCTGTCTTCTGCACCTCCTCACACCTATTTGTCATGTGAAATTCCAAGAAATGAGAGTAAAAATTCCCTGTCGCGAATCCTCTCTCGTCATTTATCACATTAAAACCCCATATTTCAAGGATTTTCATACAATAATGTCCTTTTCTTTCTGCACAACGACAAATTCACCTGGGAAAAAATACTTAACATTCCCGGCGACACCTCCACCACCAGCACCAGCACCAGCAGCTGCAGGAGCCATACACAGTAGGTTCCTTGGCATTTTAATGTCTTTTTAAAAATTGCTAATATTCATATTCCTTGCGTTCCTGGTGTCAGGCCACCACACCACACACGAAGACTGCGTAGGAAAAAGCCAACACACAAAAGTCATTTGGCATACCGATGACGACGACGACGACGACGACGACCTAGTCCTACTCTATACAGAGTGTCGATGGTGGCAATAATAATGATGATGATGATGATGGTTAGACGTGGTGTTGGTGGCATTTTGCATCCCATGTCACGTCAAATGAAAATTTATTTTCATTACAAGCTAACAGGCATCATCAATCAAAATTTGAACGCAATATACCGCATTAAAGTTTTATAAAGCGCCGAGGAGAACACGAACAGGAACAGGAACAGACAGTCTCGACGAAGTATTGAAAGGAATTTTTATCATCAGTTTTATAGGTGACAGACAGGTCAATAGGAGTGGGGTTGGAGGCATGTTATAGATCTAATCTAATCGCTAAAGCAAGGTGGTAGCTAAGCCTTATTCAGAAAAAGAATGCAACTTCACGTGGATTCCTTTGGATTAAATGCCACTCATTTTGAAGCTATGCAATCGTTTTCAACTATAAGAATGCTTAAGTCAAAAAGAGAGCTACTTTTTTGGTTTCCTTGCTTTCCTTTGATCGTAGAACACGAAACCAAATTGACACGCAAGGAGCGCATCCAAAATCGTGGATATGAGTGGCTTTTGAGGGGCAAATGTCGCCTTAGACTACATCTAGTTGCAGCTAAAGTCAGAGCCCAACTGTCCACCGAGAAGAAGGTGCAAGCCGCCCAGAAGAAGGAACTTAACATTGGACGCCTTAGCAAGTCAGAAGGAGCCAGAGCCTACAAAGACCAAGAAACTCATTGCAGTGCATTCACCCACTCCAAAAGCTAGCAACCAGTGGACCGAATGAGGCAACCTCTTCAAAGAAAAAGCCGGAAATATTCTTGGCTATATATCAGCAAGAGAGTAGTATCGGGCCAAAAGAAGGGAAGAGTAGAGAATTTTATATACAAAGAAAACAGTGCACACAGTTGCCCAGTTCAAAGATATCGATGAATCTTGCGCGGCACAACAACATCTGGAATTTTGATCGGAAAGCCAAGCAGCTGGCTTCAAATGCGGAACACAACCTCTTCAAATTAGCCACGGCTACCTAGTTTCCTAAGTTGCTTAACCGGCAGCAAATAGAGCGAGTGGAAGGCCAAGAAGAGACCCCACCTTCAGTCAATGAAGAACCAACAACGCCCCCACCCAGTATTCAAGAAGTTAATGGAGAGATCAGAAAACTGAAAAACAACAAAGCTACTGGCTCTAATGGGCTTTCAGCTGGACACATGTGTGGACCAAGACATCACTCAAGTATGACTGGAGGAACGCATGCCCGACGACTAGAGTGGGGATCCTATATCCTGTAAGAACTATCTGAAACCCTTCTCGAACTCACGAATCGGCAAGTACCAGTGGGGCTTTCGTCACGGCAGATCGACAATTCACATTCAGTCAAATCCTTGAAAAGATCAACGAATTTCAAGTCGAAACCCACCACATTTTCATCAAATTTAAAGCGGCGTATGACGTCCAGATCTCTACCAGGCGATGGCTCAATTCAGCATATCGCCGGTTGGATGTAGTCCAAAGGAGAAGGACCTTCGAATCACAGCCCACAGGTTCAAGACAGCGAAGAAGACCGAACCTTTGACACAAAGATCAAGTTCCGCAACAACTTGTGGAATAGGATGCAAAGCAGCCGCGTCTCAAGCAGGGACTCTACAAGGGTCGGGAGCTCTCTAAGCAAGTAAAATTGTGATTTCAAATGACTTAAACTTTGAAGGCAATCAATGACCAGAATGCACCCCAATATCACAACTTTCTTTATATTCTTTAACTCCGTTGCTAATTCGCCAAAAAGGACAGGCAATTTTCAACATATTTGTAACTATACATATGAGCATCGACGTATGATTTGATTGCTAAACAATTAACTCCAACACGTACCCATCTCACCTTAACCTCACCAATCGACAACATGCTCACGTCACGTCACATTAAAAGGGAAATCCTTGAAAAAAATATTCCCATACAAAACTCCACTTATCAGCTAATACTTGAACCCAAAGTGCGGGCGCTTGTATCACCTGACAAAAGATGGCGATAGCGTCGATTTGAAAATATCTAATCAGAATCCCACTGGGAATACACACGTAAACATCTGTCACTTCCAATCAGATTTGATCGCTTCAGTGGTGCCACCTATTCTACGTATTTGACAGTTTGACTAGCTTGTGGTGTTTCCCTCTTTCAATCACTTTCTATTTTCATTTCCATTTATCAACTACTTCAGTTGTACTATGTGCATAATGACTGATAACAAATTGCATGAGACACAATGAACGATAAGATAGGCATCTGATGGGACGGTAATAACTATTTTAAGAAATTTCTTGTGACTGTGCAGCGACACTCACCCCTAGTCCAGTCAGACAGATGATTCGCAAATATTTGACATACCAATAGTAGGATGAATAAATTCCCTCCACAATGGATAACTTTGTGAAAAAAAGGTCTTATCTTAGAAATTAATATGTAGCTCTTGAGTTAGCACGCAATTTATAGAAAATATAGAAAAAGATAAATCAATTGGGTTATCGAACAGGCTTAAGTAATGTTTTGCTTGTCTCGTCAAAAGATTTACCGCTTATCTTTGCCTGAATTGCGGGGGAATCCCCAATTTTATCCAGAGAATGGAAAACTTCTTACAAAAAGTAGGCTAAAGTCTTATCGGACACTAGCAAGGGGTGAGCAGCAAGCTACTTTGTAACTTATTGGCAAAGGTAATGGATTTACGACACACTTGACAGAGAAACAAAAGATCACTTTGTCGCCTTGATTTGTTTATAATTTCCTGGTGAAGGAAATGGGAAGGCATGGAATTTTGCGCAACATTATGGAAGTATGACGGGAAAAGTCTTGTGAAATTCCTGTGGAAGCGAAGACACAAATGCGATGTGTATCTTGTCACGCGAGGAGAAAGATTGGACCAAAATACTGTCACTTATCATCTGTTTAATAGAATAGTGACATTAGTGACTAAATAGTGACACTTCAACTGACGATACTGGCTTTTGTTCCAGTTGCGACGGAAGTTCTTTTTATGAAGCTGTAAGCAGACAAATTTGTGAAGTTTACTCACTCCTGCGTTGTGGCAATGTTTCTCCCTCTTATGCTTCACCTTTGGAGAAAAATGCTGGAAGGATGATTCGACTTTCTTGCTTATATACTTCCAGGTTACGTGGATAACCCTCGCGATCAGATGGATTCACTTAGACCAACTGCAATCCATTGTGTTTCCACATGAGTCAATAGTCCTTTACTCTTGAGATCAATGTTCCTATTTTGACAATAACTGCAAGCCTTCCGAAGAAGTAATCTCCAACGATAAGCTTCCTCGATGAGGATAATGCTGAGCAGCTGTAGAGACGATAAATGGGAGATTATTTCTTCACCTCCTCAATACAGCTCGGACAAAAATCATTGACTGGGAGACTGACAGTGCTGTGACCAGTAGATGTCTCTCTGAGTCCAAGAAACTCTCTGAATTTCTCCACAGTTATTCTATGACTTTGATTCCTCGCATCTGTTTAACAGAAATCTGTTTCATCTTCTGGCTTTCGACTCAGTGGCTCTCCCAGACCTTCATTCTTCTCCTGGCTAATACCGGACATTGATACAACATAAGCACCCTCCTGTAAGATACGCTAACACTCATTTCAGTGCTCCTTGTTCCAGGCTTGGGACTTTTCTATGAGTGGTGCCCATCGGCATTTCTACCGGCAATTTTTGCCTACCTGGAACCTTCCACCATCTATGGAGTTCCGCCACAACCCACTCTTCAATCAGGAGTTCAATCAGGAGATTCAATCATTCCTCTGCCTGTTGCAACAAATGCTTCAGGACCAGAGAACTCAAAGGTTGACACTTGCTTTATTAGGCTGCACACCCATTCCTGTCCTTAGTTCCTACATGCCCCCTTACCCAGAGCAGTTATAAGTTTGCTCCTTGCGGCTACTCACTGTCAAGGGCTTTAGTATTATTTTGGCCAACAACTCGACCCTTGTTCAAGTCATGGAGCTCATCTCAACTTGTTAGACTGAGGTAAATTTTCCCCAGACTAATATGAGAGGCTAGATCTAGATCTCTTCTGGAAAAGATGAACCTTCTTCCGCTCTTTCCTCCATCCGTAAAGATGATTATGTCACCATTCTTCTTTTCGTGAACTTCTCCTTCATCTATGAGGTGTCACCGCGCCATTGGGAGGATCTTAAACTTAGGCTAAGTTTGTCTGCTGGTGTCAAGATTGTGGAAACTCTCCTTAGACGATAGCAGAGCTAGAGCACCTTACCTTTTCTACTGGCAAATAAGACCTCATTTCGTTAGCCGGGAGTCTACTGTTTTCACTAGTCTCTTTAGGTGCGCATAAGCTTCATTCAGCTGCGTCGTATCATTCACTTAGCTACTGGCTTCATTCCTTCCGTCGTGACTCTACAGCACGACAACTACATCTGCTACAACTCCACTGTGTTCTGTCTAACACCAGCAGTTACATGTATCTACATATTCTATATAATATCTTTGACACCAGATTGACACAAAACACAATTTGCAAACACTTTAAGTGCTAGCTACTTTTTTCTCACAACAAAATAGTTTTGCTCATCCATCATCAACGAGTTCTTTCCAAATTGAAGTGCTACAATCTGATCACTCGTATCCCATGAATCCCGCGCTCGAGTGATGCTGCACAATAGAACCCAACCAAACAAATGGATAAATTTAGATTCCATATTTGTTCAATTCATTCAAACTGGATTGAACCATCGCTAATGATAATAATCAGCAAAATCTTGTGAGAAAACAAAAATCTTGAATGCATACACCATATGCAACACGACGACATTCTCCCGCCGATAATCACGTGCGCCATTCGGTCCTAGCGAACGCGTTCAATCTCCTCCACAATCCAAAGTTCAACAGCAACTCCATCTCCGGCTTAAGCCACTCACAAAAAACTCTTCTCTTCTCTCGTTTTTGTGTTGATTTTATTAATTATGATGATTTACTTAAAATCTTTCAATATCGACAACAAAAGAGTGAGATATTGTATCTACGCAATCATTACCAGTTAGTGATATCGCCAGATACATTTATCGTTCGTATTGGTTTGGGTTGAGGAGCTCAGCTGATCGAGTCTTAAGTCAACCTTAAGTGCATTCCACTGAGCCATGGAAGCTGCCAAAGAAGCCTAAAATACTGACCGTACAGTACAGTTAAAGGTTAGTATATAGGTATAACCAATAAATTAACACCTGTCAGGCGGTAGCGTAAAAATATACAAAAAAAAAAAACAAAAATGTATCTGGTATCGGGCAGATAAATTAGCGATAAAGCAATGGAAAATACTTGTATACCCACGACGAAACAGCGGATACGAAATCACAGCATGGGTAGTTTGTCAACCTATTTGACGCTTATGACAGTTATTGAGGGGCTCTTGACTTGTACAGGTATTTAGTGCTGGTAGATGAGCGATTTATGACTTAAGTTCGCTTTTCGAGGGAACATCAGCACTTAATGAAGTTGAAATTCTAGTTTAGCGGGCTTGTAAATTTTCCAAAAAAAAACATTTAATGAATCATGCGTGGCGGAAAAATTATCTTGTACATGTAAAATCTCAAAAATTTTGAGGTAAACATAGTTAGTGAGGCACATGTTGAGGAAAAGAATAAAGAAATTCTCCAAAAATATTAGTCACTCTGTAAGCGCTCATTCAAAATGAATAGAACAGAATAGCTCTTCTGAGATTCTTGCTTTCTAGTAGCAGATAGCTCGTAGGAAATGAGGAAGGCCTTACTCATATCGTTCAGAAATCAGTACAACTACTGAGATAAGCGAACGGTATTGATAGCATCAGGAGATGCTTTGCAAGTTATCATAGAGGGGTTTATGTCAGTTGACAAGTAGGCCGACCGAGATGGCCTTGAAGGGAATAATGTACTATGATGTCAACTAACAAAAAAGTATCTATTCGAAACCGCAGTAGATGACAAGCAACTTCGAGAGGATTAAGAAGCTGAGTAAGCTCAATATAAAGCCCACAAAGGACGAAGACTTATCCTGGCAAACAGCTTCTAATTAGTCATAAGTGGGCTCAAGATTTCAACTCGATGTTGGTCTATAGAACACACATCTTCCCCTTTCCACTTTATGCCACTACGTGCTGGATGATAAGTAAGAAAGCAGGAAAAATACTGGGCACCTTCAAGCGTAAAATACCTCGTCCCATATGTGGAAAAGACGAATGGAAGAGCAGATAGAAAGAACTCTAGATAACGATGTTATTCAAAGGCTAAAAGAAGTTGAAGGAATTGTTCCGGCCACATTGAACAAGTAGAGAACAAACAACGCTTCAGCTAAGAGAAATTTGGAATCCTAGCGAATACAAAGACCAAGATGTTGGTGATGTAAGAAAACTTTGTCTCTCTCTACAACTGAGGACACCGTGTCCGGGGCCGGGAAGTATGGAATTAAACCGTGTCTATGGCTGAGACTGTCGAGGGTTGGGGCCCTTAAAGCCCATATCTAAGGGAAGTATAAAAAACAGCCCATAAAGGAGCAATGCCTACCTAATGACCACAAAGCGACTTAGAGTTCTATTCTATACCTAAAGGACGTAGGGTTCTTCGACTGAAAGATCAAGTTCAACTGAAAGGAAAAGAAAGAAAAGAACGCTGTGCCTTCAGGAAGCAAGTTTGAGCAAGAGTTCCGACATTTTATTAGCTACTCCAAGGGATGCTATTTACATTTTGCTGAATCTAAGTAAAATGCTACAAAACGCAACTGGCAACGCTGCTCATTTTGCAGAATATTTAACGAGAGATACTCGTGTAAAAAGTTAGTGGCAAATGCAATTAAAAATATATAAAATAAAGTCCATAAAATTTAATACTTGTACTTTTTAAATATTACAACTGCTTCCTGACAAATAAAAAGCGTAAATTTTGCTTATAGTCTGCTGTTTAAAAGCAATAACTTCATACTAATGGCTCTCGCATAGTCGATGTAACCAGATTTAAGTAAACAAAGATACTTAGTATAACTCGAGTTTTCCAAATAGTTAAGGATCATATTTTTTGTCACTTGTCTGTATCAAATTAGGACGTATTTTCTGTGCCAAAAAGCGAGTGTGGGACTGGACCAACTGAATTTGTATTGCAATTTGGGAGAAGCTTTTCAAGGCTTCCTGTAATAGCTCCATGGTTTTTTGTTTTATAATGAAATTAGTGCAGAGGGTAACCCCTTTACTACCCTTAAACTATTTTAAAAAATAAGTGAGAGAGAGAGAAGAAAGATACTGGGGCGAATTGGTAGAGGCAAGGCGAAGAAGGGCAAATCCAAAACTGTAATCGTTCAAAGCATCGGCACTCTAACATATCGAGTGACTCCTTAAACTATCAGGCGGAGAGTTTGAAAGCTATAGAGGTGAGGCACAGAAGGCACTATGTGCAACAAAGAATGCCCTTTCGTCAGTGCAAGAAGGTCTTAAAGTGCACCTTTATCCATACATATTTCCTCCTTCAATTGTGGGTTACAATACATTCTACATGCGCATTCCGCGATCAATGAACGAATCCCTATACTTGTGGGAAAGTTGACTTGGGGGTAACCTGGTGAGCTACTTTTGCGGCGGAATGACCTGGTGGTCAAAGAAGCGATCAAGCAATAAACGACAGGATTCAATGAAAGTAGGAGTCGGTTAATAATTTTCCCTATGTTTCTGTCACCTGATAGTTTTATCGCACGATTTAGAACTCTATTAGCTTCTGAATGCATTGTGTTATGAGATGTCCTTGAGCCGGTGTCAGCTATGAACTCAAGTTCTAGCAAAGACAAGCAGCCAGAACAGATGGGTTGAAATATTTCTTGCTCTAGTAAAGGAAGCCTAGACATTTCACGACATCGAATGTGTGGTCGTTCCAGTAAAGGTTGTCATTAATGAGAATGAAAGATCTTTTAGTCCAAAGCCAGTACCATTCATGAACAGTAAGTGAAGGGCCTATATTTCACTTTAATGAGGTGACTATTGACTTAAGATTCATAGGGTAAACTAGGGTCCTTGTGACCGACTGACTGCTCTTTACATTCAATAAGAACCAAGAGATTTGGGAAGGTATTAGGTACTTTCTAACTTTTTGATTCTGTGACAAGATTATGATGTGATTTCTTTGCACTATCATGAGCTCAACATTTCAGTAAATAAGTGGAAAAAAGTCTATCTTTGAGAGACTGACTGGGTTCTGATTGATCTCTTCTCATCTCAATGGATGTGCCTTAAGGAATAGTGATCTTCAAAAGAGAGATAACTGGGAGAAGTTAACAAAAAAGAAACCCAAAACACAGCAGTAATCGCCAAGGCTTTACATATTAAAGGGACGAAAAGACTAGACGTTTCCCAAGCCACAAGGGACTAGAGAAGTCTTTTAGGAATAGTAATACTCAGGCGATCGTGGTACATTAGTGGCAACGTGCAGTGATCACTACAAAAGACAGAAAAATAAGTTCCTCCACAGCTCCCCTTTAACGAAATACATATATAAGGACCCACGAATCATACTGGTTTCGTACTGATCCAGTGTCTGATCATGTCTTCCTTCAAAATTCTCATACTATTTCGTTGTCTTACACAAAATCAGGACACAACCACAAAAGATCAGTGGAAATCATCAAGCTAGGGAGATCACAAGTTAGGACTATGATTGGGATCATTATCTTTTAAGAAAACAAGCCTGCAGATTAGGACTATTGTGAGGACCTGCACTACTCAGAGGATATTGCGCACATATTGTGTGAATGCGAGGGTATTTCTAGAAATAGATTTTCACATCTAAGAAGGGACTTCTTTAGCAGTTTGGAACAGGTAGGCTCTTGTAAACAACCGAAAAACCTTCTCAATTTCTGCAAGGCAATCAATTGTTTGGGCGACTTGATTTAGGCTTTATGTTTTTTACTAAGGGATTGCGTTGGCCTCATTAAGGTGCCTAGTGTCCTTTTGAGAAACCCCTTTTATAACCTATAACCCAACCTAACGTATACAAAATCCTATGTGGAACTTCATAGCTGCTAAACTAACTCAGTTTTGTTCGATCTTCTCTCGTGATCATTCTGAATTAAGCGAGGATGATCTTCAAAATGCAGATAACCTACATTTGCTCTCTCATCATTAAAAACAGCGATCAGGGGTGTACTTTAAATGTTTTACCTAAATTCCACTGATCTTCTCGATCAACAGAAAGTCGGTATAAGTAGGGGCTCACACGACATCTCGCACTTTCGAGAGGCAGCCAAATCCAGATAGTTACAGGGTAAACTTCAAGATAATTCTAGTTCTAATTAGACCTAAAAAAAAACTGTTTCACTCCGAGTTTACATATGAAATTACCGCGTTGTAATTGCATAGAGTATATCTATTGAAGCTTCTACCAATATTTGCTATCCAGTTCGATCTGCACCCTACCCTCTACTAATAGAAACGTTACAAATTTGCAATCTTAACCTCGTTGCATCTGTATCTACACTATCTACGCAAATACGATCAAATACTACCACCACCCACAGACGAAGCATTGTTGTAGTTTTCTTCCAGACAAGCGCACATCACCTCGACTTAGATTCACAGGAGCCTCTCGTCTGTTCGCATCGATTTTTCGCTTTCGAACGAGTGTTTTATTTATCCGCGCGATCATCATACTCGTACTCGTATTCGTACTCGTACATCGAACGCATTCTAATTTATTTGCTTTTCGAATCGCGCTAAAAGCATTTCAAGGAGGCAACCAGTAGTAAGCAATTACCACAGTCAATACACGGGCATCTGTATCTATAGTGTGTATCTGTTGTGTCAAAGGGGGTACCCCGCCGATGAACGCGTATCTATTAGGTATCTTTTTCTTCAATTCGAATCGGTTGTCTGTGTGTGTGTGTCGTTTTTGTTTACAAATTTAATTATTATTATTATTTTCGAATTGGAAATCAAGTTGTCGCCGGGCTTCTCTGCTGCTACTACTACCGCTGCTGATATTGTTGTTTTTATCATCAGCAGCTCGTCGTCGACGACGGTTATATGTTCTCTTTCGCGGCGATTTGATCGAATCAAAAGTCTTATTAACAAAATGACCGAGTTGTGTAGTAGACGTGCTCCACTCTGATTTTTTTCGATTTTTTTTGTATTTTATGTGATAAACGTGAAGATACGCAGCAAGTGCGCGCGTTAATAAACAGTAGATACTTTGCCGAACGTGTGTGTGCGCGATACATCCGCTGTGCGATTTTTATTTCCCGCCCGACACGCGTCTTTTTTTTTTCTTTACTTTTCGATGCACGACATGGATAAAGTTGACGTCTACGACGAGAACAGTATCGAAGTGCAGACATTTGATTATCCACAAAACTATACGATCCTAATCAGTAAACTGGAGAAGCTGGCGCTCGGCTTGAACTCCGATCTAACGCATTGGGGCAAAAAGCATCTAGACGTGGTTTCGAATGAGAGCTCCAGTAGCGGTGAAGACTCTGGAGGCGGGAATCTGCTGCCCAACAATGGTGCATCGAGCATAACTCACCTGCCAAACGGTATGACCGAAGCCGAATACAATCGGGTGGTCAGTGATATCTGGATCGGAGTGATATTGACGCTACTGATCGTGACTGTGATCTTTTTCATTTGCTCGTGCTTCCTGTACCACAAGTTTCAACAGTGGAAAAACTCTTGTAAGTTTTTATTTAACAAATGGACTTTGAATCCAAAAAAAAAGAGTGTTGCCAAGCCAATCAATTAAAATGAAAATGTTTTTGTTGTGCGCTTATGGTGGATGCTAATTTGTGGACTGCTAATAATTAATTAGCACAATTTATTCATATGGGTGTTAAGATGATGAATCATTAATTTTAATTTTTTGGGGGAGAGAACGAAACAAGTTGAGTGGCTTTGGATTAAGAACGCTTTCAAGTCAAAGTCCAGATTAATTGTTTCTTGTCAGTGGAAAAATGTGTTCGTTTGCAGATCGATTGTGGTTGTTGTCAAGGCTGACAGCAGACATATTTGTTAAGTGGATGGAAAAGTTCGCCGTCCTAGGTTATGGATGTACTTTAGATTGAGAGCCCTTCAAATGAATGCTTGTATGACAGTGATTTGTACAAACGATCGTGCAATGAGAACCGGAAAGAGGCATATCATTTAGAAAAAAAAATTATCTTTTGGAGTTTTTCCAAAGATTGAGTGCGCTGAGTGATATTTCAATGAAGAGGTTGTGCCTTCTTCTAGTGATCTTCATATGATGATCGCAACGGATCATGAAGATCTTCTTAGAAGTCTGCGAAGATGATCTTCAGCATTTGGCAATGTTTCATCTTCTCCACTTTGATTGACAAACAACCTTTAGTCAGCAACTCATGTGACTAACTTTGATTCAAATTCAAATGAACTTAGTCATTGATGAATAAATTGCCATCACTTCAACCTACATTTTTGACTAAACGCCTACCGATCGCGTTACAAGATCATTTTGTTGTTTTTAAGCAATTAAACGTTTATGACTGTCCAATTTAGGGAAACAGTTTACAAGTAGAAAGATTGCTTTAGGGGAAAGCATAGAGATCAGTCGATGGCGATCAATCAGTAATGATTAGTCGGTTACGATCAGTATTATGAAATTTGATCAGTCATAAACATTAAGATCATTTCGATGGAAAACTAAATCTTTCAAAACTTGGAACAAAATTTGTGTAAAGATCAGTCGTATAGATGAAGCGAGATCGATCGATCAGTAGAGCAATTCTCTGTCTGATCTTCTTAAGGTTTAAAACTTAAACTTTACGCCTGCTTTCCTTTCCACATGATGTTCTATCAGTACCAAAAGAAATTGTAGTTTACAAGTAGAAAGGTAGCTTTAGAAAAAAGCAGATCAGTCTGTAAATTAAAGATCATTTTATTCGCAAATGGGAATGGGAAACTGATTCTTTCCAAAATATTAATAAAATTTGTGTCACGATCATTCGAGTCCGACTGATCAATAGAACAATTCTTCTTTGTATCTCTTTGCATGGGAAAATCTATCGGATCTCCTTAGACTAAAACGATCAGTCCAGATCCAGGTGAATATCAGTCAGTGACGATCAGTGTTTTGAGGTACGATCAGCCACATCATTTCGTTCGTAAATGTGAGAGTGAACCTTTCGAAATTTGTATTATGATCACTTGTTTAGATGGAAAGAGATCGGTCGATCAACAGAGTAATTCTTCTTTGTAACTCTTTTCCTCCTAAGATCTATCGGACCTCCTTAAGGCTAAGACTTTGCCTCTATAGACTAACTTTAAGGAATTAAAAGCTTACGACTGTCCAGTCTAACAATTCGTAGTTTACTGGAGAAAGCATACAGATCAGTTGGCGGCGATCAGTCAGGGACGAGCAGTAGGTGACGATCAGTTGGTGACGATCAGTCTTTTGAAGTAGGATCAGTCAAGAACTTAAGATCATTTAGTTCACAAATAGGAGACTAAATCTTTCAAAAATTGTAAGGAAATTAGTGTAGTGATCACTTCAGATCGATCGATCACCAGAGCAATTCGTCTATGTATCTCTTTGCCTGCGAAGAGCTCTCTTTGAGGCTCAAACTTAACATCTGCTATCCTTTCAACGTGATATTCTATCAATATTTCCTTAAAATCTACTTAAATGAAAGATATTAGAACCTAGAATTTGGGAGAAAGAAAGCAGCCACAAACTTTACGTAAGGCGCTGTTAACATTTTGTTCATTGGATGATCACAGCAATTGTTTAGTTATTTATCCCCTTAATCGGGACATTATTAGGCGTTTTCACAGGCTGATCTTTTAATTTATATTTAATAAGAGTGATCATGCATGCAGCTGATCGACACAATAGAGGCTATCAAGATCGTAGGCAGTCTTAAATCAATTTTTCTATAGGCTATCAGTACAATTTCACAGACTGATCTTCGGTTCTTTGTTTAGAGTGATCATGCGTGCGACTGATCGTATTTGAGCAGTATAAAATTAGCTCAAATTGCCCTTTGTATGATTATAAATAGAATCTCCCAGTATCCTGAAGGCTGATCATACGATCACGTTGCCAATAAAGAACAATATCACTGCAAGGCAACCTTCAAAGCCCTCGATTTTTTCATAAAAAATATCAGTAAGCACCTAACTCAAGTATTACGACTCGGTACACATCAAATTTACGGGGGAACAACAGCCATCTGTCAGGTGCATAATATCTCACTAAATTCTCTCGTAAAATACATCGCCTATCCCGTCAACATTTCCACAGCCACCAACTTAAGATGCATAACAAACTACACAACCAGTTTACTATTTGTTTTTATACCATCGGCCAATCAGCATTAAATCAAATTTTATTTGCATATTTACATCGTTTACCTCCCGCCCATGATTTTAATATTAAATGCCAGACAAAATAAACAAAACAAAACAAAATGAAAGAAAAAACTCGATCAATTTAAATATAAATTATTGCACTTCCACGCCAAGAGAATGCTCAACTAGATCTCTGCGTCATTTATTTGTCATTTATCGTAAAACTCTCTGAACGTACCTCTTCATTTGAAGTTTGTTCCTGTTCGCACTATCTAAGTGTCAGTGTCAATGTCAGTTTTGAGATTACAAATGTCACCCTTCAAATATTTGCGTTTGAATTTTGGTCGAGTTCAAGCAGAATAAATCGATAACACGTGATGGAGGAGTTTCGATAATCATATGCTCTTTTCAGCGGACTACCTGCGCTAATGAATGAATTTTTGTTTTGTTTATAATCTTTTGATATGGTTATTAGTTTCAGCGTTTCTTAAATTGGTGTGTTGTGACGTTAAACCAGCAGCTTGGTTTGGTATTCTTGGAATCGTTTTGTTTTTAACGGAATTTATTTAAAATTAAAACAACACCACGTAAATGGGAATTTAATTAAGGAAAGGGGTGTGTGTTGTGTGTGCAAAAATAAAAGCATTTTTAGTTCTGCTTTCGTAAATAATAAAAACTTTTATAGATTTCCGGTTATACAGTGGTGAATTTTGAAACAAAAAAAAACCAGTTTTGAATGTTTTTTTCGAAATGTAAAATGTTTTGCTCCAATAAGCTTAGCTGAACTCGTGTATCCTGGTTCGGGGCTTGCGACGGGATCATTTACTCTGGGGGAAAACTCAGTCTTTACGATTTTTTGAGTGGTTTTTAACTGTTCGCTGGAAGATGGTATTTTTGTTTTTGAATTTGTCAGGGGATGAGTTAATAATAAGAAAACTCAAAGACTGGTACAGGGCCTTTGAAGACACATAAGTGCTGCGCATTGAACGTAGGTTTAGTTAGTCTACTTTAGTCAGAGATCAATTGGCCTAAAATTGCCCTCAGAAAGATTAAAAAACCCGATATCAAAACCGTTTAAGGTGTGTATAAGAAGGCCTTCAACTTCTGTGAAGTCAATCACAACAACTTGGTTTCATCCGACACATGAATCTCTTCTTCTGATATCGATGGAGATAGAGCCCTGGCTATAAAACAAATCTTCAGTTGGACGCAGCCTTTCTTGCCCACTTCTAGAGCAATCAAAGGCAACTGATTTATTCTATTCAAGGCAGAAACTTTCATCGTCTTCGGTGGTGGAAAACTTTGCTAATATTTGGGAAATGATCAGGCATCATTGTCAGTCACCCATGTACATTATGTGGCCTTGACTAGACCTTATATTCAACGTCCTGAGTAATACAACGGCGACTCTTTCGTTGTCAGCTGATCGGCTTTCTTATCATGCCACTCAGTACCGAGAAATAGGTCGTCCCAAATAGCCCAAAAGTAGCACTAAATGCACGAAACACATTCCTCGTAGAACGCTGATGTTCGTAATACAGCTGGATAATTTTTAGTGAACGTGTCAACACAACTCTCTCCAAGATGAAATGCCAAACAATACTGAACAAAAGTACCATGACAGAATACCACGTCTCATGCGTCGTTTGTCAAAGAATTCATATTCAAAAAAGTACCTCTAAATGAATCACTCTCTATGATCGCTGTTAATCATCTTGGCTTGATCGTAACAGTATGTAAAGTTGCCAATGTTTGATTCAAGCTCCATCCATGTCGATCAGGGTCCTTAAGAGAGCATTTGTACATCCCATTCCAGCTACTGGTAAGCTCTTTGCACCTTTAGAAGTTAGGATAACTTTTAGTCCAATTTTTCTTTTGATCTTTGTAGATCACATGATCGTTACAACTCACTATTGAAACTTTTTTTGTCAAATCTTCCACTTCCAATTTCCTAGCAAACTCCCACTGTTGTCGCATGCACATTCCTGACCTTGACCGTCGGACGTTCCTTACGTTAGTCGAAACAAGTTTGATCGCCCAAAAATATAATTCCTAACATTTAACATCTTCCGTTTGCATAAAATGTCGCTTAAAAATTCGAAAGAAATTCCTGCGTCATGTCGTTTATTTTGCTTCGCAAAACAAAACATTTTGACAGCATCCACAGATATTAAGATCAAAAAGATACAATTTATTAATCAATCACTCGATATAAATCGCAATATTATTTTTATTCAAATCAAAACAACCAGCTTAGCTGTTAGGCAATTAAGCAAAAAAAAAAAAACACTCAACCTGTTACGCTTCTAACACCTTCACAAAAGGATATATTAATTTCACCTAAATAACAGCATTAAATTAAACCTGTTCTGTGGTTCATAATAAAATCTAATTATCATCTTAACTACGCCAATCGATGTCACTGGCTTTTGTTTCGCTTTCTTCATTTCAAGTCTCATTATTAACTGCTAGTGTAAACAACTCTCCGCATGCGGAATTTCATCAGGGATTAACCGAATTACGGGGGTCTTTTTAGGCTTCAGGCGGATCCTACAAACTGACAGCTAAACTAAACTGTCAGAATTGGTAGTTTAGTCAGAATTTCGCCATCTGTCTGCTCGCATGTGCAGACAAGACTTTAATTAGCACGACTGTGACTTGACGTAGAATTTATAATTAAATTGAAATGATATCACGGAAAAATAAATAGGAAATTCCTAATCACCTTTCAATCAGTTCAATGACAAACTTTTTTTTTTTTTGCAATTTGTGCCAAAATTTTGAGAGTTTTTTTTTTTGAGTATAAATGCCAAGTGGATTTTTGTCGAAAATATTAAGTTACGTGTCCTCGAAAGCATTTTTTTTTTTCTGCAAATAGTTAAGTATGTGCAAACAAAGCTTAAGAAATTCTACCGAAATTAAGCGAATAAATATTTATCACCTCAAAAAAACGGTTGCTAAGTGAGTAAATGTTTTACAAAAGAAGTTCATTAATAAAAGAAGAAGAGGAGAATTTTTGTTTTGAGAATTTAAACAGGTGGTTCACATCTTGGGGAGGGCACGTGAGGAGACTTAGGAGCTAATTTATAGCTAGACATGAGGTCTGGGTCATGTGCCAGAAAACCTGTTTTGACAAAACAAAAAAAAAAAA
The DNA here is from genome assembly GCA_949716465.1 of Chalcosyrphus nemorum. Classification (NCBI taxonomy): domain Eukaryota; kingdom Metazoa; phylum Arthropoda; class Insecta; order Diptera; family Syrphidae; genus Chalcosyrphus; species Chalcosyrphus nemorum. The sequence goes on along the minus strand of OX454334.1, from coordinate 58,180,128 downwards.
ACGTCTCGACAGTTGGTGATCAGCTGAATTGGGGAAGGCTTGTTGGTAGCGTGTTTTTTGCTGGAAACAAATTAGGAATGTCAGTTTGGCACTTGGTAAAGAAGGCCAATGTACAGACCCTTTTTGCGATACGTGTTTGGAGACGATCTTGAGCTTTAACTTTTGGGATAGATACCTAACAAGGTCACGGGTTTCTTCTTCCATTTCTGGTGTTTAAGAGCAGTCAAGTCGAATGGTGGAAGCCAACATAAAATGTGGGCTCATTTCATGTAGAGAACTAGGCAAAAGCCTTCTTGTATATCCAGATCGCAGGTGTGATTGTAAATTGGGAAAAGAAAAACTTCAAAAAGGGAGGTCTCAAAGTTGTAGGCTACGCGGATGACATAGCCCTTGCTATGAGAAAGGAACATCCCACAACTTTATGCGATCTTATGAAAACAGCCCTGGCAATCCTGGTGGGTTAGGCTGATAGTTGTGGTCTTAACGCCAAGTCGATGAAGACTGAATTGGTTCTACTCAGCAAGTGAGGAGAATTCAAGTCAGTTTCTCTGATTATGCCAAGCATCTAGGCCTCATTATCAACAGCAAGCTGAGCTGGAAAGTGAACGTTCATGAGCGTATCAAATAGACTGCTATTGCGCTATACTCTTGCAAGAGGACACTGGACAACAAGTGGAGTGTCTGTCCGAAGTCAATGCTCTGGTTATATATGAGAATAGTAGTTCACCCGATGCTTGGGTTAGCTATGCCTCTCTTATAAACACGATTAAGAGGTTGGCATGAGTTGGAGTGGCTAGACCTCTTTGTACAAGTAATACGGCAGCGCTGTTTTATATCCTTCCTCTGGACTTTTATGGAAAAAAATAGCGTTGCGACTAGGAGAATCATTTCAATGGCAACTACCATGCTTAACACATCCAATAGAACTCACAGACTACATAATCCCGATCCTAGACTTTGGTATTAATCTCGAAACAAATATGCCCAACTGACAAGACTGGACGATTATTAAATGAATCTGCATTGGAGATTTACAGACAGATGAATGTGTAGGGACTGGGGTATTCTCGACCACCTTTGACATCAACCAGTTGGTTGCTTAGACTACCAGACTGGTGCAGTGTTTTGCAACCAGAAATCTTGGCTATTCTTGGAGCAGTATAGTGGTTGTCGATGGGAACTACAACTTCATCTACATTCTGAATAGCTACAAAGCGAACTGCTCAAAGAGAGCACAAGAAGGGGGTCTCATCTGCCAAGAGAAACACTATACACTATCTCCACAATTGCTTAGCTAGAGGTTGGTGAGAGATGGCTCAGGCTTGATACATGTTACCAAAGCAGATAAACTTGTCCTAGTTTCAATTCCCGAGGAATACATAGGTAACCTGGCAAGGATGCTTACTAGCCACTGTAAGGTCGGTAGACAAGGCAAATAACCTTTGTCACAAATGTATGGACGATGAGGAAGAGGAATCTCCATCCCAACTCTTATGGGGCTACTCAGCATTATCCAAATCAAAGCTTATCGTTGAGGAATACCTTCTACTTCTTATTTCTGGTATTCATGGACCATCTAGATAAGGAGCCGGTGTTTTGGAATGAAATGCCAATGATACGATGCCTATTCGAACATGTTCCACTGTATTCCATGCTGAAGTTCATGCCATTGAGATCTTCGATAAGAAAAACCTAAGAAAAATGCTACTAAGGCCTGAACTTGGTTGCCACTATAGCGCTGACTAACGACTGGGAGCTGAGAAAAGAAACGTCTCAGAAAGTGTTCTGTTCTAAAGAACTCCTCCTATATGCCCCACGAAATGTCTCTCCTCTTGCCACGTGGATGAATATTCAGTGGTGCGTATGGCAACCTTCAATTCCTATAACTTAGTCCAGCGGTTTTACTTTGTTGTTCATTAAAATTTGAACTTAAGGAATTTTATTTATTTATTTTAACAATAATAGCCCGTGTAAACTACCAGCTAATTCGAGACATGAAATCACCGGCTCACAATCAGATTTGGGCTTTTAGAAGGCTTACACATATTGAGATGAACGTGACATATAAATCAAAACCACAATCCACGACATGAATCTCAAATAGTACACCAGACGATAGGTAGATTCTCATATCGAAACCACATCAACTGTTTACATACTCTGAACCTCACCTTGTTTACAAGTAAAATTAAATTCCATTCCATCGTATTTGCTATTTGTGTTCACCGAGCCCCTCTAATAGACTCGATACTCGTCACTCTCTCTGGCTGATCTACATTTTATTAACACATCATCCCCTTACAAGGTTTCTAATATTTATACCCATAATTAGCGGCTTTTATAATTTAGAATAATTCCACCAAACAACCTTGTGGCGCAATAAAAAAATTAAATATTCTCTCAAAACACTTGGTAACCCCGCCCGCCGCTTCTAGCGAAAAAAAAAACAATTCTCATTGCCGCCTAAAAGTATGCCACCGCGCAGAGCAACCCTTCTTAATGACTGAAAATCATCCGATTCTACACTTTAAAACTCATCAAACCCAATGCGCTGCATGCATTGATTTAATGTCTTTGACTATTTTATCCTACACCTCGTTAGGAGAGGGCTGTAATTACCAGCAAACACTGAACACCTCTCTAAATAGGCTCTACGCTCTCTCTTACGCCCAATTGTAATTTACACGGGGTTAAACGCAACAAAGGGGGTGTCAATTGAATTAGTCGACCATTTCTGTGCTTTTGTTTGTGTTGTGTCAAACCCCACACCTGCGGCCGCATTGCTAATCAGCAAATTGCGTGGATGACCAGCAGCGTGTCAGAGATTTTAAACAAATGGTTAACCAACCAACCAACCAACCAGTAACAACTGTGGTGTGCTTCTGACATTTCATTCTGTCAGTACGTACATATTTATGACATGCAAACACAAAACAAAATTTTTAATGCCTAACAGCTCCATCTAATGAGTTGAACACGAAAAACTCCTTCGCCGCGTCAATCAAAAGTTTTATGACCGGAAAGGCGAGCGGCGAGGACATCTCACGCCATCTGCTGTCCATACCCTAAAGGGGGTCATTAAACTAGTCCTATCCCATTTTCTGCGGGATGCATACTATACATATGAACTTAATGAGTTGCAGTTATCTTTTTTGTCCGCGAGATCGTAAAAATTCGTTTCTACTCGTACTTCACCGCACGCGCCCATTTCCGCCTCTCAACTCTTTTGCACTACTCGTACATGAATGACATTTAATGACTCGCTGAATGGTAATAAAACGATTTTATAGTTAATTTTATGTCTCAATTTATTTATTATTTTTTGTGCAAAATACAACACAGTACAGAGAGGTTATGCCAATTGCCTGAATACGTGTGCCGCACGAGCACACGGTGAGAGAGAAAACTTAATTTCAAATGACATTCCCGCCAATAATTAGTTTATTAAATTAAAATGATTTTTCGGCGGGGATATCCTGCGTTTGGATTTAAATTTTGTCTATGTAATGAAATTTTATTTAACCAAAATATTTGCGACAGACGAGGGGAAATTAGAAAATTATGTCAAAATTAGACTTGATGCAATTTTGCTGTTGTTATTAAGGATTTTTTCAGAGTATCAGTGGCTTTCAAAATGTGGTTTAGAGGCGATTTAATAAATGTCAAATTAACGATGACAGAAGTAGAGACAAGAGAATTTATAATTAACACAAACGAACTGGTAATAAACTGTGTGAGTGGATGGATGAGTGATTACGACCAAGGGGAAGAGGAGTTATCCGAACTGAAGCTCTAACAGTGGAGTCCGTTTACAAATCTAATTACGAGGTAAGAGCACGGCCAACAAGGCAGAGCAATCTCCAAGTGTACTTTTGTGTTTGAAAAACTTTCGTTCGAAACTACTTTTTGTCTGACAAACATTTGCCTGAACCCACTCTTCATGGCATAGCTTAGTAGCTCTCTGCTGCGCCCATTTAAGCTCAGGCATTGATACTCCATCTTCTCTTCTCCATGGTCTCATATTTAGTCAAGAACTAGAAAATACTGTGAATTACGAACGAATGTAAAAAGTCACATACAACTCTTCCCAGTCAGTTTGGACTCAACCCTGGCTCTGTATCTTTTGGAGAAAGGAACCTCGATTATGTACACTTGGACTAAGATAGCTCAGGTCGCAGTAACAGGCTGAACATGGCCAAACTACACTTAGACAAGTGTCGATCCATTATGACGCCATAAGGAGTTGTCGTTTAACCAACCAGAACTCTTTATACAATGCTGAAGACGTCCTATGATAACATCAGCAAATTTGCTAAGGTTATCGAAAAAGTACGCACCTTGATGGAGGTTTTTATGAGCGGATACAGCTTGGAAGGCAAATACAGTTCCTTATTTCTGCTTAGCAACACAGCTTCTACTGAAGCGATTAGAGAGGAGGCCTAGCCTAATATCGTGCCTTCCTATAATGCAGAGTCCTAGAATGATCTGTAAATATTGATCTGCCGAGCAATACCCATTGGTATGAATCATCCAATTTGTCATGCCTGGTGCTTTCGTCGACTGGAATGTCCCTCTGGCTCTTCCGCTAGTTTAGTTTAAGACTCTACTATGTCTTTAGGAAACTGACAATACAACAGACCAAGGCCTTCGTAAAAGCCCCAATTACCACCAGAAAAACGCTACTGTGGTTACGAAGACGAAAGAAGATTTTTAAGCTTAATTCTTGAGAGAGCACTAATGTTTTCGAACCGTCTAGATCCATTAATAACTAGGAAAGGCGAGTGGGTCACACCACCTATTCTAAGAACAAAAGCGGTTAGAATCTGTGTTGGGGGCTGTTGAGACCATCAAGACTCTGAAGAGGTATTCACCTAGAATGGCTTGGAATGCAAAGGAGATTCATGCCTTCTTTTCTTCGTCATTCGTGCTCCTTGAATGGAAAGATTTTTTTGCCTTTGAAGGCAGTCTGTGTCTCGGAAGACAAGTGGACTTTGTTGGTTTGAATGGTTTTGCATTGGTGATACAGAAGTTCGCCAGATTCTCAGCACTAGCATCGAGGAGTTTCTTAACGAATGATAGCTGCTGCAAGAAGATGAACCATGTCAAGTCAGTTCGACAGCGACAGTGCTCTACTTCCCAGCGTATGTGGGGTTATACTTCCAACCTTTCTTACTATGAGAAACGCGGCAGTCATCTATCGCCTTAGATAGATTCTGCCGAATGCCAGAAATTTGATGGCTACCTGAGGCCAAAGGCGGCCTGTAGAAGGCCAAAAGGTCTAGCTTCTCACAACTGTACGTTGTTGTGCATGTTGGCTATACTGAAGTGCGTGCTTCACGCACAGTTGTATGCCTTCTACACACATGGGCACATGGATATTTGAGATCATCAGAGTAATACTCCTATGGAGTGAGTTTGTCAGATACTCAAGGAGGTGAAGCCAAGAGAGAACTTTGTTTTCCGCATTCGAACTTAAAACTCCATGCACAGCAGTCTAACGCACTTACCACTGAGCCATGGCACCCACAAAAGGCTAGGGATAACCCATCAAAAATTAAGGTATACTAGGAGATGAAATGGCAAACCGTTGTCCACAATGAGTGGTTAACAAAAGCAGAACTCTGCTCTGTAAATATCTTGAAAATTTTCACAGAATAAATGGGAGATCAGTTCAAAAGAGCTTCAGAAAGACCCCAGAACTTGCAACGTCTTTGCATACATCCTTCTCAGAGTCACGCAACTATTGTGCAAGTGGTTAGTTCTCTGGACAGCTGATCGTATGTTTAAAGGATGAAATCAAAAACTGTAAGCAATTTGAGAGAAATGTTCAAGAATAGAAAGAAGAATTTACCACATCATCCATTAAATTTTACTTCTTCTCTGTCCGATCCTCAGTCGACAAGTTATCATGTCACTCCTTCGCTCAAATGACTTTAAAAAGCCTCAACTTAATTTCAAAAACTACCAAATTCCATTACCCAAAAATACACATTCATCAAATTCCAATAAAATAACTCACGATCCACTTTTTTAGATTTCCTCTTCACAGAATCAATAACAAATTCCTTCTGTCAATTTTCTATACCACACAAACCATTTGTCAAAAAAAAATCCAGCTGAATTGGCAAATTCCAACCAAAAACTAGACACAAATTTGTGCATGATCACAAAAACTCAAAAAAAAAATGATCGCGCCAAGCAAAAAAAGCTCACATACGCCTCAGACGATTAACAAAGCACCTACACATGAGAGTTTTCGAAAGAACATCGGGTCAACGTTACGTATACTTGTTCTTTTTCATATTTCTCATTCGTTGTTGTTGCTGCTGCTGCTATTATTGAGTGCTACAATTCCGGTTTATTTATTTTGAAAAAAGGCAAAAGAGCAGATTGGCTGAACACTTATCGCGCGCTAAAATTTCATTCTCATTTCGGGCGAAAAATGTATTTTTGATTTAATTTATCTGCTGTTTGGTTTGGCGGCTGCTTAAGGGTTGCAGTGGGGTCTTTCTCGCTTGTCGTCACCAATGTCTGATTGTGTGAAATCAGATGACATCGACCAGAACACAGATGTCATGTAGCCAGTCTGTCAGATAAGGAACTAGGAATTTAGAAGCAATTTACGCAGTGTGACGTCGTTTTGCGCGCGCGATTTATTTGTGAATTAGATGGAAAGTTTTATTTCCTTGTTATCGCGGAAAGTTTCTTGATTTTGATGACATGTCGAGCGTTTAATTGAGTTTAAATTGATTGAGATGCATTGACCAGGGTCTAACAAGCTACGAGTATTTGTTTAGGTCAATTAGTACGCTTTGTCTGGCAAAATGTTTGCAAACAATATAAAGAAACTAGAGGGATGTGGGTGGAACGTGGAAGGAAAATTAACTCTCAATAAACAGGCCTGTAATCGAAAAGGGATAAAAACAAATTCAATATTTTATCCTCTATTTTGCAGAAGTCAAATTCAGCCGAGTTCTGAGACAGTATAAGATAAAAAAGCATGAATCACCCTCTTATGGCTTACGATCTCGAAATATTACGTAGTTTGCGAACAAAGCTCTAATTTGGACGAAAGATTCAGGAACAAAGAACACCAGTGCCTTGATTGGCAGTTAACAAATATTTTGTGACTCATACTCTTTGTTGATACCATCGATCTAATTACTTTGGAAGCGAGGATTGTGTTACTAAGATTAAAGTTTGGAACCATAAAAAAACTTGCAATTTGAGTGATAATTTAGTAAGGCTTGGGGCGCGCCTAAAAACTGAAGCTTAAGCTTTAATCAGAGCTCGAGAAGGTAGAACAAAGTTTTGGACCTTGTTCGCTTACGATTGCTTTCTCTGGAATACCATTTATTCATTAATGAACGAGAGGCGAACCTTGCATAAGCACTACGCTCTAAGTATCAGATTCCCACTGTTCGTATCAGCAGTGTGCAAACTGCATCCCAATTACTCTCTAATCATAGCATCTGCGCTATTATATAAGGAGCATCAAGTGTAATATTTACCCTCACATACCTTCTGTCCCGAGGCCCACTACACCTTGTGTTTTACCATGAGGGACAGAATGGCTTCAACAGCAGCGTATGTTAACCTCTTGCCGCCACTACAATAGCTAAGGCTTTCGCTTTTTAAAGACTACTATGTTTTAAGAAGTTTCCACCCTCTACTGGGTTTTTATATTTTGTTCAGGAAAGGCTATGCATGTTTGTCTTTGGTAATGCTGCTGACCACGAGACTCGGCTGATCCTTAGCATCGTGATCAGCCTGCCAAATAATCATTTGTAAAAGGATGTCAGGCTTACGCTCACACGTTTCCCAAAGACCCTGTTGCGTATGTGGAAAGCTACGAAATCTACACTTTCTACATTATATACAACATGTTTTCCCTCCCAAAAATTATGAAATGAAACTTGTATTGCGCTCGGATCCCACCTCCTTTGAACTCATGAAAGATTGTCATTTTTCCAATAAAATAAATGAATACATAGAAGCATTCACTGTGCTAAGATGCAATAAAACTTTCATCGAGATTTGAACAAGTATAAGCTTACACATTCCTCAGGAGCTACTACTTTGTGTTACTACTTTTGAGGGTCAGTGGCAATAGATTGAAAGCAATTAATTAAAAGACAATTGTTGTCTAGACTTCATTGAAAGTTAAAAAACGTCGCGAGTATAATAGGCCCAGCAGCACATACCTTTTCCTTGAATAGAACTAGTCAAAAACAGCCAGCAAACAACGACGCTTTACACTACCTTCCTTTTCCCAAACAATGTCGATAAGGCAGTTCCATTCTTTACCAAACACTGCTTCGAATTTCAGTCCAAACCTCGGTACAAGATATCCCATTGAACAAACAGCTTACCCACCAAAGACAGCCGCGCTTATCCCACCTAAAGGAGGCTCCTAAAATCCGAAATGAAACCCATCTCCCTTCAGTGCAAAAGCAACAACAGTTGTCCTTAATTTCTGAATTTTATTTTGTGTCTGCAATAGCAATACCTTAATAATTAGTTCTTATATAAAACTTGGAAAATTTGAAAACAAAAAAGTCAAAACTAAATGTCTTTCATCGTGTTCCACCTCCCGTCCCGTTATGGACCAGAGCAGTTATTCGTAAATTCTAACTTAAACCTAAGGGCGAGAGAATATCCTTGTTGTAAGTCTATTAAGCGAGTATAAGTGGTTGGTAAAATTAAAAAATAAAAAAAAATATTAAACTTATGGTTCCGGCGAATTCGATTTGGATGACGACATGGACTTGTCCTCTTCAGCCGACGATGGTGATGATGAGGATGCTGCTGAACCATGCATCTGTTTCACGTGCTTTTGCAGGGTAGCCTTCGATGAGTAGTACTTCGGACAGGAATCACATTTGAGTGTCTTTTTGGCAGCCTTCTTCGTTTTCGCCGCATCGCTTTTCTGGTCTGCGGGTGGCCTATTCACTGCATCCATGTGGCGCTTTTCAATGTGTCGCCGGACGTGCACTTTCGCCGAGTAACCCCGCCCGCATATCTCGCATTTGAATGCCTTTTCGCCGGTGTGGGTCCTGTGATGCACTCTCTTGTCGATCTTTCTCAGGAATCGTTTGTCGCAGTAGTCGCACTTGAATTGCTTATCGCCCTGATGCACTCGCCGGTGGATGATGAGGTTCTGGTTGGCACGGAACGAGAGATCGCACACTTCACACTTGTATGGACGTTCGTCGGAATGGATTCGCAGGTGGGTCTTGAGATCGCTGCTTCGAACAAAGGCTTTGCCACACTCCTGGCAAGCGTAGCGCTTGTCGCCATTGTGATGTCGCTGATGGAGGGAGTAGTCCTGGCGGGTGGACAAGCCCAGCCCGCACAGTTCACATATGTAGGCTTTCTCTGTGCGATGACGTAGCTTGTGCTCGGTCATGCGGAGCTTGATGCGGAACGATTTGCCACATTCCTCGCATTTGAAGGGCTTCTCTCCTGTGTGTACTCGTAGGTGCTCCACCAGTCTGGATTGTTTGGGAAAGGTCTTATCACAGTGCTTGCAGGGGAATATGCCGCGTTCTGGATCCTCCTCCTTGCAGAAGTAATCCTTTATGCTCTTTGCAGAGCGACGCCGTTGATTGGGGATCTCCTGCAGTACCTTTTGCTCCGGCTCACCTGCTGCGGCGGCGGCAGCGGCTACTGCCAGAGTCATCACCTCATCCTGGGGAGTCGCCTCAGCCACTTTCTTCTCCTTTGGCACTGCTAACGTGACCTGTTCCTCCTGGGGAATGATGTCTTCGTTGTCCACGCTTATTCCATTGGGAATGGCCACCATTGGCGGTGCGTTTTCATTGTTCCCATCACGATTCACTGCTGCTGGCACCTCTTCTGGCTCCTTTTTCACCTCCGGAAGGGCATCCTCCTCATCGTCGTCTTTAAATATCGTATGGCACTCGTGCAAATGCGCAGCAAACAACTCCATGTTGGCATACTTCCCTTCGCAGAAGCCACAAATCAGGAACAACTTCCTTCGATTCATGACAAAGATGTTGCCACAGCTTTCGATGTTATTCTCAAACGTTGAGCTGCCATCATCAATCATCATGACGTCATCGTCCACAGTCTCCTCCTCCACTTTGATGGGAACATGCTTGAGTAGAGTATCATCCACCGTTGGCTGTGGTGGTGGTGTTGATATCGATGTTTCGGTCGAACCTTCCCTAAGAAAACGAATCTGAAACCCACCCTTGACTATGCACTTCGCAATGGCTGCCGATGAAGCATCCGAGTCGCTCTCTGCTTCTGAGACTACATTCGCAGCTGAATACTCGTCGTTTGTCGAGAATATCTTATGGCAATCATTCAAATGCTTCGCAAACTGCAACATATTCGCATACTTACTGTCACAGAAGCCGCAGATGAGGAACAGCTTGCGCCGATTCAAGATGAAGACGTTCCCACAACTCTCGATTTCATTATCTAGTTGCGCTGTCCTTGACGATGTTGAAGATGCTGCACTGCTGGTGGTCGTCGTTGTTGTTTTCGCTGTTGTCGTCGCTGATTCATTCCACAGGGCGCAACCCTCGTCGAGACTCTCCAACTTGATGGGCACATGCTCCAGCACAGTGTTTATCATCCCCACGAGAGTAGGTTAAACGTTTAACAGTAAAATATCACCCTTTTTGTTGTTAACTAAATTATAGACAAAACTGCGTGCGCACAACGCCAACAAAGGAAACACTCTGGAGGAAATTCCACTCCACTGGGTAGAAGACGCGCGGCGCGATCGAGTGGCATTTTTTCGGCGGCGAATTACACTCAAGCTCGTGTTGTCCTTTTCGCTTAGAATGTTCTATCTTTCTTTTGTCTCTGGCCGCCCGGTGGACAGCCGCCGATGTAAGAGGGAGAGAATGAAACGATTAAAGGGAGAGGTGATTGTTGAAAATTTAAAACTCAACGAATTGTTGTTTTCTTGCCATCTCGCTTGTTGTTGGTGGTGGTTCTGGTTATTCTTTAGTTTTTTTTTTGCGAAATTCTCTTTTCGCCGGTTATTCTTGATGATAATGGCGGTTGTGTTGTGCGAGGAACACCGAACACATGTGTTGATTTTTTTTTTCGTCTTTTTTATGGATGGAGTGAAGTGGACAGATGTTTACTCAGTTGAGTGGATGGATGGAAGAGGAAAAAGGTATATAGACGATCATGAAGTGGTAGGAAAGGAGGAGGAAGTGTATTCTGCAAAAAAAAAATTGGTTGTCGGCTGCGAGCAGTTAAAGTGCAGCTGGAGTTTATCCGGTTTTTGAACGAAAAGGGGTTGGGGTATCAAGCCAATTAATTTGTTAATTAATTATTATGCGATGGAAGAAGAAGAAGATCGCATCTGCTATGTTAAAGGATTAATCATTCAAGATTGGATAAAAAAGAAGATGTATGCGGTGAAGTACTTAATTAATGATTGTAAACTCATCAATCACTATTAGCATCTAATCACAGATAATATACAAAGCAACTTTATCTTCTGTGATCTAATGCCTTTCGCCGCCTATAACAACGATAAATAATATTTTGAAACGAAAAGTGAGAATATGGCTTGATCAATTTATAATAGGAGAAGCAGCTGCTCTTTAGTTCTTTCATTGGAAGTGTTAGAAAATTCCATGTTTCTGAAAACCTGCTATATCAGTTTCCACTGAATATATCATGTAGGTATGTTGAATTCACACTTTTTGCAAGTTCTTCATTGAGTTTTACACCTCGATAGCATTACAAATAGAGCAAGACAAAAGATTCACAAAGGAAAAGGGTCTGAAGGACATTCTTGAACCATAAAGTCATATATCATCTACTTGATTATGTTAGCTGAGAATGGTGTTCATCTTTTTCTCCTTTAGGCGAGACCATGATCCGGAGTAGGAGGACAATTTACTACATTATCGCTGGTTTTCCTGTGGGATCTGTCTGTTAGACCTTAGAAAGTGCCAGCAAGCTTCCCAATTTTAGATCACTTCGTCACTGATGCCAATCAAATGCTAATGCTTGTTGGTCTGCCTTTTTCCGCGATTATGTAGGAACATTGGTTGACATTAATCTTTTGCCGGGGCTAAACGAATCTTTCCTTTGAACATGACAATACCCAGTAAGTCAAGCGTCCCTTATCCTTCTTATGATGGTCTCCTTTGGGTCAATTTTCAAACTTTGAACTTTTAGGGTACATCCACAGTGAACAAGCCTCTTGCTTTCTCGCCATTATCCATCCAGAGCGATTCATGCGGGTGCTTAGATAACAGTGAACATAGCACCGGTTCCACAATATGTACAACACTACAACACAATACTATCACAATAACCTTAAAACTCAAAGAACACGCTTGAAAGGTGGTAACCGGCGTCAAAAGAACTCAAATTTCAATTCCGTAAAGCTGGCTAAAGGATGTAAAAACCGGAAGCTTTAGTAGGCAGTAGTTTGAAAATTTGGAAGTAACCTAACCCCCAGTTTAGCTTTATTTCTCCTGTTTTACGTTCCATTCGTTTCAGTCTCTCACAAAAGTGTTTTGGATTCATGCTGGACAGAGAAAAACATGAACCTTTTTATGGACCTACCAAGTCCCGAAACCATATCATTTCGTCACAAATTTAAATGCACTAAAAACGATCGGATTTGGAAGAAAACAAGTAGTTTCCCTCAGCAAGGGGATACGTTTGTCTAGATGTCATGAGCAAGGCATTAAATAATGATCAAAACAATTTCTAGTTATTTGAAGACCAAAAGATTGCTTTGAAATTGACCATGTTTTTCAAATTTAGCTCTCTCTCTCTGTCGAGGACTAAACTACAAGAAATTGATCGGCAAAAAGAAGCTTTGTTCAGTGACTCTGTACTGCACAGTCCAGCACATGATTTTCTTGTACTTGCTTTTGGGGTAGAACATATTCGTGAGAACTGTCTTAAGCGAAAATTGTTTGACAGCTTAATACTTTAGACTGCTAATAAGAAGAATTCTTGGGAAACGTTCCGACTCATTGAACAAGAGGTTGTAATTTTCTGTTTTAATAGGCCCGTTCGCTTACCCCAATAAAACAGGGAATTTTTACGAAAAGCTGTTTGCTTACGGAGAATTTTCATAGTTTTTCGCAGAAGATAGCGCTCACGAGAGAGTAAGAAATTTCCCCATGCTACGAATTTTAGTGCAAGACATTTCTATGGGCTGGTTTATGAAAACTGTCAAATCAGTGTTTTTTCAACTTTTTCTTGTTCAACCCGTTAGTTTACTTTTTCGTAATTTTAGCTCTCTCTGAGAGAAGTTTACCCCCACTCTTCGAACTTTGCTAATCCACGAATTTTAGTGCGAAAAGTACGCGAACGGACCTAATGTGTTCTGACAGTTTTCACAAACTTGTGCTGTTCTGTGTTACTTTTTAGGTCATTGAATAAAGCTACTGATTCATCTGTCAGATTTTTCGAGATTGAAAAATAGTCTAAAAGTTGGAAAAACCTAACTAAAAAGAGACTAAATAGTTTTAAAAATAAAATTTTGTTTGCTCTACTTGTCACTTGTAGGCTTATAATTGCTTTGAGTTATTTCTGAACTTCTACTGTACCTCTTCTAATGCAAAGTAAAATCGAGAAGTAAAAATCACATAATTAATCATTTCTCATTATTTTTTTTTTATCCACTATGCCATTAACCCTTGTCTCCCGTGAATTCTTTTGGAACGCGAAGCAAAAAAAAAAAAAACAAAAATCTTCACACATCTGCCTGTCGGTCGGTGGGTATAATTGAGCCAAACTAAATTTAAGAGGGAGAAGAAGATTCCATTAAAAATTGTCGACTCAAAAGTCACAAATTTTACGATCCAAAGTTCACATTTCATCAGAAATGCTGTCTGCTCCTATCACGAAATGGAATCGAAAACCTAGGCTAACATAAAATCGTATTTATGAGTTCGAAACTCCTTCCTATTCTTACCTGACCTTCAATCGATGTACGTGCAACTCAAAAAGCACGCAGATGATTTTATTTTAAATTTTAATGAATTACCCCTCAAGGAGTTATGTATATGGCTGCCAGAGTGAGATAGTGATATTCATCCAGGATTGTTTGATTAGCATCCTGCAATCGGCAGACAAAGGACTTGTTTTTTTTTTTGAGTGATTCCAAAACTTGTTTTCGAGTGGATGACACCCCTCTTTAGGTTCGAAAAGAAATAAAAATCGTCCTTTGTGCGGAAATTTTTTGCTGCGCGAATCTTTGAAAAGCGAACTTCTTCAGCCGCATGCTGTGGTGATTCAGGTGGAATTTTTCGTGGTAAATTACTCATCCATGCTACCTGCTTCGAGTGAGACACAGAGACACTGGTGACTGGACGACAGCACACAGAGAGGGAAAATGTAAACAATGAAAAACGTGTTTTTTTTTCTTTCATTCATTCTTTGGCATTTTCCTTTATCGTACTTTTTGTGCGGTTTGCCGGTTGTTTGGGTTTTGTTTTGAATTTCTGTTTCTGTTTCAGAGTGAGAGAAGAGGAAAATTTATGTGCGTTTTTTTTTGAAGAACCCCTTTTTATTCTTCTTCCTTTCTCTGTCTAGTTCCCTTTTGATTGAAATTGAATTGATATCAACCAGATTCATCTAATCAAATAGTTATCCCTTTCGTTGAGTACTTTCGATTTTGAGTGGCTTTTAATTTGTGGGGTCTTTGAGTGACTCTCGAGTGCACATGTTCCCCCAACCCCACAAAGAACTTTAAATAAATCAACGAGGCATAAAAGATCGGCTTTGATATTACTCATACGCCCCTATGAATTAAACGAGACTGATAATTTTTAATTTAAGAAAGAATTGTCACAAAGCCGATGACGGATGTGATTTTCCGTGAAATAGATTATCAGTTGCGTGGTAAATTTTTATGAAATGAGTTGAAATTTGAATGAGAATTTGGACAAAATTACAGATTTGAGTTTTACACAATTCGTGACCACGATCACATCACGTCTGCATGTTCGTTGTAGGTATTCATACATACAAATGTCCGCATGTAGATAGCAATGTTTGCGCAGAGGTTGACGCCATGAGATACCTACTCCTCAGGCTTTGGCGTTCATCGATGATTGATTAATAACAAATAGATATTTTTATATGATTTGTAGGTAGGTAGGTACCATGTACATACGTGTTGGTCGAAGAGCAAGCTGGAGTTGGTCTAAGAATCTTTTAGAAGTGGTTGAGTAAACATATAGAGTGTCGCAAGAAGCTGTCAAATTTAGGCACAGAAACAAAAGCTGGGTACATAAATCCAACAACAACAAGATATCCCAAGAGTGTCACTGAAATGAAGAACCAGTTAATCGTTCAACTGAATCGCTTCATTTTGGTGGGTTTGTTCGCAAACTTTATGCAGTAAAATTCGCAAATTATCAAATTTTAAAGAGTGGGACAAAGTTCTTTCAGAGAGAGAAAAACTAAACGAACAAGAAAAAGTTGAAAATACATTGATTTGACAGATTTGACAGTTTTCACAAACCTGCCCAAAGAAATTCCTTGCACTAAAATTCGTAGCAGCTCTCCCGTAAACTCTCTGTTCTCTAAAAACTACGAAAATTCTCAGTACGTAACCAGTTTTTCGTAAAAATTCGTAAAATTTCGTAAAAATTCGCTGTTTTGGGAGGGTACGCGAACGGTTCTAATGACTCGGATCCGATTCATCAACTAGGTGACTATTTGACTAGTTGCAGCGAAAGCCAAGACAATTTTTCAAAAATAAAAAAACCTTTCCTTGGTTTTAGCCAAGATATTTCATTGCAAATTTGAGGAAAATAGTCCAAAATATTGAAAACAAAGCATCCACCTTGGTCCTTACTTCTAAACCTTCAAAATGGGTGATTAAAATTCGTTTTCAAATATAGCACCACGAAAAGCACCATGCTTAAGTAGACGTCAAAATTGAAGGCTTCACATGAGATGGCATACAGAGAGACATGGCTTACTAAACTGAACTGTTGATAACCAATAGGCTAAGTGTGATTTGCACATGCTATTGAATGCTATAACTTTCTCTGTTGATTTGGCAAGACAGACTAACTAAATGACAGCCAATTTGACAACTGTTGCTTTAACAATATGGCCGCCACCCGGTATCAAAGTTCGAAAAACCCTTTATGTAGCTTTGGTACTGGAATTAGTTATTTTGTATTTAAATGCCCGGAAGTTTAAATCGTAGTAAATTATGTGAGTATTTGAGAAAAGTTTTGACAGATACCGTGATCTCTAGAAGGTATGAAAGCCTTCAGTTGAATCACCCATTCATTTACAACCTAAATTTAAACGTCCCATCGCCATATACATAGTATAGAAACTCTTGACAGCTAAATAAAACTGTCAATGTCTCAACAGCAATGATTCAATTCAATTGCAATCAATTCGAAAAGTGTGTGACAAGCCGAACAACCACAATTTCCTTTTCAATTAACTACACCTCTTTCAATGCACCACCCACCATAATTTCACCTCAAAATGTCACCACATAACCGATTCGCTGCGTCAATAATGCTCTGCATAAACACAAAATATGAAACTGACATTCATTTCGAGTGCGCGCGGTTAGGCGAAATTGCGTATGCAACTGCTGCTGGCAGCAGATGGCAGCACACAGCACACAGCACACAAAAACTATTAAGACAATTGGAAAAAGGCTGCTTGCCTTGCACCGGCTGCTGCTGGGGTTTACGCGGTTTGATTAGCAACTCGACTCCCCCTGACCCCTGCACAAGTGTGCTCCATAAAAAAACGGTGTGACGCGTGCTTCCAAAAGCTACACGCCAAATAAATACCCATTCGCTACACCATCGTCTTTTGGCAGTACGATTTTTTTGTTTTGTCGACTCACACCCCACCTACGCGGCGCAGACTTAAATCAAATGGGTGTACTGGCAGTAGAGGGGGACGAAAGTGTCAGGGTTGTTGCACAATCACCCATCCTCCGCCCGAGAATCGATTTAATAACAAAAGTTCTTTCCATCTTTCTGCTGTTGTATTGTTGTGTTGTGTGTATGCAATACACATGGGGAATCAGGTTAATCATTCGGCTTGCTCTGCTCACTCAGCACTCTCAAGGGGGTGGCAGCGGCGGCGGCGGCGGCTTCGGCTGAACTTGGGCTATGCAATACTGCAACCCCATTTTCAGTATTTATGTGTATTTCAGCCTCATTCGCAAAAGAAGACGACGGTGGCGACGGTTACGCCGGATGTTATAGCATTTAAAAAGCAAAGCAAAAAAAAAAAAAAAGACAAAACGCACTTGCCAGTTACAATACAAAAAGAGGGGGAAGAAACGAAGGATTGTAAAGGACTTCGGCCTTTTGTGAAATTACATTAGAAATTCCGATGGGGTTGGGGGTGTGATGCTGCCGTTTTATTCGAGGGAATTTACAGATTCATAAATAACTATGCTAAAGTATAGAATTCATCTTCAAAAAGGGGCGACGAGAAAGCGGTTTTCTCTTGACAGTGATCGTTTTTTATTCGACCATAAGGCTGGCATGGCAGAGGGTGGCAGTGGCATTGGCATTGGATTTTATGTCCTGGAAAGCGGCGGCGGCGGTAGGATTGTGTATTTTTAATGAAATTTTTCAAAATTACTTTGTACAAGGTAATTTATACAATATTCTCCGAGAGAGTCGAATCGGGGAAAGTGTTTGGGTTAATTAGGTTTTTTTTCCTTCTGCTGACGATGGGGTTTTGGCATTTTACTATCAACTGAGGAGGAATTTTTTTTAGGCCCTGTCTTGTGAAATTCTATCTTTTCAATGATACATTTGGATCTAATTGAACTGGCTCTAGACAAAAGTAAAATTTAGGAATGAAAAAAGCAACTGAAAGTGAGGTTAAGTGAGCTTTTGAGGTTAGAAAAGGAGGACATCAAGTCAAAAACTATTTCGTCCTGCAATAGCACGTTGTTACAGATAGAAGCCTAGGTTTTATTCAAAATATGTTGAGGTTATGTCTTTACTAGGTGCTGTGGCTCAGTGACCAGTGCCTTGGACTACTGCCGGGGTTCAAATCCCATCGACTGCCCCACCTCTTACGTGAGTTTGAAAGCTTCTCAAAAACCCTTCGCCCTTCGGATGAGACATACAACTATAGCACCCTATAAGTGCAGAAACGAATAGCGTGCACAACACGTGTAGATTCGAGAAGTTAGGCCTTCGTTCTCTATGAGATGCTCATGGCTTAGTAATTATTTATTTTATTTTCTATCTTTAAGGTGTTGTAGAGGTCCTAGGACCCACAAGGGGATGCAGGACATAAGTTAGTCACAGTCTACTTAACTGACGGAAAGTTAAGAAGATGGCGTAAAATACTACAATAGCACTGGAGGAGTTCCGCAGGGAACAGTCCTAGGACCATTTCTGTGGAATATAATATACGACGGTATTTTGGTGATCGGTTTCACTGACGATATCGCCGTGGTGACTGTGACGAAGCATATAAACGAGTCTGCCACGAATGAAGCAGTCGCCAGAATTAAATATTGGCTAGACTCGGCCGGGCTTGAACTAGCTGCACAAAACAGAAGCTGTCATAAGAAAGAGCAGAAAAACCTAGGAGCCATGCTCGACAAGAGGCTAAAATTTAAAGGACGTGTCGAGTCACAGCGCTTTCTCGGACGCTGTCAAACATCGGAGGGCCTGGATACGCAAGGAGAGAGCAGACTCTCCAAAGTGGTGAGCTCCATCCTTTTTGTATGCTGCCCTAGTTTGGGTGGCTGCACTCTCAGCAAAGGAAATAAGGAGGAAACTTTCGTCTGCTTACAGGGTCTGCACAATCAGAACAGTTTTTGAAGAATCAGCTTGTCATAGCTGCGATGGTACCTATTGCCATTCTCGCCAATGAAATGCAAGGGGTTTACACTAGGCTCATTGCGAACAGCCAAGATACTAGACTTACGAGGATTGTACTGGAGGAAAAAATGTGGGACAACACCACCAAAGGTAGATGGACCCACAAGTTGATTCCCAACATTAAAACTTGGACAAAAAGAACGCAAGGGGACTGTAACTAGCACCTTACGTAGGACCTGTCTGGGAATGATGGCTACCGAAAAAACCTCCATAGATTTGGGCACAATAGCTCGTCCTTTTGCCTAGAAGCAGAGGAAGATACGGGCTTCATGATGAGGTCACGGAACGACTCGTCTTAATGTCTTAAATCTCCTTGATAACTCCAAACTCTGATCCTTTACTATGTAGGTCTAAAAGAAGGGGTTATGCTTCCATCGAATGGGGGTTTTTGTCTCCTGAAAGGGGCTCGTTAAGCCCGATAGATCATTGCGAAACTGTTGAACAAAATATCCTTCCAAATTATTGCTTCCCTTTTTATTTCATCGGTTCCACAGGGAAGCCTCTCCTTCAGTCAGATTGTCCGCTTTGTAGTTGCATTGAAGCTCCTTGGTTCTCAAAGATCTTTGCGAACCCACACAATTTAGATCCTCGATTTTGATGGTGAAATTTCTCCAGCTCTATAGTTGAACTCACTATATCTATCTATCTAAAAAAAATCCCACACAAAAATTTACATCCCATCCCCTTGACTATGCATAAAACAATAGATAGCTTCTCGTCCTGTTACTTTGCAATAAAATTAGAAATTCCTTTCACTTCCTTCCACTCTCTCCCAAACCGAGTGCTGGGTAGGAACTCTTTAATAAACTCTGCCTAATCCATGCCAAAATCCAGCAGGTCTATCAAAAAATGCAAACAACTAGGGTATTACCACAGAAAATCCTCCTCGTCTACGACTACTACGACTACTAAGCGGTAAGCCCCACCGAACCGGAACACAGTGTTCATATAATAAAAAACGACGAAAGCCACGTGCAACTCGTTTTCCAAATATCCTCCTCCTTCCTCCACCACGTTCATCTTCTTTGCCATTTTAAACGCATGGACAATTTTCTTTTCAATTTCCGAAATTGTCAACCTGTTCACACAGCAAACACCGAAAAAAAAAAAAAGGACGACGCCAACAATGAAAAGTAGTAGAAGACGGAGAAGAATAAGAGGAAGAAAATGTCCATGTAATAGTTTTGGCAAATAATAAGGAGGACTCCCACTTTGTCGAATGGCAGGCGCGCCACATGACACACAAGTAATCCACAGGAATCATCAGCATCATCATCGTCGTCCTCAACATCCTCATCTCGTGTTTGTTCCTCCGGTCCGGGTGCTTTTTACATTTCTCGTTGCAGAAAAAGGGGGTGAAAAACACCAACCCCATTGCACTTTTTTCCTTTTTTCTTGAAAATTACATCGAGCTACCTACTTCTGTGAGGGTGTGTGTGTTTTCAGTCGACAGGATGTGGGTGGATAATGGAATTCCACATTTCTACTGTTTTCTTGTATCTGCATCGCTTCACACCCTTTCTGTTTGTTTTTCGAATTAAATTCGATCTTTTTCCATCACAACCAAGCGGGGGGTGGAGTTCCATCCACGACGGACATGGGTATTACATAGTTCCAGCCGGCTTATGGGATTTTAAAGTGACAGGGGGCCCGGCCCGCCAGAGAGAGAGAGATCCTTATCTATAGCTGTAGCTCTCCCCTATGCCGACAGGTTGAAAAATGACATAAAATGATTGCAAGTCCTCCTTTCTCTCTGGCTGCAGGATTTCGCTTTTAATTTCCATTTGAAAGAGCTTTAAAAGCGAGTGAGTCCCCCATCCTTGCTTTGGATTAGCCACGGCTAGGTTACTCATTTAAATTAAATTTCAACTGGAAATTACTTGTCGCTAAAAACCATTTTCGAATGTCATCCCTCGCCCTCGACCTCCCCTCACACTGTTTGATTTTGATGATCCTTTTTTGTGTGTGTAATTTTCAATTGACTTTGTTAATTATAGAATTTATCTAATGAACAATAAACCCGGGGGCTCTGTTCTATTTAACTCATTCGTGTGATCCAATTCTCGGTTCGAATGGGTGAAGGGGTGCGCGATAAAAAAGGGGTTGTCGATTGGATTTATTGACAGTGCACCGCAAGGATTCGACGAGTAGAATGGGATGACATCCAAAAATTGGATGGGAACTGCTGATTAAATAAATTATTTTCGGGGGAAACTTTGATAATTTTCGAAAGGTACACAGGAGGAGGAGGGTGTCACTGGTAATTATTAATTGGAATTGATTTTTGATTTGCCATCGCCGCCGTGCGCAGGGAAAGTGTTGGAATTTAATTTCAAGTCCTGACTCATGGAAAGATGAAAGACATTTTCAACGGGGTGTTGATTTAGTTATGGAATTTAGGGACTTCTTTGAGGGCGTGTAATTGTGTTTTATCGATACCTTACGTGAGGTAGTCTAAAGTCAAACCACAAAGAGAAAGGGTGACCAGATAGCAGTGATATTTTTTTCCAACTGTCATGTTTCAGCAGCTGTCAAAGTTACCAATGACATCCAGCTGTCAAAATATTGAGTAAGCTTTGCCAATTTGTCATGGATCGTTTCAGGCTTCCCAAATGTTAAAAGGCCCACCAGATCTAAATCTATACCATAGGACCACCACTACTGACAATATAGAAAATAAAAGAATTTAGACACTGAGATGGTTGAAGGCTACTAAGTGCATATATATTACAAAACAGACAGAGACAGAGAGAGAGACATAGAGAAAGAGGGTAGAGCTGACAACCTATAGGCTTATCAGGAGAACCAGTCTGAGATCTTGACAGAGCCTAGAAGATGCCTAATAGATCATCCTGAGGTCATCAAAGAAGTAGCAGCCCAGGTGGAGATTCCTCTTTGATAGCAGTTGCAGAGAAGATGAAGCAAATTTTTCTCTCCTTCTTCGTCCCTACAGCTCCTGCGAAAATAGGCACAGACGTATAGTAGCTAATGCTGCAGATGGTGCAGTTCTCAGAGGGCCACTGATGCATAGACAGTCTTTCATGGACCTTTCGACCAATGGAAACGCCATAAAGAAGTATAGGTCCAAAACTAACATATACAGAGAGAGGACAAGAGGTTTCAATCCCCATCTTCTAGCTATTGCTCTTTAACAGCAGTGCTGGCCTTCTGGACCAGTCTATTGGCTTTCTAGTTGAGCTTTCTGTCCATAGTGAGACCCAGAAATTAGGCTTTTGTCGGAAAACACAATACTATGCAGGGACGAACAACAGATAGAATTCATTCGACATCTTCTGAGTCATGGTCCAGCACTAGCTTTTGACAGCTCCTGTATGAGTTATCAAGTGAGTTAAGCTCAATTTTAAGGTTTAGACATCAATCTGGGCTATGAGCAGTCAGTGACTAGTATTTTCAGTTCTTAGACTAGAGCTTTTGGTCGAATTACTAGTCGCTTAACTAGTTGCCATCCGACTTGGCTATACAGTGAAGCATTACTTAGTATTATTACATCACAGTAAGACCCAATTGCCTCCTCAAAGCCTACTGGCAACCCAATACCCCCTCTCTACTCCATCACCACCTTTCTGTGAATCAACAATTTGAAAGAAAAAACCTACTCCCCCACAGTTCAGCCACCAATCCATCACGCAATAATTACCGTCTTGAATATTTAAAGCCCCAAAAATTCCACCCCTTTTTCCCGTTTTCTTCACCCAAATTCACAGCCCACTCAACAGGATTCATCGCTTCCATTTTTCCCTGGCAAACAACACACGACTCACCACCAAAAACAACCGAATGCATAAAAACCCCATCGCTACTATTCCCACAAGCAGCAGCTCAAACGACCCCAAACAGAAAAGAAACCCCTCCGAGGAGCACTTAATTACCTTCCACCCACATCCATCGTGTATCCACCCATTGGACAGAGAAACTGTGTATAACAGACGCCCCAAGAAAATTCAACTTGATGCTCAACTTGTTTCTCTCCGGCACCCGTCAAGGCTCCCCTTCCTCAACACATACACATTTATGTATATCCTTTTCTATTGTTGCTGCAACCCCAATCTATGGGAGCAGATGCAAAAAACTTTGTATAAAGGAAGGTCTGGGGTGCGTTTGTGCTTTTGTCCTCCATTGAAACACTGTTGCTTCCCCATTTCAACTCACACTTATGTGAGTAGACCATCAGCAGAGCCTGCTCCCCCACTTTGGAGCAGTTCAATTATGTTAAAAGCGCTAGTGCCTTAGGCATTCATTTTCTTTCTGGCGACTGGTAATTAAGTTATCGACTTGAAATTGAGACGTGGGATAGGGAAAGCCTCACCTAGTTAATTGCCACTGGTACTAATGTACACCCTTTTTCTTTCTGTCTCTTTTCAGACCGCACAAATGACGCATTAGATCCAGCTGATGTCATCCGCCGCTATGACCTCGATGTAGAATCTCTTCCCAGCTATACAATAGTCTCAGGACTTCCAACCTACGATGACGCTCTGGAGGAGTTCCGAAAAGCCGGCCTCATACTCAAGCCACCGCTACCGATTTTGAAATTTTTCGACACTGATACCAAGGAGATACCACCCCCGGCAGATGGCCTGCCAGACTACGTGGCACCTGACAATAGCTCCACTGCTTCCACATGTGCCTGTGGAGCTGGAGCAGCTATACAGCCAAGCCAAATCATCGAACTGAATCCAGAGCATTTGAAAATTCTCAGTCAGAAACGTTTGTCGCTGCAAATCTCATTCAGTACTCTGCCCACAAATGTGCGTCGGAACAGTCGACCGAGAGTTGATTTGTATCAGCAAGTCGGTCGCAACAATTTGCTGCGGGTGCAGAGAGATCTGACGCCTGAAATCCACCGCTCATCGTCGATGACATTCGATAACGAGAGGAGTATGATTGAACAGCGGCTGAGAAAATTGGAACAGCATCGAGGGTCGATATCCTAGCCAAAAGGTGAAGGATGCCAAGAATGGATGATGTTGTGTTGGATTCCTGCCTAAATTAGATTCCATTTTTTATTATTTTTTGTTTGTGGTAGTATTACTTATGTCAACTCATGTGTCAGTATTAGAAATTGTAGTTTTTAAGACGAAATTTACTTTAGTAAATAAATTTAAAAGAATAACATACCTATATTCGGAAGTAAATGTGTTTGAAAGTGCTGAAGAGTGCCCTCTGGTAGTGAGGTAAGTATTGCTATTTTAGACACGAACCAAAAGGAGTGGGTAAGTATAAATGATACGCACAGGGTGTATCAAAGTCAGATGAAGGAATAAGGATGAAGGCTGCCAAACTAACTCAAAAGGAATTGCTGTAAGTTAAAGGAATTGCTGTAGATTCGAGGGACACAAACAAAGCCAAACAAACTAAATTATAAGGCGAAGTTAAGATTTCCGAAAGAACTGGATCTTAGAAGCAACTCCCATACGACGATGATCTCCCGAAACTACTAGACAGAGCACAGAAATATTCAGCTCTCTACGGCATCTTTCATAGACGCTTAGGAGTCCCATGTACTCAATTAAGAGCTATATCCAGGCTATAAATCAGCCGAATTCTTCAAAAAAAGACTCTAGGCAACTCGATGGCCTCAAATCACCTTAAAAAGTTATTCCACTTTGTTCTGTCTTCGCATTCCACCCTCTATTAAGGGGCGGATATATTATACTAATGTCTTTAATATTCTGAACTCTTTATCAGATCATCCCTGTCCTACTTTATGGCTCAGAGGCAAAATCGGATGAGGATGCCCTTGGTTATTTCAAGAGAAAAATTCTTCGAATGGTCTTTGCTCCCGCCTGCAAAGACGGTAGTGGAGAAGAAGTTAAAACGTCGAACATTGCGGCCTATACAAGGACATTGACATAGCCAGAAGAGTTCACGTACAGCGACAAATATACTGAGTCACGTAGAGCGGATGGAGATCAACGCTCCAGCTAAGAACGCCTTCGAATCCACCCCGAAGGGACGACCTCAAATAGAGGGGGACCTCAACCAACTATGAAATAATTTCAACAAGTAAAAACCATTTAAAGTAGCCTACAATTTCACTATCGCCTAATTTCTCTCAGTCTAAAATAAATTGGTGCCCAAATTTATTTCTTCTTTTTTTAACATTCATTTCGAACACATCCCATCGGCAGAAACAAAACTCACAACTGTCATTCGCCAGCTGTTGCCGCAGATGCGTTGCTTTCCGTTGCTTGCCTTTTTTCCCCTAACCAACTGTCAGTTTGAAATTTCACCCCGCGCAGCACACAACCAATTAAAAAAACAGAAAAACCTGCCCGACACCGCACAAACAAAAGCATTTTTTGTTTCCAATTCAAACGGACTTTTAAGTTTTATTTTATTTTACGCAAATGATGTCAACAAATTAACCAACAATCGGTCAGTTCATTCAACAAGAGCAATTCAATTGATTTTTAATTAGAAAATCACTTTATTTTGTGTTCTACTTCGGTTCTACTTAGTGCTTGTGCTACTTGTGTTCTAATTTGTTTTATAATAATTTCTCGAGTGCCGCAAGAATTGTGTAACTAGGTGCAGTAGCAGCCGATTCACCTAAATCAAAAGTAAGTCTTGCAATCAGAAACGCTATCAAACTTTTTGTCTCAAGATAAAACAGAAAAAAAAACGAGTATCTCAAGGCCACAATCAAGTCGCGTCGGGTGGAGCACTAAATGTGACTATTTTTGGTGATTTGTCGACGAACGGGTAAAAAAAACATGAAATTTCTTTCTGTTTGTTTATGCTGACTAGGTGGCGATGGATTTCGCCCAGATGGGGATGTTCTCAGCTAGAATCCCACTCAAGCGGGGGGTTGGCACTCTTGTGAAGGCACACGTGTTGTTGTTCAATCGATTAATCGTGGTTTCGAGGAAGCTTCTGGTCATGGACTAGTGAGTTTAAACTCTGTTTTGATTGTGCTTCCTGTATGGTTGTTGCTCATGCGATGGTCGAGCACGGAAATTGGGCCAAATGAACAGTGAAGTGTTGCGCGATGAGCAATGGCGCAGAAAATACTCTCCGTCGAAAGTTGTTTAATAACAAAATTAACA
The DNA here is from genome assembly GCA_949716465.1 of Chalcosyrphus nemorum. Classification (NCBI taxonomy): domain Eukaryota; kingdom Metazoa; phylum Arthropoda; class Insecta; order Diptera; family Syrphidae; genus Chalcosyrphus; species Chalcosyrphus nemorum. Next base: position 58,154,192 of record OX454334.1, on the reverse strand, counting down.
TAACGAGCGACAACAATGAAAGGAAAATGGTACAAATTGCTCGTCTTCCTTAATTGCCGGCGAAGAAGCACAAAATTCCCTGAATACCTTCCGCCGAATGGTTCCTCCAAAATTAAAAGAATGCGTTTTTAATTGGATCCCATTCCGACAGAGAAAAAAGAAATGCACTCTGAAATCTGTTAGTGGGCGATAAAGGTGGCGACAATCGCCTGCGAGTATCCAGTGTGTGGGGAGAGTGATGTATAGGCGAGTAAAACTAAATCCAATATACTTATGGGGATATGCGTGGTTGCATTCATTTAGAAACGATTTGGTGGAGGGAAAAAGTGCCTAAGCACCGGGTATTAGTCTGTCAGCCGACAATTAAGCTATTGGACACCCATATGGTTGCTACATGCATATGGAGGCAATTAAAAAGAAGACATTTAAGGTAAAAGAGACTGATCACGATCGTGCCAGGGTAAGAGGTTGGCGATTAGGTCGGGTTTTATGAAAGAGGATGCATATCAAGTGCTGTCTAAAGCTTTGTGTAGTTATTATTGTTTCCAGATGAGCACAGAGAGGTCGTTAAATATCAAGAAGGTACATAAGAACTAGCAAAGCACACTAACCACTGTGAGCGATTAGAAGTCAGTAGAATGCAACGATAGCTTATCAAAGAAGCCTATAAGAAAATTCGTGAGAGCGCCACTGTAATGACTAAGAACTGATGCAATATCAGATAGCCAGAGTCGCCGAGGTTATGATCCGTAGTAGGAGCATCATCATGATGCAAAGTAAGGCATCACAACCCTCCTATCATCTGGTCCTAATGTAGGGTTTGTCGGCCTAACCTCAGTAAGTACCGAGAGGTTTCCCGGCTTCGTCACAGAGGCCAAAAATACGCTTGGGTTTTTCCATTTACGTGATTCTCTCGTCTGTCTTTAGTCCAACAAGAGTTTTGAATACGAATGTGGATAAGTAGCTTAACAAGAGTTAGATCTGCAGTTTAAGGTACTTCTTGAGTCTACAGTGCAGCTGTAATAAACATGTCAGGATACAAAGTCCGTATTCCACATGATAGCGAGTAGTAATCCATCCCAGTGATACTGAGCTATATCGAAAGCTGTTTGCTGTCTTGTGATACATTTTGTTCGATGGTTGTTCCTTCTACTCTCGTTGGATGCATGTGAATTAGTTGCCTTTTCCTAGAAAACGGAATCACAGTGGTTTCTTGGCAAGCCTGGCTTCTAAACAGCAGTCCTGTGTGGCTCCAAGTCCTCTCTGTCTTCTAAAAGAGTATTTCTTCGGATTTCTCCCCTGCCATACATCTACTCGTAGATACAATACTAGGCGGCAATCCTGTTAACGCTCTTCATCTACTAAGCTGTACCTCAGATGTGAGAAAATTCCTCGTCGTAGGAGCCTTCTACAGCTGATGATAGTGGTGGTTTCCTTCTACCTCTGCCTGGGTAGTGCTAGCTATCAGGCATCCCACACATTCAGTTAGATGTTTGTGTGCTCTACCCTTTCCTTTCAGAGTGAACTTCTATTTGAATCAAGCGAAGATTGCAATGCAGTGTACACAGAAATCAGTAACCCAACAAGCAATCCTCAATTTGCAAATGATTTTTATAAAAAACAAAAGAAAAAAAGAAAAATATGACTTCCCATACCGGGAATCGAACCCGGGCCTCCTGGGTGAGAGCCAGGTATCCTAACCACTAGACAATATGGGACTTGCCAACAATTCGTCTCATTTGCAAACGGATTGCGAAATGAATTTGCTTTTCAATGAAATAGAATCGACACGGGGTCGTTAAGCATTTGTTATCAAACACATGTGGCACACATCCTTCTGGATAAGAATGTGGCCGCACGCCTGCAAGAAATTTCGCGATAAGAATTGAAACGGAATTCAAAAACTTGTGTAAAAAGAACGCTGGGCAGTGGTGTGAAAAACGTACTCATTCCGGACAATGTAGGCGTTATTGCCATGGATAAAAACTCAGATAAGAATAGGTGAAGAGGGCACCGACGTTTCTCCACACCATAGCCAAGTACATATTCGAATACTCGTTCCCCACCATAAACCTATCATTCACTTGTTTTTGAAAGGGAAAAACGAAAGACTATTTTCGAAGAATTTGATTTGTTAGAGTAGGGGAGAAGCAAGAGAGAGTGCCAATGTGTTTTATGCCTGGCACTCGCGGGTATTGAGCACTCGTTACTCGTTACGCCAGAATACTTAAGGAAAAATAACGAATGAGAACGAGTAGAGAAATGTAGGTTACTTTTGAAGGAACTTGAAGCAGATTACGTTTACAATCTACTGCGGAGTTGTTTAGCATAAAGTATCGAACATACATTCTCCAAAAAGGACCCGGAATTGTTAAGTTAGACCTAAATAAGTATTTTTGTCACCCTTAAGGCCCCATCAACTAAAATACAAATATGGCAGCACGTAACCCAATCCAGCCTGTAGGCTTATAGAGGCATTGCCTTTAGCTCCTCCTTTTCTTTTATAACCTCAATTGACTCTATAGGCCTTACTCGAAATGGTAGTTTAAGTTTCGATAACAAGAAGAAGGTTTGGGCGACGATCTTCTTTGAATTTTTGGCCAAAAACTCTTTCACAACGATGGCCTTTTGCTATGGTGCAGTCTCCCAAAAATTTGGCCGCTTAAAGCAGACATTCTTACTTAATATTTGTCTCTATGGAAGAAATTCTCCAGTCCTCCTTTGCTTCTAATATTCCAAACCAATATTTCCACTCCTCTGCCACTAGACTCCATTTAACCCACTTTCAATCCTATAATACCCACTCATTTGTCCCATTATTGCATTCCATTCAAGTGTTTTTTTTTTTAAATTAAGACGATCTGCTATTTGCCACAATAATCAACCTCAATTTATACGCTGCCAGCCGATGTGATGCATGCATCTTTACTCAAACATCTCAGACGAAAGACCTCTTCAACTCTTGACAGGCAATACTGCCGCCGCCTGCTGTTCCTCAGAAACTTGTTGCCATCCCTCGCCTTATATATGTATAATTTTTTGTTTGAAGAGGAAAAACATTCTCCTTCTAATGTCGTCAAAAATAAAAACAAAAACTGCAATCGATTCTCTTTCTCTCAGTGCTCCTGCATCAGCTCCGTAACATCTTGAACGTTGTATCTGTGTCTCCTCCAAAAGTTCTAAAAGTCCATTCGGGCATTCAGTCTCTGTAACATAGACTTCTAGAGAGCATCATTCACTCTCTGTTGAGCAGAAGGAAAAGTTATTTTATTTTCAAAAAATTTTATAGAAAAATAAAGAAAAAGTTTTTTTTCTTAGACAAGATCTAAAAATATCTCGCGGGGTGTATCGACATCCGCGCACGCATACATTACGTCGATCTGCGTCTTGTACGTTGCATCGTGTTGTTTATTTAAAAATCCCTTTTTTTGTTGAGTTAAAACTAAGAAAACAAAAAAAAAACCTAGAACTAGATCAAAAGACTTTGAAAGTGAAAGTGATTAGAATCCACACGACGAGCGGCGCGCACATAGGAGTATAGGACACCTTTCCTCGCAAAGCTAATTTGCATCTCCATTCCCAGCAGTGCTCTCCCCTTCTCCCTCTCATTGTATTGCTGCCGCCCGTGATGAACTATTTTTGTGCAAATGGATTTGCTTAGTGCCACAACGAACAATCTATATGGCTGGGTATGTTTTTGTTTGATATTCTTTCTTTTTCGAAAATAACTCATAAATCAAGGAAAAACAAACGGTTAGCGCACCCCCATACGATGCCCCGGAATCTTCACTTTCGATTGCCACCGATATCGCGTTGAGATGTTTATATTTGCGGCAGATACACGCCTGTGGACTGTATGTGGAACGTATTCATTGTATAAGACAGTGGTGCATGCACAAGGCAATTATTATTGGTTCTTCATTTGGTTTGATTCTTTCTTCTGTTTCTTGTCTCACTCTCTGTCTGTCTGTCTGTCTGTCTGTGTGTTTGTTTTTGTTCGTTGCGAATTTATTAATAACAATTGAGTGGTGGAAGGTACGGCGGCCGTTGAAGAAGACGACAACGAGCGAGAGACATGAGTCTTCATTTCGAATCAATCGTGTGTGGTGTATGATACGATACAGATACGGATAGCGAGCGGCGGTCTGATACTAGTTTCGTTTCGTTTCGGTGCAATATGGTCGAGTGGTGTATTTATTTATATTTTTGTCCGGTGAACTTTTGAAAAAAAACAGAAAATAAATCGAATTTATGTGAACAAAGTTTGGAACAAGTTTCCGTTCGAAATATGAAGGAGTTTCATGTAAGGAAATTTTGTTGCAAAAACCTATTCGTTTATTGATTTTGAATTCAACGGTTTAAGAATAGATACATAAAGTGTCGATGGAAATTATAACCGTTTCAGGGAACGTCGTCGTCGTCGTGTGATCGATACAAAATATTATTTATATTCCTCACTCTGGGTAACGCACCCAAAAAGAAGTAGTAATACCCATTTATTTGGGGCAGGGTTTGAAGGTCATGCGTGTCCTTTTTTTGGGATTAAGTTTTTGCATGCGATTCCTTTCATTTATTTACATAAATCAGGTCATAATCGGTATCGTGTTTGTACTTGGATTTCAGTGTGCAGTACGTTTCACGATGATAGACACAAGTTCATGGGTGGTTAAGGGGGGGAGGCACACGTTTTGAAGTTTTCTAATTACACGAAACTTTATTTCAATTTCCTGGTTTGGATGTTCAGCATTAGATTAGAAAGTTTTCGAGTCAAAAATCTTGTTGAATGCCACTTTAAAATGAGCTTACAAAAGGAAGAAGTTTGATGTTGCTATTCGTGTAATTAAAGTAAATTTTCAAGAGGAGTTACGAAAATAGATTAAGTGGATTCGAATCTTGTGAAAAGAATCAGCAAAATGGACTGAGAAAAGAGAGTCTATTTTTGAGACTGACTTATGAGATACATGGTTTCAACATGCAACTTTGAAGTGAATCGCTAAAGTATCGAGAAAAAACAAGATAGCTAACCTCAATTGTGTTCTCCCAGTCAGAAACTTGAACTTACATAACCCATAGGCAATTTAATTTATGCTCAGCCAAGATTGATGGCTGTATTAGCTCATCGTGCCCCCAAACTTGCTCTCTATTTGATGCGAAACTTTAGTCCAATTTCCTTTATGATGAACTGAAGCATCTTAAGGGGATCTACTGAAGGTAGATAAATCTCTCTGATTGAATATTGGACGTCACATTTCATGAGAAGATGTGCTGGGCTTTTGTGGATATCTGTTCCATACAAAACTTGCAGGACATCCTTTTATTCTTGCCGCTTGACTGTCTATGTATATGACAATATCCGATACTGGTACTGCATTAGCCGCCAGCCAGTCAGCTGCTTGAGGAATGGCAATGACTTCGGTTTGAAAAACGCTGCAGTAGTAAGGAAGGCTGAAATGTCCAGGTCTTTTGAAAAGATTACAGCCCCAACTCCTTCCTCGCTTTGTGAGCCATCCGTAAATATTGCCAGCGATTCATTGTGTAGGACATCCCGTTGAGTCCATTCTGTTCTATTGGGTATTAAGCTTTTGTTGTGGTTGGTGACCTTTGGAAGATGGCGATGCATCGATACAATTCTTGCAGGTCCAGTGTGTCGTTCCTTCCATTGTATGCAACTTCTCAGTTTTATTGATGAGCCAGTTGTTTGCTGACGATGTCAGTTTGAAGTCGGTGGAGCATGGTTTGGAGCGCTGCGGTGGGAGAGGTTCTCAATGCACCAGTAACACTGACACAAGCAACTCGTGTTTTTTCCATCATACAGAGTTATATCCTGTATCCCCTTGTGAGACCTAGGGGCTCTAAAAGGCTTCAGCTCTTTCCCAGTTGCCATGCTCCCTTCTCGACTGTTCAGCGTATGTATGTACTCCGAGGTCCGCCGCGGATCCTACGTTTCTGAGTAAGTGCATTCCATTGCACCCTTTCGAAGAGTTCAATCAATCCACTGCCACTTTCGTCGTCATATGGTCGTGCCTATAGGTCCATGACGTCTTCTCCGATGAAGCTGTTCGTCAGGGCTGCAATTTGGCCAGAAAATCCTTAAGATATAGCGTAGGCAACTATAAATGAACGCTTGCAGCTTTCTCGTGGAAGAAGCGGTCACTCTCAGGTATCACATCCATAAGCCAGAACGGATTCATAGCAATACTTCGTCAAACTATGGATAGCATCCCAAGAGCAGATTTTTCTTTGCCTATTCGTCTGGCTTTATCCAGGTCTGCCCGGCCATCGATTGAATCAATGCTCCTAAGTTACTGGAAACTCTCTACTCTCTCAACCGTTTGTCCAGCAATGCATGTATGAGCTGATGAGTTCGGTCCTAAGTTCATCATTTTCTAAGTTAATTTTCAGTCCAGAGACATCTGCTTGCCTCCCCGCATTTGTTGGCATTTGGTGAAGGTGGCGGACTAAAGGGGTTCTACTGTAAATAACTCAGAATTCAAAGTCTTCTCCTTTATAGCTTTCCTATTTCCTTTTCCTAATCCTTTTCAATGGTTCCTTGGCTTGCCATTGTCCATTTCCATCCTAAGAGACTCCTTCAGTAGATACGTTTAAAAGCTGGTCTCCCAAAAGCCATAGCCTTCTTTAATCTGTAGAATCCTTTTAGTTCAAGAACACTCTTAATTGCCCAATCCATTTCGACAGAAAACTAAAACCTCATACCACACACGGGGCTTAACACTTCCCACCCAACTGCTAAATATAAATCTTGCGCCCTAAAAGCCCAAATCCCTTGCTCTTGTAACCCATAAATGTCATCACTAAAAACTTGATCCTACCAAGCAAATAAAAACAAGAAAAAACAACGAGAAATTGTTAAATTAAATATTTTAGTACTGCCCTAAAAAACCGTATGGCAGTGCACAGTAGCACATTGAGGGCAGCAGCAGCTTTTAATGGCCAGCCGCCAGCTGCCCACTCGAAACACACCAGCTGCTGCAACGAAATCATCTTCTAGACCCATCTCTAGGCCCCATTTGCCCCTCGCTCCACCTCATCACCATCTCTATCTTTGAGGTGACAAATTATAAAGAATATCTCATCTAAGACTAGAATTCTAATACATCTGTCAGCACGAGATGTATTTCTCACTCACAGACCGCAGGCAGGAAATCAAAAAGTCGAATAGAATCGCTGGAAGTCAATTAAAGGGTTCCACTTGGGAATATCAAACAAATGTCTATCAAATCGCTGGTTTTCGGAAAAAGTTGTCTAAAAATACATAATTAAACGCAATCCACATCTGACGCGTGGCTGAGGAGGCGTTGTAATAGTTTGGAAGCAACCGTATAAAAAGATTTGTGCAATTCATCAGCACAAAGTGTGTGCCTAGAGAATGGAGAATCCAGGTCAGCTTGGTACTAATTGAGGGAATAGACAAATTGTAATTGCTTCGACAATACTTAAGTGGTTTCGTCGCCGCCGGCAGATGGGAATTGAAATTCAAATTCAAATTTTCCTCTTCCAATAGAATTCCATTCACGTTTCCGGAGGAAATCAGAAGACAAAGTATTCACTCGGTTGTGGGCTGTGGTTGTTTTTTTTCCTCCTGACTTCTGGGTGGCGTAATATTTGGTTGGATGCTTTGGATGTCGTGTGGATGCTGTTCAAGAGGTGATGGGGGTTATTTTTGGAATTTTTCCTCTTGCAAGTTGATGCGGGAAAATTCTATTTGAATGGAATCAGGGGTAAGCAACCTTTGATGGGTTAAAAGTGAGAGCATTGCTTTGAGAGTTGTAGAGCTGTCTAATGACTCCACCTTTTGGGAATGTCTGACAAACAATCAAGAGAATTACTGTCACGAGAAACCATTTAAAAAAATCTCTCTGGCCTTCGGATTCGCCCCCTTATGCACGTGTTGAAATGCATACCACGCACAACACGTAGAGTTCTAAGAAGCTAGCCCTCAGTTCTCTACAACCTTTCATTCCTTGCCATTGTATTTCTTCTCTAAAATCTTTTTATCTCTTCCTTTCAGTTCACATCATTGATTCGTCGCCGTGGACGCTACAAATCTACATTAACCGAATTCCAAAGTCCCGAAGAGGAGACACCGCCCCATCAAGCAGGGAATGTCGAACTGATACCCAACTTAACCTTTGTTGCAAATCAACAAGATAGCCGTGGTCAGCATGCCAGAGCTGGACCGTCCACATCACGGACAGATCAGAGAGATATTACAAAAATCCTGAACCGAGGTGTTGTCATCGAAATGGAGACAATCAAGAGCGTGACCAGTATCAGTGAAGATGCCAGCATCGAAGAAGACATCGAAGAGGCTATCTCGGCGGGGAGTAGTTTGGGCCTTAGTGAAGCCCGAGGTGGTGGCAGTGAAGAAGACATCGCAGTGAAAAGGAGAAATCTTTTCAAATTGGATGGAGGGAGTGATAAAGAAGAGGAAAATGTAGCAATAATGAGGCTCAAACCCATCAACTTGGAGGCAAGTGTGAGCCAACAAAAGATTGATCATAAAAAAGAAAAGACACAGAACCTCACTAGCAATAGTGAAGCCCGAGGAAGTATTAAAGACAGTGAAGCTGCAGCGGAAAGCAAACGCAACCCTTATGACATCGATGATGATGAATTATTCAAAATTGACGATGACCAGCTGTCTGGAGGTAAACTAGCCCAACACTTTGTGCTAGAACGCTCTGAGAAGAGCGCACCCAAAAGCACAGGCAGAAAGAACGATGAAACCTTTGATAAAGACGAAAGTGATGACAAAAGCCTGACCAACCAAAGCACCGCAAACGATGTATCAGAGATAAATGACGAGATCTCCGGTGAGATCCAACAGACTTCAAGTCTACCAACAAGACCCAGTTTGGCTGAGGTGGAACCCGAGAGAAGGGCGTGTAAAAGTCTAGGCGCTTCAATGTCCTCCATGACACAGGAAGACAGTTTGGAGTCAATGCACTCGGAAAAAGACCACTCAGTAGGAGAAGAGGTCGACCATGTCAATCAAACAATTGAAATGACCTTCGACGACAAGGATTTAAGCTCTCTGAATCCAAGTTTAGCGAAAAATGAGAGTTTGATCGACAGACTCCTAGCTGACACTCCCCCGCCACCAAAGGCTGATGACAAAAAAGAACCCGATTCTCATTCCTCCTCATCATCCAGTCGAGATGATGATATGGAACAACTGAAACAACGAATACTGGCTATCAAACAACAACAGCAGACCGCTCAGCAGGCCAAACCCCAGCCTTTGGACCAACAAACCGAGCAGACAACAGTGGCGATTAAGCAAATGGAACGTGTAGCCAGCGAATTCAGCAAGGATGTTCTCGAGGATATCACAGAGGAGTCAGAGAAGCAGTCTTCTCTGTCACCTTCTAGTGAAAACCTAACGAAACAGCCTTCGCCGAGAGGTGCTGACGCTCCACCTGCTTCGCCTGTCAACTCCATTCATGTAGAAGCAAGGCAAGAAGAGTTTTCGAAAGGAGACAACGACAGCAGTATTGTGAGCTTGAATATGATTCAAATGCTCGAAGAAAAGGTCTCCGAGTTGAAGGGAATTGTCGCAGTCAAAGACGCCTGTTTGGCTTCCTTGAGCATGCAGCTAGACTCAGCACAGCGGCGAGAGTCGACATCGAATGGTGAACAACCACCATCAGGGCGCGATTCCAGTAGTTTGATGACAACCTCAACGGAATATCGGACGCTGCAAGAAGAATTTGGATGCGCGGTAAGTTTTTTAAAACAATCTCTCAGACCATCACTTATTGTGCTTTCCTTACAGACCATGGACTTCTACGTTGAGCTCTCCAGACGCGATGAACTCATTGCAAAACTCACCGACTCCCTCCAGCAATCTCTACAAATCCGTGAGAACCTCCAAAGTGAGAGTGAGAAACTAACCACCGAAGTGCAACTGCTTCGCAAGCAGCTTACTGAAACTCTAGAGAATGCCAGGCGCAACTACTGGCCACGCGACCAGGAGAGCAATGGTCAGAGAATATCTGAAATCTCAATTGATTTGGTCAGTGAGAGTGACGATGACTTGGACCGTCACTACCTCACTGACAACGAGGACAAGACCTCCCGACATTCGAGAAACTCCCGCGAAAGACAGCTCTCAATGCCCCGAACCGTCGAAGCTTATGACTTTGCCGATTCCGAAGTCCAACCCATCAGCAAGCAAATCGAACAGTTTCAGAAATACCTCACTCCAAATGAGGTGCGCCTATTCTTCATGGTCCAAAAGAAGTTTGATGACTTTTTGAGCCAGGAACTGGAGAAAGCTCGCATGAAGTACGATGGCGAGGTGAAAATTCTAACCGATCAGATGGAAAGCGAGAAAGTAGAGCGTGACTCGGAGATAAATCGCCTTCGCCAGCTGCTGACTAGTGTGAAAAATGGTTCTACAGAGCTCATGCAACTGCGACAGGAGATGGATGCAGTGCACGCCAAGGAAATGGAAGATTTGAGGCAGTACTTTGAGAAGAAGTGCGCCGATCTTGAGAAACAGTAAGTAAATTTATTTGTTTGTACGAAAAGGATATAATCGAGTCTCTGTTTTAGGTATTCAGATGAAATATTTTCTCAAAAGAGTCAGAGGCACGATTGCAGTTCATCGGAGGCATCAGACCAAGAGATGCCAGAGGAAATAGTGTCGAGATCCAAAGAGACTAGCCCGAGGAAGAAAACAAAAGCGGAACTCCTATCAAGCCCAAGTCACAGGCAGCTGACACCAAACCTATTGGATGTGGGAGCTGCTGGAGACGCTGTCGGTGTAGATGCCAATGCTAACGATGTGGTAGGTTTAATAGACAGGGGAAAGTCCTATAGCTTAGACGGATAGAAACAGATCAAATAGAATAGGTTCTTAGTTTTATAGCACTCACCTTTTCTTGTCCAACATTACTTCAGTGGTGATTTCTTGAGAATAGTCTTTGCACTAAAGTTTTGTTTACCGCGAACCGAAACCGGAAGAGCGATTTAAAACACTACCGACCGATGGAATCAAGGGGTTAGGCTAAGGTATCACTTTTTATGCACCAGACCACTAGAGCTTTAACACTTTTATTGATTTCAAAGGCAAAAGGAAGAATGCACTTTCAAGAAAGAGAACTTTAATTTCACTAGGAAAAGCAAAAGAAAATGAGAAAGAACTCTACACAAGCACAGATTAAATAAGAAAATATTTACTTTATCAAAAAACACTTTGCAAATGGCATTCTAACCTGATTTACACAAAATAGCTCTCCAAATGGGATGGGGGCTCAATGAAATGCACTTTTTTTTTATTAATTTGGCAAAAACAGGCCACTACAGGGGCTTATGGGGACTGTAATGAACACCTTAAATTAATAAAAACAGACATTCGGAGGACGAAAAGGGAAAACGGATAGTTTTATAGTCTTTTAAACGACATTTCGGATCATTAAAGCGCAGGCGAAAAGTACAAAACACTGTATACTACCCGACGACGGACGGAAACAAAAGAAAAACCGATTAATTCAAATGAAATTTCGAATTTTCCGCTATTACTCCGAGATGGTCACCCGACTACTACTCGCACAGTGCACGAATAAGCAAACGACTTTTTTGTCGACAAATTGCCCGCCCGGCGACCAAAATTCATCGAAAAAATATGTAAAAACATCCAGTGAACAATATAAAACGGTTATTTTAATGCGAAAAACACTCTATTAGCAACAATTTTCAATTTAAAATAATTTTCCATTCGAATTTCCAAGATGGCTGCCATTCGCCATTGGACAAAGAGATTCTAATTGCAAACTTTAAGTTAAGATTTTCCTATAAAATTCATTAGCCCGATGGGATTTTTTTATTGCATTTCGTGCAGAAATAGTTAATATACAATTTAAAAGTATTTTATTTGCGAAAAACTTACTTTTTTCCAATTAAATTTGTATTTTTGTTGAAGAGAATTATTCAATTGAAACTTGTTGCAGCAAGTGCCTAACGGAACTTACGAAACCGGTGAAGTTGTGTCCGGGTGGTGAATAAGAAAATTAGTGATGCCAAGTTGAATGCGAATATGAAGGGGAAACTTATTATTTTTGTTAAATAAAAATGAAGTGGCGTTTTATGTATGATTAAATGAAATATGTTTGGGATTAGAGATTTCAATAAATTTTTATTCGGAAATAGTTGAGTTAGGTGAATTGGTGCGGATTTGGCATTTGATGCTTCTAGTGACATTTGATTAGGAGAAATAATGGCAAACAAAATATTTTGAGTATTAAGGAGTGAAAGTAACAAAGGATTGGGGAATGTTAAAGAGGAAAAGTACATAACCAAGAAGAGATAGGAAGTACGCAGCAGTAAAATACAACAAACATTTTGTTTCGAGTAATGGCATATGTTAAATTGTAAGAGAGAAGAAGGGATAGGAAAGAGTTGTGGTATTTTAAACACAGACGGTATCAGGCTTCAATATTTAGCCCGTGGTTAGTGTCTAAATTGACTGGGGAGAGTTATATGGGATGTTTTTGCGTTCGTTCGTAATTCACAGTATTTTTTCGCATTAGCGTTGAGACAAATTAAGGCTTTTCAAAGCGAATTTTGTTACTGTGAAAATTGATTAGATATGGTCGGGGCTTGAGCACCAAATCTTTACCAAAATGTCCCGGATCTTAAAAGAAAAGACGGTACAGAAGTTTGCGTACTTTTTGCATCATTCACTTCATTAGAGTTTGAATGCAAATGACGGAAGCAGGGTGTTTTAGACAAAAAACAATTCAAAGAAGGCCTTGCTTTTTGTTTCAAGTTCAAATTTCACATTCGAATATATCTTTCTTTCAGAAAACAAACATCGATGAGCTAAAGTCATTCTATCAATCAAAAATCAACGAACTCAATAAGAATCATGATGAGACTGTGCGCAAGTTAAATGAAAAGCTGAAACACTACGAAAGCAAGTTCCCAGAAGATGATTTCATGGTAAGTTTGGCGTTTGTTGTTGTAATAACTCACTGTTGCACGATTTAACTCGTTTTAATTAACTCAATTAATTTTCTATAAAAAACAAAAGAGTTTTTGCATTTCATTGGCTGGGTGAAGGTAAACAAATTTTGATTTCACTGTCATGAACAAAGTAACCATCATTTTGTGCTTTTCATACTGATCACAAGAGTGCTCATTTGTTGTGTGGTAATCAATTTATTTTGCAATTCGAAATGTACATTAAAAGACTAGGGAATTGATCCAAAAGGGAACTATAAACATGAGAAATTGGAAACCCTTTACAAGTCGCTTGCTACGTGGTACTAAGTATGCGCTTTTCAAAAGGTTTATTGAGTTTGGTACATACGTGATGGTATAGACAGAAGCAAGGATATACATATGTACATATAAATGATCGGCATCACTAGACGAGTCGATTGAACCATGTCTGTCCGTTGGTCACCAGTTTTTGCGTCTTCAGTTGTTAGTAAAAGGCGATAAGGTCGTAACCAAAAAAATTTATCAAAAATTAGACTTGAATTCACAAATTCTGGATCCAATCTCATCGTCCTAGTATCAGAAATCTAGAAACGTCTGGACAACGTGATAAGCAGCCCATAGAGAGCCAAGGCCTAGGTTCTCACAACTGTATGATGTTTTCTCACGACAGTAATGCTTTTGCAGAGTTTGTCCGACGCTTGCAAGAGGTCGGGCAGTAGGAGAACTTTGTTTTCTAGATTCGATCTTAAAACTCCAAATAGTCTTAACGAAATGTTAGGATTTGGCATTTAGACTCTCTCTCTCTCGAGTGATCACTATCGTTATAGTGTGTCATTTCATTCGAACACTATTGTGCTGTCGAGTGGTCAAGCGAAACAACTAAGATATGAGGACACAGGTCCTACCCACAGGTCATTCAATTCTGGTAATTCTGACCTTCAACTCGAAAGTTTTTCAAAACAGTACCTTCTACCTTCACCCAGTTAAGTAAAAAGCATTGCCCAAAACGAAAAACAACTGTTAATATGATTGTTGTGCTAACTGCATGTATCTTTTTCTTTCACATTTTTTCCCCTTCCCACTCGAATAAAACTCTCATTAGGCAAAACAAAATACCCCTCCTAAGAGCCCTGTCCCTCCCACAACACCCGCCAACAATTCCCTTATTATAATCGATCAAGACGAACTAAACAACGAAGAAAGTCAAGTGATACAAAAGATCATCGCCGAGTACGATCGACGTTTACAAGAACAAGTGACACTGGCTCGAGAGGATATCGTCCGTGAGTTAGAAAACCAAATACAGGTAAGTGGTCTTGCACTATATTTACATGTGTGTGTGTGTGTTTTATTTTTATATTACATAACCCAAACTACTGGCTAAAGGCATCGTCTAACCACGCTTCTAATCACGAAACTAAAAATGATTCATTCTGTTGTTGCACTATTTTGTTTGTACTAAAAAATAAAGTTTGGCTAGAAGCCAATAGATGTCGCCACGACATATGGGCAAAATTTGCTGCGCCCTTAGGACTGAATATTGTATTGGCGTTGATCCCTATCCCAATGAGGTACGCATTGGCTAGAGATGATCTCACCATTTTGGCAGAAAATAGATAAAGTATATTTTTAGAGTGCTACATAAATTTTTGAGGGAACCATTTTCACGCCACACGCTCGATAGAAAATATTTCTCGTATTTTTTGTTTTTGCAAAGTGTGGTTGGCGACAAGCCCTCTTGGCGTCGCGTCGCGTCTCTCTAGTGAAAGTGGTCGAAGAGTTTATATGAACTTTGGCAAATGCTCATGTTGCACATTGCACTTTGTAACTGATGGGGTTTCGATTTTGATGCTAACAGCATAGAATGAGGGGTATTTTTGGACCAAGTTTGGGATTTTTTTTTTTTGTTTTTAGTAAAAATTGACTGAAGAATTAAATATGTGTAGCGTGAAGCGTATAAAATGTAAAATGTGTGGGCTATTTTATTTGGCAAACTATTAAACTATTTTTCTTTTTCTTTGCTGAGGAATGTTGGAAGCGTGATAGATGTTATTGTATGCTGTGGGATCAACTAGGAGGGTCTAGGTTGTCTAGAGAAATTTGTGGTATAGTCTCGAGAGACCTAATTTTTTGACAAATTTATTATAGAGAGTGTGGACAGGGAGCTGTTGACGTCAAGTTTTTGGCGGGGCTGGATAGTTTGTTGAACTATGTACATGTTCAGTGGCGGAATAACCTTCTCCGGCGACATGAGAACACGCCAAGTGTTTACCGCCCCCTTTTTTTTTTATACTATCCAAGGATCGCCAATTCACCAATTAGACACATTCGCCAATTTTCGGATTGACGGATGGTCGAATTGGCTGATTGTCGGATGATTGACGGATGATCGAATTTTCGGATATACGGATGATCAAATTGTCGGATTCACGTATTGTCGAATTTTCTGATTGTCCAATCTTCGGAAGCGGATGGTTGAATTTTCGAATTGGGGGATAGTCGAATTGGCGAATAGGCGGATGGTAGAATGGGCGAATTGGTGGTCGAAATTTTGGATTGTCGAATTGGCGGATGGTCGGATGGGCAGATGCACGGTTGGAGAGTAGGCAAATGGAGAATGGTTCATTTACTTTGAGAAATTCTTTTAAATTCATGAAGGACCTATTCAATTTCAAATGAGGTTGACAAATAGGTCGATAAGGCGTTGGGGGATGAGTATTTGAGTCTAGAATTAAATAATACGAGCTCAAATAAGGCCATAGACGTCGACTGCATCTAACTCAATCTTGAAAAAATTTAGATTATAACTCGTGTTAGAGGAGAAATGTTAGATAGTCAAGTGTAAACAGGATGATGACCTACAGGATGGCTCACAACATGAGGCAGGTTAAGGAACTCCCTAAGGAAATTTAATCAGGAAGATTCGAAGCATGTGTGAACCTAAACAAGAGTAATGTACGTGTCCTAATGGGGATTCCAAGAAGGCACTACCAAACCAAGAAGCTTTTAAGGAACTAGATGTGACTGATGAAAGTCACCGCAGATTCTACCATGAGTTCTCTGTCAGAACAGCTGCTGGCATGGTTTAGGGCCAATCAAGGATTGAGGAAATCGACTCTCATTCTCTAATTCCTAAGGAAATCTGGAGCAGATGGGCTAAGACTCTCTCTCTCTCTCCATCTCTCTTAAATTATATTGTAGTATATTGACGTCTCCATTTAAAAATGCCTAAGAGGTAGAATCGAACCATCGTGTTGTTATACAAGATCTATAGGAAGGATAATCCAAATTTGTTAAGGATTTCGTCGAATCGAAACCCCGGAAATGAGGACCTCATACAAAAGTTCTGTGGGGTATTCCTCGAATGAATAAAAACGACTACAACCTTACTTTATGGACAAGCATATTTCCTCTGAACATATTCTTAGTTTGGGACCATTTCGATGCCAACTAAGTGCGAAAGAATAGTCTAATGGACCCCTCAACACCTTTGGCTAACACTACCAACATCTTTTCTCCCCCAGACCGCCCGTTGACATTTTCTGATGGAAAGCTACTACTTAAGACACCATTAACACTCGTCTAATCCCATTCAATTATAATTTCATCATATCTCCCAAACATCACCACGTGTCACTCAACTCAACCCATCAAAGTCGCCACCCTATGCTTCCCCCCAAAAGTAAAACTTCTCCCCACTAGCATCTCCCAAAAAAGAAGAAACTCTCGTTAACACTGACATCCGAATGTACACCGCATCTCGAACTATGACCAGCAAGAGAACATTGAACTTAAAATAGATAAAATTAAACTCCCAACATACGGATCAAAGAATAGAAGTGCAACAACCAGAGCGCGCCTCCCAAACAGACATGTCAAGTTCTCTTCCCGCATTGTCTTCTTGATCTTCTACTGTTTTAGCTTCCCTTTTGTATTCTTTCTTTCTTTTTTTATTGTAATTGTTATAATTCCTTTGGGTAGATGGAAAATAGAAATTCATTCGAAAATAGAACTAAAATTAGAATTCAATTGAATTTATGACTACTTTGTGGCGCGAGCATTGTACACCGCACAGCAGGAAGAAATTACTGAATGTGAATAGCGGATATATTATTTCCTGTAGGAGAATCGATATGTGAATTGCTTCCGATTGAGACGGATGAGATGAGATACGAAATGTAGAAAATGACATAAAGTACTATGAAGGATAAGTAAAAGAACTCACCTGATGTTCAAATGATGAGCTGGAAAGAAAGAAAGAGAAAATATATTAGTAAAAATTCTTTAAGAAAAAACAAAGAACTATAGTAAATGTGTAATCTACAAAGTTAGCTTAACCATGATTGAATTATGACTCTGAACGCTGACGTACGCAGTCATTGGAATACACATAATTTGTATACTGCATCTATAATGACATTTCGCTCAGTTACGTTGAGTTTTCGTTCACTTTCGGCTCCATATATAGGGAGCGCTGAGAGTGGTTACAACGTGTGAGAGCTAGACAAAAACGATTTGACATACGGACAAGTTTTGACAGCAGACGTGCAGAATTTTCGTTCAATTACGACGAGCTATCTCATGGTCAAACATAAAGAACTTAGATGAGCTTACGGCAGCGTAATTGAATGCTCCATTACATAGAAAAAGAAGTGCATAGCCATAAGGAGATTATGTCTAGTTTCGTTAAGTTTCGTGGTCTTACGGAAGATGTAAATGAAATGGGACTTTCAGTGGACTTTTTGACAGGTGACACAACAAACACAAACAAAAAGGAAAGGTATATGTTTACGGCAATAGAATTTTTTCTTCCTCGTTTTCTGACGGACTAAAAAGTTCGCTTAAGTTCATTATGGACAACTAGAGCGGTTGAAAGAAGTAGAATGGGCTTTTCGTTCAGTTTTGACGTAAGACTAATCCCACTAAAGTATATTATGTTTACCTATTATGAGTGCGTTTAGATTTTGACAGCTCGTGAGCAGAATTATGAGATTAGCCATCGTACGCTACTCGACCAATCATAATACCGTTATATTCTGTAAATATACATGTTTTTTTGGTACTAAACCTCGTCTAAAGTGGACAAAAGTGCTTATATCTTTCTCAGACAATATAGAACCCCATTTCCCCTCCCTTTGACCCCCAAAATCCGCTTCATTGTACAAAATCGTAAACAAAAAATTCACAAAATTTTCCCCCAAAAACCGCGAAACTCTTTGTATTTTCATGGCTTGTTCCAATTTTTCTTCCCAAAAAAGCTACAAACTGATTCATTCACGCGTTCATGACAAAAATACACTTTATTCTCATTTTGTAGCCAAATTGTCTCTTCCACACATTAACAAGCTCTCATAATTTCTCTCATGTAGTATATGTATGTAGACCTCTCCTTTTTTGAAACGAAAATCATGCGAATCATCCGTTTGTCGCCAAATTTTTAAATTTACAACAAATACACCACTATTCTATATTAGATTCTCAATTCTAAACAAAACTCAGATACTCACTCTCACCACACAGTGTGTACGAGTATATTCACCACACAAACTCGACGTGTGTGTGTGTGTTAATTTTCCCAAAACAAAATTCACTTGCCGGTTTTTGAATATATGTTTCTGAATTTAGTCTACAACGGGACTTTTACGCGATCACACATCGTATGTTAAGCGGTTTTTTTTCGTAATCTATTGATAGATACACAAAGTATCTTTTCACACAGCATAAGTGCGTCATAGTTGAAACAATTTCGCGCATAAATTTTATAGTGGCGACACGTCTGATACGGTGGAGCGACATTCGGTAATTTCAAAATTTCGCGCGCGCCCCAAAAAGAAAGGACAAAAAAAAAAACGGTCGGTACAGAGTACAGTGTTGTGTTTGAAAATAGATTAACTGTGCGTGGTGGAGATCACTTGTATCTATTTGAATTTTGATGGAATTATTGGATGCTAAGACATTTAATTGATTGAAAAAGAGTGTAGTTTTGAAAACGTTTTTTAACGGAAAAAAGTGGGCGGATACACAAATTTAAGTGTTTAGCGGCGAGAACACATGCTCTGCAGATTGTTTGATATTTGCAATCGTTTCTGCTTGAATTGAGGGTGCGTAAGTATCTTAATTTGCATCGCTCTTTTTTAAGTGGTCGCATTTTTGTGTGAAGTTTTGGTGTATTCTGTGTCTTTGACGAAAGGCGGAAGCTGCGGGTCGCATGGGTTCGTCGCAAGAGGCACACATGTTGTGAATTGCTTTTGCCAGTGGGAGGGCGATATTTAGGTTAATAGAAGTTTATTTTGTATGACTAAAGTGGGAGATGTTACTTTAATGAATGCAATGAGGCGTTTGATGGATTAATTTGAGTCAACAAGGCTTAGCGAAGCCCTTAGGGCAGCATGAAAATGGGGAGTATTCCTCACAGGATGTTATGATTTGTGCTTAATTTCCTGGTCTGGAAAACATGTTCTACTGCTTGGTGCATGGATGAATGTCGATATGATTTATGACGCGTATAAAGTGGACTGCCTTGTGGTTTGAGTAGGCAGAGCCAAATATGCTGTGGAGAAGGTCTGGCGCCAAAGTTCAGGGTGGACCTGGGCCTCAATCAATAAATCTCTCCAGCCAATCCGGTTATGAGCCAGCTCCCTTCAATTGTTGAGATCCCCCTTCACTTTTTTGTGCCACCTAAAGCGAGGTCGTCCTCTTACTGCGCCGTCCATCTGGACTGGATTCAAAGTCGTTCTTAGATGGAACATTGGGCTTCAAGATCCAAGTATACTGCCTGAAAATACTGCCTCTACTTGGATCTATTCCTCTGTGTGCATTGAGGAATGATTTTCAGCGAATCTCTTGATACAAAATCCCCAGTCACCCATTTCAAAATCTATAAACTCAAGCGCCAAATAGTTCGATCTTGAACTCCCTTGTCTGGCCTAAAAAAGGCGATCTCGTCATAGTCAAAAAGCTAGCTAGTCAACCCCAAGTATTTCATGCCCCGTGTCAAATGATTATTTTCAAAAAAATTTCCAAATTCATCATTTTATTGCACGTGCTTTTATTTATATTTTCCAAACATTGCAATGGATTGCAAAGTTCCGTGGAAAAACCCATGATACATAAAGTCTTGCGAGAAATGAAATCATTTCCACATTTATTTCGGTCCGTAGGCGAAATTAAATTAATAATTATAATAAAAAAAAGGCGATAAAAAAGGAAACGTAATATATATTTTTTTAATTTAATTTGTTATTGCTTTTTGTTGCAAAGGCACTTCAAAGGTCAAGACGAACTACACTCAGCACTTTTTACAAGCTAAAATTTTGTTTTATTCTTTGCACAATTTATATACTGTCATTGTTTAATGATTATGCTAAATGTGGCACCTTACGACATGAGTGCTTATCTCCCCTACCGTTTATGCACATAAAATTGGGGCTTTTTTTTTTTAAATTAATAATTCAATAGACTGGCGTAAGATTAAAATTGCCATGCGGACGGAGCTTATCAATTTTTATGAAAATATTCATATGTATAACATGCTATGAAGTGATTCAAAGTTGATGGACTCAGGGAATTTATTTTTCCTTCTAGAGAGAGATTACAATTGTGATCGATTGCAAATATACATATTCAGTTCTAAACGTGGCATCAACTTGAACATTATTTGCATTTATTTGTTAATAACAAATATTATTGACAATTTGTTCCTTAGGAACGATAATTATGTCTCAGCAAAACAAAAATGCGATAAGATTTGACTGAGCTATATTTTTTTGATGACGCGATCGACAATGCACCATGCAAATAGATAATAAAAAACTTTGACAAAACAATACGTCACGGATGGCAAATTACTCGTAAAGTCGTATAGCAAGCATTAGAGATCGTAGTGTTTCAAGTTTTTTACGCCAAGAAATGTAGAAAATTTGGAGTAAATTTGCCATCTATTTAATTTGTTATAACATGAGTTACCACAGGAGCCTTGTTTTAGTTTGCATTCTTGGACTTTTAGTGGCCAGGTATCTTGTTATTATGTCGACATTAAGCGTTTGGAATAAGAAGATTGGCTAATATTTTCTTTGTAAATATTTGCTTGTTCACTTTCTGTAACATGAGTTACCGGTTACTTCCTTTTCAAATAGGTGCATTCAATTTTTGCAAAATCATACTTGCGATCAAGTAAAAAAAACGATATGCAGTTGAGAGAGATTGCCTCTGAGTTCTGGAATAGATTCATCTAAAAAATTATAGAATAGAGCCAGCCTCCATTGGCTAAGAATGAGACAGTGATCAAGCTGCCTTGACGCTATAAAGATCATTGAACTGATCTAAGTTAGACAGCTGCGGAATATAGTACTGTTTTTTGACGACCAGGCAAGTTTTTCGCGGGTGAATTAGACGCATTTCAAAGTGTAGCACAAGGATTGTACTTGATCCTCATATGATATGCCTTAAGAGAGTTTAAGATCAAGAACATAGGCGAAAGAACCAAAAAAAATGTTATGCCCCGCCGGATCATCGTGGAGTCCACAAGGGAATCCTTTACTCTTTCATTGTTGGTGTCCCTGACTTTTTGGTAGAAGGCAAACTGACGGAATCCAGGGATTTTTCAAGCATGACAGAGCCTTAAATGTTCCATATTGAGCGCAAATGGGTATATTTGTTTAAGTATTTTTGCTTTCAGTTATAATTCACAGAAAATTCGAGCGAGTTACAAATTTTAAGTCTAAGAATGTAATGGATATGGTTAGGTCTTAATCTCGGACTAATCTATTCAATGGACGAATACGCTTTCACTACACTGTAGTCACCCATGGTCCAAAGGAACGTCCAAATACTTGTGCTACCCTTTCTCTGAGACATTCAGGCACGTTCTGGATATTTAGTATTTAAATGGAATATGCCTTCTCAAGTGGGATAAGTTCAAATATGGGATCAACTTTTAACAGCAAACAAAACTGTCCCACAGTAAGTCATATGACGATCTTGCAAGTTCACGCAAAGCATCGATTTGTTGGCACAACAACCGAATTTAACGAAATTTGTTCTGTAAAAAAGTGCGAAACACGTTTGAATTCAGAAAACTAGCGCAAAACTGTGACTCGAAATGGTGCTTCATGACCAAAAGTCGACGCCAGTTGATCGGCACACTTGTTGGTTCAATCCACCACGAAAGTCATAAAAAATCATCGCACAAACAGCACTCGTATGTCAAAACATTTTGAGTTCGATTACCATTAAAATGTCAATTTTTACAATGACAATGTCACATTTGACACATTCATAGTAGTCTTGCTATATTTCAAAATTTAAGTGGCAACCCTCATAAAGCCTTTAAGTAGTACCTTTAACTTCAAAACCTTTCATTTAAAAATAAAAAAAAAGGATTTTATAATCTGACGCCTCTTTAACACCAAACCCATATATCATAAACAATTGCCCAATCCGCGACATAAACACATGTTTAATTATTCCTAAAAAAATCACGTTCATCGGTCGTAAAACATAATTCTTCTTAAAGCCATAAAAGTTCAACGTACCCTCCTACTACAGCATCCCTTTGAAACCAAAATTCCCTTCTTGTTTACAAACAAGATCATAAAAACAAACCGATGACCTATTTACTCATCTCCTTTTAAAATCCTGCAAATGGATGCGCGCATACGTGCGTCATATCCTAATGACTTCAGTTGTATAGACGAGAAAATTAAAAACAAAAACAAATCAATCAACGACCTGTATCTTCTTCTTCTTCTTCTTCTTCTAATCAACACAACTTTGCCTTGTGTTTTTCTTAACTCGTCAAAGGTGATAAACAAAATTTTGTGTGTTTTGGGAAATTTTCTTCTTTCTCTTGGCGCTAATGAGTGCCAAAGGATATGCAAAAGTCTCAAGTTTGTTGCGTTGTTTTCTAATGTAAACTTTATACTCTCAGCCTGGGGTATTTGAAGAATTTTCTTTCTTTTTATAACGGTAAGATATATAAATACTGTAAGGTCAAATATTGTTGAAAAAAAATTTCGAAACACGAACAAAAGTCGACGATTTAATAATAAATAGCTTCACAAAGCAAACGCAAAGCATTTATAATTTTTCAAAAGCCAGACGTGCCCAACGTGCAACATTCTCCCCCTCAATTTATATTTATTTCTTTTTTTAAAAAAAAGAATCTCCATTCGTTGCCCTTCAAAAAAAGAAGAAGAAGAAGAAAAAAACTCTAAATTTACTGTCATCACAGAGGAGAGAAAAGCTTTAACGATTCTCGAAACATAAATAGCTCGCATAACAAGCGAACATACCCCGGGGACATCTGCTTTTATAAGTAATGAATGAAATTTTTCAAATTATGACGGTTGCTGCAGTGTTGTGTCGTTGTCAGCAAATGCAACATTTGTTTAGTAAATTGGATTTAAACGAGACATGCTTTGTGTCACAAAAGATGATACACAAATTGATTGGCGTCAAAACGAAGCGCATGGAGCTTCCGCTTGGAGGATAAATTAATTGATTTGTGTGGTTATGATCTGTGTTTCTGCTGTTTGTGCGAATTGATTTTTTGATTGAAAGTAAATTGGTCAAATTGCGGCTATTATTTGGTCTATTAGTTGCAAATGAGACGAATAAGAGGAAGACTAAGAATTTTTTGAGGAATAAACAGAAAGAAATTTGTAAATAATTGTGTGGAATTTAGATATAAAAAAAATTTAAGAAAAAACTGTTTATACAGGATGTTATACACCCAAAAATAGGACAAGTTACCGACAATATCCACAAGTTTAGTCCTCCTACTCCTACTCAGATCATAACTGCACTTAAAGAAGAAGAAAAATATGACAGAACAAGTAACGAAGTATTCTAACATCTCGATGATAAAGAAACTTCAAAAAGTAGGCAAGTCAATTATGTCTGCCTGTCACGCATCATGACCGAATTGTTACAAACTTCACATCATTGAGCTAGCAATAGAATTCTCGATTTTGGGAGATGACTGGCACATTTAAGGTCTAAATAGTCTTGTTCTGGCCAATCATATATCACAGCAGACCCCACATGGGTTGAACAATTGTTCACTGCTAGGACAAGTGCTTGCTTCCTTGCAATCGGTCTGGAAGAAGACAGGACCAAAGATGAACTATAATAGGAAGACATTTTCGATTGATTTGACGTTTAGTAAACTTCCACCGATTTTGAATGGATTCTGACGTCTCTGGAAGAATAAAATGGAAGCTCACGCATCCTTTCTTAATCGGTGGTAGTGTTTACGAACGCAACCATTTTGTGGAATAATTCTGTGCACTTCGTTCTTTAGAATTGAATGACAATCTGCCGAAAATGTAGGGTTCAAAAGGATAAAACGAAATGTCACATAACTATAAGTACGTCTTCACATAAAGGACAATTTTTAGGGTACGTCTGTCTTAGGAAACGTACGAGCAGGGACATGTAACGATGTCTGATATAGTTCATCTGTGGAGAGGGCTTAGCAAGATTTCAAGCTCCCCAAGATGTGAAGACCAACTACAATCACAAAAACTAAATTAGACAGCCATCTTAAAGTCGTTTGACAGATTCGCTTGACGGCACAAGGGTGCGGCCATTTTGTGAAAGGAAAGAAAGAAACAGCACGACGAGTTTATAGTTATGTCTTTATAGATATGACAGTTTTGGTCACGTCTATTTTAAGAGATTTGTAAGCAGGGAAAATGCGAAATGACTGTCACTTAGTCTATGCAGAAAAGAAACAACTGAAGCAATAGATCTGTTCCTGTACTTTCTGACCAGCTTGTCAAATTTCTTAGAGTGGGGTAAAATTCTCTTGAAGAAAGACAAAAACAAACAAAAAAACTGCCCACTTTTAGTCGTCACATTGCCAAGCAACTACAACGCAACAGTTTGACAGAATTCGTAAATTTGTACAAATTCTTACTTCCTTCTGTGAAAAACTTCCAAAATTCGACGTGCGGGAACATGGATTCACTATTTTTTGTAAAATTTCGTACATTTTCGTAGTTTTAGTCAGTGCGGAAACAGGCCTAACATTGCACAAACTACAACCTTAAAACAAAAAGTCTTTCCGAAACAGTGTGACCCACGAAATAACGAAAAGTAACGCTGGCGTAACGAAAGTTTAACAGCGAGTGTTGTTTAGGCTTGATAGACTTTTATCAAACATTTAGAAAAGGTGGCTTCTACGCCAGAGGAAGACTAATGAGATGAGCTCAGTAAGGTTAACGTTAAATCCATTAACGATATAATCACAATTATTCATCTGACGTTCTAGTGTTCGTTTTAAATTCCTCATTTTTTTACTTTCAAAAATGCTCCCAATAAATCAATTAGCAATCGAGTTTACTTATCTAAATATTCCTCCAAAATAAACATCAAATCCGAGAAAAGAAAGAAAAACACAAAGTAACGCGTGTGTCTTGCCAAGAAAAATAAAAAAAAAAAAAAGGCCAGAAAACCACTCTACACTTGACCATGAATGCTCGCGGAAACGTAAAAATAAAGCCATCGCCATCGTCGACCCCACTTTGCCGAGCTAAATTCACTTTTATTATCTCGAATACTCGGCGCACGAGTATGTCTTTTTTCGTCGAGAAAACAGATGAAAATTTCTCGCCAAAAGAAAATTATGACTCTTTAAATTGGCTTATGGGTGGTGGTGGAGCCATTACCCTCTTTTCTTTGAAAAAAAGAAAACAAGGGGGAACTGCAGACACATCTAATTAGCTTTCCTTTTTAATTAGCTTTGATAAGATTTATCTCATTATTGAATTTTTAAATTGCCAAGCGGGGCTCCATGGGGATTTTGGCTTCCTTTGAACAGATATGAGCATCTTTATTAATAAGATCCACCCTTTTTCTCCCTTTTGCAGGCCCTACTATCAGAGACAACAACAGACGATCACAATTGGCCACCAGAGCTGATTCTCCTGCGGGAAAAGTTCACGGCGAAGAGTCAACTAGAGATAGCCCAACTGCAGATTAAACATGAAGAAGAGGTAAATAAACTCCAGTTCTTTGCTTTAACGAGTTCTAATTTGTTTTTATTTTCTCCGATAGATGTCGCGACTAAAGGCTGATTTTGAAAAACAATACAATCGTAAGGTTAAGCGGAATTCCGCCTTTGATTTGAGTCGAGACTTCGATCAGATAGTCTCCGAGCGAGATGGACTGCGTGAGTTGTCGAAGACCTTCCGCAGTATCTTGGCCGAGTTGGTGCGGTGCGTTAACGTCTGTGAGGATGATCTCAATGCAACGTTGGTGGACGAAATCCAACGAATAATGGCCAATCGTACGTTGGATGGCGACGACAACGATTTGAATAATTCTCTAATGAACTGTTCCATACTCTCTAAGAGAGTGAGATTCGCTCCAGATGTGTCCGGCCTGCTGGGAGTGATTGAAGATCCCCAGCTAGTGAGCTATGTCTCATCGAAATCAATCGGGGTCTCGAACTCCATCGACTTGGATGATTTTGATCTGAAGGAGTGCCTAGAGCGTCTGAAGTCAGAGGCAGCTCATCTGTTGGAACTCTCTGAGGAGATTCACAAGAAGAACGAGCGAAAAATCAGTGAATCCAGTGGAGCTGAAAAGGTCGATAGCTGTGAGGAGGATGGCTTGAAGCACTACTCCTTTGTTCGTGCGAGTTCGTTCAATGAAAACATGTGGCAATCGAACAAATCGACGAGCCAGCAACTGCTTTACTCACTACCTCCCGATTTGAATCGTGTCCACCAGTTGAATGAGTCAATGGATGACTTTAGTTCGTCGATTGCTGCCAGCGAGTTGAATTTCCAGTTCCACGAGTTCAAGAATCGTCTGGTCAAGTCTGAGAATGAGCGTCTCCGCATGCAACAGGAGCTCGAACGCGCTGTTCAAAGAAACATTGAACTAGGTGCTGAGGTTAATAACCTGCGAGACCAACTACAAAACATCGATCAATGTAGCGACTATCAGGGCTACGGATTGGGACTGATTAAGAGCCCCCAACGGATCGATGAAGAGAAACCATCCACATCGTTCTCACAGCTGCAAGAGAAGGCTCGTCACTTATTGAGCAGTCCAACGCAACAGACAAATGATGCCACGTCAACGTTGCTTCAAATGATTGAGGACTTCTGTCGCGAAGGCGATAAGGTCGTAGAAACTAGCAAGAAAGATCGTGACGACTTGCAATCGCAGGTGAGTTGAAGCTTAGAAATGTACATATGTAAACAAAGCTGTTGTTAGATGTTGTGATTTATCTCTATTTACTCATCTAATGATGGATATTCAATGCATGTTCAACTTTTTGTTTAAGAATTATGTTTATACTGTAAAAATCTCATTGATCATTCATTTTTTTTTTTTTTAAAACTGCTTAAGCTGCTGCCAATTCCATTACCTCTATTTCTTAGCATATCCTTCAAAAGTTATTTATATAAGAAGCTTGTCTGTTCTCATTGTAAAATCATAAGTATTTTGGGCTATCAATTGATGGCAGTTTGACAGAAGAAGGGGCTCTCAGAGAACACTTTCTTTACGTGTAACTTGTAGGGCTTATAGTCTTGTAGTCGGTAGGGTTGACCTTATGAAGGAGAGAAGCTTCTTGAGTTTTTAGAAACATCCTGTAGTAATCAAAAATGTGTTGCTTAAGTCATGGCAGACAGTCAAGCCAACAGTCTCTAACTTGATTTCTCTTATCAATATCATTAAGAGACTTAACCGTTTCTTTGTCGGTTTTAAGCGCGCTAGAAAGACCAGGGTTTCTCTATATTCTTGCCATAAGGTTATAGCGATCTAAGCCGTCGAGTCATACTATGGTTTCAACTGTCCGTTGTCAGGCTTATGCTCTTGTAAAACATGTGTTTAGAGTGGACAGTATAGTAGACGTATAGTGAACAAAACACACTAAGACTTTCAATCTCAATCTAATAGAGAAAGTTCGAAGAGAGTACATACCACTGTCTGTGATATTCTATTTGTTTGACTGCGTTATCACAGCCGTTGAGCTACTCCTTTATATTTTTAGTGAAAAATACTTCACATAGGGCCTACTGGTGGCCAGTGGAGTACCTTATACAAAATGTCTCCACAAAGTATTGGCCAAAAGTGGACAAGAAACCATCGTCTAAACAGGGGCTGAATTACCACAGTGGATAACAAGTGAGTGAGCAGATAGGACTCATGTAGAGAGAGCACAATAGGATTTGAATGAAATGGAGCAGTAGAATTTGTGCTGCCATCGCAAATTTCGATAGTTTCGATAGTGCATGCTCGATTACGAGAGGTAACGAAAAATCTTCACATTTCGACTACGAGTTACTCGTTATTGACTGTTGTAATTTGGTCAGACCTGAGCATCATTGTTGATGTTCTCGCCGGACACTGGCTGATTGGCCTTCACTTCAAACGTCGCATCAAAAGGAAGAAGATGGATTTTTTAAAGGAATTCTTTTGGATGTTTAAAGTAGAGCAATGGATACATACTTAGATGCCAAGTGCCTTCGATTCCTCAAACTTAAAAAGATAGATCAAGGTTCTTGAGTCTGTTTTAGATAGATTTAGATGGGCGTTCACTGTCCTATTCTTGGCTACAGTTCTTGAATGTACAGAGCACAGTAGTACCAGCTTATACCACTTTAATTAAGCTTACAAATTTTACAATTTCTCAATATGAAAGCACTTACCGAACAAGTTCAAATGAAGGCTATGAAATATTTACAAGTAATCGTGAAATGAATTTATCTAATTTTCGAACTAAGATTGGGTAACAAATTGAATGACTAAAATTGCCAAAGATTTTACTTGACATCTGTCAAAGAGATCAACCATTTTGAATTCAGTAAATGACAGTAATTGACAGCCAACATTCACACTGGCTGTTGGATCATTCCATTCATTCCATTCATCGAAATGAAGTAGGAAAAAGTTTGAAAATGGCAAATCATATCAATAGTTTAAGGTTTTCACTTCAAGGTACACCTTCAGGAACATATGAAACTCGCATGAATTTCTCTCTAATTCATTTGACATTTCTTTGCCAAGTTTATTCGTTTTCCTTACTTTTATAAATATTTTCTTCCTGGTGATGGTTTTTGAAGTCAAAATTTCAGTTTTTCATTTGATCGTCTTGAATTCTACTTTGTTTTTTAGTCGCATCAGTTTTTTTTTAACATTTTTGATTTCTTTTTCGAGCGATATTAGTTTTGATATACTTTAATTTGTTAGCAGTTTCTTATTCTTGTTAAAGCAAACTTTTATATCCAAAGAATAAACTCCGTAACCTACCCCATTTCTTACTACTTATCTCCCAACCTAAACCAACAGATTGACACTGCCGACAAACAACTGAAGGCAACGAGACAATTTCTCGAGGATCAAGCCGCCGAACGTGAGTTAGAACGCGACGAATTCCTTCGTGAAATTGAGAAATTGAAAACACTAATCCGTGACAAAGAAAAGGAGAGGAATTCCTTTGAGAATGCCTCTAAGGAGGTGAGTACAATTCCAGAATCTAATTGACGGATAGGAAGGGGTTTCTTATTATTTTTTTCAATCAAAAATAGAATCCACTGTTTTTTTGTTTAACTAACAATTATGTATTTAGTTTCCACTTAAAAAAAAAAGAAGATCTCGTGCTCAATAAAAATGCCTTATTAACTTAGTTGTGTACTAATTGGGTTTTCTTTTTGTTCTTTTCTTTCTTTCTTTCACACGCTGCCTATAAACAAACTGAATCAAATCATACACACGTACACTTCATAAAACAATTAACAAAAACTTTATTATTTTCTGCACCGATTCACTCGATAAATTCTATTTATTAACTCATGTTTCGTAACACCTCGCGTCCTTGAAAACCATTCAAAAACTCATAACTTTACACTCACATGCATGCCCATTTCGTTCCCAAAAAAACACCCACCATTCACGCATTTTCAGAAATACGAAAGATTGTTTCGGAAAAGTGTAAGTCGTTTTGTGTTTTCTCTTGTGCTGATTTCTGTTCTACTTTGCTTGTGTTTTCGAAAATAGCGTTTCTGACCGATTTCTCTTTCTCTTAGATCGATCACTTGGAGCAACAAATCAAAGATCTCACGCAGAAATTCGCCGAGTGTTCGGCGAAGAAAGATAAATTTGAAATAGAATTGAAGGCGTCCATAGATAAGATATTCGTTTTGCGTGAGATTATATCGGAATTGGAGACACAGGTTGAGACCAAGGCGTTGAATGAGCATGTGCTGGGCGAGAAGGTGCAGGTGAGTTATAAATAGACGAAGAGGTGTATGGGGAGAGAGACAGTAATTTGTGAATATTTGTCGTTTTGTTTTTGTAGGAGTTGGAGGCATATATTGGTTCACAGAATCGTTCCAACGAGACGCTACAGAACGAGGTGCACAGTTTGAAGACGGAAATCGGTCAAGGTTACCAGGAGAAAATACGACAACTAGAGGAGAAATTGCAAAACACTCGACCTTCAGCGGAGCAGAGTATGGTCATGGATCAGATTGTGGAACAGGTGAGTTGGGATACAAATTGGTTTGCACTTGACGGGGAGATCTTTGTGTGATTATAGAAATTAAGAAGGTAGTTCAATATCTTATGTTCTTGTCAAAAAACTTTGATAAATTGGCGTTAAGACAGCGACGAGTCCCAGAATTCTATAAGCCTACAAGTCACCAAAGAGTTCCCAATCAAACTCGGTGTATGTCAGGGAAGCGTTCTCAGTCCTTTTCTATTTATTGCAGTGCTAGTTTACTTGAAAGAAGAGTGACCATAGTGCTTTAGATATTCTTTTCTGATGATGCAGCTATCAAAAGTGAAGATCAAACGTCCCTGCAAAGAGGACTTGATGTATGAGTGAATGTTTTGAAAGGAAGCGAAATTTGTTTAAAAAAAAATACAGAGTAGACTACAGCCCCTTCTCTGATCCACGGCGATCAATTCCAGACAATTACTTGATTGAAAAAGTGCTCTCCAAGTGCGAAAAGCTCAAATATCTGGGATCTATGATCAATAATGAAGCTGTTTGCGATCAATCGCCCTCTTGTTATCCTAAAGGAAGAAGAAGAAGCCATGTAGACATTACTGATCTGCAGTAAGGATATAGATGAAAGTAGTTATAGGACGGTTACGAACACCATGTACCAACGATCAGTGATCAATGGTCGGATTTCATCAAGAAAGTTATTTAGTGAGATCACTAAACTTCAATGTGAACCACACATTGGTGAAGAGGCCTATTCGCTTAAGCTCTTCGAAAGGAATGTGTTTCTCATAAAATCTAGTCTTACGACTTTCCCAGGAACTATATTTTATACTTCTGTAAGTTGCCGTATTTACTTAAGCCCTGAATAATAGTAGTCTTGGTTTTCGAGCCAAGCGATCTACAAACAACACCAAGTTGTGAAGCTCTTATCGATACCTCTTAAGATCATGGTTTCTAAAGAAGCGCCTACAATGGGTTCCAGATCAAAAATTCGACTTGAAATTGAAGGACTCCACCTCTTTTCTTGACGTCTGTACTAATCTTTCGACAAGGTATGGAACGAATGCTTAAAGCTGCACAAAATTCCAGAGTCCTACCTTGCAAATATAGTCTTCCTGCGAAATATGGAGCTGAATATTTAGACTCAAAACAATTCATCGCTGGAGTTCCGCATGAGAGTGTTGTTGGTCCATGTTCGTTCGCTGATGTTAGGTCTTTATTGGTAACAGAGAATTCAGTCGAATTTTGACCGTCACTCCCACGGTTTCAAGACACAGAACTCACTCAGTTATGGGGTAGGTAGTATGAAAAGAACAAGCAGCACGTGGTGGAAGTACGTTTAAGTACAAACTTTGCACTATCATATGAAAGAGCTGCTTCTTTTCTTAGGCGAGGTTATGATACAGAGTAGGAGGATGACAAAACTCCCACTTTAGTGCATTCCTACTAGTCCGACCGCGGGGTTTGCTGACTTCCATATGACAGATGTACTCCCTAGTTGAATGACACCGTTTTTAATGACAAAGTCAGCCCACAAAGTGCACTTTTCTCAAATTGTTGGTTTCTTTTCTGTTCCCGAATTTTTGGCTCACTACCTACCTCGATCCTTAGAGATCCCAAATAGATACACACACGTTCTTAATAATTTCTGTTCTTAAATGAGTTCTGCAGCGACCAAATCGAAATGCTCCACTTAACGCTAGACCATCTTGCGACTGCTAAAGATTCCAACTCGCAGATTCTCCGTCTGTCCCCTTTTCCCAAGCATGCATAATTTCTTCTCTATTATTAGGACTACTCGCGAATATTTCCCATTTACTAGAAACGCAATCAATTCCCCCTTCTTCATCTACAGCTGCGTGACATCGAAAGCACCCTCGATCAGAAGACGAAAAACCTCGAGAGCCTTCACCACTCATCATCATCGGTCTCGCTGAACAGCAATCCCATTGAAGATGTCTCCGTCCAGGGTAAACCACGATCTATGGCTTCAGCTCTCGTGTCACCACCACAAGGTTCACCTGTTCATCCCTCACCACGTGCACAGTCGTTGCCAATCGAAGGTCTCCAGCGTGTACTGGAGAAACTCTCCAAACACACGCGCATGGAAGAGGCTGCCATCAAACGGATCCACGATCTCGAGATGCAAGTGTCAAACATTCGCAGCAGTTGTCTGGTAAGTACATCCATATCTCTATATTTAGCTGGGATAAATTAGCCTAAAACCGTTAGCAAGACCAGCACTGCAAGAAGACGTCCTCAATTCTCTTCTCTAATTGAATTCCTCAGAAAATCCCGACAAAGTTTATTATTATAAATTTGCCTCCCCTTTTTTTATGCTTTCGCTTTGTTGTTGTTCTTGTTTCTGTTTTGTTCCACTTTAGGGTGTCAGTTATGCGGTTTGGGGAGAACCACACGAGATCGTTTTGGTTCTCAACTTAGTCGTGCGATAGAATTTAAACAGCCAACAGTGTGTTCAGCGATATAGTGTGTGCGCGCGCGCTTGTAAAAGCTTTTTTTTTTTTTTTACTCGCAAATAGATTTTTATTAAATCAATTTAGTGTTTAACGGTTGATGGAGAATCTTGAAATGTTGATTTTGTAGTTTGACGAAATATTCAATATGATTTCAAAGAACCGTTCAAGGGTAAAGAGTCCCATTAGGGTGAGTTTGTGTCGCTTTTCCACGGCAATTAAATGTGTTCTTTTGGTGTTCTTTTTGTCACCCCATTAAACCATTCAGAATTGGTGTAGAGAATTTAAAATTTAGAATTTAGATTGTGTTTCCTTCCAATGTCTGTCTAGGTGAGTATAAATAGAACGAGGAAGAGGAAATCTCTCACCAGCGATAGGCTGCTGGTATAGAGAAATTTTGTTTCGGATTTTTAGAGGAGGCCCGCTGATTTTTTTTTTTTTTTTAGATGAAAGAGGCGATCAAGGTTTGTCTGGAGAATTTAATTAGAGTCTTTTATGATCGGCTGTAAAATTGTGTCTTTTGTTTGTCTTAGACCAAAGGAATCTGTCTTTATTGCTTCCGGAAGAAAGTTGTGTCTATTTTAAGGATAAAAGGGATAGACACTTGGACTTAAAGTCTATGTCAACGTCTGTCAAACCGCAGATCGTTTCCAGGCGGAAGCACATTGAGTCATGGACTTTGTCCATTCTACGGAGACTTTGGAAACCTACTTCGCACTTATGACGATCTGGTTTTTGATAAGGAAACAAATGAGTCAGTGAACACAGTGTACGTGTTTGTTGGCAATGAAACTTTATAAAGCATTTGCTCAAATTGAAATAGTCTAAACGTGACCTTGCAGTTGATGGCACTCATGCAGAACCCATCCACCCACCCCATTGTGACAGCAGATGAGAAATATTTTTATTCGAAATTCTGTCAACAGAATATAAATTTCTGAGTGTCGTAAGGTTGTTTTCTATTTGGCGAAAAACTGCACCCAAGTTGATTGCTCGGTGTGATTGATTGTCGCTGTTGCAAGCGAACATCCGAGGGTCAAAATAATCGATGACTGTTTGAAGAATAAGTGGGTCAATGGCGACCATTTCAATTTCAATTTGGATGTTATGTTCGTGATCCTGACCTCACTCTTCAAATGAGCCCACAGGAAGAAGTCTAAGGGTGTCAAATCGCACGACGTTGGAGGCTAGTCAACTTATCCTCTGACCGAAATAATGCAATCTTCAAATCTGGCTTGTGTGGGTTCCTGTTGCAACCAGGGATTTTCCAGATCCAGTTTATTGAAATTTGGAACAAAATAGCCGGCCAACTTGTTGCAGTAACGTTCTCCATTCACTGGAATAGTCTCCCCAGTCTCATTTTCGAAAAAGTGAGGCCAAATTGTTGACTTCGACGACGAATTGAGTTGTCTGGCTGGTTTCGAACACTTTCGCTGTCACTGGTGATATTTTAAAGAATACGTGCTGCCCGGGTATGCTGATGTAAAGTTTCTTTAAAATCCTTCACCATTGCACAAATTTCGAACTCACTAAGGCGAATATGTTGTCCGAAAAATTCACGAATTACGAAAGGTAACTTTTATAGATCGCCTATCTTCGTAATAAGATTGAATGACAAAAATATATTGCTCCATGGTAAATGATTTCATGACTAGAATTGCCAAAGAATGTACTTGACATCTGTCGAAAAAATCAACCATTTTGAATTCAGTAAATGACAGTAATTGTCAGCCAAGATCCAAACCATCTGTTGGATCACCTCTTATTATAAGGGACTTTTGTGTAAAGACGTTTAAGGAAAGAGAGGAGAGAGACAGAGGGGGTACCGGTGCACGTTGGATCTTTGAATGTTTGACAGTTGTAATGATCAGGAAGCATAGAGCCTGAACGAGTCATTCGGCTTAAAAGGGAAACTCTTTTCTCGACAAGACGTCCGGAGTTAGGCTTCAGCTAGAACTGATGTACATTCAGAAAGTGACGCTGGTGGATTTTTGAAGGGAAGGAACGTAATCAGCATTTTTGATGAAATAAGTCATAAAATAGGAAAAGACATGAGACATTTCTTCGATGTTCAAGGAAGACTGTGGAGCTCACATCGTCCCTATCACCTACAAGTTTCAACGCTCGATTTGGAAGCCCATCTAGAATGTGCAGGGTGGTCTGTGTATAGAATTTAGGTCATTTGAGGAAGCCAGTCTAGGAACACAAACTGCCTAAGAGTGAGGTCATCTGCAAATCAATTACTAAACCAAAACTCAAATATTTATGTAGAGAAAGACCACAATGACCGATATATTTGCATAAAAAACTTTCTTCCTCGATGGAAACCCTAAACCAAAGTCGGGCTGCAGCTAATTGCATTAAACTTCCTCGGGTATTTCTTGAAAATATTTACATTCTCCCTCTGTGAGTTTGCTGGGACTTAACCAAACAAATCATTTCTTCTTAAAACATACATCAACCCTTTCCTAATGCAATTACCAATAAAACCACATCCATTCAAAGATGCATCTCGTTCTCAGAGTCTAAACAAAATTCAATTCGTTTTCACCTTTTTTTTTGTTTACAAATTCAATGCAACCCCCTTTGGTGGTGAGGCGAGAGCATCGAATCAAAAGATTCACTTTCATTCGTAACCCTAACACTTCCGACAGATACAGACGTGATCCGTATCAATGGATACATCACGAGCTGCATAACACCCGCATTCAGTGGCGGCACTTGAACTGCAAGAGACACAAGGATGAGAACTGAGAACAACACAATGACGATCTCTGCCATAAAAGAGTTTATGCATCTATCTTTCCTCTTTCGAGTGGATTTTGTTTATCGTTTCGTATTCATTATGTGGAAATGTTATTCAACGATAAACACAATCGGAGGTGTGGACTGAGAGAGGGTGGGTACAACGTACAAGTGTAAAACGATGCAAAGCGGATGCTACCTTAATTAATACTAGCTGCTCGCTCTCTTGAGAGTGGATCGTTCGTAGGATGTCTGATCTGAGAGATAGGAGATCTAATTAAGATGTTTTCCTTGCCGGCGTAGTTTACTTTTCAGTTGTGGTTTGAGGGTCTTTGGAGAATGTTTAAGTGGGTTTTTAGTGTGCTTAACGGAATTCAAAATGTTGTGTGGTTTAGTTTGTTCGGATTTTGTATGGGCTTCTTGGATGTGCTGAGGCCTACGATGGTTAGTGTCGGTTAAAAGTTATGTTTTGTATGAAAAAATTCAAAATTTTGTAAATACATTTTTTGTAAGCAGTACTATGTGTGTTGACACCCGTGCTTTCTATGGAAGAAAATATATATATTGCCAATATCCACGCACTTTATTGGGTATTCAGCGCAGTTTGAATGCAAAACACCCTTCTTTCCTGACTTAAACATACGTGTTGAATTAAATACAAAACTACTTTCAAAAATGTTGGTTCGAAATGTCAAAATATTTATATTTAAAAATTTCCGTGAAGAAATCACCTACATATAAAATTTTTTTCAGCTGAATTAAGAAAAAAGACCGGTAAAACACACAATTTTCAGAAAACAAACAAAAAGTTTCAAGTCGGCACTAGCTGAATAGCGTTTTCGGTATTTCTTTTCAGCTGAATCAGGAAAATTCATCCTAAAATACACAATTTCCAGAAAACAGACAGAAATACTTCAAGAAATATCAATTCAGCTCTTGCTGAATAGCGTTTTTGGTATTTCTTTTGAGCTGAATTTGGAAAATTTATCGTAAAACATACAATTTTCAGAAAACGAAGAAAAATACTTGCAAAATTATCGACTCAGCTCTTGCTGGATAGCGTTTTTGGTATTTCTTTTCAGCTGAATCAGGAAAATTCATCTTAAAACATACAATTTCCAGAAGACAAACAAAAATACTTGTAAAATTATCAATTCAGCTCTTGCTGAATAGCGTTTTTGGTATTTCTTTTCAGCTGAATCAGGAAAATTCATCCTTAAGCACACAATTTCCAAAAAACAAACACAAATACTTGCAAAATTATCAATTCAGCTCTTGCTGAATAGCATATTTGATGTGTCTTTCACAAACACAAACCCAAAACATCCAACACAATCAATTCAGCTCTTGCTGAATATCGTATTCGTTGTTTGTTTTCTTTACCCGATGACTCACTTAGTAGATAAGCCAGATAAGTTTTCTGTTGTCCTCTATCAGATTCAACCAAATAAAGTCCACTCACCACGTAAACACACTCAAAGTTCACCATTCATTCTGCTGCCTGGCGTCAATTTGCATCAAAAGCAATTAAGTAACACAAACCATCATGAGTTCCCTCCTCGATCACTTTAGTTTGTTGAACTGTCTTTCCCTCTTTTTCTCTGTCAATTAATCATCGTTCATCTCCCATCTGACTGATAACAAAAGCAGTGATACAGAGAAATGCAAATTTATTCACCAATTGAGCACAATTGAGGGCGATTAAGTGCAGTTGATCTGGCTAGCTTAATCAAATTTGCGCTATTCAGCGAGATTATTTGCTTTTAACAGATAATTTCCACTGACTCCCTCTTATGTTTTTTCTTTTTAGGAGATTCAACATGAACGTGATTCACTTCAAGAGAAGATGTCAGAGCAGATGCAACGCATTTCTGCGCTACAGTCACGCCTGGAGGAGCAGCGTCATCGTGCCGAAGAGCTGCAACGTCAAGGAAGCTCCGATCTAAACATTCGCATACACGATCTGCAGAATGAAGTGCTGAATTTGAAGGAGACTTTGGAGACGCGTGACAAGCAAGTAGCGACTCTCAAAAATCACCTGGAGAAGAGCAAGGCGGCTATTGATCGTTTGGAGGCAGAGCTGGCCGTTGGAGTGCACAGCGACAGGAGTAAAGTGGAACGCCTGGAGGCTGATTTGAAGACCAGAAATGCAGAGATTCAGCAGCTGAAGGAGAAAATCAAGACGGAGATGATCAATCGGTTGGCCCTACCTGATCTAATGGAAACCATGCTGGCGGATAAGAACGACGAAATTGATCATTTGAAGGAGCAGTTAGAAGTCAAGGAAAAGGAGCTTCAGGGAGTCCTCGAACTTAACCTCAGTGAAACTTCCAACAAGACTAAGAACGAATGTGGAACTGGGGCAAAGATAAGCTCAAGAACCCTGAGCGACATTGTTTCCATCTCAGAATTTGACGAACCAGATGTGATTCGACGAGCTGTTGTGGACGTAGACACACCTCTGGCATTGCCCGACGGAATAAGGCATGCCGGCGAGCAGACCATGGAGACATCCAAAGAGGCTGTAGCAAATCTTACCGAGAAGCGCACAGGAGATTTGGTTATTTTCAACTCTCTACACCCAGCAAGGACCTTCGACCATCCTCATTACTTCCAAGACCCATCGCAGATGATCAACAAGACTGGCAGCACAATAACTCCACCGATCGTTCCACGGCAAATCAACTTCTCTGAATTCCAAGACGATTCAAAGATCAAGGAATCCACTCCAAAACTTCCTGAAGCTGAGAGTAAATCTCTTTCGGTTCAGCTGAAATCGGCTCAGTTGCAACTGGAAGAGCTCAAGGCCAAGAAGAATCAAATGGAAAGTGAAAAGCTATCAGAGATCGATCGTTTGTCAGTAGAACTGTCAGCTGTTAAGGAGGACTACAAAAAGCTCCAGGAAGACATTGCTGAGCTAAAGAAAACTATCCATACACGTGACAGTGACTTCAAACAACTCGAGGAAGAATTCATCGCTACTCAGCTTCGCCTTGGAGGAGTTCAAGCTGAGTTGGACGAGAAAACAAACGCAGAGCAACGTCTGCAGTCTGAAATCGAAGGTCTTCAACAAGAGAGCCAAGAAAAATCCGATCTCCTATCGAAACATGAGAAAAACCTCTTAAATTACCAACAAAACGAAGAAAAGTATCTCCTTCGCATAGCTGAATTAGAAGCTCGCATCCAATCCTTGTCTGAAAACGCCAAAGAAGCTGAAAACCTAGCAGAAGAACTCAATTCAGCGCGTGCTGAATTATCTGAGAAGATTATTTTGTACGAAAAGTGCCTTCTAGAGATCAATGGTTATAAGCAACAAGTTGAACATTTCAACTCCACTCTCGCAACCAAAGATCAATGCATTGAAGATCAAAAAGACAAGATAAAATCTGACGAACAGCGCATCACTCAGCTGCAGGATCTCAATTCAGCACTGGAGAAGGAGATTGAAAAACTTCGATCGCAAACTAGTGAGAG
Source organism: Chalcosyrphus nemorum (assembly GCA_949716465.1). Classification (NCBI taxonomy): domain Eukaryota; kingdom Metazoa; phylum Arthropoda; class Insecta; order Diptera; family Syrphidae; genus Chalcosyrphus; species Chalcosyrphus nemorum. The sequence continues at coordinate 58,115,060 of OX454334.1, read as the reverse complement.
CTCTAAACCGTTTTCCTTGGATGAAATCGCCCAGCAAGTTGAGAAGGAACTCAACTATTCAGCGCAGTTGGACTCAAACATCCTCAAAGCCATTGAGAGCGAAGAGGAGAATAACTTCGATGTCCACACAAAGACTGAGAGTGAGAAACTGATTGAGAGAGATCTCCTGAATCAATTGGAAGCCTTACGAGCTCAGCTGGATTTGGAAAGGGAACAGGCTGAAGAGGTTCGCAAGGAACTCCTAGACGAGAAGCAGCATTCACAGGAGATTCAGGAGCAGGATGTGGCTATAATTGAAGCCATGCGAACGCGTTTGGAAGGAGCCCTTAGCAAGGAAGAAGAACTGCATAAAATGCTCGATGAAGAGCGTGACAAGTGTGAGAGATTGATGACGCAGATCACTGTCTTCCAGAGGTCTGAGGCGCGCAAGTCCAGTGCTCTTCTGAAATCTCCTTCGGATTCGCCAAGAAAGTCTCCACGATCTAGCGACTTTGAATCTGAGCTTGCAGATCGCCTCAAGAGTGAAATAAAGCTCCTCACAGCTCAGAATGAACGTGAGAGAGAACGAGTCACCGATCTTCAGAGAAATTTAGAACGCGAAAGGAGTCGCTTTGACACCGAGCTCAATGATCGCATCGAGTACAGTGAGCGTCTCAAGAAGGAGATGGAGAAAGTCGCTCGTGACAAGGATATGGCTGAGCAGGAAGTAGAACACCTACAAGAACGTCTCACCCTACAGTCGCAGGAAATTGAAAGCCTTGAAGCCCGCATTGCCACTCTCCAAGAGGCCGAAACTCGCCGTGCCAACCGCAGAGACCGCCAAAGAGCTGAAAATACTCAAAATGCAGTTGAATTGCAGGAGCTCAAGGCCAAAATCACCTCCCTCGAGTCTGAGAGAGATCACTTAAACCAAACTGTGTCTTTGCTGCGATATGATATTGATCGTGGCGCTCAGCGTGAGGCCAAACTAGCTGATGCGCTCGCAAATACTGGAACAGATGCATCGATCCCACAGCAGTTCATGCAGAAAATGAAGGAGATCAACAATCTGCTGGCAGAAAATACCAAAGAAAATCGCCAAATGACTGAAACCGTACAGTTCTTGGTGGAAGAGAGGCGATCCCTCCAAAAGAAGTGCGAAGAGCTGGAGAGTCAAGCAGGAAATAATGTAAATGTAACTGAATTGGAGGAGAGAGCTAACCACCTACTGGGCAGGTACCTCCGAGTGGAGTCACATCGCAAGGCCCTTGTCTATCAGAAGCGCTATTTGAAAATCTCACTGCAAAGCTATCAGGACAGTGAAGCGCGGCTGATGGCTCAGCTGCATGGAGGCGCTTCCTGTATGTCACCACCAAAGAAACTGAGTTTTAAGTAAGTTTGACTAACAATATTCGTATTAAGATGAATGTAATTGGAATTTTATTTTTTTAGGACTGTGGCCATCGCGATTATCGCGATTCAGCGGATGAAATTCATTGGAAGACTGTGGTTCACCGGCAAGAGGATTGTCTCAAAATCAGTATTCACAATCACTCAGCAAAAGTAAGTTTCAATTTATCTAGCCTAAGCCATTCCTATCTAACTGATTTCCTTGCAGACGAACTCAACCCATTTCCATTGCGTCGGTATCGACATCACCACCATGCCGCGACACAACATCCTCCCAGCACAGTCCGTTTAGTCTCACCGAAATACCTCAGGGACACCTCCTTCAGGCACCTGGCATTATCTCAAATGCTGCACAAAAGTTCGACTGGTCACGGATCAAACATAAGCGCAGCAGTGCATCGGCAAACGGTGGGACTTACGAATGATAAACATGACATGACCACGCCTATTTTTTTTTAGACTTAAGCTATTATTTATTTAATCATAGTCCTGCCTATATAATTACAAAGTAATTTTGTTCTTTTTTTATGTATAATTTTAAAGTTGTAAGCGGAATTGAATATTCCCTCAGTATTTTCGTATTCGCATGTGGAACGTATGTGAGAATTGTATTTGTGTTAATAGTGCAGCGAGTGAATGTGGAAAATATATATTTTTTTTAATGAATTTGTTTAGTTTAGTCAGTTTAAGGATTATCTTTTTTCTTCTTCTTTTACTAGTCATGTTAAGGTAAATTTTCTCTGAGCCCTTTGATCTCTTTTCCTGCAAATGCGTTAAATCCTCCAAATTTTTATTGACAAATGTTGTGCCTTAAAGTAAATAGACTTGAATACGAATTACTTATATACACTTAACTCCTCTAACAGTTTCAAATTAGATAAATCGAGAACAATTCAAACACATGACCAAGTAGGAAGCAATTCAGCACGTGCTGAGTAGTGTACTTCAAAAACTTTGGCGTACGTTATACAAATAGAACAAAATGTTTACAAGCCTGTGTTTTCTTACTCAGATTGGTCTGTAAAAGATCAAAGTACCTTGACAGAGGCGAATTTTAACAAATTTTCAAATTTTGTGCAGCTGAATAGGAACTTTATCCTCTAATATAGATAAAATGGACCAACAAAAAAGAGGAAACATTGACAAAGGTCAATTCAGCTCGTGCTGAATAACCTATTTAGCTTATGTGACCGGATTATTTATGTTAAATTGCACAAAATGATTTGAAAGCATGCTTTCTACAATTCAGCTCGTGCTGAATAGCCTATTTAACATCTTTGACCAGTTTTATCATGTTAAATTGTACAAAATTAGTTGAAAGCATGTTTTCTACATTTCTTTTTGAAATTCAGCTCGTGCTGAATAGCCTACTTACCCTATTTGACCGGATTTTTTTATGTTAAATTGTACAAAAAGGGTTAATAGTATACTTTTTCTCTTAAGGAAATAAGTTTTCGTTTTAAATAGAATTCCTTTACATTGTCCTAATGTACATAAATATTTAAGTCTTAGTTTTAAAGTTAAATATTGAAATCTTCGTTAAACAAAATTTTATTTGTATAGAAAATTATCCAACATGTTTTTTAATTTCACCTCGTGTGTTTTTTTTTTATTTATAAGAATAAAAATTGTATGAAATAAATTTAAAAAAAAGTTCCGTCTTTTGTTTTTTGTTTCCTGATTTTTATGGTAGATGGAGCTCCTTATTTGGTAAAGAGGTTTGATCACATTGATGGTTCAATGGAACTGATAAAATTATGCTTTTATTCCCTGATGATGGGGACATGGGGAAGAACACGATATGAAGGTTCATTCACAACTCTGCGATCGGCGAATGGGCGACCTGCGAACAAACAATTTTTAGCGCATTTAAAGTCATGAAGTTGGCAACTTTACTATGAACGCTGAATTTATCCATCAATTTGTGTAAAAGAAGTTGAATTTTGCTGATTTTTCCCCCGAATAAGTGAATGCTTCTTGCGAACTGTGAAATTAGTGTTCACATTCCACAGATGTGATCCACATTCGCACGACCAAGGATCCACATCGAAATTCATTGGTTCTTTGGTCAATGACAAGTGAGATTCGCAGATAAAAAATTAGCTGTGAATGATATTTACGAATGTTTGTTGGTATTCGCAGTTCGCTAAGCTGTGAATGGAGAACAGAACAGAACATTTAGACGCTGAATTTTAAACAAAAAAGTCGGCGAACTTCGCAGGCAGTCGAAAAGGGAATGGTAGGTAAATGACCCCCATAACCCTGCTCATAACTTCGACGAGCAAAGGATTAGAAGAAAAAGAAAAACATTGCCAACCAAAGTCAAGGAACAAATAGCTCGCAGAGTGAAAGCATATCTCCTCGACAAGTCCCTCTAAATTTCCCCTCCTCCTCCGAAACGAATTCGAAAAAAACAACTTTACACCTCAATTCAACACCAGTGACCATCTGTTCGTCAATCTTCCAAAGATCCTTGACATAAATTCCTTTATTTTTTTCTCTGCACCAACCCACGCTTATAATGCAATCAATGCAACGCAATGACCATCAAACAGTTGAAAGGTCCTTCTCTGTCTCATTCTCCTGTCAGCAGGAAAAATCTACCCAACACACAGCTATAACAAACGTCCAACAACTGTAAATTCCTTTTGTAATGTCCGGCAATTTGCTATTTCCAGGACATGCCACAAAACTTGAGCAAAAAGAAAATTGGATAAACCTCGGATTACACACACAGGTGAGAGAGGAGAGAAAAAAAAATGAACAAGGATCAGAAGCAAACAATTGCAACAGGATTATGTGGGTCATCGCCACAACTTTGCTGTTATCAAACGATGGGCATCCTTGCAGCACAGTACCCACTCATAATTAATATTTCGCACGAGTGCTGAATAAAAACAAGAAAGAACGACACCGGATAAAGGATAAACATAAAGCGTTAAAAAAAAAACTCATTTCAAGGCACTGACATCGCCATCACACAGCTGCAACGTTGGTGGGAGATGACGAGCACAGCCTTTTGAGTAATGTCCTTGAAAAAGGAGGGCATTTCAATTACGAATATTACCCCCATACTAATGGAGCTAATGCAACACAAAATAATAATAAAAACGAGCGAAAGGATAGCACAAGAAGAAAGGCCACGATAATGTGTGCGAAAGGGTAAGGGTCGTCGGGCAGGTTATCAAATGTAAAATAGGTTCCACGCACACCACTGTTCACCAATCAAATCAAGTTTGGTGCTAGGAGAAAATTTGATTTTATTCCTTCGATTGTATGTGCTGCTGCGAGTCCTGGTATCTATCGGTTTGATTTTCAATTCGACAATCAATGTGGCGCGCGGGGGGTGGGCTAAAGTAATTGAATGCTGCGAAGTGATAAAATGGATTTTGATTTGATCGAGGATGTAAGTGCGGAGAAGGCTCCTCTTCCATCTGACTTTTATGGTGAAAGTGTGAACAAATTTGATGGAACTCAAATTGTGATGGACAATAGGGTCAAGGATTTAAGCCGATTCTTGGGGGGAGAGTGCAAAGAAGATGCATGAAGTGGAAAATTTCTTCTTTTAAGTCTGGTCTCCATCGGATTTGGATTTGGATTATGATTTGCAGGGAGTCACTGCCCGACAGAGTTTGGATTCCCTCATTTAGGCTCTGAAGGCAGACATCAAGAGAGGGAGAGAGTAGGGGACCTTGTAAAGGAGAATTGAATGAAAAGGAGCTAAGCAAAGGCCATTTTTGTACAGCAACCTAGCTATGCCCCCCTCATCATTCAGAGTCTGTCGCGATTCTTAAAGCCTATTACATGGAATCTATCCTTCAAAGCAGAGCCCTAGTCGCGAATAATTCCTTTCAAACATTCAACCATTTCCTCCTCAATACTGCTCAAACCTGGAGAATCAAAAGAACCATTCTTAGCAGAGCTACAGTCGCGACTTGTTCCCTTTAACCAAAGGAATTGATCAACGCTCAAGACTTGAGAATAAAAACAAAAAATTGCGAGCCATTAATAGTAGTGAACATTCAAGCTTTTCACGCCCAATAATCCTCAGAGCTGGAGAATCAAAAGAACCACTCATAGCAGACTCCCAATCACGAATAATTCCCTTCAACAGTCAACCATTTCATGCTTAAACCTGGAGAATAAGAAAAAGAGTTACGAACCATTCATAGCAGAGTCCCAATCGCGAATAGTTCCCTGGAACATTCAGCCTTTTCCTGCCCAATACGCTTAAATCTTACTCATCGAATTCTATTTCTCAAAATGAGTATTTCCACTCACATTTCTGAAGAATATGTTGGCATTTAACGGACTCTTTTCCGTTCTCTTTCCAGTCAATCAAGGAGACGACCTTATACCAACTCCCCTTGTGTATTTTCTTAGAGTAGACGGTAGTCTAGACGCATGAATGGGGTCAGTTGTTTCTGTTGACTTATGTTTCACTGACAAGAACTACGAATGACATAGGATGACAGTCCTTCAAGATTAGTCCTACATCAATGGTTCCTCGGCTTAAAACTATCTCCATTTCTAGACTGATTCGCCTATCACCTATCCATCCAGATGACGTACATCCTTATCTCCCTTTTAAGCAAATATATCCCAAATCCCTAGCAAAAAAAAAACGAAAAAAAACCCCGTCACGCTGATACTAGTTGAGCAGAAAATCTCCCCATGACAATTTTGCCAACTGAAAACGATTCCCTTATCATTTCCGTTCCACCCGTCCAAAGAACCACAAAAACAACCCCCAAATACCCCTGGCTGATAAGGATGTCTGCACATAGAACAAACAAACAAAAAGCTCTATACCACGTCTGCAAACAAAAGCTCTCGTCTCTTTGCAGATGGTACAATTCCTTCCTTCGATTCTTGTAAACACACATCGCACTCAATACGTCTCCGGCACTTGTCGCATTCAAACAGGCGTTTCGGTCTCCTGTTCTCTGTTTTGTGGTTCCTCGTATCCGGTTTGTGTGATATCCTTCAGTCCTTTGTAGGATCCTCCCAAGGACAGTTTGCTGCTTAACGGTCGCCCTACAAGACCTACGTACTTTTTTTTTCAAAACAAACTTTAATTCTTTTTGAAAAAAACCAAAACAAAAACAGTTTTTTGGGAAATTCTTTTGAAATTTGAAAAATCCCAACCAATGACATTGTGGAATGTGAAAAATTCGCAACCAGTTACACTGATAAACTATGACATATGTTCCGTGTTAGATAAAAACCTTTTCCTCTTGTTATTGGTGCGCATTGTGTGAAGGTGTGTTCTGATAGTGTTTGTTGTATCAATTGTTTTAAATCACCTAAAACAGACAGACAGCGAGTGGAAGAAACAAGCAAAGTTCTGCAAATTGAAAGGGGTAAGTCGAATGCGCTTCAATATGGTCCTTTTCGGGTTAAATATGTTGGAGTCTATTTATAGCTTGATGAAATCATAGAAACATAAGGTGTCCTATTGATTTTTTATTTATTTATTTGTTTGTCTGTCTTTGATAGTTGGTTGGATGGGTGGGATGTTGTCGGCAGCAGGACACAGGAAAAAAAAAGGGTCGTAAGCTCTTATCGCGGGGAAAACTAGAATTATCGTAAATGACACTTATCAATCGATTGATATAGTATATTGGCTGATTAGATGCCGCCGAGCGGAAGCAGAGAGTTCTTTGGTGGGTGGTGGTGGTGGCTTTGAGTTAGAAAAACATTCCACAAGTTGGTGGGACTGAAATGTTCTAGGATTTTCTATAGAGCCTTCTCACCCATTTGAGCTATTAGATTCGTCTTCCTTCTTCTTTCATCATGAATAACTCCCATTTCTCAATCGTGTTAATCTGCATTGCTCGACACCTACATAAATTCCAGAGCCGATTACTTCTATTCAAAAGACATACAAGGATTTAAAGAGAGAATAAGGACACCCTCCGTTTGGTTTCATAAATCTCATCATTGGATTTGTCTTGATTGCGGTGTAATCAATATGCGTTTCGAGTGAAAGTATCCAGTGATGCGAGCAGCTCCAAGGGGTTTCGATTCATTACTCTAACTTATGAGTTAAGGAAGTCGTTTTCCAAAATTAAATTGGTATACAATTTATCTTGTTTGCGTCAAGCGTTCTAAGGCATATTTTCAATACAATAAAAGTTGATTATGGCCTTTTTTTGGAGTGGGAGAAACAGTGGGCATCAGGTCTTTGAAACATTCTTCGAAAAGGGTTTTGAGAAGCTACTAATGAGCAAAGCATATAGAAGAGTGTGTCTTAATGTGTTATCCCTAATTTATGATTCAAGAACGAATCCTTTTCTGAACTTGCCACGTCCTTATTTTGTTCTAGACTTTCCTAGCAATAATGGACTGGGAATGTGAGAAAATTGGAAGCAAAAAGAAGGCTGATGTAATGATGAATAATAGACGAAGGAACTCGACTTAGCTGTAGGTTTTTAATACAAAAACCTTTGAGGGAAATGAATATAAATATTAGGCCATAAGCAGCACATAAACTCGAACTTGGAACCCCATTCACAGAAGTCCTATGCACTTATCACTGAGCCATGTCACCCACCTTCAAAAGAAATCAGCTTTAGCTGAGAAAAACCCAAAGTCCAAAGCAGTGAAAAGCGTAAAGAAGGCTCCAAAAGAGCTTGAATAGGTCCTTAATCTCATAACAGCAAAGTGCCTTTCCTTGCACCATGTCTCAATATTACCCTCGCAAGAAGTGGACCTGTGAAGAAAACACGTTGATATTTTTCGGGAAACCTTGATTCCACACAAAGTAGTCCAACCACTAAGCCACACTATCTCTCCAAATTTGACTACTCCATTCTCATGGCTCACTATAAGAGCCATCACCTATCAAAGGCTCGTTCTACAAAAAAAAAAAAAAACTGCGACTTATAATTAAACTCAAATATGTACATACAAATCCCTGATTTAGCTTGGACACAAATCATGGATAGGGATAGGGCCGTACTTAGACAGCAAGGGTCCTTTGTGGTACCACCAGATATAGATAACACCCACACGATAACTACTGACCTACACTGAATATACTAGGACATCGAACCAACCTGAGCTTTTGACAAAGCCTAGAATTGAGGACAATTGAGGACAGATCTGTAAGATCCTCAAAGATGGGGGATTCTAAATGAAGACTTCTTTGAGTGAACAAGGCAAAACAGGCACAAAGAAGATGGGGAATATGTATTCTCCTCTTCATCTCTGTAGCTTCTGTAGAAATCATTTGAAGAGATGCTTAAACGTTGGCATGAAGGCCGATCGGACAGTGTCAGTACTTTTCATCATGATCAACTCCTTAGAGCGTCTCTTTTCAAGCTTGGGCCAAAGTTCCTTTCAGATTTAGCATGTATCATCGTTTTCCTAAAGGAGATTGGGTTTGTTGATAGCCTCCTGTTTACTAGTAGCGAAGAGTATGCTCAGACACTTGGAAGGATTTCTAAGGTGTTTGTGGCTTGGCTCTCAACAGAGGTAAATGTTGAATTGGTTCGATATCTCCATAAGAGACGAACGGCAATCCATGATGACCTCTAATGAAAATACTGACAATTCCAAGGTCTCAATCGCTGCTTGGCTATCAGTCAAGATGCTGATGATCCTTAGGAGATATTACTTTGCACTTGAGCCATGACAATGTCTTCTTCACCTGAAATATGCACCAGTGTTCAGGGAGACGAAAGGAGATGCTTATGTCGAGCTCGTGGCAGAAAATTTCACTGAAACTGACTCCTAAACGCACACGAGTTTTAAACTATTAGACGCTCTTTTTGATCTCATTTGTTAAAGGTAAAAAGGCAGGCTCTACCTACGTGAAAAGTTTCTCTTCTTGGCGATCATAGTCCTACCAATTTCATGTGTCTCAACTGGTCACCCTTTGGACTTAGTCTTGGAAACTTGATGTTTGTATATCCTTCACGAACTAATAGTCTCAGTTCTAGTTCTTCATGGCTTAGTCTTCCTTCAAGTCACCTTCCTTCTCAAAGCTTCCCTCATGAACTCACACGCCCATGCCAGTCCTTGTGACACACTCCTCTGACACGTGCTGATTATACAAGAAACATTGTTTCCAAAATCAACAAGAATCCTTTTTCGGCAACAGATCGAAATGTTCCACCTTCCACCATTGTTATATGCAGATCCTAGACAACCAAAGCACTTTGCTGGCACGCATGTACCGTTTGTTTGAAATTGAGTCTGGCGTAAGATATTGCCACCCCCCAAAATCCCCAAGGAACGACGCGTATATCAACGGTGTTGACGAATTCAACAGAACGTGACGAAAGCACGTACCTCTAAAGTTTCACACGTTCCTTTATACTGTAGTTTTGCCGTCACGGTGCGTATAGTTCAAGGCTCCAGACATAATGAACCGCACTCAAGGGGATACACCCGGCATTAAGTGGCGAAATCACACTTGACTTCTCGGGGCTAATGAACTATTCTCTATGGAACTATACTCTATACACCTTCAGGACTTAGTTGCAACAATCCACACTAAAAAATGCAAAAGGATTATTCCCAGAAAAGACTTTAGAAATAGCAAAGATGTCCACCTGGATTTCCTATTCAAAATCCGCCTTATGGGAGAGATAACTTAGTGAAAGTCCTCCAGAGACATAATCCTGGAAAATTAAATGTCTCCTCGAGTAGAGGCTTAGTCCACGCGCAATGCTGGTCAGCAATTCTGCAGAATAGCATAAGTCAAATCCATACTTAAAGGAAGAGTGTCCTATTCGAAGGAAAGGAAGAAAAAAAGACTTCAATCGCCAAGTGCTGCTTTCCATTAGAAGAATTAAATTAACCCTTGAACAAATTTCCCAGAACTTTTACTCCAAGTCCTGGTAAATATCCTTTTCTTCCAACTTTAATCAACAGGCTTGTGTTGTTTATGGCATATCCTTGCCATATTTTATGATTTTCTAGTTGCCCACTCCACCCCCTTCCTGGTTCGAACTAGAGGAGAAGAATAGGTTATAATGTTTTGTCCTCGCCCTTCTCTGCTGATGGATGTCGGGGTTACAGGAGCAAACCACATGTTGCTGTGGTTCTCTGTGAGCCAAACGACACAAAAGGAAGCGAAAAACAGGATATTTTCAACTCGATGAATAAAATTATGAAATAAACATAAAACAACGACCGTAAACCAAAGTCACAATTACTCCCAACTCGAGGGGATATACTCGTATGCAAACAGGAGGAAAAAAAAAAATTCTGACGCGTGGGTGTCACCAGCGAATGGTGGAAGAAGAAGAAAAAAAAAATACAAAATTTTATCTATCCCCCATGGGGACATAGATAGAGAGATAGGAAGTCAGCCTCTTGCTGCTGGTGGTGGTGTGGGTAAGTTATAATCTCCTCCGAGCCTATGTAAGGTCAAATTGATGGCTGTTGAGATTTGTCCCCACGTTGGGCGCCATTTTTTTTCTCTTTCTCAAGGATAGAGAAATTTTAACCCAGGCCCCGGGACACACCCGCGATTTACAAATTTAATCTATTGAACAAGTGACAAGCAGCGATGATGATGATAATAATCAGGACGATAAGGATTACGAGGACGCGACGAGACTATGATGGTTTGATGATGTTTTGATGTGTTCAATGGGGAACGTGTTGCGCATACATATTATTTTCTAATTTTCTTCCTTTTTTTTTTTGTGCCTCCTCCTACTGCCAGGGTCCTCTTTATCTTGTTATTGGCACAGATTTATGGTTCTCATACTTTTTTTTTCTGTTGTCTTTCTCTCTACTTAACAAGGATACTCGGAACCCTATGTTGTGGGCGGGTGTAAAATTTGTTTTTCATGATTGATAGGCTTGCGATGCGCCATAGCAAAAAAAAAGGATGAAAGGTCTAATTTCTTGCGCAAAAAAGGTGAGGTTGTGTCCTTAATTTTATGTGTTTTTGGTTATATTTATTGAATTAGCAAAATAGGAGAGAAAATAAAAACAGAACGTAGCATATGGCTTGTATAATTGGAGTCCCTTTCTTTTGTGTGCCAGGATCCCCCAGGGGATTTGGAGAAACAATTAAAACGGGAGACACAGGAATACAATGAAAAATTATTCCTAATTAGGTTAATTGCCTGAGGGTAGGTGGTTGTTTTCTATTGGACTTAGCGCAAAAAGCTTCGAGAAAAATAAGCTGGATGCGGGAATAAAAAAAAAAATAGATTGTCCTGCGTTAAATGGAATTTGTTCCCAGGTTGCTATAAAGGTGAAATGTTATGCTAAAGGTCAATTAGAAGTCTAGATATGTATGGGAATTTAGGGACGAAAATAGAAGAGAGTGCTCTAAGAAAATGAATGTGTCGCTTGTGACCTTTTTGAGGAAGATCTAGTCGAGAAATGAGGTTTGGCAATAGTGTCTGAGATAAAGCATTTGACGTTTGAAATATGACACTGAAACTGACCAAATGGGGAAAGCCCAAACCAAGTGTCAGAAGTGGAGGGCAAAAGTGACCTTGCAAAACTTTGCTGGGAGCTTGAAGAAGAGAAAGTTTCTACCAAAATCGATGGGAGTTTATAGTCAGGTAGTACTTGAAAGTTCTTAGGTGTTCCTGATCTTTAGTGAGACATATGGAGCAACTGAAATCAGAATATAACTGCAGGTGTCAGAAGTGGAAGTAAAAACAGATATTATGGGCAGTTTGAGGAGCTCTGTATAGAAAATTAAGGTCTATAGCTAGGGAGTGAAACGTCGAATACTTTCCGTCAGAAGTGGAATCTATTCTAGCTATGAAATTCATACTCTAATGGTGTCATGCACCAATTTTGCTGTCACTACTCGTTCAATCCCTTTTTCGGAAAATTTAAGAAATAGCTAATGAAGATTTCTAGCCATGACAGGCGGTGTGTTGAAAGGAGACGTGGAATCGTTTAGAGAACAACACTCAAGAGAATATAGATAGAACACTTGCGCCATCTTTGGTATACATTGAATAACTCTGACATTTATCAACTGATTGACTGGAGTAGACATGTTTTTGAAACGTCAATTCAGTGCAGTTTTGACCACGAATCTCTTGATACAGAATGGTGACGCTGTACTTTGAAAACAGTCATTTAGTTGCGTTAACTTAACTTGCATATTGGCGAAATAATCGTGGTCAACAAGCACCATCTGGCAACACTATTCGTCGTTTGGTGTCGGATTTCGTTGAGCACAGGACAGTGGGAGATCGTCGACATGCCGCCCATCAACGTTCAAGACGCTCCTATCCAATGGTTGACGCGGTAAGAGAAGGTGTTGCCGAGAGCCCACATGTGTCCTATCGTGCCCGTGCTCAGCATTTTGGAGTCAGTGGACCCACCTTGCGGTTGCACCTTGAATTTGTTTCTGTCTAAAGTGTGATTGACTCAAACAATAGACACATCGCTTGGAATAGGCCAAACAGTCGCTTGAACGGTTGACACTGAACCTGATTTTTGGAATTTTGATGACCGTCGAGGTCCATTTCAAGGTTTGACCCCTCCGGACTTCTTTTTGTTAGGTTTTTTGAAAAGCAAAGGGTATGCCAGCAAGCCTCAAACCATTGACGAGCTCAAGGCAAACATTCGTGCCGAAATAATCGTTATACCGCCCGAGAAGCTCGAAGAAGTGATGGAAAACACAGCCGAAAGGACACCCCCTTAATTGACGTTCTCTACAAAAACTAGTCCAAGAAACGTCTGCCTTCAAAAGAACTAAAACTGCTTTAGCAAACCCTTTCCTTTAAAATCCCCAAATCCCCACGATTAGCATTCAAATCACCTCACACCAACCTAATCCTGTATCCGAACCTTTTTTACTAACTGGTTACTAAGTACACCCTTGCTGATGCGACACGAGGATTAAATACTTCGACGAACTGTCAAACTTTGTTATTCAGTCCTTCAAGTACGCATTCCTCCCAAAACTTTCACTACATTCCCTTCCATGTGTCTAATTAAATGTCAATCAACTGAGAAATCTCAATTTCCCCAATTAAGACACAACAGCACACCCCATGGTCTCGTCCTTTTTTACTCTGTTTACCCCATTGTCGTGTCAGCTGACATTCTACATCAACTCTTTAACATATAACACAGTGCGGCAACAACCCCATTAAAGTTCATCCCTGTCTCATGTTTGCTTCCACAACATGGCACTGATTAACGCTTCCATTTGAATGATGTGATGTTCTACACACTCACCGCATTCTCTTCCTATCGATTTAATTCGCTCATCTGGAAGTAAAGTAATCGAAAACAAAAAAACAAAAACCAAAAGACAAAACGTGTGTGTAATCGTCTTCTGCGGAACTTTAATACTTTCCGCACACACTTGCTACGTATGCTCGGCTGCAATCTGAATGTCAAAACGAACAGAACTAAGGAATTCATCAGTGCTGCACAGCAGAAACTACAGTCAGCTGTTTGTTGTTTGAAGTCGGTCATGTGTTTTCTTTTTCTTGTTTACTTAGTCCTTTTTTTATTCCTTTTTGGTTTTACTAACGGAAAATCAATTGAAAGAATTTATGTGTGTTTCAAACTAGGCAGGATGGGAAGCAGGAAGCTCATATGGTTTCTCGCTGGCTAATGATGCAGAAGAATGAATACAAGGAGGAAGAGGAAATAAGACATAACAGCAGACAATCACAGAGAAAGGATATACGGGGCGGAGTTGTGGATAGTAAAGTGCTGATGTTGGGTTAAAGGAATTTATTCTCCTCCTGTCTTTTATGATGAATTGGATGGATGGGATTGTTATGGCTTCATTCGAACTTTGAGTGCTAGTTGATGGGTCAGACGAGTTAGGTAATTGAATATTGCCAGGGCTGCTGGTGTTAGTGAACACAGAAAATGTGTGGGAGTTTTGAAAGTTCTAGAGGATGAGAACCTAGGAATAGTTGCAGCTGTAGTTCGGTATAAGGTGAGGGATTTTCTAGGAAGAAACCTGTTAGAGTTAAACTTCTAGTTGAAGCAAGCTATCTTCATTTAGACCCCGATTGGAATAAGGACAATGCAATGGACCCCGATATGGATATGCACAGTAACTTCATCCTCTTCCGTAAATGTTTAAACGAAGAAGAGTATAAAATGTCCTCTCTAGTCGAATCAGGAGCAACAAGAAGAGCTAAATAAAAGCCGGAAATAAAAGCAGGAAAACGGGGAAAACAAAAACAAAATACAAAAGTCTCTAGTGGTTCCCCAAGAGTAACAAGCCAGTAGATATTGATTGCGTCCCTTCCGAACTATTTCAAGGAGGATTCGAGCTTTCGTAAAAGGAAAACTTTTTGGAATACGGGAACCGAACGAATCCAAGAGATTCAATAAGAGATTTCGCACTAGATCGTCTTATATCGATCATAAGAACACCTCAAGGATCATAAGAGAGCAATTCAATGTCTCAGCTAACAGCTGGCTTAAGAAGGCTTTCGATAGATTGAATTGAGAAAGATCTATTTGGCCTTTCGCAGGGGAGACACCTCAGAAAAAATTATAGCTATTGCTAAGTCTACAAGAACAAAGTGGAGTTCCTCAAGGGTACATACTGTCGTCACTATTCGTTATCAGCGAAGTACTGCTTTCATTGGCCTATAACGCCTTCACTATACTGACGATGTTTGTCCACTTTTGCATAGGATAAATGATCTCCATCTTACGAACCACAAACCAGAAGTTGAGGCAAATAAAGTGGGACTCAAAATGAATAGAGCCAAGAGCTGCGAGCTGCTTACGTCGCAGCTCTTCTTTTTTTTAAAGGGAGAGTGGATGACCAGGCATGGGAGATCCTTAATAAGCTCGGCTCCTCTGAGTAATTTGCTTTATGGGATTTAGGTTTCTAACTAAAATCGAATTTGCTAATGAAGCCATAGACAGTTTGAGCTAAAGAAGATGTGACATCAGTTGGCGATGTGAAATCTTTGGTCCTTAAGCCTAAGGCAAAGTATATTACGAGCTGTTTTAGGGTCTTCAAGACAAAGACGGCGCACATCCGATTGGATGAGACCCATTTTGTTAAGATGATAGTGGAGAGAGCAACGACCAGTTGGGAACTCAGTGAGGATCTTCACTTTTTTTTGCTCTTTGAGAAAATTGGGCATTGTTAGTTCCAGTACGAGAGTATTGCATCTGATTTATAGGTAGACAAGGTTCAGGTCCTGTGAGCAGAGATTGAGCTCCTAATTTGGCAAGCTTATCAGCGGATTCATTGCCAGGAATTCATGCTTAGGGAGCTAAACAAGAATGACTTAATTGTGTGCAGTGAGCTGCAGGAGTACTTGTAGACAAGCTGGGACTCAAAGTCAAAGGGATATGAGAGCTTCAAGAGCTGCTTGGCTGTTTACGAAGGTTTTTTCTGATGCTTTCTCTGACATATAGCTCGATTGCATGGACCTCTGCTTGATGTATGGTAGAAGATTGTCCTAGTGAAGTAGAAAGTTTGCAGTTAGGACAGAAGGCACCAGCCTCATTTGACTGTCAGTGTACCAATCAAGTAAAGATGAGGAATAAGAGGATTATCCCAGAAATGATTTTAACTTAGTATTGCCAGCCAGGAAGTCAAGAAAATTAACGACTTCGTGTATCTAGGGAGTGTGGTTTCAGCTAACCACGATGACAACGAAGTGGATGAGTGCAGTTCAATCGGCAAGGCTAAACCTACGCTCGGAATGCTTTTTATAGAAACAATGTTATCAGATACGACTGACTGATCGAAGGAGTGCTGTGCCTCCATCCAACTCGAGAGTTTAAAGGACCTAAAAAAGTACCTAAGTGCTCTTATGTGAACCAAAGGTCAGACAGTAATTAGAGCGTATGGCTGTTTTGGTTCTTCGCTAAAGAGTCCTGCTGGTTAAAAGGGCCCCAATTAATTCTTCTTTTTCCGTCCACATGGAACAAAGTCAACAAGCGAAATGAGTTCTATTGAATTCAATACAATTTGGTCCTCTTGAACGCCTACAACCCACAAAGCCTCCTCTTCTATATTTTTTTTTTCAGTCAAAGATAATATCTCACTCTTTGTCAACAGTTGAATCTCTCTGTGAATATTTAAGTGGACCCAATTACCAAAATTTTTGGCCACAGTATCTCCAAACACTCAATAATGCTATTCCACACACACACACACTAACAAATGGAAAGCCCACTCCTATTTATTTACTTTCTCTCCTCATCAAACGCAGTCTTCCGTCATCATGTGGGTGTTTTATCAGAGTCATGACAACAATATATACGTCGTATCCACCAGAGGCAACGAAAAAAAACTTCTCCTAAAACCTAGAAACAGAAACAATAGGTGAAACAGACAGACATCAATATTTTTTCTCTCTTTCTGGACCAACTTGTATATTTTGGACTGAATAAATAAATTCAGTGCTTCTAGCGGTTCACTGTGGCGTATTGTCAACTTTTTTGGTTTTGCATGTGTCCCATAACATTTGACATTTAAAACTGTCAACTTGAAGTCATTAGTTATACTCGCCGTGAAGTTTCTGCCACTTTATTAGCTACTTTCGAAGGTAATTAGTTTCGTCTTTCGTTTTCCGGATTCTGGTTGACTTTCCAAAGATTGTTTCCAATAAAAACGCACGTGTGACCAATCGCTCGAACAAAGTTGTACCAGTACCAATGTCACCTCCAGTGATGAGGGGGGCAACTTTTATGAAGGACAAATGATTCGATGGAAAAAAAAATTCAATTAAACTAAGGAAAGGATGATTCATGTTGCCTTTTTCCTCTCTTTTTTGGATAATTTTATTCAATTTATGAAGAGAGACATTACGCCTACATTTTGGGGGTTGCTAGGCTGACTGCAGAGACACTCTGAGAGCAAGAGCAACAAGTGTATGAAAGGAAGACAAAATTAAATCGGATATTTGATTACTTTAAATGAAAGGTTCGATAAAGTGCAATTGGCAAGGATAAATCGAACAGATCACGTAGACAGTAGAAGAAGAAGAAAAATCTCACGACACAGGACGATAAAGTAATTAGGAGAAATTTTCTTTTTGTTAATAGAATTTGTGAGGAAAATTGTTGGAAGAGGTGGTTCTGAAGGCGAAATATAGAAAATTAACTCACTTTCTGTCTTGAATGGAGAACAAACGACGTCCCAGGGGGTGGGAATATGAATTAAAATGGAATATAAATCAGAGAAGAAAGTACCTAGAGAGGAAAAGAAAAGCTCCTGAAACAAATCCTTCATGTAGACGGGGTTTGAGCAGACTCTGAATGTGAATTTGAAATGGAGTAACCTTTAAAGCATAGAACAATGGGTTTGTGGGGGATATTAGATATTTAAGGCAATGCTTTAAGTGTCCTTTAAGAAAAGGGTGATGGCGAAAACCACAAAGAGGCTTTGCATCAAGTGGAGAATAATTAGACTAAATTGGCGCCCAAGTCAAGCGCTGTTTTGATGGTGCAATTATTGGCCTTTAAATGTTGGGTTTTCGAAAAGTTTGTGGCATTTTTGACAGACGACCTTAGGAACTCAGAAACAGTAGATTCTATTAGCAGCAGAGAACAATTGTTTGAAAGATGACAGCTTAAGATTGAAATTGTGTGTATAGACACTGGGATTCGAACCACGAATTACGTTGTTAAACGCACTAACCACCGAGCCACGGAGTGTACAAATGATGGATGATCGTAGGTTAACTAGTAATTTATTTCAACTGATCTTACAGCCCCTTTTTCACGCCCTTAGTAGTTGATTTAAAAATAAAGGTACTTACATATTTAGTAGACAAATAGTAGAAACAACTCACCTGAAAAGAGAGAAAAAGAAAACAATTTTTAGTTAAAAACTCCAAGTGAAAAAAATATTTAAATTAAAACATAAAATGCTTTTCTTGTTTTCAAGTTTTGAGATGAAAAATGGGCGTGGCTGTAAGTTTAAATGAAAGAATGTTTGTAAGACATGGTGTTTTGTAGACTCTCTCAAATTTTAATGCGATTCTTTAGGACAAAAAGGGAGATATAAGAGGATTATAGGTTCGAATAGGTTAAAGCAGAGTCATGAGGCTATCATGAAACACCAGACACAATAATGGACCTATCGCTATCACTAGGCTAAACCTAAACTATTCCCAAGAGCTCGATTGTCTTACAGTAGTTGAATAAATCTTTCAAATGGTTTCCTAAACCTGTCCTCGAACTCGCACAGTATATGCGTTATATCCTCCGATGCTTGCAGGTTTTCATTGTACCTAAAAATGCCCGTTTCTGATATTCGTAATCTACTGACATTCTTTTTCAGATGGCAATGTCCAGAGAGCCTTCCCATCATGGCAAGATGACAATATCCTTATTGAATACTGATCCCATTGCAATTAGTTCCGAAGCCTTGAGCACGACTAGTAACACTGCACAGGACCCGAAGCTTTAGAGACATTTCTATGTTCAAGGCCTTTTGAATAAATACCTGACCTTAATCGCTCATTGGCTTTAGACACGTCTGCTGAAATGGCGATCTCACTGTAAAGATGAATTTCTTAGTTTATTAATACACTAGCTATACATTATGATAGTCAGACCGAAGCCCATCAATTTTGTTTGGAGGAACGAAACGATTAAGAAAAGATGATAGAAAAAAATACATACAAAGAGCAGATGGTGACTTGCGTGTCTTGCCTCTAACTTCCACAGCACCCCGAAGAACTTCCCCAGAAGATGAAATAATGCAGATTTTATCGTTCAGGGAACGCGATGGGCTTAAAACCTCATAACCCTACTCAACTGCACTTAATCCTGACCCAATTCACGACAATTTTAAGACAAATTCCCGCATCATTTAACCCCTTAAGCTCTTAATAATTACCTAGATTAAAACCCTTACTTAAAACCTGAAATATGCCAATAGAAATGCCTTTTACCAGCACAAACTTGGCTCATCTCTTTGTTCGCAATAAATCTAATTTCCCAAGGACCCACTTACCGATAAAGCTAAAACCAACCCAAGTAGACAGAATGCTATAAATCACTTATCGTTAAACTTTTTCCCTGTTTACAAAACTGTCAAAACATGTCTCTTCTCTGTTAACCCACACTGAGGACATGCCTACACATTCGGCCCAAATAAATTCCTAGCCTAATATAAATAGTCCTTGTCAATTTCATTGAATTCATTCATGCTTTCCTCCTGAATGACACATTAGGCACAACGCATATTCGTCCGTCACACATTGTACAAAAAAAAAAAAACGCAATTGCCTCCATAAAACGTGAGCGTTTACGTCAAAGTGACATTACCTTTCGCCAGATTACACACTTCTAAAAGCATATTTATAGGCGCATTTGAGATGAATCAGTCCCACGTGACTCCCGTGAACTCCCGTGAACCTTTCAAATACATCCTCAACTATTCTTTTTTGCCTACGTCCCCCCGAACTGTCATCGACACAAAAACACACCCTGCTGATTCTGGGCCCGCTTATGAGTAGCAACATCGATAAATAAATGCGAAAAAGGAACACCACCATGCCCAGCTGGATAAATGCTGCGAACCCCATTAATGGACAATATCCTGTTTTGGTGACTGTATCTATTGATTTTCCTTCGGAGAATAATACAATAACAGAACCGAACTAATGGAATTCCAAATGGATTAGGTCCAATCAATCGATGTAAAGTCAACTGTTGGACTTTAAGGCTTTTTATTCTCGTCCTTAATAAAAAAAAACACAAAATTCTACAAGGAAATTGAAGCAAATTTCACAAGATAATCGTTTAGGATCACGTTGTCCAAGACAAGGATAATTGAAATAAATTTATGCTAATTTTGTTTACATCATTCTTTGTAGTAGTCCTTCTCCTTGCCGAACACGAGCAATACTTGTTCTTCTCCGAGGAACTAATTTCATTCATCTTTCCCCCCCAAAGATTACTTATGGCTGATTATTTAATCAGACGGAGAAAGGAGAAATGAAAAAAAGAGGAAGACGTAAAAGAATAAGGATAATGGAAGAGGTATCCTGTGGTAGATTAGAGAATACATCAAAGTGTGGCGCAGAAAGGAGAAAGGCACACAAACCGATGAGCGTTTAAGTGAGTGGACTCTGAAGTAATCATCATCCTGGGTGTCCTTCTCATCATCATTATTATATCAGCGCACATGGGAGCTATCGGGCTATGACCACAACAACAACTTAATTAAAATGTCATACACAATTTGGAAGATTGAACGAACACACACACAACATGCATCCGCTTCCTATGGTCCTCTCCGAGTCTCAGGGTCATGAACAATGGAAGTTAAAATCACTAAAAGGACATTTCATTATGGGAATTGTTTTCTGACTCATTAGGTTTACTTATTTTCTACAAAAATGGATGCACAAACTCTGCTGAAGGATTATTTGATTCAGGAAAGTATGATACCAATTAGAAGGAAGACAAAGGTCAGAGATGAATTGACATTCTTAAAAGAGCAACAGAGAGAGAGAGAGAGAGAATTTCTGTTTTGGAATAACTGGTGGAACAGGGATAAGAATTGTCTAGAGTTTAAGTTTGTGGATTAAGGATTGTTCTCGTGTAAAACTTAATCATCTGGGTTGTGGTCACTGGGCTGATGATTGGGTATTCGGTTCTTGAATGCTTAAGGCTCGACCATATCTAATTAGTTTTTCACCCAAAACTACTGTGAATTACAAACGAGTGCAAAAAACACATACAGCTCTTTCCAGAGGATTTTGACCCTAACCATGGAGAATGAATATTGAAACCTTATACAAATTTTATTGGAAAGGAAATCAATGAAAGCATTAGAGGAGCAAGGACAAAACATATTTCAACCTGCTGTGTGTTACCTATCCTTACATATGGCTCTCAAGCTTGGTGTAAGGCGAAGGCTCTTGAGAAGCATTCAAATCACAAGAAGAGGCAATCCTGGAAGCAATAAAACGACACCTAAGATGGCTATGAAAACTTTGCTCAGTCTTAACCTGAACACTGGCTAAGTACACCCGACAAAGATGTCAAAAAGTTGTTTCTCGCTGGCTGCCTGATGGCATTCACACATAAACCACAAACACAATCAAAATGTGGCTTCTAAATGTCCCCAAATCAGTAGCAGACCAAATCCTTATTCATCCTCACACATCTCTCTATCTAGTTACATTTCAGATACAACTAATCATCTTAGAGAAAAACTTTGAAAATCTCTTCCACAGGTAATACGAGTAAAATGCCTACTTGAAACTCTTGACTGCTGACAGGACTACCAGGGCATCCTGGTAAGGTGCCAAGATCAGATAACCAGTTGTTATTATTTTGTTTACAAAATATTCTGTACTCCTTCTCCGGGGCGGCGGCGTCTAACTTTGTGTCATGTGAGATGTGTGACCTTTTCACAAAAGAAGAACAAAACTTTTCCATGTTTTCAACACATGTTTACAAAAAATGTTTTACTCCCTGGGGATGATTATACTTATTTAATGTGAGTTTTCATTGGACTTCTTTAATTGAGCTGACATTTAAATTAAAGGAACCATTGTGATTGGCATCATGAATAAAAGAGAAACAAGTCGAAACTAAAGCCTATTGAAAATAATCCTAAACTTATGCAATGCAAAAAGATTAAAACATTTTTCCATGCATACTTTTAGGCTAAGCTCATTATTTGATTAGTTGTGTATTTTTAGTGGGAATGGGAATTGGACAACAAATGTATTTTCGTTAGTTTTAATAGAAAGAAAAGTTCAATGTTTCCCTTGAACTGGAAGCTGATATGTTTAGCTTAGGGTCTTCAACCACTCACTTATGAAGCTAAGCCAACCTCATGAAAGGCGGAAGCAGAGCTCTTTAAAGTTTTACTGAAAAACCTGGGGTTGAATCCACGAAGAGTTACTCGTCATTTGGATTTGAAATAAGGCTTTCGTTAGTGATCAAAATTTGAGGTGATAAAGCAAAGCGAACACTTTCGTACTATCGAGTCAAAGCAGCAAAGATATGAGTAGACGAGTCCGGTTCACTCGGCTCGTGCATTTTTAATCCTTACTATGGTTAAAACTCATAAAATAAGCCCTAAAAATTAAATAGTAGAACCACACTTCTGACACTCCCTCAAATTTCGACTTGAGGTTTGAGACTTAATTTTTGAAAAACTCCTCATGTGAAAGATTTTTTCATGGGTATTTATGCGAGGAAGTCTTTTATTCTGCCGTCAGCAGCCTTTTAAAAGGAAATTTGTCCTATTATCTAAAAAATTTCTCAGAAATAATTTCCTCAACTGCAAACTTTCAACAATTTGCTCTTTTACGCGAACAAAATATTCAACGTAAACATCTCTGTGAGAGTCAATAAAAGAAGAATTTTATGCTTAAAAGGACATTTTTGCGAAAAAAAAGAAGAAAAAAAAACAAAAATTAAAGTAAATAAAGTTATAAATCACTCATACTGTCGAAGGCTACACGTCCAATAAATGTCCTTCGTTGGCCATTCAATAAAGAGTCGAACTTCTGCACAGAAAAAGGAAAAAAAAAAAAGTCCTGACAGTAGGTACCTTGAATATTTTTTTACTGAAATGAGTTATTAAATATTCACACAATATTTTATTTTCGCTAAAAATTAAATCAGTGTAAATTCAATTAAAATGTTTATTAGGAAAAAATTGATATCCTGTCAGTGCATATCCTGAATCTGCCGCCAACTATTTAGCTCTATAAATTTAATTGACATTTTAATGGTAGGTTGTTAAAGGACTGCATAAAAAACAACAGGGACATGCGTGGGTCTATTCACATGCAACGCAAGTCATTACGTGCATACATAAAACCAGGATTTCGCATTTGATTACTGAAAACGAATCAGCATCCAGGATATATAGAGAATCACGAGAATAAAAAAGCGAAAAAAAATTTAGGACAACCAAAATGACAGGATGGATGTTCTGTTCTCTGTTGTTTTATGACGGTTCTCGCTTTTTAACATAAAGTCCCTGACATTTGGTGGTTTGGCTTCTTGATTGCCCTCAAGGATGCTCCATAATTGAATGGGAAGTTAAACCTCATGCTTTGTCCTTTTGTTTTATGTGAACTAAATTTTGGATTCCCATTTTGTGATGGTTTTTTTTTTTAAGAGTTTCCGATTTACAAAAGGATTCTTGAAAGATCAGGATATCCTTGTTATTTTGTTGAAAATTAAATTTATCCTTAAAGCAGCCTATAGCCGAGGGGAGTCTCTGGGAAAATTCTCTCTTTCTGTTGTGATGGCAATCTTTTGTTATCGATGTCAACGATAATGTTTAATTATTTGAAACATCTGATAGCTGGATCGCGAGTGGGCGAAAAAAAAAAGTAGAAGGGAGAGGGTATTTATCAGATACTTGATGCTGACAATGGTATCCTTGACAATGGGGCAACTTTCGATGAGATTGGTAAATATTGTTTGCGTAGATAAATTACTTGAGACATTGATTCCGATTGAAGGATGAGATGCCTTGCGGCCGCACTTCACCGGAAAGTGGTGGATACATAGATTGCTTGGATTGTTTAACGATGGGGAGGGGGGGGGGGGACACGAGGGCCTGCTGATTATCAATTTATTTATTCGTCTTTAAAAGGTAAACATGGGAGAAGGGGGCAACAAGGTATACATTAATTTTCTAAGAAAAAGCGAAGAGAGAGGTTGGAAGGTGAACTATGAAGGCAGAGACTTCCAAATGTGGCACAGTTTTTCAAGCTAAATGACTCGCTATCTGCGAACCCACCAGACCGCTACAGAAACCGACACAATACCTCAGATAAGGACTCATAACTCTTGGCTATTTTCCCCGGACTAAGATTGGTTTCTAGGACTCCCAGAACGCCAGCATGAGTTCATGCGATATAGGCTGGACATATTGGGAGTAAGGATGATAAGATGATTAGATGCTGGTGGGTAACAATCTCCTAGTCGTAGCACTGTATTAGTCTACTCCAGTTGATATGAAGTTGGACTGCTGTTAACACCTACAGTACACAGAGGCCTACTTTTCTGTGGTGGTAGGGCTTTAACGGCCAGATTCCGGACGAGAGTACGTCTGGTCAAAAGGAGGCCTTCTACTACCAGTTGGGATCTGATTATAATGCAACATCCAACGGCGATATTATCATAGCGATAGAGTACCTGAATACCAAGGTAGGCAGCGACAACGAAGGGCTCAAACATGATGTGACACTGCATGGACTAGGCAGTCCTTCAGTGTACACTTGTGACACTAGTTCACATTCCGCTTGGATCAAATATCAGGCAAATATCTTCTCAATCGATAAAAAGATCAGTAACAAGACTCTGTTGTCTAGAAAGGCCATCGTCAAATGGATTAGAGTAACATGAATGTGTGACATTGACAACTACAAAGAAATCAAAATGAAACAAGTCTAAATCAGTCCTAAAATTATGCAATGCGAAAACATTGAAACACTTTTCTCTGTATACTTTTAGGCTCAACACATCTAAGTATGTTTTTGGTGCATTATTACCCAAATCCAATCAAAAAATGTATTTTATATAATTTGCATAGAAGAACAAGTCGAATTCCTGGAGAATATAGCTATCTCTTCTGTGAAAGGGTCGCCAAATGAATTTTTGTTTGTCAAAAGACAAGCACATGATGCTCAATGGTGACCCCGTCTTAAGCAGCCCAGTGAAAAGGCTCTCTCTCTCTCTTTTTACGTCAAAAATGTGAAGTGAACATTATTTTTCAAAAGGATTTCCTTTGTATGAATGAGTTCTCTCTCAAAAGTCCACCTCCTTAAAGCGTACCACCTTAAATTAAAGCCCCATTTCGGACACCACCTAATGCCACATCTATCTCATCACTTATTCCCTTCCATTTCATTAACTTTCTCACAGTGACAAGAGAACTTTTCTTTCGGATACAAAAACCCATTTACGACGAGCATATAACCACTTTCTTACAAGACCAAAAATATCTCACCACGAACAGAACTTTTTTTTCTTGTTTTCCCATTCATCAGTTACTATGCATAATTTTCCATAATTTTTCCTATGCTCTCTTGAAAAACTTTCTTCACATCCTACACTCATATTCTTCTCCATGTGTAGCCCAATTGATTTCAGAACTTTTTCAAAGAATACCCACGAGCTGAAGAACTTTTTTTCCTTACATTTTTCCACACCACACTTCTTGTGGCAAGCATTCCTTGACGCCAGCTATTCCATCAATTTGCATCCCGTCCAAAAATGTCTGCAACTTTGGAATGCATACTTTTAATGGATAGTGTATTTAGGGAATTGCAAATATGTAGTTTGGTTTTGGGTTACTTGGATACGCAAATGGCATTTCAATTAGTTGGCACTGTGTTCACGACAAAGTTTCATCCTCGTTGGATGAGTGCAAGCGTTCCAATGTCGATGATTGAATTATGAACAGTGGTTAGCTGGGGATTTGCTTGGAATTTATGCGAAAACTTTGCCATGGATTTCAGTGGATTGCAAGCAAATTTGCATTTTGTATTGAGCCATGAATTTTGAACTGATTTATCTAGTACACGAACCTCTATTGGAGTTGATCTATGATTTCGTATACTGATTTATCTAATACACAAACCTTTTCATGGCGAATAAAGTAGAGTAGAGGAGAGCAGATCTATGCCATGTAAGTCAAATGTCCATGACCCCACTTTGATGCAGAAAATTGATCCTGAACCATTCAACTATGCCATTAACTCAATTGCCCCCCAATTAAGGTTGGCTCAAACGCAAATTTTACTGCTTGGCCAAAAAAAAGAGATAAAACAATTTCTGTGTCTGCCCCCAAAGGAATTTTAACGAATTCCAATACTTGATATCGTTCAGCACGTAGCCAAAACCCTCATCGTATCCAAAAATCAATTTATCCTCTCGTAAATAATATTCCTTGCCCCATGCCAAGGGGGTCGAAACTAGTAGTCCAGTCTGAACCGTGGAACAGCAGAAAAGAAAACCTCGTTATCTATCATCAACTACCGCACAGCCAGACAGACAGAGAGAAAGGTTAGCAATCGATACATACAGGATACCAAGGACACAACTGAAATATTAGCAAATACACTTGAGGAAAACATAATGACGGACACAGGTAACAACAATTTTATTCGTGACATTAATACGATTCGCCATGACTTTGAACGGGAAAAACACCCCCTATGCACATAGCCAACCACTTGTGGGTGTGCAGTGGAGAAAAATTATTGATTTTGTGAATGGAAATGTCCTGGCAGAGGGTCGGGAGTTTGTCTAGCGGAGGGGTGAACTTTCGAGTGGTTCATGGCGGGGGGGAAAAGTAGAAAATCTTAAAGATTTAAGGATTGGGTTTCGCTAAGTCTGTTGTCTGGAATTGTACATGACTGGAGAAGTTTTCTCACACAGGATAGGTGTCAAATCAAAGCGAAAGATGAGATATGAAGGCACACAGGAAAGTATTTATCGCTGGTTGGGGTAATTGAAAAACTAAAAGGAATTCCAAGAAAAATACGAAAGGAATGTTCTTTGGTTTAAAAAGAGGCCATCGTTCCGTGAAGAGACCTTTAAGGCTTTAAAAGAACCCAGAACACTGCTCCTTTTCCACTATTTGTGTCATTTGTGGACTAACTATCAAGGCCAACGTCTATCACATGTCACAGCCATCACAAATGTCCTGTCATAAATCTGTCATAATTCCAATTCATCTCAGAAATCCTCTAGCGGTTCCTCCTGCAAACCACGAATCTCTTTAATCGACGTTCCAATAAATTCGCTCAATTACTCAAGCCATCCGTCCGAATGGTATGAAGCACAGTCTTTCATCAAATTATCCTCAATTCATCTCCAATTCAGAATGAACAGGACGACGCACGGAAAAAATAGAAAAGCAACGCCAACCACCAGCCTATGAAACCACAATCTCTCATTAAATCCGAAACAGTGGTCGACTTCTCGCATCTGGATTTCAATGAGAATCCGCCCACAAGCATGATTCCAATTTCATGCTATTCGCTGACGAGCTTCCTTTTTCTCTTCTCGTTTTTTTTTTTTTTTGGTTCTACTAATCACTTGCATGTGCTGGAGTCTCATACCCCAGCCTCTGTCTAAACAACTGGTTCAATTTTCACTCGATTTACGTCCAATTATCGAGGGGAATACCCCCCTTCTCTCTTGGGTATTGGGGGGCGTCCTAAATGAGAAGTGATTACGTTCATAAGTACTGATGAAAGTTTTCTTCTACAAAAAAAAAGGATTTCTATCCTTGAAAGTTAAACCGCAAAGCCTATTAACTGTTTGCTCTGCCTATCTTATTGGAGACAAAGTCAACTAAAGGAAATGACAGCTGTTTGCCGTCCCGCGGAGAATGGGAAGGACCCTAAACAAAGACGGCAATTGTTTACCTGTCGGCCTTTTTCCCATGAGATAAAGGAATAAAACATTAAGGACCAACACAAAAAGAAATTATACCCTTGTAATGTTTGTTTCAGAGACTCGTAGACAGAGGTGCTTTCCTTTATCTTTGTGGCGTTCCTTAAAACTTTGTTGGGGGGGCTTTAGTGCAGCGAGGTGTCAGAAGTGGGATTCTGCTGAAAGTTATATATTTTAATTTGGCTGCGTGAGAATAATTATCTTAATCAAAATGTTATTCGGATGGAAGGCACATTTGTGTAATAACTTTGCGAAATGAATATTTTATTGGGTGTCAGAAGTGGGGATTAAATTTAACAGGATTCTGGTGAATTTACTATGCGAAGGCCAATGAATTTCGCAGAATTGTTCTGGGAATAGTCTATCAGTGGAATTAAAGACCTATCTCAAGTTTACGTGCCTACATAAGCTGTTATAAACTGTTACTGTGTCAGAAGTGAGGCGAAGTGTCAGAAGTGGGATGACAGACATATTTTATTGCTGTTAACCATTTATGACGCCGAAGGCAACATTATTGCAGTGGTCAATTGAATTGAATCGATAGTGTCAGAAGTGGGAGAGATTGTGGAAAGGTGCGCCTAAAGCTGCGGAACTTCTATCTGGGAATATAGTCTCTCATCAGGCACAGGAGAATATTCTCAACAGAATCTTGAACATGGGTAACAGAAAATGGAATAGTCTGGCAGAAAACAGGATATCCAAAGTCAGAGAGAGAGACAAACCGCACAAATCAGAGCCATTATTGGAACACTCTCTGGACGCATTGCCATCTGAGGAAGAATGCCAGCAGATTAGGATTATCAGAAACAGACATTTCTAGGTATTGCGAGGGCTTATACGCGGCGAAGTGCGAGTGTTAGGACACTGTCTAAGCTGCTCGTTAACTAACCTTTATTGGACCTTTCACACAGCGGAGGATCTATGTTATAACACAGAAAAACCAAAACCATACCTGCATAGAGACGAACTATAGCTATACTGATTCCAGAATCCCTCCCTACTTAGGTCCTCGGTATATCTAGAGTGACTATAAAGAACTCGTGTTGCTCCTTCGGAGTTGGTATGCCCACCACTGATCTTTTTCGTGTCAGAAAAAATGTTCAGCTTTGTGTAACAACCTTCATCCTTGAGTTCAAGCCAGATAGTCTACAATTGAGATTTTCATCTTCCTCATAGAAGCAGGTTCAAGCCACGTTCAACTTGGTGTGTGCATCAGAAAATGGTTGGCTCAAAACCTAACTGACTATGTAGGTTTGTTAGCTGACTTGACACCCAGTTCTAACTAAGTTTTGGCGCCCAGTAAGACCAGGAAAGATAATTTGTAGAAAAGGATCCGAAAATTTCTGAAGGTGTGTTGGAGGAATATGAAGTAATCCAGGATTCCGCGAGGTCCATGAATACAGCGCCTTACTTGAGCCGTTTTCTAAAGCCACCTCCGATGAAAGCTGTTAAAGCTAGAATTTTGTTGTACAGCTAAGGCCAGTTCGAAAGTCTGCTTGATAGACGAGGACGACTTGGTTGATTGGAGCTTGGATTCTATTATAGAAAAGTGGGTCCAAGATTTAACACGATGCTTCAGGGAGCAGTCCTAGGAGTACGTGGCGCAGAACAGTTGAGAATTGGGATTTTTTGAACTCTTTGAGCTAGTTCCCGGATGGAAGGATGTCACTGAAAAATTGGCATGCCCAAGTCTTTGACTCTGTCTTAATATATTAGGAATAGATGCCATCAAGCCTCTCGGCTTTCTCTTCACAGGTTTGCAAAAGGTCATGGCAGCTTCCAGCTCTCGAGAATATTCCTCAGTTTTAAGCTCCTTTAAGGCCATTTTAATGGGACGAGTGTGTATTTTGTACGCCTTGGCTTTAGAAATATAAACTTCGATTTTCCACAAGGTTTGGGTTGATTTTTAGTTGATCCTGAAAGCATTCCTGCTGATAACGAGTAAAGTCCTAACTCTCGGTTGTTTTCTTCTGTTTTTCTTTACGCGAGTTGTCCAGAAGTTCTTCCGTGACTCCAGGGTCATGATTCTCTTGGAATTTTAGGTATACTCACTAAGAGCCGACCAACGAAGGATATATTCTTTGTGGAAGCATAGTGGAACGTGTTTCTTCGCAGCCAACAAATGGATCATAGTTCTTGACAGTCAAATGGATCCAGCGTACATTGGAGTCAAGGTCTTAGCTCAAATCTCCACGTGGTGTGATGGCTGTTTAAGTCTCTGACATATTCGGCTGGATGTTGGTATGAGGGAAGTTCGTCTGTGGA
This sequence comes from Chalcosyrphus nemorum, assembly GCA_949716465.1. Lineage (NCBI taxonomy): Eukaryota > Metazoa > Arthropoda > Insecta > Diptera > Syrphidae > Chalcosyrphus > Chalcosyrphus nemorum. The sequence continues at coordinate 58,085,063 of OX454334.1, read as the reverse complement.
CCACAGTACATTGGGAGGTTTATACATATGTAGATGTTGGCCATTCTAACATCAGCCAAGTGCCTTTAGTGTAAGATTCAGATGTGGTCCATAGTCGTCCTTAAGCCTTATGAATAGACGTTATCCAGGGTGCAGTGAGAGGAGTTTGTCTATTCTTTTCAAGCAAAAGTAACGTGTCTCTATTTAGGCTTCCAAGAACAAAAAGACAGTCTTAAAGAACAATATTTGCTCGGTAAAATTCTCCAAGCAGTGACAAAAGAACTCAATCCACAGTAACTATCGACAAATTACGCCACAACCAATCGTCTTCCTCAACATCAAATTACACCAAACAAAAAGTGATTAATCGCGCACCATCCTCCCCCACACACTCGCACCTATGTATCGTATCTTCTAGCCAAGCCATCATCATCAATTTATCTTTGACAGTGTCCTTTGACAGTCTTAATTACATTTCAACCGAATTAGAAGAACCAAATAATGATGTCACCACGTTTTAACTCTTTAGCTTGAGTTTTTATTTTGTTTTTTTTTTTTTTTACATATAATCAAAGTAATCACAGGAGCATAAGGATAATATCCTGCCTCAGTACAAAAAAACAACCAAACTGCTACCTCCACAGGATCATCTTTAATTAAGTTTTCTTCACTCAGTAACTGTTAAATTAAACGCAAATTGAACGAGGATAATTAAATTCGTAACTTTTTGGTGGTGTGTGTCCTTTAAAAAGGCGCTGCGCAAAAGCCCCAAGTTGAAACTGTGAAACTCAAACGCAAATAGCGTCATAATCGGTGCGTCATAGAGACAAGCTATTAAAAATTATTACCAACTCTCCCGTGAGACGCAGGATAAGTATCACATCAGACTGCGCGACCTTGGGAAGATAGGTAAAGTTTCAGCTTCAGTTTCAGGTTTTTTTTTCCTGGTTGTCTCAAGGAAAAGGTTATTTGCATTAAATTTCTTAACGAGGACTATTTCGTCCCTGATGGCAAAAGTAGTTTTTCTTAAGCTATTAATTGAATATAAAAATGCTGATGGTTTTGGCACATGCATTTTTAAAAAAAACTGGCGCCCGACTCGGGGCCATACTTTTGAAGTACCTCCAAGGAGGAGGAGGAGGTTCTCGTTATTATTGCCCATAAAAAGAGAGAAACAATAACACTCGTCTTCATATAACGCTTCGTATCCTTTGCCACGTATGTGCTTCCAAATAGATCCTTAAAGTACCGATTACTCTTTAAAGAGTACCACCCCTTCCTTTATTTATTATTCGTTATCCTTTTTAAGCAGAATCAAAAGAAAAAACAAATTTATTCAAAATAAGAATGCCAACGTGGTGTGTGCTTCTCAGAAGGAGCACCAGGACAATTAATGCAAATACCCTTAAAAATAAAATGTAAATAAAGACTCCAGGGCGCCACCAGTAGCACAAAATCAAGAGAGAGAGAGAAGGAGAGATGCAAAATGCGCGGTAATAATTGCATGGCAATTGACGTTCAGATATGCTTCCTAAATGTCCTTGTCGGAGAAAGTTTTTACTTTACTTTGAAGCCACCCACTCATTTATCATATTTTTTTTTTCTCCATTCCTTTCAGATATCCCAGCAGCAGAAAACTTCTTCCATAGCAAGGATTCCAGAGGACAGACTACACCAACCAACCTAGGCAAGTATCTAGGCAATGGTCATGGTTAGTTCAGCGGTACTAGGTGCTGCAACTGGCACGGGCCTGGCTCTATTGTTGGCCGTCACCATTGTTATGTATCGTTACTATTTGCTGAGGAAGCGCGGCAAGGAGTGGGACGAATTGGATCGCTGGGAGGAGACGAAAATCATGCGAAAAGTCAAACTCAAGGTAGGTGTGTGCTAGAATGGAATCATCATTTCCGGTTGCTTGCATTCTCATTTTATTTATGTGATTAAAAAATAAAAGCTCACAAGATAGAACGAGTGACGAAAGAGATCATTCATCCGTGATTTTCGAAAAGAAGAAATTCTCCTTGTTGGTTCCGTTTGAGTGTCCTTTTTGATGATGTAAATGAGATTTCGAGTAATGATGTTTGCCTATAAATAGGATTGAGGCATGTGTTTCATTTTTTTTTGACACCGATGGCAACACGTGGCGGTGTGGGAGATTTTCTTCCTTCTTTTTAGGGAAATTTTTGTTATTCCAAGGATGCGGGGGGGAGGCTACAGAGACTTGAGCAGGAACATAATATGGATACTTTGCCAAAAGGTTAAGTGTCATATTGTGTTGATTAAATGATGTGTTTGGGGTAGTTTTTCAGCACGTGATGAACGGATTAATGACACTTTCATGAAAGGAATAGAGCAGGTGACGAAACAGGAATCATCTACGTCAGAGGCAATTTTAATAAGTGATATTGGCATGGAGCTCGAAGACAGATACACATGTATCTCTCTTAGTGATGTCGCATAAGAATTAGGTCATTCGATAGGTGAGCCTTTTCTATTTTGAGAATGAAAAGAAGCTTTGACGTGATTGAAGAGTTTTTATTCAAATTAGAGAAGGAAGGACACTCTGTGGGAGCTGTGATTGTTATTTGCAGAGGCCTTAGAGGCCTTCTCGTTATTCATTCTTTTGGAAAATACAATGGCGAAAGTGGAAACGGATCGAGTGGTTGTTATATAAAGGCATAATTTATTGGTGGCAGCGTGTACATTCTAAGAATATCATTGACGACGTGGGAATTAAGGACAAGTGGTGATAGACCTTTTTTTAAAAAAAAAAAAGAGAGAAAAGTATAATCAATGAATTGGCATTGAAATGCGTGAATGGTAGGAAGTGTTTGAGGTATTAAGGCCATCAAACGTAAGGATTTATTCCGACAGGAGGCGGCCACTAATAGTAGATTCAAAAGGAATTAAAAAGTGCTGGAGATATTTTTATCTCTTACTACATCCATCTAGCAGCAAGGACTGCGCATTGAAATGGAACAGTCATAGCTAGCTAATTGGATTACTTTTTCAAAGGATCCCGATTTGGATGACTATATTTAGCTCGGTTTCAATATCGATTGAGATAAGAATTACCTAAGTAAGGCACATTTGAGCTAAACTCATCGACACAATCCCACGCTGATAATGACTGTCTCCTTCTTCATATCCACTATTTATGGAGATCCATTATCCATTATAAACGAGGCATACATCGTCAGCGTAGTCGAGATCTTTGAATTAAAAGTCAAGAGTCCATCGGCTTCAAAGAAGTATGAAGCATATCGCTAAATTTTGTGATAAGTTGTGGTGAAAGTACGCAGCCTTGCCGGACTTCAATTTTAACTTTGAACTCCTCTCTGGTGTTTTGCAAACGATTCTGCTGACGCCGCTTCTGTTCTTATAGTCCACGCACAGTAGTGGTCTTTCATTGTTATGTGACTCGCTGGAATTCCATATGTCAGCTACTTTTGTTCATTTTTCTTTCGACGTCGGATGTTAAAACGATTTTCCAAAGGTCCTGCCGACGAGTTTTATCAATGTATTTGCTCCTCGTCTGTTTCGAATGATCAGAAGATTATTTTAAGAATAGCGACTGAAGCGCAAAGTTGTCAACTGACATCTAGCAGGGTTTCTGCTCAAACACGATGAGTTATTTTGTAGGAATCAATGAATTGTTTGCTGCTTGCCTTCGCTCTCAAGTCCACCATCACAATGCCAATGTACATTCATATATAGTTTCATTCAGAGGCATCTAGCCAGTTATACCCTTCTACCTTATTCATCACACGCCTGGTAGAAAATAAGAACTCTACATGCAGTAGAGGTACCGTAGTCCTGTTGTATATCCAAGCACACTTCGAATCAATTCGGAAATATACTCAAATTTACTCGTAGAACTTGGTGTTTGTATCCAAAAGTATAACAACCTAAAATCTGGTCACCAATCAAGAAATATTATTTAAAACATTTCTCCAAGTAATCTGATAGTAGTAAGCTAGGGCTAGCTCGAGCTAGCTCAGTTGAAAATAAGCAAAATACTTTACAGTTTCCCTAAAACGATACAACTTTCTAAAAGTTTCTCATGTATTAACGAAAATGTTGGAAAGGTTCTTCGTAACATATCCTTTTTATCAAAAATAGGTAGTTTATACTTCCAATGGCAACACGTAAAGGATTCAGACTCAAAATCTGCAAATGTACAAACATCGTATTTGTATGAGAAAAGTTCTTAACCATTCAAGCAATGGCTTTCAAATTGTACGCATTTTTATTCAGTTATCCAATACACAAACCAAGTCAAAAGCTGAAAGCTTTTCCCCAAAGAGTTTACTTGAAATCTCTTCTGACTGGTATAAGAAGAAAGCTTTTAGTAGAAAGCCAAAGGGCATGTTCTAACTAGACTTTTAAGCTATTTTTGTGGTTACAGACTGTGCTAATGAAATGACAGAGGGATTTTTCCGATTCCAAATGGTTTGTGGCTTCAATTGAAAGGGAATATTTTACAATTAACGACAATTTCTGAGTTTTTCAGTTGGTTTGAAGATGAGCTATATTTGTTTTGGAGAGTTTTGCGAAATAAAGGATACTTTCTTTCGTCAAGTACCTAGTAACTTTCTATTTGTTCTTTTTGGTTGGAAAAACATCACGTTTTTCTGAAAGCTGTTTAGTGTTAATTTAATTTTAAGTGTCTTCCATTATTTCCAAATAACAGGGTGGCAACTGGTACTTTCTAAAACTGTTTTTATTATTTGGAAGGCTCACAGCTGTACCGCACCAAGTCACAAAAGGAGAATTCAAAGATATTTAAGAGATAAAGTAAAAAGATATGGAAAATGCCAATCATTGACTTGACCTTCTTACCGTAACTTAGGAACAAAAAGCGTTCTCACTTAGTTCATCACAGATCTGAATAGAGTTTAACTTTGCCCAGAATTTAGCACTAGTTTTGGATTTTGTTTTTATGACTTGGTTCGGTACAGCTGTGAGTCGGGCATTTATCGCAAAACCCTTATATCATGAGGTAAATATAGTCCACAGAATCTAGAACTGCGCTTGTTGCAAGGCTATGACGAACTGCCTGTGGAATTTTTGTGTAAGGTTTCTTTTTTCATTTGATTTGGATTTATAGGTTAAGGAATCATCTATTCGCTGTTTGGGGACATGGTAAAGTTTTATATCTTAAGTAAATGGACGGAGTTGAATCATAATAAAGCCTGCTTTACTCGTTTGTTAATTTTCGATCCTAAACTTATAAGGACGACAGACCCCATCTATTCCCACCTCATAATCGTCACTAGTTGTATGTGTAAAGTGGTAAATTCTCCTGTTATGGCCGTAGCATTCGTGAAATATTTTAATGAATTTCTGATAAGCAACATGAATTCTATTTGTACTTATCCTGCACCATTCACATCAGGCGAAATATTGTGTTTTCTTCTGATGAATATGCTGCAATGTCGCTGAGTCCTTGTAAGTTTTCACAAACAATTAAATTCCATGTTTACACATGACATCGTACCTCCTTGCCAGTGCACTTTTAGAAGAGCTCAGAAGAGCTTGTTTTGACAATATTCCAATTCAGCCATTGCACGTTAGAGCTGGAGGCTAGGAATGCTGTAAAAAGCAGCTTTAAAGGCGATGAATTCGAGTAGGTGTTGAGTTTCAACTTCAAATTCAATGTTCTTTTTTAGGGTTTAGTCTATAACCAATCTGCCGAGCTGGAGGCCACATTCGTATGCGCCGATTAGTTTGTTGCAGAAAGGCTTGATACGTTGGATAGGATCTTGAATGCGACATTTCCCAAAGATACCTTTGTCTCAGCACAAGTTCAGCACCTGGTGTGTGTACAGAGCCCTCAGTATACGAGGCTCGCGTCTCTCACTTGTGTTTTTGTACATGGTAAGGCAGTAAAACCGACGGCTAACCTCCAACCTAGCGGGCTAGTTCAAAGGCTTTTAGCCCCTTAGACGAAGGACCACCGAAATCAGTATCCCACTTTGAAGGCACAAAGCATCCTCTATAGCTTACAGGCCCCAAAGCGAAAAACTTGTTAAGGTTCTTAAGTGGTACAATAATTCTCTCAGACTTAAAATGGATTCCTGCCCTAGAATGAGATTTTGCCTCCAAGTTATAAAGTCTAACACACTCTATGCCTACTTCCGTGTTACCCAAAGTAAAACATCTAATCAATTACAAAATCTACAAAATACACGACAAAAGAATAACAATAACCCCTCTGGCATGGTAAAAAGAAAAAAAGGATTTACACAGTATTTTAATTGAAGAGTTAATAATCAGATTGTCAACCATATTGCCGGGGGTAAAGCTATATCTACCAGCAACACTATCTCATTAAAGTCGAACAAGGAGAAATCTTTTAAATATTTATTCCCTTCAACGTTAGCCCAACCCCTTTTGTCCCTTTTCCCAGCTGAAGGGATACAATATGTATCCATACAAACAAAATGAATAAATAAAATTAGACCCAGTAGATACTATGTGACACAAGGTAACCCTTGTGTAACAAAATGCTTTAACCCTCGTATCTGCACCAATGGTACTTTTATTATTCAATAAAGAAGTACTTTATCAATCATCACGGAATCATTCGATTGAAAGAAATTAAAATCTCTGGCGAATGAGAGAGGGATAGAAGAAACTATGGCTGCCGCCATCACTTCCAAAACAACCACGACCCCTCAAAAGAGAAAAAAACCATACGAGTCCTTTTGTGTTCATGTTTTCTTGTTTTCCTTGTGGCAGATGAATAACAATAATAATTACAATTATTTCTTATTATCCTTTTTGAATGAATTGAAAGGATACAACTGCTTAGCCATGCGCGCATTTTATTCCTCGTTCTTATTAGCTTTTTGGGTTAAATGGGCTTCCATTTGTTGTGTGTAAGGACAACGACAATGATTCGATGTGACAGGAGTATAAGGGATCACTATTTGCATATTGTGTGTTTGTTGTGCTCGCGAGGAAATTGATATCAAAAGAAATAATAATCACACATAATAATAGAAGGATAACAAGGACTTTTTTATTTATTTTGTGGGCAATTCATTAGTTGTTTTCTGTTCCATGTGTATGTGCTCTGATTTGATTAAGAGATGAAACTGTTTCCATGGTGATCGCTTTGACGTGAAAGGGAAGGGATTCAATTGGTGTGTATTGTTTGATGTGGTTTGGTTAAATGAATCCTTTAGGCTTTGGGAAGGATATACATGGTCTTTGGGTGCATTTTCCCTGATTATAAAAATTATGAAACAGAACGAGTATTAGACACCAAGCCTGAGGCATTCCAAACATCATTTGGCTTATAAGTGCCTCAGGATTGGCTTGTAGTACCCGTTCTCTTTGCCATTGGGACAAATCTGAGAAAGCCAAATGATAAATTAAATGTTTGTTGTGGCAATTTATACGCCACACCTTCGGCTGCTATCCAAACAATCCCAAAGGACATTCGCTGCCACATAATAAAACACCGAAACCACCGATCGTCGTGGACAAACATTGACCCACCACAATAAGCGACCACAAAATGACCGATACACCGGCTAGAAGGCTCCTTGATTAATGACCACGACCTCGAGAGAAAAAGGACACCCATAAACCGAAATATACCTCTGCATTAGTACAAGTGTTGCCCACACGATTGTTCCCCAAGGATCGTTCTCGCTCTCTGTGTCGGCAAAAAGTTTTTTGAACAAGCCAGTTTGAGCTAATAAAAAGGATCTTCATAGATCAATAATATTTCATTCATCAATGAGTCCTTTTTCTTATTTTTTCAAAGCAAGCAAACGCTTGACTTGATTCTTCTTCCTTTTTTCTAGAGCTACGCGCGCCGCATCGTTTCATTCATCCAGGAGAGGATCCTTGTTCTTCCTTTCATATTGTTCGGTCAGTTCTATAGAATTATAGTGTGTGTAAATAGCACACCGTATAATGGAGTCTTTCTTTTGATCCTTATTTGTTACTTTTAATGAAATTTTCGTCCTCTTTTTCTTTTCTTTTGCTTTGCACATTCATTGATCCTTTTTTTTCGTTTTTGGTACTTCTTTCTATCGATCAGAGTGTTTGTCGCCTATTTGTCTAGGATTGAGTGTCAATTGCATTATATTGCACTTCATTGTAGGTGTCCGTCCGTCCATCTATCTCCAGTAGAGTAGGTGTCAATTCGATAATAAAACGCACTTAAAGGACGATAAAATTGAAATGACAAATGGCAAGCCATATTAAGGATTTAATTGTTGTTAAGAGTGGATCCTTAAAACGAACCTTTTTATGGTTTTTAATGTTATTCCTTTTGAAAAGCGAAGAAGAAGAAGAAAAGGACATTAGGTATTGCGTATTGGTGTTACGATAATTTAATGGGCATTGTGCTTCTTTTTTTCTCTCAAAAGGATCCTCTCTTGAAATGTAATGCTTCTGGGTAATTGATTTTGTTTGCTGAAAGGAGGTGTGCACTAGGTAGGATGCGGAATTCAGATCAGATTCGAAATTTATTTTGAAAATGGAATTTATTGCAATTTTTGCGGATTTTCGAATGAATTTTTGCTGCAAGATCCGGCAGATGGCCGTTGGCCGATGGCCGCTTGCCGTTGGCTGGACGTGAGCTGTGTGCTCGTGGTCAATGAGGGGTTCTTAAGAGGTCCTTTGTGCCGGTGTTTTATGCAATTTTTCAATTGACTGCACTTTGTTGGAGTAATTTTTCTTTGGAAAAGTGAATTCTTAAGAAAAGGGAAGGACAATAAGCATGAGCCTGAGGAAAGTGGAAGGCAGGACCAAATTTGATTTTTTTTTATTCAAATATGAAGTCATTCTGATATAATGTAAAACTTCAGTAGGAGAAGACGGGGATGGACGTTTTAGGGTCATATTCCTCCGCCATTCGATGCTCTAAGTGCACGAAACACATTCCTCGTAGAACGTCATACAGATGAATGATTTATAGACCCTGTACCAAAGTTAGTCTCTTCATGATGAAATGTCAAACAATACTGAACAAAATTCTATAACATATTAACACGACTCCCGCTCTATATGTAAACAAAAAATCCCTTAACAAAAGGTACCTCTAAATGAATCACCCTTTAGAAGACACATCAATGACATTGGCGTTATTGTCGAGCACAAGGAGACCATTATGTTCAGAATGTTCTGTGGTGCAGGACTTAGTCTGATAGACTGCTGCCTGGAAGATCAGTTGTTATGAGGAAACTTTTAAAGCCTCCCCTGCCCTTCGCGATACGCCATAAGCCTGTAGTTCTCCCTCACGAGGTTGGTGAGGATTTAAAGAAAGGAAGAGATCACTCCCAGCAAGAATTGCGACGTCAAAGATGCCCTTAGGCTTCCAAGGAAGAATATGAAATCATACAGTAGAAAGACAGAAGCAGTTTACAGAATCGCAGAAGAATTGAGAGTATGCATCACCTTCCCGAAGAACCTCATATGACGCAGCTTGTGTAGTGGCTTTAAAGGTACCATTAGACCTACTCACCAAAGAAGACTAAGAGGAACGATGCCAACAGCACCAAGTCGATGTGATAGTAAAGTACCTAAAGGAACAAACCTGAGAAAGAGTGGCAAACGTAGATGGTAGGCAAACATAGAGACTGATCCACAATACAGATCTTTGGATCAAAAGGAAGAGTGGATGCTTACTAGTAATAGACGTTTCAAAGCATATCTCCACAGATTTGGTCCTTATAGTCTAACGTGCACAGAAGCAATCGAAAACATGTTCGTTTGTCTACGATATCATCTGCAGGCGAACAAACTGAGTGAGGACTCAACTCCAGAGAAGATCATCAGATAGATGCAAGAAGCTTGCAAAGTAAGTAGTTGGTGGAACCTTGCCTCCCATCATGAAGGAGCAACGAAGAAAGGAGGGATACTGTTAACAATCTGTCGTACGAGGTGTTTATGGCGAAGAGGTCGATGGATAGTCATTTTCTTCACGCCCAAGCATGATCTTGTTTCGGGAACTCCCATTAATTCTGGACGAGCAGGATCTTCTACAAGGGAGATCTCACAAAACGTCTTCAATTCCTGGATTGTGCTTGCAACTTTCTTCCTAGTATAGTAAAGTCTTGGCTCGCAATATGATAAAATTGTTCATTAGGAGTTGTGGTTCTTCCTTAGGCAAATGCATGCTTCGAATCTTTTCCGGTTGTAGCATCCCAGTAGTTTCTCAGTTTGTCTTAGGCCTGCAGTATTCTTCCCTGCAATTCTTGTCCTGTCTTTTTTCTGTCTTCCAGAGTTTTTTAGGTATAGTGTGATCCCCTATTCCGCAAAATGGTTCAGGTCCAATAAAAGGTTCTGTGGCTCAGTATCTTGCCAAGACTGCTTCTCTGCCTTTGATTTGCGCCAATGTGTCCAGGGATCCAGTAGGGTACGTAACTTTGTTGTTCCTGCCTAATTCCTGAAGTTTGTGATGACAGTGCCACACAAACTCTGATTTAATGACAAAAAAAGACCTTTCATTTCTGTCAGTCTGTCTGTTTATACATACATATGTACGTAGCAAAGACTCCTAAACGATTTTGAATCAAACTTAGCGTCTCAAGTCTCCTGAGCTACTCAGCTGCAGACTGGGTATTCTACTCCGTGTCCATGTAGCCATAGCCTTAGCCTCATGCTTCTTAGATGAGACCCCAAGAGGCTATGGTCATGAATCAAACAAAATGTATTGTATCCCATCCATGGGATTTGACGATAAGAAGTGCTAAGAGTGGTCTGTTTTCCTTGTATACTAGTGCGTTTATAGTCTTTAGAAAGAAAGGATAAAAGGAGTGCGCAGAGAAATATGATCTAGACAAACCAATGAGTGTTAGACCAGAGTTCTGGAAAGATGATTGGTTTAACTGGGCTACTTCTCGGTGGCCCTACAGGCATTTTGTTACCCATTCCGTCCTAGATTCCAAAAAGAAGTGTCGGCCTTTTTTTGGCAGTGGTTGGCCTGCCGTATTAGTAACTATGGACGTAAGAACCCTTAACTTTCAACTTTTATTTGTATTCGCCTCTCGGATTCCAGGGAGTCGATGTTTAAGGTTGAGTATACGAGTTTTTCCTTTTCGTGCTTTTCTCATTTTATTCTCAGAATGTGGCTTCTCAAACGTATGCTTCACATAAATGGCAAGGGCCTACTGTAGGGCAGAGGGGGACTAAAAAAAAAATTATCCTGTCAGTTATACTAGTCGATGATTTCTTAGATATTCGGAATAGGGGCTTATTCTTGGGATCAGACTATGGTCCAATAGATTACCCACTATGTTGCGGGCTTTTATCGCTCTAGCAATATTCACTAATAAACATGTTCACACTTTAAATATTCATTGAATTCCCAACCAATGAATAGTGAAATTTGAATAATTCCAAGCTCCTAGAGTACCCAAACCAGCATGATACGCCACAATGACAAATTGCAACTCTAAGACAAGTCTTTGATCGGAGATTCATAACTTTCTTATATCCCTCGAAGGATATTAGTTCTGTTTAGTGTCAGATTAATGTCACAAAATCGATACTTATCCTAACAGAAAGAAATCTATCAAACAAAAAGGACCTACGGCACGAACCTTTAAAGAAAATAAACGAAAATCTTCAGCCATTGTGGTCTTTCGAAAAAAACAAGGCATACAGATAGACAGGGATAGAAAACACCAGGTAGCAATGCCAGAAGGCGGAGCGTCCTTAAGTAATTGAATACAAAAACACACACCGCTTAGTTGTAGTAACAATTACCATTCATTAGGCTAGGGGTTGCAATTTGTAATGTATCTACCTCTCCCCTGATTCCATTTGATTTTCCTCAATGAACAACCCTTGTTGTGAATGGAAACAGGACTCGGGCACCTCAACAATGGACAAGGGATGAAATCTCGGTATATAAAGTCCGATCGTAGACCTCAACAGCATCAGTTTGCAATCGTTTCCGATCGAGAGCAGTTCTATCTCAGTGAATTTTGTGAAAATCAGTTGAAAACCCCCCCAAAGAAAAAGAAGAAAAATGTCGCGATCTTTCCTCATGGAGTCCCTACTCAGTGATATCCCTTTGAAAAAGGAGAATCTGGACGCACGTCGTGTTCCACCTCTACCAATGTTGCCGTATCCTGCTTGCTATGTCGGAAGCTATCTCTTCTCATTGGGCATCCAGCAGCAACAACAACAGCAGCAGCAGCAGCAAGCCATCCATCATCAACAGCAGTCTTTCCATCAAGCTCCACAGATGTTCCATCCTTATGCAGCTGCATCCCTAATTGCCGCCAAGAGAGAATACGAAGAATACTCCTCACCAAAGCGCCGCAACAGCAGCTCCGGATACACAGACTTCTGCACGTCCCCAACCTCCTCCGCCAGTCAGGATTACCAGGCATTTGACGAAGTCTTCATGGCCAAAAAGCCAAAAGTTTCGCCCGCAACATCACCCTCGAAGCCAGCGCCGATTTCTCCAACAATCTCCGACTACGCCGACTCAAGTAAGAGGATCCGCACAGCATTCACCAGCACCCAGCTGCTGGAACTCGAGCGGGAGTTCTCCCTCAATGCCTACCTGTCCCGCCTGAGGAGAATCGAAATTGCCAATCGCCTGAAACTCTCCGAGAAGCAAGTGAAGATTTGGTTCCAAAACCGAAGAGTCAAGCAGAAAAAGAGCGGCTCCGAGAGTCCAACTTTTAACTTCAGTGGCAATTCGCCGTCGGAGAGTGACAAGAAGAGTTGCTGCTGCCAGGGGAAGTCACCATCGTCGGCGAACAACTGCGCCGAGTCCTCGTGCCAAATGAGTTCATAGTTTCGTTTAGTTTTAAATTGTTTGTAAATATTTAGCAGATAAGTTGTTATAAGTTAAAATGTTAAAATAAAACAGAGATTTCAATCGAAAATATGTCAACTTTTTTTGGTCCATCATCCGACGGTTCTTAGGAAATGAGAGAGATTTTCAAATGAATCCTGATTTCGCCTAGTAACTTGTGGTGTCCCTAGGAATGACTGTGTTTGCTGAATTGTTGCTTCTTTTCTGTCCACTTCCAAGGCAACTGTGGCAATTGGAAATCAAGTCAAATCCAAGGGCAGTTTAGGCCAGATTGCAATCCAAATAAATGGGTCCTTGAGCTATGAATCACGAATTAGAACGTCTCTGTGATTTTGGTGGATCAATCAGTGTTCCAGTGAAGTTTGTTTAGCAGGGTTCGGCATATTTGTAAGAAGAGAAAAAGGGGAGTATTCCCTAAAGATGATAGTGCCGTGCAGTCGCAGAGAAGGTGGCAAGGTTATTCTTTTTCTTCCCGAGAGCCTTCCAGTGTGTTTCTCTCCCAGAACAGTGAATTAAGTAGTTTTTTGAGATAGGAAAAGCTTCACTGGCGTTCTCAGACATAAACTTGTCCATTGAACAACCAGAAAGCATCCGATTACGCCTAATTCTACTGTATCTGTACCTAGAATCTGCAGCCTGACACGAGCAAAGGCAGGACAAAGGCAGGCACAAGCGTCGGAGACGAATAATTTGCTTAAGCCAATCACATTAAGATGCTTTTCAAAAGCGAAGTGCCTTGAAAGAACGTTAACAAGCTGCCTGTAGTCTTTTCTGCTGAAAGACAGCTAGAATGCCCGGTCTGGGAGTATCCTTTTTCCCAGCCTACATCCAGGAAAGTTCATAAGAAACCCAATCATCAGGGGAAGCCCTGACCGTTGATGAAGAAAGACCTAACCCAGTTCGGTTCGTGGCCTGAGAAATTCTCCTCTGAGCCTTGTCTAGCAATCTCATCGGATATCAGTGTGACCTGGCACCCAGATGGGAGTCAATGGATTGAATCTTGCGACACAGTTCAAGGATTTCTGCATTCACCAACTAGTTTGGACGAATTTAAAGGGTATACCAAGGCTTTAAGAGCAGCTTGACTGTCACTACAGACACAGAGACTAAGACCCTTCCAGCTATTCCTAATAATGTACCTCGTGTTCATTAGGATTACAAGGATCTCCACCTGGAAGACAGAGACAAGCTCGCACTATGAGTATTGCAGCCTTGGTGTTGTCGTCTTCCACAAATACACCAGCGCCTGAACCTTCATCGGATTTAGAACCGACTGCATTCCTGACTCAGAGTCTAGCCGCAGCTGGTGCTGAATACCAAGAGAGTCAACCGCATAAGTACTAGTGTGTAGGCGCTAGTATCAGTATTGCTAAGATTCCCTAGATTTGGTGTAGGACAAGTTTGCCTGGCAAGAGGTTTCCTGCAACAGTCAAGAGTCTCTGATATGAAATGTTAGCCAACTCGTCTCCTTTACTGTTACCTGCAACGTCATAATGGAGAGTAAGCCAGCACAGAACTAGATAACAACCTTTTGGGATCCCATTCAGAGCTGGGCGACATTGGAACCCCAAGAAAAGAAATCGACTGGCTGCCGAATGGCTTTCGGTAGATTCTTTTTGAAACTACATCATAGCTCCTAATAGAGAGGACTATTCTTCCTCTACTGTGGGAACTATCACTCCAGCATCTTTAATTCCTATTACACCCGCTCCAGTGGCCCTCCTGATAGCCGTGAAATTACTTCCGAAAAACCCATGTACATCCAAAAAAATCAGCACTATTCCTCAAAATTTCCAAAAATTCATTCCAAATTAAGCCTCAGTTCCAGTTGTGACTTTAATCCGACGAGCATGGAGAATCCTAATCCGTCTTCCTTGCATGCAGTAGACAATTTCACGCTTCTTCTTTGCAGGAAACTCAGTCTGCCATTTGAATGTCATATTGTATCCTTTCATATTGCATTTGCATCCTGCTTATCCTTCTCTCCCCCTCTCTCTCTGTGTGTCTATGGAAAAGAACCATTTAAATAGAATTAAGTCAAACTGTCAAATCCCTGATGTCCATTTATCCTCCGCTTATTCTGTTAGACTCCATTCGAATACAGTCAAAGCCAAAGCCAGGAGAGACTAACCCAACTTTAGCATTTAAGGTTATTATTACTTTATATCCTTTTTCCTTTGTCGCCTCTCTTTATTTCACTCGTGCGATTGAATAATTCCTGTGTTTCCTCTACGGTGTCTTTTTGTGTGCTCTTTTTTTTTAGTCCCTTGGGAAGGATAAAATGAAAATTGCCCCATTCCGACTGGGTAGAGAGAGGCTGTGGGGGGAAGCACGGCACATAGCAAGCTTTATTGCGTGTTTGGTGGTTGTCAGGCGGCGGAAGTAGCGGTAGGAGATGATTTCACTAGAAGTGCCTCCAAAGGATATCGAGTAGTATGCGTAGATGTATAGAATGTTACGTCCTCTCTAGCTCGACAAATGATGTTTCTGGTGCTGGTAATGACGATGATGATGACGACGGTGACAGCTCTAGCTAAGGGGAGACAATTTACTCCTCTCAGCTGGTGGCACTGATTGAATATTGAATTTTAATTAAACACTTGTTACATTTGCTTCGCAGGCGCCCGCCGTTGACAAGAGTGCAAACGACTTGATGTCGTCAATGGGAGGATAAATGGGGAAAAGGACATTACAGTGCAGTGGGTTTTTATTAAGTTTTTTTCTTTCTTTTTCCTTTGAATTAAGGACGAATGGGGGAAGATTTTAATTAAGGTTGCAGGTTTTATAGAAATGTCAAGGATGTGCAATGGAAGTGTGTGCTGGAATGAAAAAGTGGTCATAAGCTTGGTGTAGTCAATAATTTTCCAACTTGACTGGCTAAGTCGAATGAAGGGTAATCAATCGTCAAGACTTCAGCTGTAAGTACTCGGCTCGTTTGCATTGACAGCAACTGGTCCTATCGGTCCTGTCTTCGTTATTCCTTCATGATGGTAGGCAAGGTTCCACCGACTGGTTTCCAAGCTCCTTGCGTGCTTAGCATCTATCTGATGATCTTCTCTGGAGTTAAGTCCTCCCAACAGCTTACGTTTTTCATGATATCGTGGACGAGAGATGGTCCACGTTTTCGCTGTCTTCATGCCCAAATCTGTGGAGGTAGGCTCTGAAAATTCCATGACCAGTAAGCATCTGCATCAGGTAGAAGTTCAGCTGTCCATCTATTGACCCGGAGGTCTATATCAGGAATCAATTTCTCCGTCCATCTACCCAGAGTTCCATCTACCTTGAATTTCTTCCAGGTTTGTACTTTACTATCACTTCCACTCGTTGCTGTTGGCATCTTTGTCCTGCTGGCACAATAATTCCATTTGGCTTCTTTGACGAGGAGGTCTATTGGCATCATTCCACCCACTACGCAAGTCACATCGTATGAGGTTGTTCGAAAGGTACTCTCAATCTATTGATTCTGCAAATGGCTTCTATCTTTCTACTAGAACACCCTCAACGTCGTAACGCTTGCCAAGAGTAGCCTCATCTCTTGTTTAGGTGTTCCAATGTTTGGTAGGATCCTTCTGTGGCCTTCTCGGCTGCTGATAAGAACTACATCCGTCTTTTTCTCTGCCAGTAGTAGGTCCATGCTCAACAGTCAGTCCTGAAAGGTTGATGAGTCTGAGGGGCTCTGCCTTTGGGAGTTTTCTACCTTTGCTACCACCATGTGATGGATTTTTGATACTACAAGCTCTTCCTCATGGACCTGCTTACTCGGCTTTATTCGAAAGTGAAGAAAAGCCGGAATATGTTGTTTGCTTCTCTGGTAGCACAATGAGCCATTCGTGTCTGAGTACTTAAGTTAAGTTCTTCCTAGTGTATTGATGGTTCACATTGGGCGCCATTTAACAGAGACGAAGAAATAGAAATCAACTGAAAACCCAATGAAGACCTCCTCAAGGACTACAACTAGAGCTGATGGGGCGTTAAATAGGCAGGGACATAAACTAACTGCGTATAAACTAGCCTCTTCTGTACATCATTTTTGAGACAACCACTTGGCACGTCGCTCGTTTAAGACCAAGGATATATTAAGCACCTTATGCCGACCTCTTTCCCAAAGAAAGAAGACGAGGATAAGAGGTCAAAAACGGTTTCAAAATACAGACTATAAAACAAATTCTACTGAAAAACAAATCAATTCGGACAGAGATTAACCACGCACCAGATTCAGGTCACTTTACGTCTCTCACATAAATCATATTTAATTGCGTCAACAATTGCCAATTTACCAGAGATTGAGTTCCGTTAAAATTTGTACCCCTCATCCCCCCTTGAATATTTATGACACAACCCCCCACCATTTGGAGCTCTCATATTTCAAAATAGAAATCACAAAAATCCCCAACCCACTTTGCCAATTTGTCTAACCCCATGGAAGGGGGGAGCTCCTATCGATTTTTCATTTCAATTTTTGCACTTGGCTCTCACCCATTCCATTGCGGTTCATGTCCTTGCAATCAACAGTGTGTATATGGGTTAATAAATTCAAATAATACACGCAGACACAATATGCTCGAGCGATACACATTCGAGAGTATAGGAAAAAAAAAATATAAAAAAGTGCTTCTAGTTGAAGTGCAATTGCGATACAAATGAAAGCTTTTTTTTCTCTCCCCTTTTTTGTGTGTGTATCCTTGCCTATGGCTATACTTGGTTTCTTTTTTGTTACCCATACCTTTTTGGACTTGAAGTACTAATGGAAAATTCTGTTTCGGACGGAATATACAACACTCAATGCGCCGCTGATAGAAAAAAGGAGCGAGGAGCAAAGCTTTAAAAGGGCAGACAGTTTTAGTACATGATATCCTTTGAGGTCGTCATTCCTTTTAATTTAAAGAGATAACAAACAGAAAAAATGTGTTTTCTTTTCACTTGATTGTGCCGATGTATGTAGACAAAAGCAAACTTTGTCTTTGGTGCCATCGTTCTACGAGTCAAGGACTTTAAGGCGCTCGCCCCTGGATAGCCCTATGTAGAAATGCTGTCCTGTTGCAATACCGCAACAGGTATTGATGGAAGTAGTACATATGTATGTATGTATTTGCTGACCTTAGGGTTACTCAAAGAGAAGAAGGAAAATAAAGCTGTTTTGCCGTCGAAAAAAAAAGTCCTTTTGAAGGGGAAGAAGGACGGTTTGCTTGCACAATGAACTAACAATAATTAAATTCTTTTTCATGTGAAGGAATGAAAGTCTTTTGAGACCTGATCTCTTCCCTAATGAATCTGAAGATTTAATGTTTCTTATAATTAAAATTTGAGTTCAAAACTCGACGAATATGAAGCAAATGGTAAGGCAGGACCCCAATATTCAAGTCATCCTTGACATAGTCAGCTGTTACACTTTTTTACCTACGATTTAGCGAAAAAAAATCTTAAAAATGTTATTTCAGCCACTTTTTACGGCCTCTACTATACGACAGATACAGAATACAATACCCCATCCGGCAGATTGGGAGCTTTTCGCGACAGCAGATGATTTTCCTGCAAGTTTTACATATCCTTTCCTTGACTCCAAAGGAATTCTCTCGAAATTACCCTCGAAACTAGCACATACAGTCAGAGCTTCGCAAATTTCCCCTCTAATAAAAGTTGATATAATTTTTTTTTTGTGTACAACGCATGACACCTTTATTCTCTCGCAAAAAGCTTCTTCTCCTCATTGAAATCATCAGGTGGTGGATGGAGGTTCTTCCTCTCAACCAACAGGTTGAAATCCACAAGAAAATAAAAATCGATTTCTTCTTAACATCCAACCAACCGTGATGTTATACACAAAAAGGGATAGCCTAACCTCTCTCTCCTCTATTCTTCACCTGCCCTCGTTAAAGGACTCTCTGCACAGCAACTAGTTCTGGTTGACTTGAGAAAGGATTGCAAAATGTATTTCACATGGGAAAGAAAAATCTGCTGTTTGCGCTACACCCCTCGGGGGAAACTAGAAAAGATTTTCCTTTTGCAATCGCCCCAGAGGGACATTTGCCAAATCCTATAGCACATAAGAAATTAATGAGACATAATTGAAGGATATCACTCAGATCTGGATGACAGCAAAAACTCACTCGTGCTTGACCAGCAGCCATTTTCCTGGAATAATTATTTCAGCGACTGCATGTTAGACTGGCTTGCAACCGTATAATTTGTGCCCCACCTACGCGCTGATGTCCTGATTGATGAGCCGATGACATACAGAGAGTTTGTCATCTCGTTATCCACACATCCGTCGTGTCATCGTTGTCATAATTCGAAAATGACAGGTTTCAGTGGTTGCCTAGTGTTGAGAGTTTGGTTTTTCTAAACACAACCCCAAGAGTAACCACAGGTATTCGGTTTTGATGTAAACACCACACGCACATGCATCGTCCTGTAATTAAATGATTTGTCCTTGAATTATGTTGCTCTGTTGTGCTGATGGACTCTATGGTTAAGGGATTAAGGATGTTTTTGTCCATGTTTGATGTGTTCATCTCATGGGCGTCAGTGGTGATTCATGTTGTCGTGTGTGATTTGGGGTTGGTTGAATGGGATTAGGTGGCTTAAAATTTGCTTCAAAATTGGTTCAGGAAAGAAGTTAGTTGGAGTGCCACAGGGAAGGCAATTGGGACCTATACTTTACAGGGTTTTTGAAATATCACACAAGAAGTTTCAAATGAGGTTTTTGTCATCAAATTATCCTGATGCTACAAGATGTAGACGATTCGAAACCCATTGCAGTGCCACAGGGAAGGCAATTGGGACCTATACTTTAGAGGGTTTATGAAATATCACCCTAGGACTTTCAAATGAGGGTTTTTGCCGTCGATCGATGCTTTTAGTTGAAGAAATTCTAGCGCAAGTTGCAAGACATCAATTATTTAATTTATAAGACAGTCATTGATCAGATCTAAGTTGCACTTTCCCACACTTTGGTGGTCTGTCTCTCGATATTACAGTAGTAGCCCACTCGAATCATTAATTATCCTATTCCTCTAATGATGTAACCACAAAAAGTTTCATTAAAATTGCAACTCTCTCACGAATCTAACTACTTGAAACCTAAGGAGAATATGTCACAAAAAACACTCAACAAACAAAAAAGGACGCCGAATTCACAGTGACGCAAATCCAATCCGTCTTGCTCCTGCTGAACTTTTCTGCCAAGCAATTGATCATTCAAAGGACAAAAATTGCATTTCCATTCAATTGTCTGTGAAGAATGAACCTTCTACTCGATTTTTTTCAATGGGCACTCAAATGGAAGAATGAAAGATTGAACCTTTTCCAAATGATCCCCCAGGGAGGCATAATAAACACTTGTTCCCCCATGCCATGCAATTATTATCAAGTATCTCTTCAAGGATCGGCAGGTAGATTTCACTGAAATATTTTTTCTGGGCAAAGTCATACTGCGCAACTTTTTGGAATTGCCAAAACGACCACTCTAGAGCGAAGAACTCCAACCGATCTATTCAAGTGGATCGAGTCTATTTTTTCTGAATGTTTCATTGACAACTTTGAGTGGATTGATTGCCCGCTGTTCGCCAGATGCGAAGGAAAAAGTTTTACCTGTTTTTGAAGTAGTTTCTCTAGATTCCTGGAGTGGTATTTGCAACAAGTACTTCATGAATGAATCGATACTGAAGATAGTGTAACCGATCGCACTGAATGTAGAAGATCCTTCGGAAGGTCAAGTGCTATCAATAGGTTTCTAATTGTTTGAAAGTGGACTCTCAAGTTGTTGGAACTTGTTAAAAGATCATTAGCTGATTGTTTGGTCGTCGGCGGTAAGAATTGAAAAAGAGGCATGGGAATGTTACGATCGGTTCGAGGAATTGGGTGATCCTCTTCTACCTGTTTGCGATCAGGTGTTCAAAGAAGATCGTTTTGTTTAGAACTCTTGGGAAGACAAAAGGATGTCTTTGCCAGACAGTTTGTCGCCAAATTTGTCTGGGAAATGGTGAATTGTTGTCTGCTGAGAACAACGTTCGTTCTCATGGGACTCATTGAAGATCGATTTTGAGGTGTGGTTAATGTGAACCATGAAATTGCAACGGATTTTAAATTATTTTTGAATATTTACTTTCAGTAGTCAAATGTTTCAAATGAAAGAATTGTTGTCAACGATCTAGTGATCTTGTCATGGAAATTTTCAAAGTGAAGTTTGGCAGTGGTCCTCTGTTCTAAAAAGAGTGTGATCTCAGCGATTACTTCACCAAAACCTCACCTTTTGATGAGGAAAATAAGGAATACTTGGCAAAAATAAAAATTTTGTACTATTTCATGAATTAAAACACAATTTTTTCGCACAACAATCCACAAAATTCCTCATAAAATTACTGAATCTGGCAGAGAAATAAGAGGAGAAAAAAATTATCAATTGGCGCCCAACGCGGGGTCATACAAAATGTGCACTTTTTCTTGTGCTAATAACGAGTGAGTAAAGAACAATTCAAATTTTAATACAAACGCCTAAAGTGGGCTATTTACCGGAGAAGAAGAAGCAGACCTTGAACTAAATTTAGACCTGAAACAATTACACTGAAAACCGTCGCTGCCTTCCAAGAAACAACCGAATCCCAGAACCAGAATAGGTCTTCCTCGCCTCATTTCTTCTGCTCAAAGCCCAGAAAAATCCTCGCATTAATCAACCATTCAACGACTCACAACGCGCTTTTTAAACAGGTCAACCGAACGCGAATGCTCATTCCCCCTCGTAAGCTTCGCCATCAATTCCATTCTTCATTATTCCATCTCATTATTATAAATCTCATTAACCTCTTAGCAACCATCCTTTAGAAAATTTACAAAACACTAGCCACCGCCGCCCCACTTCAACTTAAGCGTCCGTCACATCGCCGCCATTAAGTTGCCCACCGCAAACAGCATTCTCTCCACCCTAAATATTAGTCCCAATAAAACTCACTCCCACCAAAAATTGTGCTCCTAATTTTCACATTTTCTAGATGCCTCCAAAAAAAACACAGAGCACCTCTCAATCTTAAGACCTATTCAAGAGTAAGAAGAAAAAAACCGTCTAAGCAGTAATTATATTCCCCCAAAGGCAATAAATTGTACCCAAGAGTACCCCGGCCCAAGAAAGGACGAACGAAAAAAAAAAAAAACCTCTTAAACCACATTACCACACCATCATCCAATTGACCTAAAAAAAGCGACGCAAAGCAAAAAATGAGGTTTTAGACTATTACCCCACGAGAATAAGTAACCCAAGTCCAGATCCCAGATTAGTCAAGGACTCTGACTCACCCTGTGTTTTTTTGTTTTCTCCTTTTTTTTTGGAACCAATGTTGTGTACTCATTTTTATTGTTATTATGTATTTCCATCGTCATTTTGATAAATTTTCCTCCTACCGGTGTCAGAGAAATTAAGCAATTTGAAGCATGCAACAGGGTGGTCCATCCCTCCCATGAAACAAATTTCGAAGCTTTCCTTGGGGGCACATTGTTTTCGTTTTCCTTATCTTAATGGCGACATCTATGCGAGCGAAATTTGTACGTTATTGTTTGTGGAATCAGAGATTATCCACACACACACTGCGAAGGAATCATCATCGTCCTTGCCATACCGATGAACGTATTGATAAATTCTTCTGCGTGAGTATTCCTAGTGTGCGGCGTGCTGTGCTGCATACAAAATGAGCGATGTAATCAGAAGTTATGCGCCCGAAAACCATACATTCAGGTACATATCCTACACCTTGGATATGATATGCCAGGATAATCCACTCAGATATTGTGATTCATTGAATTGAAGGGATACACAAATGTCGTCTTCTTTGTTTTCATCGTTTTTTATCGTCTGCATGAGAAGAGAGAGCGAATGTCCTGTGTGATGATGACAATAACCCCAGCATGACATTACTCAAGGTCATATACGATACGAAACGAACCAAGGAGTGTTATCCTTTTACTGTGTTTCCTCGTAAAAATTTGCATTTCTTACCTTTAATGTCCTGTCTGTCATTAATTTTCATTAGGACACAATGGTGCGCCTACATTTTTTCGCGGTGGTAAGCAACTTGTTGAATACTTTTCACATTTCGACTTAAAGGAGGAGACATTTTTATTACTTCGTCCTTTTTTCTTATTCTCTCTGTGTGTGTGTGTTGATTTTTTTTTCCATGATATTGACTCGTTTCTTCGTTTTTTGCTTTATTTGCCATTGCAGCCGTCAGGTTGTCGTCGTCCTCATCGCTGGTGTCTACCTTAGCTTACAGGAATGGCTGTCTATTTGTGTGTATATGTGTGTAAGGAGGAATATAAATGGTTGGCTCATAAATATTTGAATGTATTTGGCAGATATTGCCGGGCTGGGAATGAGAAGCTTTATGATGGCGGCAGTTTGTCTTTAATTTTTAAGTTGATAACCGAAAGCTAATACGTTCCACATGGATTCCACACAATGGGATTCAGTGTGGATTTCAAAAAGTAATCCTTTTTGGGGCAGGAGTATTGACAGTGAGTTTTTTAGGTATGGAAAGTAGGCTTGGATTTTGCATGATTGCCTGTTTTCGAAGGGGAATATGTGCTCTATGAAATTGTACATAAAAAGTCATAAAAATGATTTTTCTTCTTTTGTTTTTACGGCGTAGACATAAACAAACTTTTCGAAGTTTGGGTCGATGAATAGGTCCTTAGTACAAGCAGACGTTGGGAGATTTTATACAAATGCGATGGTTCTCATGAGAGACTGATTGTGGGCTCCGCAGGAGAAAACACCTCTCTTTAGCTGGAATCAATAAAAAAAAAAGAGATAGAATGACTACCAGTATCGATGATCTGTACCCTCGATCACCGATCTTGAGTATAAGATCACTCCCAAAAGGACAGTCAATGCTAACCTGAGTCATAAAATTTACAAAAATATGCCAGCAAAGCCTTGATCTCTTAGCAGATCAGTGATCTTCGATAAACAATCGATTCATGATCAGTGATCACCTTGCCAAATGATCTCAATTTTGTTTGGAACTTTCACTAGAAAATGGGTCTGTCTTCTCTGAAGATCAATAGATCAATGATCGAATCATAGAGATCTCACAGGGTGGCAATGGTGCAGTAGACAGTTCGATTGATCGTGTAAAGTTTTGAATCCCTGCTGATAAAAGCAACGCAGCCACCCGTTGATCACAAAGAAACCAAAGTTTCCCACCACTACAGCGAATAAAGCTTTCTGTCTGTGTGATAGAAGTAAGAAATGATGAGATCAGATGATCTTCCACTGACATAGGTAAAGATCAGTGATCTACCATCAACACCTATCGAATTTTAGTCACCTTTTTGCACTTTCTGGACATAAGTAATCTAATTTTTACAAATCTGAAGCAAAATACATATTCAATGCAAGTGAAGATCGAGGATCAACGTGTGAAATATTGGCAATTTCTAAAAGAAAACAAACGAAATGGCAACGAAGTCATCGAGCTACTGTTCTCAAAGAGTGTAGCCAACCAGTTCATGAAGCTATACAGAGCTTCCCCAGATCTTCAGGACTTTGGAACTAATTTTTATATAAAATCAGAGATTTGACAAAGTTTGAGATCTTCTTTCCTTTAGAAGATCGACTGACGATCGATGATACATAAGATGGAAAAGTTTGCCCAATGGAATGAATTCTCAGAAAATTGAACTTATTTAACAAGTCACTGCTCTACAGTCACTATTACTGCCTTATGTCAGAGGCTTGACACAATGAGTGTGTATGGAATCACGTGACGTTTAGTTCAAAGCCTGCGTTGCTCCATCATGGTAACCCTGACTTCCAAGAGAAGAAAAAATAGTATCCAACGATTCAAGGATGAATAGAAAAAGCAATCACAGTAAGAGTCCCTCAGGATTCCACTGTGGGTACCCACTTATTAAGTAAACTCAACTACTGCCAGTGAATTTACCCACATTCAACTTTCATAGATACGTAAGTAATGCAATCTCTGATTTGCGGTGGCTAAATCCTTCGTATCATTAAAAATGTATGCCCTTTTTCCATCCTTTCTAACTGCAGAAATCTGTAAGTTCTCCCACACCCACGCGTCCTTTTTAATTGCGCAAATTAAACAGAGCAAGCAGCAAAGAAGTATGTCAAACCCTTCGTCCTTTTTGGTACCTTACCTACATATATTTGTGTGTCACTATGACAAATACATTCACCACCCACCACCATCAAACCACCTGTGGTATCATGTGACCGTGAAAATTTTAGTTTAAAAAGCTTTCATGTACTCCATATACAATAACTTGGAAGGAAGAAAAGCTCAATGCCAATTGCGTATTTATTCACATCACGCACACAGTCTCACTCTTAAATTTTCAAGAGCATACAATGCGTGCGCGCTTTCCAACCAAAGAAACCAATACAACGCCATCATCGAAAGCATCTGGGAAACTTTCGCAAAGCGTATCCTTGCAAAAACAAATCACACACGTACACGGGATGGGGAAACGCGAACCACTCGAGTGTTGGGGAAAAAAACAAAAATTCACACGCAAATCATTTCAGAGAAAACTCTTCGGCTTCGCCTCTGGTCGCCAGTATTTTCAGTATCAATTCACTGGTCGGAGTTTTCGCATTCGTTTAAATTTTTATTCGCGCAACGGACTTTTTTTGTACTCACTAGCAAGTGAGATTTCTGACGCACGGGTGCGGTGGACAAACAGAGAAAGGGATACAAAAACGAACGAGAGGCAGCGATTTGAAGAAAGATCCTTGCTTGTTCGTGTGTAAAAAGAAGCGCAACAACTACTATCCTTATGAAGTATTTATGAGTGTAAACGAAAATTCAATTATCCTTATTTTGGTTGTACAAAGTGTGATGTTGCAAATCGAAAAATCTGTTCCTAACGGTGTTTTGATATTATTCATAAATGAGATATGAGAACAGTGGCTCCTGACTTCAAAGGAAAGTCCTTGAGTGAAATATTTTTTTTTCGGATTTTATAGTATATCCTCAAACCATTCGTTGTCGCATGATGGATATGAAAATTTAATATACCCACCCGAAGAACTAGGACTAAGGATCAACTTTTTTTGGTTCGCAGAAAAAAATAGAAGCAAGGACAACAACTCTGTAGACAAAGTGTATACACAAAGAAAGTCCTCTCTAATTGATGAAAATTGATTTTTATCTCTTATGGTCTTGTGGTTGTGCTATGGTCCTGTGGGATGGAACAATTTTTGAGCATCCCTTTTCAATTGACATGCTTTTTTTTTTTTTTTTTAATTTCTTCTTCTCAAATCTAATTAATACAAAGTGAACCACAAACAAACAAAAAAAGGAGCATCAAAATAAAAACTCAATTTATATTCAACATATGTGTATGCCTTGACTGTGAACGTGTGTGTGTGCTAGTGATATACCTACATCAAGTGGTTTTAATGCAATTTTTTATTTAAAATTCAATTTGCATATTTGCGGTTGAATATCCCTGAAATTGAGATAAAAATTCATGTGTTTGTGTGTGTGGTGGTTTTTGGGAGAAATTTTAAAGCATTTTCATTAATTCAGTTAAGGACATGCGGCGGCACTGTGTACTGTAAGTAGGATGTTTTTATTTTTTTATTTTAATTAATGCTGCTGGCACGTAACACACAGTCTTCGTGCTGAAAAATTGAGGCTAATGAGGCAGGGATAATGAGGCAAATGAAGGCTTTACACAAAATTGGGTTAGTTGGAGCCATTGTTCCTAACTAATAGGTCTTTTTTGAAATATTTTTTAGTTTCGATTCAGTAGCTTTCACATTAATTCTTTAAACGCAGGACTACTTGCGGAGAAGCTTTAAGTTGGAATTGCTTTACTGACCTCATCTGGGAATGAAGTCGAAAAAGGTAGCAAAGAAGATGGCGACAAGGAGATAGAAAAAGGGACGAATGATGGATCAATAACTAGATTAGACTACAGTAGGCATTCAGGTCTTTAAAAAGGACTCACATCTATGAATCGAATTCAAGTTGCTTAAGAAAGTGAAGCCCTTGATTTGAAATATTAAGTGGTCCCTTATTTCAGTGTCGTCTTTGGATAGAGTTTGAGTAACAAGATGCTCTGCGCTACATAGTTGACTGTATTTAGATCCATTAAATAGGATGGTAAATACGAATTCCCCTCCCAACCAAAAACAAAAAATTTGAGGGAAAAAATGCTGCCAGAATTGTCGATAATCCTGGATATCACTGGCTTCTTGACAGAGAAAATCAATGGCTCACTGACTACCATGAGTCCATGCACTTTGTGCTCAAAATTTGGAACCCTAGGACGCCACTCAGATAAGAATACCTTGAATCTCATGCAGCTCTTTGCTTCTTAGATCATTGAGCTCCGAAAAGAAGTGGAACCCTACAGTATCCTTCCTTTTGACGGGTATTGCTGGACAGTAGGTGGCGAATGTATTACATTTCCTTTATTCCCTTTTATAGAAGTCTTTATGAGGTACTCCTAGCTGTGCTGAGTAGCTTCATGTATATGTAAAGCGTATGTGTCTAATCGATACCATCGTTTATTAGCTTCGTCATTAGACTTATGCTAAATGATTCTTCTCAGCCTTAAGCAAGCCTCCCTCTTTATACCATAATGCCTTTCAAGAACTGAGAAACGTCTTAAAAGAATGGAGTAAAGGTCTACAGAAGAACATTACAACTTAGATCTTAGCTGTCAGCCTTTTAGTCTTTCGACAACGAGTACCCTCCCTACAATGATATGTCAAGGGATCTTAGGATCGGGAATCACAGAGTCATACTTCACCCAGTACCTACTGAACTTCGTCAGCGATATAAAAGTGATGAACTTGGGATGTTAAGTCCAAAGTTGTGATACCAAACCGTCAAGGCGTCTGTTCTAAGTCAAGGATTCTCGGGCTTTCACGTGGCAAGAAGCACCACCTTGTTGGTTTCAAATGTCGTGGAGAAAAATGATGAAACCAAGATCCTTACGTAAAATACGCCAAGTTATTGAATACGACAAGCCAAGCTGTTGAGAGCAGAGTTGCACCGATTCATCGCGGTGATTGTGTCCATCTCAGCTATTGCTCCAATATTTTCTTCATTTCTTGTCGGATGTGGTCTATTTGATCGTGTATTACACAATAATGAAAATGTGGTTTCAAACTTTCTGTTGATATAGCGAATCATGCGTTCGGTAGGCCGATTATGTAGACCATTACTTGCTCTAAAAGCACAAAATACATTCCTAGTAGAACGCTGATTTTCGTAATACAGTTGAATACATTGTATACGCTGAGACGGGCTAAGCCTTTCAACAGCAAAATGCCAAAAAATTTTGAACCAAAAAATACCATAACAAGTTAAGGCGACTCATGCGACATCTGTGAAAAAAATGCAAAGACAAAAAAGTACCTCTAAATGAATCACCATCTATGTGCAAATAGGTTGCCTAGAACTACTTAAACTCTGAACTATTCTGCAGGACTCTTGCATGGATTTATGCACATATATGCAAATGATCGAAAAGGGTAAATGGCTTCAATCATTGTCTCACCTTCTGAGTTAGGGTGTTGGGTTTGGCAGGGTCTGATCTACAGCAGAGTTGGTAATCTACTTCTTGCTGAGAATTTGCCTATCATTGAGTCGGTACAAACCGATTTTCTGGGCGCACTCCATAGGTTTTTTGGGCACATATCATGATGGTGGAATGAATTCCAAAAATTTCGAATAGATCGCAATTTCAAGGGCACCTGCCATTATATATGTCAAAGGAGAAACTGATGGAGAAAGCTTAGTGTCTTGGGGTCTTATTGACAATTTATGAAGGAAACACTGCTTAGAGAGTTTGGCGGAATCATAATTAGAAAGGCTAAACTTAGTATTGAGACTCATAAATTGATAGTTGTTGCTACCTCCCTCCCTCTGCCTCTTGTCAAAATAAAAAGATAAGCAAAGAAATAATGAGATCCCCTCTTGTGCTGATAGAATACCTCATAGGGAACGAGTAAGTAACATCAGAGCACGCGGGGAACTCAAAATTAAGCAGAATCTATGCTCGAACATAACTAATACGTTCTGAGATGGACTGTGTTTACCATTCGTGACAAAAAGGATATGAAAACCCTTCCACTGATGAAGAGGGCACAGTCGTTGGTTGAATTGGAAGATAGAAGAAGAGATAGAAAAAAACTGAGTGATGTCTAAATTGACTGGGGAGAGAGATGTATGTGATTTTCGCATTCGTTCATAATTCACACTTCTTTTTTTTTTTTTAATGAATTACTTAATTCTGCTAGTGAGCACCAAACCTTTCATACAATAACCGAATACACAACCATTACACCATGTCCACCCACTTGACAGCAGTTTTAGAGCTCATTTCCTTGTTCATTTACTCGACCGTCGTCGCTTTCCTATCAAAAATATCTACTCTAAACCCGCCCCTCAAAGTGTAGTTAATACTTAATCGGCAAAAATGAGGTTATAAACTGCTTGAAAGTACCACTTCCTGCATCGAGACTTAATTAACTCGAAGAACACAAACAAAAAGAAACTTTTGTTTAAAGCCGATTAAGTTGGTCAGAATTGTTGCGAAGGAACTTTTCTTTTTTAATGAAAACACTTTTCGTTTTTTTTTTTTTTTTTTAAATCTCCTTCAATTAATTGCCCTGCAGGAGAATCTTCTCCTCTTTTGTAATTCGCACACCGTTTGTATCTTTTCTATTTTCTTTCACTTTAGCAGATTGTGAATTCTTTTTGTATAATGTCCCGCGATGGTAGCTTCACAATAATCCCCCCGCTGAAAGGATTTTTCAATTCATTTTCTGACTTCCTCCTTGAAAAATGCAAAAGCAGAAGAAGAAAAACAGAAGTCTCAGAGTAGAGAGATGCCCTCGAGGAGAAAAAAAAAGATTCCAAAGAATTTCATGTTTCACATCGAGTTAATTGATTCAGGAGTGCGCGCTAGTGGAAATCTCTTTGAAGCTTCATTCCCTCACCTGGTTTGGAGGAGAAGAAGTAAAAGAAAAAGTCCGCTGAATTGTTGATTCCTACAAATCCTATCAAATAGAAATTTGCATCAGCAAACGAAGTAGTAGACGATAATCAGTGGAGAGGATATTGCAAAACGTTTTTATGCAAATTACCATCCTTGTTCGGCTCATCATCCTCTGGAGAGATTATGAAATGTTTGTACAGACAATTTATCAAGTAGTTATGTGAGCTGAGCATGTGCAATTTGTTAGGAAGCTCTCTTTCTCTGGGTGATGTTGTTAATCTTCCTTGTTTGGTAATATGAAGTATGACAATGATGCATAGGTTTCATCTCATTCTTATGAGAATGCATTCGTATCTCTGGCGAAGAGGATGGCGGATTATCTTCTACTATATAGCGCACTGGAATGAGGATAATCGATGTTGAGTCATCACGAGAGGCAGAGAAGTAGCTATACGTTTTTAAGGAAATCAATCATTCCTTATGTAAAGCTTTCAGTTAGATGGATTTCCTAGTCGTATGGCATATCCTATGTAGCTAGTGTATCTCTTGTGGATTCACGAAACTATAACATTATGAGGAATGTTAAATATGCATGAATGAAAAACGGAGAAAGGAAATTGAAGCGCACCTCAAGTGGCGAGGTGATTTCTATGGCCAATTCGATTCCGAAGAAAAAAAGTTTTAAATAATAGATTTCTCTCGAGGATAGAAACAGAGCAGCAGTAACCTTGGTTTGAATTGAATGGTACAGTGGCATGTATTCGATTACTTAACAATTACTGTTGGGATTCTAAAAGGAGGAAACGCAATAATAAGGGCTAGTCTAAGAAAGATAATCAAATATACTCTTAGCGACAGACTCGATTGGATTTCGTCCTGATTTTTAATCCACTCAAACTATTCTTCAAAGTAGACGCACGGTAGTTTAAATTTGGTCAGAGGGTGACCCAGCAAGAGCACGGATCTTCTTCAACATAAAGCCATTCGAAATAAGATTTTGCGATGAAATTCAGGATATTTTTTCAAACTTTTGCAGAGCCCAGTTGGGGAAGTTTCGGCGCTTCAAATGATCCAGAAGTTTCAGTTCTTGAGTTAAGTTGATCTTTTCTGGTGGTAGGCTAAGATCTTTCCTCAAAATTCTCCAAAATTTGGACTGAGAGATTCCGAATTCCTGTAGACGACGTGTAGTCGTAGTTGAGCTGAAGAACTTGGTGTTTTGTCCCACTGGTATTCAGTAGTGAATGTGGTGGCTTAAATCTATGCTCTATAACACGCACAGCCTGACTGGTGGAGCCATTATTATGACCAAAAGTTGGGGTAAACGTAAAGAAAATCTGACTCAATAATAGTGACACTGACAAATTTTAGACAACGATGGGGCAAGGTATAGAAAGAAAGAATTGAAGAGAAAATGTGGTCTGTATCCCCTCATTGTATACTACACTTAAAGCCCTTTAATTTTTTAATATAAACTTCCCATATTTTCAGTATAGACACGCCCACTTTCTAGAGGAATTTTTCTTAAGCAAAAAACTGCTTTTCTTCGACTTCCTACAAAAAATACTAATACTTAGGAACAGAGCTCAGAATATGTTGGAAAAAATCGTTGAATCCGACCATGACCACGCCCACTTTTTGAGAAATTTCACGATTTGGAGTAATTTTACACGAAATTTGAAAAAAGGACTTTTTAAGCAAGTTTATCAGTGGAAGAAAGACCTATGTATTGTACATAAAGAGGAAAGGCACAGGGTATACCATGATCCGATTGAGAGACGGATTGTAGCGTTGCCATATCTTGTTTTTTCATTAAAAAATAAATATGATTCAATTACTTACTTATAAGAAGATAATAGAAAGATGTATGAAGTTGTAGCTCACCTGAAAAGAAACAAAAAATAGATTAGTCTTAGTTCATAATTTGATTTTGAATTAATAATAAAATTTTAAGCTTTAAGTATTCATATATTAGATGTATTTATCAGTCATTCAGAGCTTAAGGCGTTAAAGTCATTTGCAACTAAATAATCGTAGTTAGCGCTTGCAGATTGACCAAGGAAGGAGCTGAATTTATAGAAAATATTGTTCGTTAAACAGAATCATCAACATGGCTAACCACAGATGGTGAAATCTAAAAGAATACAGGGTATACAAAGCCTTATGACTAAAGCTAATCAGATTCGAAGACTGGTAGGGATACTCTCTGATCACTGCCTCCTAAGAAAGCATGTCAGAAGACTAGGACTGACGCATGATGCTGATATAATCAGGTTCTGCAATGATGTACATGTGTCAGAGAATATAGCGAATACAAGGGCATTGTCAGCTATCAATTAACATATGTATGCACATTCTTGAGAAGCCATTTTCTTCAGGTTGGTTCCCTGAACAAATTCGTGGATTTACTAAGAGTGTGCAAGTCTATAATGGTGACCTGGTTTATGTTTCTTATCACCGTCAAGGTTCGCCAAGAGAGGACGATGAGCCCACTATCGTGTCTAGTATCTGACGATCCAATATCCCATCGCATTTGATCCATTCTAGAATTTGGTTGCAAAGTCGAGGATCGGAAACGCCGATGTTGAGTGTCCCTTTTTTGTAGACAGCACTGTATTTCGTTTTGCTTTTATTGCCCATCGAACCCATCTTTGCTGCCTCGATCTCAACACTCGCAAATGCCCAATGATGGCCCGCTGTACAGACTTGCAAAAGATTGTACCTCTGGCGTTCGTTTGTTCTCTCAAAAGAGATCGCATGATACTTCGTCACCCTGTCTAAGACCTTTCCTGACATCTTACGGCTCGGTGATGTTCTTGCTAATTTTGATGAAGCAGTTGGAGCTCTCCATTGTCTTGATGCATATTCGGACGAGCTTAACCAAGACTAGACGTGGCTCTGCATAATTCTTCCCTAGACACGCTATAATACACAACTTTAAAATCGATGGAGAGGTGGTGCGTGGTCCAAGGTCTGTCGTAGTCTCCAGTTGTTGACGCTAGGTTTTAGGCGTTCACATAATATGGCAGACAGGATCGAAAATGGAGAAGACTTATAGGTAACTCTGTAGTTGAGACAGTTCAGAGGATCTCCTTTCTTCAGGATTGAGCAAACGATGCTGAGGTTCCATTCATCATCGAGCATACTTCAGTCTGATCAGATTTTGAATATATGTAAGCTGAGGCATGCTCCTGAACAGCTCATCCCCTATTGCCTTGTAAAGTAAGGTAGAAGGATAAGTAAGCAAGGCCGTCAGCTTTAGAAGCTTTTTGGAGTTTAGATCCTCACTTCATTCTGATTGGGTTGACGGGAATCTTGACTACCATCGTCACTATTGACAGCGAAATATTGGTCATCATCGTCGATAAACAGTCCGCAGAAGTGCTCCTCAATTTCGACTGCGATTCTTCTACTATATATGAGTATTTCTGGCCTTGAAACCCTGTTCATCTCCTCACAGATGTTTAGAATTGGAAGCCTTATTTTTTAAAGACAGTCATTACTACAATATTTGTCGATAAAGTTCGTACAAAACCACTCACAAACAGTTTCAATCCTGCCATTCAGTAGCTGTATAAGTGCCACAATCCATAATTACCATACATACACAACACATGTAGTTATTCCCTCCAACAACAAGGACTTAAACAAATGAACGTCGTCTGAAAGTTCCTCTCTGTACGTTCGAAAAACTTTACCTTTAAAGAGAAAAAACTTTTCCGCTTCATGTTCTTTTGCTTGTGCAGAGAACTCACTCACCTGTGTACTTATGTATGTTTTCCTTAACAAAAACAAAAAGAACTACATACTATCAAACAATAAATAAATAAATACACAATTGTCCTTCCCCCACCGCCCTCCTGCACTTTCTGAGATACATATTTCAAACAAAAACAAGAGGAGAAAAGATGGAGAGACAACAACGACGCGACTCTGTGTGTCGTCCTTCATTTCCTAAAGTGCCATCTGCCGAACAGCACACAGTACATCGGCGGATATGTGTAAAGGATATAAGCATAAGGATACATTGCTATTGTATACACCTCACTGAGAGATATGTTTAATTTTTTTCTTCTTTGGAAACAGAACGAGCCAATATGTCGTCGTCGTCATGACAACAATTGTGACAGTGGCACGCACAAGGACTCGACCAGTCAGTTAATGTACCTTCTTTTCTGTTTCCTCCAAATGATCATATTTTTCATCCTTTTCTCTCGTCCTCTCGGGAAAGAAGAGTAAAATAATGATGATGATGACAATGATATCCTTGTGGCGTTGCTATGCAACAGGATAACAAGCAGGCAAGCAAGAGAAATGGCGGCGACAATTTGTCACAATTAATGACACCCCAAATCGAATGGAGAGGAACGACAGATAGAGCAGAAAACAATTGAAATGAAATCAAAAGAGAGACGAAGGTAAAGATGATAGACTGTACGAGTGGTTGAGTGATACATATGTACCTACAGACGTACATACAAGATAGAAGCACTTCAAGGATCTTATTGTCATTACGTTTCTGTTTTTTTCAATTGAATTTCTCCTCTCTTTTTTTTTGCTGCTGCTGCTGCTTTATCCTCCTTTGAAAGGAGTATTTACTCTTCCTGAGATATGTTGTTATCCTAGCAATCTATAGACACAACGATAGGGATTGACACACTTCATCGGCCGGAGTGCAGAGTGTGCCACCGCCATAGGTATGGCGTATGGAGTGGAATTTAATGCTTTCAACATCTCTTGAGCTTTTGTGTGTGTATATGTGAGTAGAAGAGGGCAGAGGAGCTGACAAAAGTTCACATTGAACAGGATTCAAGCGATTTAAATCGTTGTTTACGAGATATTTGCTCCTGATAGATGTGTGGATTGGATGGTATTCTCTAGAGATTGGGAAATTTCTTTCAAACAAATTGTATTTGGAAATTAGTTTCATGAAGGATTTGCAGGGAAGTTACATAAAGGTAGCAATTGTTTCTTGTCCTTGCTTCTTGCACGAAAACGATCAATTTCTACTAAGTACTTGTGGAGGAAAACTGTGTTACTTGTCGAACTTTGGTGATGAAACCTACCAAATTGACACCTGAGAGTATGCCCTTAAATGCGGTCAGCCAGTTTTCATTGCATATCCGTAGGAGTGCATTAAAAAAGGTGATGTGTGGTAAGCAAAATACATTCTCTCAGACTGAAATCTGAAAGAAAATACAACACCTCTTAGGGACTGTGGGCGCCGTGGCTCAGTGGTTAGTGCGTTGGACTACTGCGCAAGGGGTTCCGAGTTCGAATCCAGGAAAATACCACCAAAGTTTTTTTCACGGCCCCACCTCTTGCGAGCGTCTGACAAACATCCAAGAGTATTTACTGTCATGAGAAAGCTTCTCAAAAACCCCCCTGCCCTTCGGATACGGCATAAAACTGTAGGTCCCTTCTGTACGTACAGAAATGTATACCACGCACAATACGTACAGTTGTGAGAAGCTAGGCCTTGGCCCTCTATGGGCTGCATACGGCCTACTATTTATTTATTTTTTCTTAGGGACTTACAAGCTAAAGCTCATGAGACTGGAGCCTGAGCCACCTAAGCACTTCCTAGAGATCTATTGTCTATGACTTTGCGGCTTTGAAAATTCCCCCAAGAGACAGCTAACAACTGAAAGTGTATCAACACTGGCACCTGAAAGTATACCCTCAAATGCAGTCAGCCAAGTTTTCATTGCATATCCACTGCAGTTTATAA
This sequence comes from Chalcosyrphus nemorum, assembly GCA_949716465.1. Classification (NCBI taxonomy): domain Eukaryota; kingdom Metazoa; phylum Arthropoda; class Insecta; order Diptera; family Syrphidae; genus Chalcosyrphus; species Chalcosyrphus nemorum. Next base: position 58,049,589 of record OX454334.1, on the reverse strand, counting down.
AACAAGACAACGTCTTTATAGAGATGTGATCCCCGACTTTTCGCGACAAATTTATGAAACACCTTCCATCGAAGTTACAGTTTCTCAATATAAAGGAATCCATTTCAACAGAGCCATGGAAAAAGAGGGAGTACCTACACCAGGAGGCAAATGTAAATGTTCTCTCTCATATAATCCACAGCTCTCCCTTCGTGTGTATACAGTGTCACCTGCTGACGTCACATTTAACCTTCTTCGTTCCATAAATTCCCCATCTAATCTCTCTGCTAATTTGAAAACATTTTGCTTTTTTTTAACAAAATTACAACTCCATTATTACGAAGGAAAGAAAGAGTCCTCGTCGTCGTTGTCGTCGTCTCCTCTGACGTTTTCCACTCCTTAGCTGACTGACACAAGCCAAGTTCGCAATTCAAAATGTTTAATGAACCATAACTTGGTATATAAATTTCCCACAAACAAAACAAAGCAACAACAACAACAGAAAAAGGACTTCTAAGAGCTCCTCTTTTTACTTTTTACATTTTAATTTCTTCATCTTGTTTACTTTAAAGCTCGCTTTCTTTCACCACCACCCATTCTTAGAAAACTAGGAACAAAGGCAACTTTTTTTTTGTTGCTTCCACCCGAGAAACACGCAAAACTTCTAACGGTTCTCAGTGTATATATGTATGAATGTGTGTATATATAGCAATAAATAACTCATGATGTGTTGACAGAAAGCCATCAAGGCGAAAACGACAAGAGAATATAGTCAAAAAGGACCTTTATTTTCTGTGGAAAGAAAAAAAAAACAACAACAACTGACGAGGGCAACACCCAGCACCTCGCAAAAGGTGAAATTAATTTCGACTAAGGAATTCTCTTCTTTCACATATCCTTTCAGCAAAACAAAAAAAAAAAAAAAGGAATTTCTACCAATCTCAATTCTATGAATGTTTTTCTGGGCTAAAGCTAAGGCTAAGGCTAAGGATTTGCAAGGAATCTCCAAGTGATTACACATTCCATACGCAGGCGAACTTTTATTGGATAGGACAGGAATTAATGACGAAAGTCAATGTCCTTAATATGCTGATGATGTGGTGGTGCTCGCGCCAAACTGTCTACATCAAATTAGGCTCTAATACACATGTCAGGACATAAAGAACATCCTTTGTCTCCCTTTTTTCTCTGTATGTACAAGTTTTTGTTGTTCCCACCATAAGGAGAAGCCTAAAAGTCGTCCTTTTATTGATTTTTTTTCGTTCTCTTTCCCAGCACCCTCGTATCCTTCAAGACGACTTGTTTTTTTTTTTTTTTGTGTTTTTGCAAATCAGTCATCATCCCATTGAGAATCTATCATCGGGTGTGTAGGGATAGAAGGAAACTTTTCCTGCCTCAACTCAAGGTGTGCGGAGGGGTGTCACAACAAAACAAAAGCCTGCGTTCGTCCTGAAAATTGAAAATCTCATCACTCAGACATACATATACACATGCACGCAGGACAGTTCAGTCAGAAAGAGATTCTCTGAAAAAAATTCAAGTAGACGGGAAAAGAAACTTTGCAAATGAGATTTTGTAAATAAAGTTTCACAAAGTTGATGGCGTCATTTCCTTTCCATCTAAGGATAATAATTGACGTCATTCCGTCTTACTTCATTTTTACTTTTTTTGTCTTCTATGTTCGTATATATTCGCGTCGCAATCAATGGGGATTTGTGTATCCTTAAATGAAGTTGTTAATTTTAATTCTTCAATATTTGTGTGCTGCCAGGACAAAAAAAAAAGAATAGAAGAGAATATCCTCACAACAGATATTACTAAGAAGAAAGTTTTATTCCGCAGGATATTGGCGATGGGGATATCAGTTTGTTTGTGCATTTATATTGCTGCTGCACTTTCGTCAGCTTTCTTCGTTTGTGGGTCCTTTTTTGTATTCTTTTTTTCTTCTCCTTCTTTTATGGGTTTCCTCTGGTGCAGGGAGAAACTTTTAAAGTGGAAATTTAATTGTAAATTGGTGGTGGTGTTTGGCGTGGGAGTGGTGGCACTGATAATGACGGTGTGGTTGGAAGAGAAAGAAAGCTATTTCAAGGATACCTACTCTCGTTTTAAATTTTGCACAATAAATTGAATTTTATTTCGCGATATTGGCTCTTAAGTTGCGAGTATATTCCTTTCCTTTTATTACATTTGCAACTTTGTTAAGCGGTAGCGGTAGATACTTTGTTTGGGAAGTGAAATCGTGAAAAATCCTATTTTGTGTGGGGAATGGGAAGTTAAATGAAATCGAGAGAGCGGATCATGGGTGGTTGCATCCTTAAAAAGTCTTAAAAAATACTGACATTTTGCTAACGTCCTTTGACCTCCAGTTTCCTGTTTTAAGTACTGTTGAATAAAGTACGAAAAGATCGAAAAAGCTTATCCAAAGTAAACTGGGTCCTCCTCCATATAGGACATGAACCATTTAGGGCTCATAATAGACGTATGCCTTGGGTGCATGTCTCCGCTAAATCTGCTGTTTATCGCTTCGAGACGGCTTTCGCCTTGGGCTGGCGCATGGCAACATACGAAGTCATACGCAGTGAGAAGGTGTCGAAAGATTTTAAAGTCTAAAGTGGAGTACATCAAGGTTGCATACTGTCACTACTACTGTTCTTTCTCTACCAGCGATGTACTCCGTGCAGCATTAAGGGAAGGAAATTCTGGAATTCGGTGGACTACAATACCTTGACTAGGCTGACGATGTTTGTCTACTTTTACATCGGATAGTGGACCTTCTTCTGCTGGACAGTAAGCTGGGGGAAGTAAAACGTTGATCAAAATAAGGACCGTCTACAGATTTAAGTACAAGAGCGCTATTTTATAACTCCAACCAGAGAATAGGAGGGCAATGCTAACCTACGAAGCAAAAGAAATAGGCAATGGATTGGAGGCACATTTGGCTCGAAATACGTTGTCTAAAAGAAGATCTAACTAGCTTAGAACGAAGGCAACATCAGGACAGCTAGAGGCTCAAGTCTGCCTTTATTTTGAAGTTACATTCATGCCATTATGTGTGGAATAGCACATCATTCAAATGGCTGCCTCGGCTTCATTGGCAATGCGTCAAGCATTAGGTCCAATTTGCGATGACTCGGCAGTAGTGCCTCGAATGTTGGCTCCGAGTTGGTCTAAAGTGGTTGGGTTGGTAGCTTAGAAAAAGGACTCTAAGTAGGCACAGAAAAAGTGGTATCGAGTATTGTCAAGTCGCATGATCGCTGCGGCCCACTGATGAACGCTCGCTGTGAGGTGTCTCAGCGAGGTGTGAAGCGTCGTCTTGTTGGAACCACAGCTTGAATATATCGATGTTGTCGAGCTCTGGCCACAGGAAGTTGGTTACCATCGCTCTAGACCTGAGACCATTGCCGGTAAATGAGTCTTCTTTCTCATTCCTAAGATTCAAGTGGATTCATTGATGCTTGTTCGTACATCTGTGGATTATGTTCGCCCCAATGATGGTAATTTTGCTTGTTGACAAAATCCCTAAGCCGAAAATAGGCCTCGTCTGGGAGGATCCGCATTTCCGTCCAACAATTCCAGCTCCCAATTAGCCAACTCATGGCGTTTCCCTTGGTTGCCCGGCTTCAAATCTCAGCAGCACAAATCTTATACGGATAAAGGTCCAAAGATAAGCCTGGTTTAGATTGGTCTAAAAGATAAGCCAAGTTCTAGTTCAAGAGCTTGATGGCGACAAAAAAAAATCCATCAGTTTTAACAGACAAGGTGATCATTCTTGCTCTCCATGCGCTCTGATTGAAATAAAAGATGGTTCAGGCTTTAAGCCGAGTTTAATTGTTCAAAAGACGAGGGCTTAAATGAGAATTTTTTGGAAAAGAACTGAAGGGCAGTGAACGTTTTCAAATGCTCTAAGAACCTACAAAAGATGTCAAAGTCAAATTTAAAGCCTAGATTGAAACAGAGACTTACGTCCTCACTTAAATTTGCCTACTCAAGCTCTAGTTCTGGATTAAAGGAAGGTGTTTTCATCGATTGAAAGGAAGCCTTCAAAACCTCGAATTAAGTTTCAAGTCCCAGTTGAGTGCATTTCAAAAGATACAAACTCTATGGAGAAAAAAAGGAACTCTCAACTTGATCTCTAATCAAATCTTTAATTTCCATCTTAAGTTTCCACTACAACACAACACAAAGTCCTTTTATTCTCCTGTCGAAGAAGAACCCTTCCAACATCAAAAACAAGCTGCCGCCGGCCGAAGCCAAAGGACATTCCTCAAGATATCCCTTTCATGTGCTCCAATTCTCTTCGACAACAAAATTGCACTAGAAGTAGAAACAACGCAAAAACAGAATAGAAATTACAAATAAATCTATATCAGCCTGCCAATATCTTCCTTTTATTGAATATCCTTGCAAAAAGGAAAGATGGACAACAAAAACTAAACGAATCCTTTCCCAAGTACATATATTTGTATTTGCGGTTGTGATCACAGACAGATAGACACACGGAACAATGCGAATATTTTTGCTCCTCTGTGTTTGATTCCATTGTATCCTTTTTTTATTTTTTGTGTCTCTTGTTTGTCGGGGCGCTGCGCTGAAAGAATCCTTTCACAATCAATATGTATGAGTTGCGAGATGCGACGACCTATGACGAATGATCAATAATAACCCTTTTATTGGCCGACAACGACGCGCTATTGACATATAAACGTTATCTATCGATTCTACGTGCTCTCATTATCCTTTCGAATGGAATTGAAGCCGTTGTCCTTCTATTGTGAGAGTGTAGTTGTACGCATTCGCAGGATATTGCTTTTTGCAAAGTTTTTTTTTTTTCGTTTTATCCACTGGAGGCAATTATTTTTCTATTCAATGTTCCGGACAGAGACACATAACTCACACAGGATCAGATGAAGGATGATGGAAACTGTCTGTCTGTTTGGCTGTGTGTGTTTTTTTGTGGTGGAGTGAATAAAATGCGAATAATGTGATCATTGATTGCAAATGGGATTAGGGAATTTATTTCACCAATTTATGTTGTTATTTGCTTGTGTTCCTCCTTTGATAAAGGATATAGTATACAACAAATGTCCGCTGATGGCTTGTTTATGTATGGGAAAGAGATTTGGGGGGATCATTTTTTGTATTTGAAAATCTCCTAAAAATTATGCCTTTGGGTGGGATTTTTGCGTAAGAAGATTGTTAAATAAGGAGGACTTTTTGTGTCTTGCTTTGCACTTTTCTCTGTGAACTGTAGGGATTTGAATGTTGAGCCTATTTCGAGATATAGTTAAGGGATTTTGAAGAAAAGGCGAATTAATGCCAACCCAAGAAAGGAGAAAAAGGATTTACCAAGCGAATCAGGAGAGTTTGAGGAGAAAAGTCAATAGAACTGCGATCAGTGAAAGGAGTAAGAAACTGCTTGATCCAGGAGGAAGCGTGGGAAAACTAGGAGGATGTTCAAGAAACTGCAGGGTATAAGTAGATTTGAGGGGAATACTAGAAGCAAACGAACAGCTTTATCAGAGAAAGGGCCATGCAACCAAGGAAGTGACTGCGGATTGGTAAAACTTTTCATAGAGAAGGCAAGTCCATAGAGAAATAAGCAAAGGGATGGAACCCCCTTACCCAGGATGGCACAATACACGGCGGTCCTGGAAGTAGATGGCGCAAGACAGTTGAAAAGGAGCAGCAACTGGGTAAAGAGTTGAGGAGCAGTGAGGCATATTGCCAGAAACCTTACGCGATAGATCCACAAGCTGATAAGAAGATCAGTAAAAGAAGTTGTAAGTGCTTTTGGATGAGTTTTCAAACTCAATTTTGAGTCCAAATCAAACCTCTAAGCAGAAAACCTTTAACAACGTGATAAAGTGGCTTAATAGGAAGAAAGTACATCAAAGTCAAGGCGAGCAGGTCTCATAATATCAATTTGAATTCATATCAAGTTGAAGCTGAGCTTCTTTTTTATATACTGACGCAGGCTTACCAAATTTCAAGGATTCTGCTTGCCTAAGTTCGACTTGAATTCGGCTTAATAATGTCCAAAATGGGTGCCGTGGCTCAGTGGTTAGTGCGGTGAATTACTGTGCAAGGAGTTCCCACCTCTTGCGAATGTCTGACAAACATCCAAGACTATTTACTGTCATGTGAAAGCTTCTCAAAGAACACTCTCCCCTCCTAATACGGGAATGTAGTCTCTGGCTTTTCACGGCCATCGGAATCTCTTCTACTTGTCGGTGACATTAAGGCAGTTAAAGTGACAAGCTCCAGGTTCCCTCTCATCTAGAACACGCAGGTCATTCTTACCCACAAGAACTGCGTTCATTGATAGTTCACTTCTCCATGTCTTCTACTAATCCAGGGTTTTACAGACAGGATGATCTTGTAAAACTCCCCACCTTGACTTAACTTCCCATCTTGACTTACGCCTTCTATTGCCGCCGTCTTATGGTCAGCCTAAGCTCTTTGATTCTAGGCCTTGTTTCATAGATCCGATGGTCTCATTTGCATCCATTAAAAGCTATTCTAGGTGTGTTTCGCTCTAGTAACAAGTACTATATCACCAGCGAACCCTATCGTACATTATAATCAATAAAATTGAACAGAGGATGGAGCCTTGCGGGACCCCAAAGTTTATACAGTACTCTTCTATCGCCATGTCGGTCTCATACAGTAGCAGCCTCTGATAGAGATAGTTATCAATTATTCGCTGGATTTATCGCGCGACATTCATATTTGTTAACTCATTTATTGGCAAGTGCCAGTAGAGTATTGAAGGTGTTTTTCACCCCGCAATGCTGTCTAAGTCCGCCCCTTCAACTGGCACCCTAGATCGACTGCTTGGCTATTGAGATCATTTCAGCAATCGCGACTAGTCCAAGCTAACACTAGCACTTATTCTCACGATTTAAGCATCGAAGCAAGGGTTTCAAACTGAGTCACAGCACTCTAGGACCCAGGCCTCCATTCCCACTTATTTAGGTACCAATTTAGTTAGTTCTTTATGTCCCAAATTGAGGAGGAAGAGGACTGCAATAATTCCATTTGACCTTTAATTCTCAATTAGAAAACTAAAACAAGTTAATCCTATTTTTCAGAAACTATTCATTATGCTTTTAAGAGTTCACAAATCTGAATAAATACGAATTTGCATATCAATTTTGAACTTTTGCTAACACTTTGGCATTCAAGCGCATTCAAAGGATACAAATACAACATGCAATTGAATAGAAAATATAACTAATATGCTTCTATGCAAATGTGTTTGAAAATGAATAGAAAACGAGGCAGTGTTAGATGTAGGCATGCAATTAGCATGAGTAAAGTTCAGAATTTTCATTAGCTTGTACAAATTTTAAATATGAGTAACTGTAGCATCCACGTTAATTGCAATACTTTGTATGCGAGTGCAGATCCAATGACTACAGGCAGGATAGTAATAGAAAATATTTTCTATTTTCTGGTGAGAAATTAATCTGATTTATGGTTTATTTTGGTTCAAAATTGGAATCGTTTTTGAAGCTTTTGAACGAGAACATTGAATGCCAGTAAGGCAACTTATATTATCCTTAATAATTATTTCTAAGTACAAGCTACAAAGAGTAGTGGCAACACTTTTCTTGACATGACTTTCAAAACCAAGGCAAGATGAGCTTTATGCTGGAGAACGATACTTCCAAATCATATCTGAAATTTTGAAAGAACCCCACTCATTGAAAGCAGATACGGCTTTACGTAGGGAGGGCATTTAAACGATTTGAAACGATTTGATTTGAGGCCTTAAGTCCACCAGGCAATAAGGCACGATTCATTCATACCTTTCCGTCAAACCTTTCGGTCTTACCAATGAAAGTCATAACATTATATTACAGAGTAACAAGATTTATAAAATTGCTTCGTAAGGACTTGGTATATCCCAACGCCAACACGGAAAAATACTGTGAATTACAAATGAATAAAAAAAATTGCTTACAATTCTCTTTAGTCATTTTGGACACCACGCTTGTGATATCAAACGGCTTCAATTTGGGCGCTAGATTTAAAGTTGAGAGGAAGATAGTCACTACAGTTGAAAAAGGACAAATATGGTTCGGATGGTTCGGGCTCTTAGTTCAAGTTTTAAGTCAAAGTTAAGGCTCGTCAATATTCAACTCTGCGATTAGCTAAGAACTGTTCTGCTTAGCAGTCTTCCATAAACCTGCGTTGCCTTTGAGCATCATAACAGCTTGTATGGTATCGCAATAGACAAACTGTATTCCATTTTGAATGTGGGCAAAGACAAGGCATGCGGCCACTAGGAATATGTCATTAGGAAGCTTATAATTCTTCACCTTGAGCTCTGTTCTGGCACTTGAGAGTGGCGGGTAGATAGACTCAATTTCTTTCTCACTCGTACAGCTACTACAAATGCTTTTGCTTTTTTTTTATATGCTGGAGGCGATGGACTCTGTATGGACACTCGCAGCCCGTGCTACGAAGGGACTCCATGCTCTGGCATCTAGCATGTTTACGTGCTTACGTGCACCGCCCCCCAAACTTGTCCTGTTGTCCTCCTACTACCACAGTAGAGGTAGGGTTTAACGTCCTGTTTTCTTCATTCTGTTGCACGGCTCTCTACTTCTTCCCGCCGTAGCTCCTGCTTACAATGATGCTGTCGATAGTTTCCCAAGCTTCTCTTCTTGATAGTAATCCTATTAGGATCCTTGGGGTTATCGCATTCCCAATCTCTCCTTCTAAAGTGTTTCTCGCAGTCTCAGACTTTTTGCACTCTACAAGGACGTGTTCAGCGGTTTGAACCGCCGGCAGTTTTCTGACTTGTCCTGATGGTGATTCTTTCCTCGTTGTCACTTTTTTCGCAGGAGACCCCAACCCCGTGCTAATTTCTATTTCAGGACGATCAATGTAGAAGACCATCAGCTTCCTCTTTTCTCTTGAGTTTCACGTTACTCCAGAAATTTCTGTCAGCAATTCCAATTGAGAATCATCCGCCAAATGTCAGCTTTGGAATACGTATTAAGATCAGCTCCCATTGACTTGATCGCAGGCTTCCAGTGATTCCCAAGGAATCGATAGAGTATTGCTCGTCAAATACCAGTCTTCATCTATAAGAATCATGCCTTCTAACCCAAAATTATAGAGGATCCTTTCCCAGTACCATTGCCAAAAGTTAGATTTAAGAAATTTCTATCATCCCAATACAATTGCCAATTTAATGCCTACCACTTGATCTTCTGGTTTCCAATAAACAATTTATTTAATGATATCGATTTGGATGGCCAAAGTCCTTGACAAAAACCAGAAGAAAAACAAAACTCATCCAATCAAACGTGTCTTCCCGCTCTCCAGCTCTCAGACATATAGTCTTAAACAAAGATTTCAGTAAAAGCACGCACATAAAAAGTTTTAAGGCTTGACACTCAAAAAACAGAATCCTCCATGGAGAATACCATCAAATCCCATCTGTGAATTAAGGATAATATAACTCAACAGCTCTTATCTTCCCTAGCTCGCCGCTCTCTTTCCCTGCCGCCCTGAGACTTGCCACGTGCTGCACTAAAAATCAATAAATCATCGAAAAAAAAGAAGAAGAAGAAGAAGAAAGAAAGAAAATATGATGAACTTCAAATAAAAGAAGAGGACAAGTACCTACTCCCTATCAAATTGGGATCCTTTTGCCCCCCTCTACACACACACGCGTAGTTACAGAGAAGAAACCCCCAAAGGGCATCAGAATGAACTCCACACACATCTTGGTTACCATTCCACCACTAAGCCTCCTCCTCCTCCTCCTCCTCCTCGTCCTTCTTCATGTATACAAAAATATCAATAATTGAATCAGTGAAATGAAAATCATTGCGGATTTTTATTTATTTTCACGTTCGGTTCTCTAGCAACAGGATGTAGGTATCCTTAAATCCATAGATACCTCTGCACTGCACACATACTCGCGTCTGTCTTCATATAGGTATAGAAATCAAAGGAAAACAAATATCAATCAGCAGCGGTGAAACAAAACAGAAACATAAGCGTGTATATCCTGAACGAAAAAAAGGACTAAAAATGTATTCGCATTTGTGATAGAAGAAGCACGCCGCCACTGTTTGGACAGGCAGATTTATTTTACATAATTCAAATAGAACAGAAGTAAACCGAATCGAAAAACTACACAAGGACGACACAAAAAATATATTCCTTTCCATCTGGCCAGGATATGATAGCAACACCAAGGAGAGAATAATTCGTCTTTTTCCCGTGGGTTTTTCTCGTTCTTCTTCTTCTTTATCGAGGACAACGACTTGAGGTCCTTTAGCAACGATTATAACACACAGGCTTTATATCCTTTTTTTTATGTGTGCGCTCTCCTGTTGGTGGCGCTGTGGTCAGCAGATAACACGAGGAGAGAAGAGGGAAAAAACTGAGTAAATATTTGGTTCATTATTGGTTCTCCTTTGTGCGCCACGAAAGCCCAACACAGGAGAGCGCATAAAGGACAATATGTCCTTTGGTAGGAGGCTTTTTTTTTGGTAATAAAATCAACTTTAAGGTCCCTCTCCAAGGACATACTACCTACTACCTAACCTACATAAGGGAAGAGAGCGAGCACCTAGGTGGGCAATTGAGAGACGAATAAAATTGCTTATGCATAATTCACCAGAATAGATATAGCCGTACAGATACATAGATACAGTACAAGTGTTATGCCTGAGAGATTTCCTTTGTGTAGAGGTTTCGCTTCGGCTATACCAGGGCGTAAGGTATATTCCTGGCTTTGTTTCTAAATTTGGGTTTGAGGCGACTACATAGATAGAGATAGAGACGAGGACGATGTCCTTTGTCATATCAATTTGTAAATGTAATCAGAGAATAGAATTTGCTTGGTGGGTGGCAAAGAGAAAGAGAAGAAAACCGTGTTTACTGTGTGAATAATGGATGCATTACGATGAGTAGGTACCTACTTGTTTTAGTTGGATGTCGATAAGACAGTGACCTCATGGATGTTTAATCGCCTGTCAGCTGAGGGAAGAAGATTCATTGCCAAGATATTTGCAAAAGGATATTATTAAAATTAATCTGAGTAAAATTACTCGAGTCTTTGTTGGCGAAATGTGAGCCTTCCTCTAGAATTTGGCAGGAGACTTCGAAGGGATGAAGGGGATTCCATTAAGCGGTTCCTATCTTTAAATTGGAATAAAACAAATTATAAGTTTGATATTAACGAAATTTTTCAATTGTTTGGAAGGTCCATGTATGCCATTTTGCTTGGAGTACAGAATCATTGAAATGTACTCTATAGCTTCGTTGGGTGGCCTGCATCTCTGCATCCACTTTTCCAAGACTCTAGCGCATTAATCAGGGGGAATTTAGACCAATGGCATTGATTATGCTAGCTTTAAGGGCAGTCGTATTTATGACATAGAACTGTGACTTAAGAAAACTCCACAAGAAGAAGGCTAACGGGGACATATCGCACGATCTCGGTGGCCAATTCCATTGCCTCAATGTGGGATACCCATGTTCGGAAATGTCAACTGTAGCACAGGATGTGTGGCAGGTAGCGCCGTCCTGTTGAAACCACATGTCAACGATGTCCATATCATCCGATTGAGACCAAAGAATGGGACCAATAGCTCTTACCGTTGCCGGTCATGACCTGTCCAACCTCGTCCTCAAAGATGTATGTCCCCAGTCTAAAATCCATAGCAAAGAGTGACTTTCTCTAGATGCATTGCGACGAACCCATTCATCCAGAAATGAGCGATGGAACAGCAAATCCATCTTCACTCTCAGCTTAGAGAGACATAACCTTACACTTCCTGTCTGTTCTCCAGAAAAAGCTCATCATTGTCCAAATTAAAAGAGATTTTGAGTGTGGGTTCCACCAAATAGCTATTCTCGTCTAAATTCAGACAGTTCCAAGGTTTTTATTCCCTCAACTCACCGCTCGAAAGCCTGTGAACCTTCAGCGAACAACATTTTTCAATTTAACCAACCCAAGGACACAAAAAGGATCAACGGCATACAAAAACGGGCCTGACTGTAAGTGGTATACTCAAAATCGGAAAAAACCCCTTATTGTTCGAGGTCACGACGAAATAGAACTCTTTCTCCTTTTCGTCGTCTAAAAATAGATTCCATCATCCTGATCCAATTGTAAATGCAAATCTGCCAGAAGGATAACACACACACACACCAATACAAAGGACAAAAAGTATATCTTCAGTTCCGGTTCATAAGTCACATTCATATTTTGCAAAGGAAAAGAAGTGTGGCACAGGATTTGCCACAAACAATTGAATTTCACTCAATATCCTTTTTTTTTTTTTTTGTTGTACTGAACGAAGGATGAACTAATTCAATTAAATTTTTTTGTATAACTCAAGCGAATGTAGATTGCATTCAAAATAAATGCAAGGAATATGGAAAAAAAAGAAGAACAGGGATTATCCTCGTTTGAATGGGAACAAAAAAAAAAAGGAGCAACAAAAAGCAATTACACATTGGCGCTAAAGCCCACGCAGTTTCCATCTATTTGCACACAAAAGGCAGGATAACAAACACATCTCCGGAAATTATAATGTTTCGGTAAATTTGATAAAAGTAGTTTTTTCAAACAACGGAAGGAAGGAAGAGAGATAAGAAACAGCAGAACCTAAGCCATAACAATTGATATCACGCTGCGCACTGATGACAGGACATGACTTCCTTGATGATGATACCAAAAAAAAAAAAAAAAGAAACAAACACAAACCATACGACTGAAGGACACGACAGCAAAATTTTTAATCCTATTTCAAGGAAGAAAAAGAAAAATTTGAATGTGACAACAAACAGGTGCAATGTGACACAACCTCACCCACACGACGATGACAGAGGACAGAAGGATAGCTGGCGGTTGACGTGTGCTAAAGTGTGTTTTATTTTGTTATTTTGCTTTATTTTCTTATTTTTATTCTTCCGTTGTCCTATTTTTCTCTGTAATAAATCCGCTTTTACGATTATTGCACCAAGGTCCCTATTTTTTTTTTTTTTGCTTTTTGTCGTCGTCATCGTGGTAGCAGTAGCCTTCGTGTGGTTCAATATTTGTTGATCCTTTTTTTTCTCTTTTTTTGTCATATTCTCCATGTCATTGTAGTTGTCACCGACGACGGTCAGAGTGAAAACAGATTCATGACAAGACGCTAAATGGATTAGTTTGGTGACTTCTTTAAGGATTACACGAATTACTTTTGAGCATTAACATTTGAGGCATACAATGGGGCTTGAAGGAGAACAAATTTGCCAGGAAGCATATGTATGTAATATGTGACTTTTTCAAGGATTCGCTGAGTCGTGGATTTTGTAAGCTGAGTGCGATTTGTGACTCAGGAGGTTCAGACCTTTGAGTTCTTTACGATTTTTTCAAAAAGGGAGCAAGTTGCTAAGGACGTGACTTCCTAAGCTTCTGCTGAGGCTGCCTTCATGTCAGAGATCATGACTGGCGACGAGATATTGGTTAAGAAGTACGACAAGCCAACAGTATTCGGGGTGGCACCTTACTTAACCCTAAAAGTATGCAACTTACCTACATATAGAAGGGTGTATTTATTTACTTAAAGGACACTACAAACCGCCAGTATTTGGTATTGATGGGGAGGGCTAAAAGAGACGAACCCAAAAACATATTCCATGTTCACACTTTGATTGAGTTTTGCAAGAAAAAGGCCTACTTAGACCGAAACAAATTTTCAAAGCATAGTCTCAGGCGCTTTCAAAAATAAATATGCTCACTGATCTACAGACGAAGAGTCATCTTAATGTTTTTAGCATACAGCCTTAAATACAATTAATCCCTTCCGCGCGCGTTCCACTTTCCAAATGAGTAATTAATCGCAGAAGAAGCCTATACCGCATTCCAACACCAACAGAACCATGTAATTGGATTCCGATCGACTGACGGAGGACAATCAAAACCAACAGCGGAAAACAACGCTGCAGGATTAAGAGGATATCCTGCCCGTATATATCATCAGAAGCTTTTGTGTGTGTTTTTCTCTTTCTATACACATCCTACTTTCGTCCAAAAAGCAGCGCAGTATAAAAGCAATTAATTCAAGAGTCACCAAGGAAAGTGTGGGGAAAACTTTCTTCTCCTCGTGCAGAAGTCAATTTTTATCCCCACGAAGCACATTTTCCAAATGGAATTTTGATCCCTTACACCCCCTTAACACACATTCTCCATATCTCCATAAACATTGAAAATTTCCATTTCGACAAATTGCTCTCCTTTTTCTGTGTATGAATCCTTGGTATGCTGCTGCTCTCTCTCGTTCCTGTCTGTTGAAATGGTAAAATGTCAAAGGTTAAATGTTTTTTTTTCCCTTTTAGAAGTCATATTAATGTGGCCCAATGCCTGCTGCCTATATCACTCTGGATATGGCTTCCATTAAAAAAAGGATATGCATCTCTACACAAGACGGCCCCAGAAAGAGGGCACAAGGCAAATAGCAAAAAGTTAGGTGGGCGAATTAAGTGTGCGAAAAAAGTACCAAAGACCGACATGAGTATTTTAAGGATATTATTGCAAATTAATGCGCGCCACTTAATAAGGACGTTTTCCAAGAAATCCTTGCCAATAGCCCGGCAAAGTTGCTGAGTCCATTGTTAAGTTGCTGAGTGAATTCCTTTTAATCGAAATTTGGATCAACCATTTAGTTGTATCCATCGATGAGGAGGTTGATGAAGGATTCTCTGCCATTCTATACTCGAGGTCAAATGTTTAGGATATTGCGATCTTAATTAGTTCTTCGGGCGGAAATTTTCGATTTGATTTTCGGCAGGATGGTTCTCTCTATATGTGTGTGTGTGTGGGAAGTCGATAATCGTAAAGTGTGTGAACGAAAAGAGGGAAGAAAAATTCGACATCCCTTTCTGGAAGTTGGGGGAAAGGATGTGTGTTTAAAGAAGGCTAAGCCATGCGTTTTGCGCTTAAACTCTGCCTCAAAGTCGTCCTTTTATGACTCTGCCTTGACACTTTGTGCTCTTCTGGAGACCGTGACTCAATAGTTTGTGCTTTGGAGTGAGAAATAATGTTCGAATCCTAGAAAGTTCTCGTCTACTTCTTCTTCTCTTCGTCCTCTGTGGTGTGCTCTTTTAGTACTCCATCTCAGGGTCCTTTCCTCTCCTTCAATCTGCAATACTGTGCACCTCAACTAGGTTAGCGCATTAAAAAAAAAAAAAAAACTAATAAAACTGAAACCTTCCATTAATCCATCCCGGAGGACACTCCTTTCAGCTCAAATTGACAACAACCACCACTTAAAATACCCAAAGTGCTCCTAACCTAAACATTATCCTCACTGCAGGATAACAACACACAAAATCCGAAAAAAATAACAAGAAAACCATGAAAATCCCATTAATCATTGCATTACCGTTAAATAAGGTGGAAAATTTACCAGTTCTTCATCATTGTCCCAGCATTTAGTTTTCATTTGTCCAACAAGCTGCAAATGACACGTACTAAACTTTGTACAACATACACACACACGAACAACGAAAAAAGGACATCTGATTGCCTGTCTGTCTATTGCAACCCCTAAATTTTTTTTCGTCACACAAAAACCCACCCCTCCTCGCTGCTCAATATAATAATAATCCCTCTATCAATTGCGTAACGTAATTCATTATCTGCTGAAGTATGTCCTAGCTAAAGAGAGAAAGAAATCCTTTTAAATAGAAATTTAACACCAAATTATCACATGAAAATGGAAAAACTATGACAATGTAAGTGGCTGGTATGTTGTTTCATTGTTTTCTGTCTCTGACGACTAACCCTCTTGAGAGATAGAATGGAGTCCCACAGGGGTGGCTGTACGCGACACAACTATTTTCATTGAATTAAATCACTGAAGTAGTAGTGGTACGTGTGTTGAAAATTCCAAACAATTTTATTTACCTTGACTAATTTGTTAAGGATGCATGAAAGGGGAGGAGATTTTGCAGTTTTTCATATTCATTTGAGAGATGAGTCCAAAATGAGCCTTGTTGCGCGCAAGGAAGCAATTTTATTGCAGTAGCTTAGAGAGATTTTTTTTTTGATTTGATTCGTCTTGGTGAAATGGGGCTGATCCTTTTGCCTTTTTATTGAGAGTGGAAATGTGTTTTTGGTAATGAAATCACAATGAATATAAAATTGTATTCAATTGATTGTAAGTGATTTTAGGGCAAGAGGGATGGCAAGCAGATGCTTGAGAGATGTGAACGATATGTTTGTTGGCTTTAGGGATGGCGCAATAGACATTCTCTTAAGCTGTGATGTGTTTTTGGAAAGAGATTATACTTGACTTTTGAATGGATCTGATGTCAAACGAGTTCATTTCAAGGACTTTCAGAGAACCACTTAAATTTACAGCCCCGTGTATCCCATCTTCTCCATAACGACCCCATCGTAACACTCATTGCAGTTCCTTCTTAATAACCTCCTCGTAGCAATAAAAAGTGGCTTTCTCCGTCTGTTTTTATGACTTTTTAAACCGAAAGCAAGTCCATTTACATACTCATACGTACATCCGAACGTACCCTTAAGAACATGCTTAAAATCACATTAATTTCCGACTTCAATTCCATTCCAAATGTCAGATTTCTATCATCCACACAGGCCAGGCACACACACGCCCGAACTTTTGCAGATTGCGGATACTTTTCGACAGTTCTCAAGCATTTTCCTTGGAATAAAATCGATTACTATTTCCCTTTTACAAGAGGTCCTTTTTCCCCCGTACATACATATATTTGTTAAATGAGCTCGGGGAGAGTCTCCATGACAAGAGTATAAAAGGTTAACCAAATAACTTCCTAATGGCCAATATATTTCTCATTCCTTCAAAAAAAAAACCCAAAGTGATGTACAAAACATAGTCATTGGGGAGCCTTGGATTATCCTTCTCACCGAGTGCCTGTACAGGAGGTAGTACATGATTAGGTGATTGGCATCCACATTATGGCCACTTTGAATGTGCGGCAACAATGTTAATAATGTTGCCAAAGACTGAAGAGGAACTAATTTTACCCCCATCCTACCGAGACGCGTGTATCCTGTATCCCTTTGTGGCTTAATTTTCGGGCATTTTGTACCTCTTTTTATGGCCTTTAGCTACTTGAGCTAACATAAAAAAAAAAAAAGTGTTACGCCGACAAGACGCAAGAGGAAATTTTATGAGCCTTCGCCCCTCCTACCTAAGAGAATGTCAAAGTGCTCCACGTCAATGGGAGTAATTGCTGTGTGGATCGTAAAAAGAATTTCCTTTTCTTTTTCCTCCCCCTGCAAGATGGTGGTAGAGGAGGGAAATTGTTCTTTTGCTTGTGGAACGTCAAACATTTTCATTGCGGTAAATTAATTTCGTACTTTTGATTAATTTAATTGGTATTACTTTGTGTGTTTTTTCTAAAAAAAAAAAAGCAAGAGGAACGAATAAGGGGCAAGAGGAGAGAAGATTGAGCAAAAGTTCGTAAAGTGGTTTCCTTTTTATGCTGTTCCTTGGAAGAATGACAGGTCAATTTTGTGCTGTGGGTATACCTATACATAAGTTGTTACACGTGGAATTAATTATGAATTTTTATTTATGCAAAGAAATTGTTTAATGGCTAATAATGACGTTTGTTATGGCAGAATGACGTGAGCGATTTTTTTATGGCGAAAGTGGGTTGCTTTATGAGATTCCAGAGGGACCTTGATTTGAGTTCGTAAAATGGGTCAGTGTTATACCATGGGAACTCATATGTAAAGGTCCAATCACAGCTCAGCAATCTGCGAATACGAACGGGCGAATCGCACGAACGCAGCAATTTGCGAATTCCACTTGTCATTTACGAAAAAAAGAATTAAATTAAATTTGACAGTTCGCAAGAAGAATTCACTTAATCGCCGGGAGCTGAGATGTAAATGGACTTGAAAATTCAATAGAAAGTCCAACAAATAGTAATGACAAGAACCTTATGTGGAACTTAAGTGATTAGCATGAGCTGTCAAATAGCAAAAAGATTCCAATAGGTCGATTCAGATCTGTTATAACCTGTAGAACAGCAAGCTCCTAAACATAGGAAGGTACAGGGTTGAGTAAATTTTTCGAGGTATCTTTGCTAAACGCATCTGCCCGACTTCCCGATAATTGTAGGTCAGGAGGAAATATGGGCTATTCGTAAACTACCTCGCAAACTCTCCTTGTCCCCCATAGATTGTGAGTCTTCTTTTTATAGACAGACAGTGAACGAACAAAGCTCTGGAAACGCCAACTAT
Source organism: Chalcosyrphus nemorum (assembly GCA_949716465.1). NCBI lineage: Eukaryota > Metazoa > Arthropoda > Insecta > Diptera > Syrphidae > Chalcosyrphus > Chalcosyrphus nemorum. Next base: position 58,031,342 of record OX454334.1, on the reverse strand, counting down.
AAGCTCTAAGTTGGTCAAACAATGCCTTGAATCTTTTAGCGAGATTGCTACAATACTCTGTCCTGAGGCCCGGAACAGAGAGATAATTCAGGCAACTAGCCAAAAAAGACACCGGATCACTTGTAACTGATAACATAGAGGTACCAGCATCCCCAATAGAAAAAATGTAGCGAATCACTTGAGATGCTAAACGATACATGGAGTGACCTAAGATTTGTCCCCCACTGGAGGTAAAGAAAACCAAAAAAATCCTATCTCCAGGCAGAAGGAATAGTTAGAGGAAACTGCTTGATAGAGACGCCAAAAGGTTGGGAGTCCTGTCAAATGGTTTCTGTAGAAGTTGCAGAGAAGAAGAGGAAGAGAAAACCAATCTTTACCTCCTTGGCACTGGCTACTCTGAGGAACAGGCTGCTAGGGGAATATTTGTTTGAAAATCTGAGCGATCTGTCTGACATAGACAACCACAACAGCCTAAACATCTCTTTCTCCACGTAGTAGAGGTTCGATTGGATCAGTCAGAATCCCCATCCCTCATCGCTTGGGTAAACACCTTACCACGAGAGGTTAAGACTCCCAAGTGCGGCAAGAGATCCTCTCAAAGCCTACTAGATTGGCAGCTGGAAAAAAATAACATCGCGTTTATATATTGGCAACAGAGATTGAGTGAATCAGTCAACTATAGTACTCTTATGCATCGTGTACCTTAACGGTCACCTAGGCCACATTATCACCCAGGACAAGTATGTTTGTACCTATTGCAAAAGGTTCGATTGAATCAAGGACCCCAATACTCATTTGCCCTTGATAGTCTGAGTTGATTGAGGCACTCACCCTTCTTGGCCACTTAAGACACATTTTGCCTTCAGCTATAACCCCTTCAAAAATAGGTAAAGGTTTCAGTCTAACTCAGTCTGCAGTAAGTCCTACTGTTCATAAACATAATGGTATCAAAACGGCCATACCTTTGGTCCAAGTGTATCCTGACTTTTGCCTTACGTAACCCAACCTCACCTTAAGTTGTTTGGGGAAAGACTCAAGCATTTTAAGGAAGGCAAGAGCAAGTCTCGAAAGTAAAGAAGTTGTAGCCAAAGAGATGGAAATCTTACCTCAACGTTTAACCAGGTCAAGGATGTGCACACGTCATGCCTTCTTAAAACAGAAGACTCAACAGTGATCCTCCTTTAACACACAAATCTCCATTGACAAGGTTTCCTAATTATTGTTACCTCATCTTTAATGCTTCCCAAAGGATTAAACCCAATAAGGATGTCAAGCAACAGATTAACAGATGCACATATGTTTGTACACTCTCCTCGGTACAGCTTACAAAACATCATCCTTATTTGGGTTACATGTTCGGCTTTCTCCATGTTACGTCAGAATTTAATCCTTTTCTCGCCTCCCTCCTTCCTTTCGACACCCCTAACCTGGATGATATTTAGTAGGATTTCTGCAAGTCACCACAGAAAAGATCCTCTCCCTCTCTCTCTCTGTCCGAGTCCTGGATGCAAAACACAGAAAATTTTTCTATTTTCCATAGCTAAAATCAAATTATTCCCTCGGGCAGTTGGTTGTGTCCCAGAAATCGAATTTCAAAGGAAGACCAGCAAACGTTCCATGTAGACGAAAACCCTGTCCGAGCTCGGAGTGCCTATGAGGAGGAAATCATATTACTAGGAGACCTACGTGGCAAAGCGTTCTACTTGTGGTTTTGCGTGTATCCACAAACACTTGCATACGTAGTTAGTTACAGATGAGAATTGCATCCGATAATCCTTGCGTAGTAGTCAGAGGAGATACAGATAGCTTTGATAGAAAAAGGAAATGCCCCCCGCCTCAATTAGAGGAAGGAAATTAATTAAATGCCATATCATTGGATTAAATCTATCTACATGCTCTCACGTGCTGTATCCTCCTATGAATAATTCGATATCTGATGTCCTTTTGCAGTGACATTCCGCTTCACACTGCCCGCCGCCTCTTTGCGACTCGATATGCATTTTAATCAGCTGAATTTTCGGCTAATTATTGATGGCAAGTGCGGTTTTAATTGACTAGAGAGAGAGATGCAATTTGATATCAGCGGTTCAATTGAATTAATTAAAAGGGAGATTTCTACGAAATTGTGATGTGACCATAAAATGGGCTTGTTAAAATATTGTGGTCGCGAAAATTGTTTACAATGTGTTACTTTGTTTTTTTTATGTAAAGGACCTCATTAGCGAATAATGTTAGAGGTGTGCGGTAGCTATGCATCACTACAGGCAAGTCACGGTTATACTTTGAAAAAAAGGAGGTGAAACAGGAGCAAAACTTTCAAACTGCGAAGTTTATTTTAAACCTAAGTCTTCCTTGATGAGATTGCAGCATTAGCCAAGTCATAAACCACATCAGAGACCACCGCCAATAGACATTCTTTCTCTTTAGCTTGGGGCCTAATAGGTAAAAGCTAAGGAGTTTGAGGGCGTCTCTGAGATGCTAGGAAACTTTGAGATTGCCTCTCGATTTGGGATTGATCCAGCTTTTAAAAGGTTCGAGTCTCAGATAATCTGATCCATATTTCTTCTAGAGAAAGGCTTGAGGCTCAGCTAAACGGATGCCGATAGACTCTAAGAACAAGTTTGGGTCTTGGCTAAGCAACGATTAATGCCCCTTAGAACAGGAGTAAACCTTAGCTAGTCGTACATCGAAATGGAGCACAGAGAGGTTTGAGTCCTAGGTTAGAGCCTTAGCTAATGCTACACCAGAAAGGTTTTAGTCGTAGCTAATTCGATGAAAAGTGTTAAAATTTGCTTTAGAAAGAATTTGGAACCTCAGTCCGCATGTTGTGTCCTTCCTGTCGATCGAAAATGCTTTAAAATTTACCCCAAACTTAGCAATCTATTTACCTAAATTTGTTCCTTCAAAACAGATCTTATAATTAAATTGTAAAACCCAACATAGACTGCATAGCAAATAAGAATAGCTCTAAAATGTTTTAGATCAAAAAAAGTTAACCATAAACAAAAAGTCAAAACCTAGTGCTATATTTATACTTAGTTAAAAAATACAAAAAAAAACTCTTTCACCATTAACGAATCACTGAGAGATAAAATGAGTGGCCTAGGCCCAGCCGCGTGCTGGCTAGCCCACAAACGGCTCGAATCTTGGTCACGCATGGCCAAGGAACGAGTCGGTGCCGTACGCCGAATACCAGCCGATCGTAATTCAGAAGACAACCCATCGACACCGCCACCGATGACACCGTCATCGGCATCATCGACCACCAGTGGTGGCACTGGTACCGGTAGTGTTAGTGGGGGAAGTTATGATCTGCCAAATGATTCTTCATTGGAGGTTCGAAAAGTTAAGGGAAACCTTTAACAAAATGCCAAACTATAATTGAGTACCATATTTACTGTTTTGTTTGGATTCATTTTAGGAATGTCAAGTAACTAGAGAAGCACAAGCCATCCAGCCATTAGCATCGGTTCCGGCCCATACAGTTAACACGGAGCTGCTACGCGGCCCATTGGAAGTCAGCCCTAGTCCATTGCATATGCACTTACAGCATCAGAGTAAATCATTCCCGCCGCGACTGCAGCGTACGCCATCTGTGTCCAGTCAAAGTAGTATAGATAGTGCACCATCAAGACAATCGGTAAGTTTGAGAGCCACCCTGTGCTCGAGTGAAAATGAAACTATTTTGCATTTGCAGGGACATCGTGGCTCATCACCACAGATTCGAACCTTTGGACCAGATGGACGTAGCTCACTACCATCCGAACATGGACTACCGCACGTAAGACAATTTGGTCCCATACTCTTTCCTCTTTCTCTTCAAATAAGTTTTTTTTTGTAGATTTCCCGCTCGCCAAGTCCAATGCGCACAATCAGCTTAGATGCCCGTTGCTGCTCGCCGGCAGCCTCGACCGATCTTAGTGACATACGAACACCATCACCATCGCAGAGTAGCTTGGCATCCATTGCTGGCGGCAGTGCGAGTAGCATTTGCTTGCAGAGTCCAAAGGTAGGTCGTTGTCTATCGCCACTTTTGATACCACCTCGATCTCAGCCAGGAGGAGTTGAACCGGGATGTGGTCCTGCCTCACCATTGGGCGCTCTACAGCCAGATTTGTATACCCGGCAAGATGGACCGATTTACTTGACTGCACCCGAATCAAGCCCAGCACTGGGACGTTTACATCTGAGGGTCAAGTATGATTACCATTTGTTTGATCTAACTGTACATTTGATTGAAGGTGAGTAACAATGGTGGATGAAGGGTCTGAGTTGCAATTGTGTGATATTCCTTGTTTAGCTCACAATCTATGCCCAATTGAAGAAGGAGGCTTTCGTGATCCCTATGTAAGGCTGATGCTAATCCCTGGCGTCGACGAACGAAAGAGACAAACGCATATTCACCGGGGCGAATCGAATCCGTATTTCGATCAGCATTTTAAGTTCCCCGTTTCGAGGGATCAGTTGCAGGGAAAAGAATTGATTTTACAGGTTTTGGACTATGATCGGTATTCGCATAACGATATAATCGGCGAAGTGAGGGTTATGATTGATGAATTGGATTTGTCCAAGTCCGTTGAGGTGAGTTCTTCCTTCGGGGTACTCTTCTTTCTTGTACTTTTGATTATATATTTAGGGAAGCAGAGGTAAGTAGAGTGCTCTATTGACTATTGACTTGGTTAATTTCTACGAATTTTTAAACTCGGGTTCGCTCTTTAAAAACGTCTGCTATTCAGTAAAAGAGAACTTAACTTGCTAGAGTAGCCACAAGGCTGATTGTGTAGTGCAGTACTCTTAACTGTGTAAGTAATTGTAGGCGTAGTTCCACAAGGCTACATTCGTGGACCAGTGCTTTCAATTTGAATGGAAAACAAAGGTGATTCTCAAGAAGAAACCGCGGACACAATAGACAACTAGCAATAGAATAAAACAAGGAAGAGAGGATGTATTTTAAAGGAGTAAAAGAAGCTGATAGCTTCTCTGAATTGAGTCGAAAGAGAACTTCTTTTTGTGTCTAACGTATGAACCTTGGAGGAGTTAGTGTGAGTGTTAACGCAGTCATTTTCTATGTGCAATACTACGTGGATTTTTGGGCTTCGTAAACCTACAGTTACAAAGGACAATTCATCAGATTTGTTTTAATTTTTAGCTATTTTTCCTTTCATGGTTCTGAAAGCATACATGAATCAAAGGGGGAAATAGTTAAAAATTAAAATAAAATACCAATCGATCGAGACAAAAACAATTGAATTTTTAATTTGTGAACAAAATTCAAAATTTTTATCCTTTTCTAACTTTTCAGCTCGATTTTGGGTTGTCTTACTGATCCTTGATTGGAATAAAATGCATTTTTCTTTTTCCAGATTTGGGGTGATCTCCTTCGGATCAAGAAACCCCCAGAAGATCGCCCGGAACTACTGCTCTCGTTGAACTACTTGCCACAAGCAGAACGCCTAACCGTTGTCATTATGAAAGCGAAAAATCTCGACAGCATGCAGGAGCCCTATGTCAAGGTGAGTTTTTGAGTTTGTACTGTCAAATCTAATGAAAGAGGGTCCCCTTCCCCAGCTCTATTTGATTCAAAATGGCAAACGTGTCAAAAAGAAGAAGACCAGCAGTGGCAAGTCGGACGATCCATCGAATCCCATTTGGAACGAAGCGTTCACATTTAATTTGCCATCGTCTGGAATGCCAACTGCGGCATTAGAGGTGAGTTCCCACATTCCCCCAAAAAGGACATCAAATTAGTGTCTCTCTCTTGCAGTTATATGTTGTAACCACTGGCGGTGAAGCAAATGCAATTGGAAGCTGTGGCATTGGACCACAGGAGAATGGCCCAGGACGGCAGCATTGGCATGATATGATACATAACGCACGTAAGCCAACCGCAATGTGGCATTATCTGAGATAAGGACACCCGAAGGAGAAATTTATTAAAAATTTGTAATAGAAAGCAGAAGATACAACCAAACCATTCGAGGATAAATCAAACAGAGTTTTTTTCTTAGGTATTCTATTCACAGGCTCTGATATTTCATTCGAATGCTGGAAGGATTTCTTTTATACTTCAATTAGTTGGCAGTTCATAGGCAGTTTATGTGTCGGAAGAAGGATGCTGTCGCTGACCTTTTTCTTGCTTTCAAGTGGCAGATATAAATTTTTTTTCTTTACGATGTCAACACGAGTGTTTCCTCCTTTGAATCCTTTTTTTTATGGTTCTTTCAATCAATGCTGCGCACCCCTGTTTTGCACGATTTATTCATTTCTGTTTTCTTTTTATTGAGTATGAAAGCATCAATCATGTGACACACCCCTTTTTTTCTGATGTAAGAGAGAGAGTTGACAAATTTATTAAAGAACAAAAAGGACATTGTATACATTGAATGTTAAGTGGCTCAATGATTTCAAGTTTTAAGTGCATTTTTTCGAATTTGTGGTTGACATTTACATTTTATTTCTTAATAGGGGAGCTAAGTGTCATTATGACGTTTAAGATGTCATTTTTAATTTCAAACACTCTTGAGCGAATGTCAAAGGAAGGAAAAAGTGGAACGTGAGAGAATTCGTTGGAATGTAGGCAGTCTTAAGGAGATGGGATTTTTATTGTTGTGAATTTATTTGGGGTTTTTTAAGAGGTGAAGATTTAAGTCAAAAAACTCTGCCTAACGTCTAAAAATTTAGGATTTCACTTCCTTGCAAGTTCTCTTGAAGGTAAGGTTTTTTTCCCAAGGGAATAAATCAATTGGGAAACGCGTTCAAATATCAGCAGCTCCTACCCACCCTTGACCATAAATCTTGTTTCAAACTGTACTAATTGCAAGTCTCCAAAAAATATTCAAGACCACCACCAGATCTTGTACCAGAATCGCTTTAACGAACAAAATCCCTTTGATTATGGTTGGTGTATTCGATAACAATTTCCCATTTCAAATGATATCCAAGGGAAATTGAATTTGTAGGAGGGAAATTTAATCTTATTAGATGGACTCATGAGTGAGCTTTAGAAAAAAGGATATTATTGTTGATTTGCTTGAAGGAAATTCTGAACATTCGGAAAAAAATTTAGATGCGGAGTTAGTACTCTCAGGATCAATTACCTTGGCTCTTAGAGTCCAGTTCAAGATTTATTTGCAAAGGGAAATTTTTGAGTGATAGATTCAGTTTAGGTAAGCAGATTCATTATTGTATTTGTGTGCATATGTGGCCTGGATATTTATTCCAAAGACTGTACTCTGTTTGCAAGCTTATAAAGGGTTTCTCAGCGTGTACGAAAGAACAGGTACGACGGGTAAAATAAAAGGGAGAAGAAGTATTAGAAAAGAGTTGGCGTAATCGCACTTAAAACTTAGTTATGGTTGTGTTCGAATTGGATGGTGTAGAGTTCTATGTGATTTTTGCATTCATTCATAATTCACAGTATACTCATCGAGTTTAGGTTGAAATACACTAAAAGAGTTTCAAGGGAATCGAGTTTCATACACTGTAGGCACTGAAGTTCATACGCCGGAGCATCACTGCTATTTCTCAACCTATTTCACAAGCCTATTAAATTATCCTACCTCCCTTTCTTCTTCAAACAAATACTGGAAAAAAGACGGCCACTAAGACTCCCAAGAACAGCCACTTGTTGCACATCTTTCTCTATCTCTCCATCCAGCATTCGAATTCGACTTTTCAAAACATTTACTACAAACTAAATAGCATTTAAAACCAGCCCACCAACAAAACAAACAGAACTAACTTCAGTCCTTTTTACAAACAACTACAAGAAAATTATTACAAATTTAACAGCAAAATAATCAACCAAGAATAGTAACAAATATTGTACAACATATTTTTCTAATTTTAAATTAAAAACATTTCGGATACACCAATTTTCTAATTTTAACAAAAACCAACGCTGAAATAAGTTGTTATAAGCAAAAAAAACAAGAAAAACAAAAATCAAATTCTTATGAAACAAAATAACCAAAAAAAAAAGACACAAAGTAAATATATATAAATTTTAGTACATTTTTTTAGAAACATAGAATGTATAGTATATTTTATTTTTTAATTTTTGATGAATTTTTCTTTTTTACATAAAAAAAAAAAATATATTTAACTTTAAAAGAAAAAAAAAGGTACTAATAACGAATTTTTCAATTGCCTATAAAAACTATTTATTTCCCTATTTAGTTCTCTATACAAACTAAAAGAAATATGTGTACTATAAAAGAGTAAAAACCTATTTGTATCTAGTACTAAATAAAATTGTATTGTATGACTACTACATAGCGACATTTCACTATTCCTACTTTTGTAAACTCATAGATTCTCTCTATATAAATTATTTGCTAAAAATAAAAATCAAATAATTCTATCACCAAATGTAAATAAAAAATAAATAATAAAGAAAAACAGATTTTACATTTGCTCAAACAAATATGGAGAATATATTTATATTTAATAAGGTTTCAGATGAATTTTATGTTTTTTCTTATTTTTAAATCGAACATGAAACAAGAAACCGTTTGCATGATTGTTCCTAAATATTCTAAAAAAAAAACACACAAAACTAAATATTCTATTGAAAAGAGCAAAATGATAAACAAAAAAAAAAAAACAAACGCTTCAAAGTACTGTGCTAAATATTTAAAACAAAAAAAATAAAAAAGTGTCTATGTACTATTTTATCTAAAATATATTAATAATAAAAGTTTATACATGTCTATGATATATTTAAGTAAAATTAATAGTATTCTACGAAATGATATACATATAAAAATATTTCTTACTGTCCAATGATGTAAACAAACACAACATTTTTCATGTCGCTTTTTAATAAAACAACTTACTTCAAAAACAATACAATATTTGTCCACTGAAACAATAAAACCCCAAAAAAAACTATATTACCTACTAAAAAAGATTAAAAAAAAAATATATTTATATTCATGTATAAATTTACTGTAGAAACAAAGTTACAAAACAGATTTTGAGAAAAGAAAAAATCACAATAATGACAACAGAAACTAACAAATGTACCTAAAAATTTACTTTTTAGATAAACAATGTTAACTTATGCGACAATTGAGGGAAAACAAATATAATGTTGCTAAACAAATAATATATATATATATATATAAACAAAACAATAAATTCAATTTAATTTATAATAAATGTTATTAAACATATATGTAATTGAGAGATGGAAAAGCATTTATGATTATTGTTTAGAGGAGCGCAAGAGAAAAGAAATATGCTATACAAGTACATATATAGAAAATCAGTGTGTTAACAATGAGAAAAAAAGAAATAATATTTTAAAATATTATTACACTATAGAGAGTATTTAATGAACAATGTAAAATGTGTAATGATCAAAAGGAAAAAAAATGTTATTAATCACTAATGAACAAATTATGCATTATACACACACAGACATTTTAAAATAAAATAAAATGAAATAAATATATATAAAAATAATAATAATAATAATAAAACAAAACTAAATGAAAAAGATTTTGGTTTTATACTAATAAATGTGTAGATCTCTCTCTCCCAAAGATAGAAAGGATCTTCGTTAGAAATGAACAACAACAAGAGGCATATCCGACAGACACTATCGAAAGGAAACTTTTAGGCCTTAAAATATTTACCATGGGATAAAACAAACAGCCATTTCAGAGAAATGAAAAGCGGATCAGATTTCCAAGCTTGGGACAACCCTCTCAATCGATCGGAATCGGGCCAAGTAACAGAGATATGATAGAGGTCCCTTGGACAACTTTTTAGACTAAAATTCAACAATTTTATTTATGCAAATCTGGATGTGTGCAAAGTGGGCAGATCTGTAATAATGGAACCGAGTAATAACACAACAAAAAGAGCGCTAAACTCAAGCAGAACCCAACTGAGAACAATGGTGAGTCTTGTTACAGGCCACAATAATCCCACCTAACAATCGTTTAGACTCGGACTATTTGAGGAGAAGCAGGAAGAAGTAGACCCTTCCTCTGCCATTGTCCAACTACAGCGAATTGAGATAGTAGAATTTTCTGGGCAAACCAAATGTTTTCCGAATCACTAAGTGAAGCTTAGCCAATTTAATAGTCCTTGAACCTTATTTTCTAGCAGCGAGACTGCAACTAGGGGGATAGAGTCAAATTTCGTGGTTCTAAGGCTGCCATATGACAGGAGAATCTCTATTAGAACTCCTGACAGAAAAGTATTGACCATCTGTTGTCCACTGCGAAACCCTGTTAACGTATCAATTTTTCTTAGCAGAAAGCATCAATTTCTGTCTAGCTCTTGTCTTCCCGATAGCTAAATTGAAGCCTGCAACAAACACCTGGCATCACATGGATAACCAGAGAACTAGAATGCATAAGAACTTACAAGAAAGGAGTTTCTATTGCATTGTTTAAAAGTCCACCTTTTTGTTAAAGTATTGAGCCCCTGCCTTGTTATGAAGAATATATAAACTAGCACTTACCAACTTTTAAGGATACAATATACATTAGCAACGTTTGATGAAAGGCTTACCTGCAAAGAAAAAAAAGAGAGGAGGTTAATAAAAGTTAATATATGTAAGCAAACATGAATGAAAAATACTATCTAAGTAAGTGAACATAAGCTTCAAGAGCTGCGCTAACAAGGATACAATATAACCCTGTGAATAAGTGATAGATTATTCTCCAAGAATATGTACCACACATTGATTAAAGAGTGAAACATTGGTCGCAATAATGTTAGAAAACTTATGACTTGAGTACAAGGGAGCTCAAGTCCAGTCCTCTAAACTTTAAACAAATGGCCAACAAAGTATTGCTTAGTCCTAATTATTTTCTTATCAAACAGCTTTAACAGGCTTTCTCCTGTTTCATCTACTAATGTCCAGCTAAAACGAGGTTAAGACAGAGGAAATTTTGGCCCTCAGCGATACCAGACTTAATACACCTCAGAAGGATTAGTAAAACGTTTTCCCGACCAATATACGAAACAGAGCTGTTTAGACTTCCCATGTTTCTTAACACCCACATCCCCTCCAGCAAATCTGGATTGGTATACCACTAGCTTCATATAAACTACTGCTCAAATTGGATGCTTTCTTTAAGAGGGCCTACGATCTCTTGGAGAACAGTAACCAGGAACGCTCTATCGAATTGCTTAAGTCGTCGATTTGACCATTATTACTGTGGTTCATTAGTTAATGCTGGGCTTTTCTTCAAAGGATTTTCCAAAAAGTCGCAGTGATGAGGGAAGGAGGAAACTATTCTCTAATCTACTCTGTAACTGTCCTGCTCTGTGCTCTAAAGAAACCTCCACTTAGGCTCATACTTGTGCCTATCAGACATACAACCTAACCCACACAAGTGAAAAAGTTCGTGAACTTATCAATTCCCGTAGTGGAAACTACCTTCTATAGTCAGAATTAAAAAGAATTTCAACAAACTCTGGAACCAGTCCTTTTCTTTGCCGAATGGTATCTCTAGAAAGACACATATATCGTGACACAGCCGACACTATATCCAGAAATCGCACGACACAAACGATCACAACGAAGCCATTATGTACGTATAAATCTCATGAGAGAAATAATTCCTACTATGATTATCGTGAAAGCAAAAATCTTAGTGATAGAGACGATTGTGAAAGGACTATGAAAGGTGGAATTAGCAACCCCTAAGTGATATGAACGATAGATAAGAACTTGGCCAACATTTTGCTCAACAGAACCTCATGAAACGATACTTGAAATCCACTTTCCTTCAGGAGAACACAAAGCTAAGTACCTTCTTCCTTCTGCTCTACTTCTGATCAAAGCCCATATACACCTGTCTCTGCGAAGAAAATTCCCACCCAACTACCCACCTATGAGAATCATGAAATTCCTTTGATATTCATATTCCACCCTAATTACCTCTTCATTATATCCAGTTACACTTAAATTGCTATTAATTGCCGTCCTTTTTTGCTAAATAAACTTCCAATCCACCCACTAGCCTCCACCCTCTGGGCCTACCCCAACATTACCCCACTTTCCGCATCAGCTCTCCATTAGCATATAAAAAATTCACTTTACACATCAACGCGCACGCACCATTCCCATTCGTCGAGCTCGGGGGGCTCGACGACAATGCTGATGGAAATGTTCAGGGCTAACAGAAAGAAAAATACCATACAATGTACGGCGGGCTTCTCTTCAGGTCAAGTGCTTCATACATTTTCCGTCATAAATAATAAATCGAAAAGCAACAACACGTTCGATGCGGGCGGGCGGATAGCGAAGCTGATAAAAACACAACAAGGACGACGACGACACCAAAGGGGTTGTATTGTACGGTTGACTGGTTAAAGGGTACTCCATATGCATCGGATAACAATGTTGGTTTTATCCGGTGGAGCGTAGTCGGTTGGACATATGGTGGAAGGGATTTTTTTTTTCTCTCTCTCTTTTGGAGGCGATATTCAACAGGACTTATTGGCCTGAAAGGATTTTGATAAGGTTGTTTGTTACACGAGTGGTGGTATATATTGGATGATATGGATTGATGCCGACAAGATTTATCTTTTTGGGATTTGTCAACATTCTACAGGTCATCTATTTGCTGTTCTATTGTGTAAACAAGTGGTAAATGAGTTCTCACGAGGCAGGAATGATGAAATGACTTTTGCTGACTGAGAAGCAGCCAAAATGGTCTTTGCGACAAACGAGGGCAAAACAAAGTACATGCCATCAAGCAGTGATAATGAACACCGACGAAGCACAGAACGTCACAGTAGACAGCTACATCTTCGAGCTAGTAAGAGACTTTTTCTACCTTGACTGGCTAAATGGCGCCCAACACGGGAATAAGGCAATTTAAAGCCCTATCTCGAAGAAGTAAGGAGAACTCTTTATAAGACGCTGATCATCTCAGCCCTGCTTTACGACGCTGAAACATGAGCTTTATTGAAACCGAATAAAGATATCCTTGATCACTTCGAGAGCTTCTTCGATCCTGTTCAACTATACGAGCTGTTTCGCAACGACTTCGACCTAGAATTGGATCTCTGAGATGGCAAGGACATGTAGAGCGAATAGACACAAACGTTCTAGCCCGTAGGGTCTTAGAATCCAAACCGTAAGGCACGACACAGTAGAGGGCTTCCCTGCCGTAGATGGTGCGTACAAGGTCAAGGGGACCTCAACCAACTAGGAGTGCGCAACTGGAGGCAATTAAGTAAAGACCGAGCTTAGTCGAAAGGCATTTTGGTTGAGCAGGTTCATCCTAGGCTGTAGCGGCATCTGCTGCCAAACCAATGAGCCTTGATTGACGGTTCTTATCATGCCCAAAGATCCCCCAAAAGCTGGATTCAGATCACATCTCAAATCAGACCTGCAAACTTTCTAGTACCACTTGATAAAGGGCTTGTCCTTGGTTTTGTTCTTCTCTTTTCTCCGAGAATTCAAGATTTCAACGACAGAAAAGTCTATTAAATATGAGCTATGAACCTGCTACAAAATGAGAAGGGAAAGACTCAGCTATGTAGCCTTAGAAACCAGCAATTACAACCAGACTCTTTGCCATTAGCAGACGAGCCCTAAGTCCCTTCAATATGTTCTGTAGGAGCTGTGTTCGCCGTCACAATCAAGTAAGTAATCCTATTTGAATCCATCATCTCTAATAAAGCAAAAGGACCCTGAAGCAAGCAAAATGACCTACCCGCTTACCCAGTTGCATCCACATAAACCTATTCTAGTTAATCTAGGGTCCAATTCTAAGGCTAAATGGCGCCCAACACGGGGCTAGAAAGAAAAGACTATTTAAAGTTTTCAGATCCACTAAAGTAGTAGTTGTAAAAAGGAATTGAGTAATTCTTTGTGAAAGACTGACTGTCACCACTTAAGCCTCAAATCCTTCCTTGACACCAACAAAATTAAATTGCAAAATCAATTCTAGGTCAGACAAATAAACATCCATCAATCAACAAGAACCCAAACGACGACGACGACGACGAAGACGACACTTTTTCAAATCACAAATCACTCTCGGGCATACCTATCGTGATTCTATGCCATGATAAGAAAAGCTCTGCCTGTGACAACCCAATGACTTCTATCCGAAAAAAAACTAGATATGATTAATTCAAACGACTAACGGAAACAAGAGGAGTGTCACACCCAGGTTCTACTCGTTATAACCCCATTTTTGCCTTCCCCCCCCTCCTGATATCTTTCTATGCCGCCATAACTCATCCTTCCAATCCGCGCCCACTTCAATTCACATATTTCACACTAATTTCTCTCCACTTAAGATACACTAAGCATGCCGCAGCGCAGCACTCCACAAAGGGTGAAAAGATACTTTTTCTATACCAAAGGATCTCATCTCATCATGACGTCAGAAAGAACGAACGAAAAAAAGAAAAAAAAACATCAAAGGCGAGAAAATACTCCACACCACTTTCCAAACAGAAAACAAACATAAAATCAAGAGGCAAAGGCAAAGTGAAAAAATCTGAATGAAAAATTGGAAAATAGAGAAAAAAAAACAACAACACAGAAAACATGTGACGAACGCGAGGAGAAGAAAAAACCGACCAAAACAAAAAACCCAAACGAAACGACTGACAACGACGACGACGACGAGGTCTCTCTCAAATGCGACAGACTTCTCCCTCCCAGTTTTCGATTGATAGCGTTCGTGGTCGCTTGCTGGTGTTGCTGGTGTTTTAATATCAAAAAATAATATCACTTTCCGCCGGTAAAGCCGCTCAGATACTCTCCGCGCGTTTTAATTGAGTTTTGAGCATCCTTTTGATCCTTTCTTTTCAAGGAACGAGGTGTTTACACGCGCAAACACAACCGGAAGTGCAAGGTGAAATATTTTAGTCTTTTGTGGACTCCATTTCGAGTATTGAGTGGATTCTAAGTCGAGTATTTACGGTTTTTGTATCTTTTGATGGTATTTTTGGTTTGCAGGTGGATTCCATCGACTTTGCTGCGGCTGCTTAATTGTTTTCTTATTCTGGGATTGCTGCCATCTGGTCTACTCTGCTCGGTGGTGGTGCCTTATTGATCCCTTTTTCCACAGAGCACCGAGTTAATTTGTCTTTTTCTCTGTGCGCCTTTGATGTCTATTTCTGGCACAAACCAATTGAAAGTAATTTTATTGTTTTTTTTCTTTTACCTCTTCTCTCAAAGCAGAGAAGCAGCACTTTTCCCTCTAATTGAATCTCTGGAATAATTGTGTTTTGATTGAGAAATCACAGGTTGTTCTTTGCACAACTCATATTCCACTCCAAGTTGTATCTGTTGGAATGGGAATCTTTTGGTCTCTGCATATTGTTCCATTAATTATCATTTAAATTTCACAATATCATCTTACAGATACAATTATATCTCCAACCCTCGTCGTCGCAAATGAAGAAATTAATTATAATCGTGGACGACTGTGTTCGTTTGTTGCCTCGTTCTATACAGAGATACACTCGGTCGCTGATTTAAGTGCCAACAACAATTAACTGTAATAAAAATTAATTAACCGAATGTGACTGTCCAACTACGGGTACATATGGCTGATTTTTGAATAACTTACGTTCCACTGGAGAACGTTACGAGTGCGTGTGTTCTGTGTGCATATGTGGAAAACAATATTTCGTTGAGAAGAAAAAAAAGCAAAAAGTGAATCATGAAATCGTCCTATCAATGGATTTTACTTTTACTACTCGTCCTGGTGCAAGGAGTATTCTCATCGTCCGATGAGGAGGAGGACTACCATAGTGACAATTCATCGCCACCTGTTATTGCATCGACAAATAATGGAAATGGAAATGGTAAGTGCTTTGCATGAATCAGATTGCTTTTTCCACATAAATCAGATACCAAGTGACCTAACGCTTATCAGTCCAAGTCGAGGAAACCTCATGTTTCTGCGGAACTGTATGCAGTCACATAGGGCGCGCTTTGTACTATACAAATGGCCGGGATGAGAGAAGGTTATCGCTACTGGCTTGAGTGTAATGTTTTGAAAGCTAAAACACTGATAAGATTCATGAGACTCTTCCCAAACAAATTTTATTGGAAAACATTTAGACAAGCATGTCGAATGCATAATGCTTTTATCAGTCCCAATCGCATTACGATGCCATCATGCTTATCTATAGTGTGACCTTGTGAACTTGCGTTTGTCGAAAACAGTCAGTTTCACTTTTCGATTGATAGCTGGCAGACATGGGGTTTTGGGAGCTACTCTGAATGGATGAGGTCAATATATGATTGTGACATCCACTTTTTTATACCCTATCCTGAGGCTATACCTATAGTGTTTGAGACATACTTTATAACACAGAGAAATACTGGAGGTAACCTCAATATAGTATATAAATAAATGATCTGCCAAGTCTGTCTGTCCATTCATTCGTCCATATAAGAATACGTGTATATTCGTTTCCCCCACAAAGCTCCCTGTTTTCCTGCTTCATAAAAGTGTAGTCGACTCTGCCAAAAAGAGAGAATGCCCAGGAGCAACTGACTACCCTATCTAACTCAGTCAAAACTTCCGACTCGCAACGTTCATAAGGCACTACTAACTAAGATGGCGCTACAGTCCGAGGTAGACTTGCTTCTCAACCAAAACAACTCCCTTCACTTACACATGCCAAATCGATTGAGATCACCCTCCACTTATTTGCGCCACCTACTGCGAGGTCGTCCTCTAATGCGCCGTCCATCCGGGGTGGATTCGAAGATGTTCTTAGCTGAAACTTTGGACTCCATCTACTCTACATCACCCAGTCATCGTAGTCTCTGTAGGCGAATTCTTGGGACTAAGTCGATAGCCTTGTGTAGGCTCTACAGTACGGCATTGAAGACTCCACTTGTCAAAGATCACTTTTCTCTCCGAATAGCCAAGGGCTTCCTCATCCGATTTTGTCAAAGCCCACATCTCTGTGCAATACAGCAGTGAGCGATTGGCAAGAGTGATACTCTGTTTGATCTCCACATTGGTGTCATTTGCGGAGCTCACCATTGAGCTAGGTAGACAAAGTCTTTGAATACTTTACTGCCAAGAAATTATGTCTGTCTATTGTGGCATTCTGGACGCCGATATTGAGTGTTCTTTTGGTAGACAGCATGTATTTTGTCTTGCTTTCATTGATCGCTAAACCGATCTTTGCTGCCTCGATCTCAATGCTCGCTAAGTTCTTCCTATGTCATCGTCGTAAGCGGGTGGTTGTACAGACTCTTAAAAGACTGCTGTCTTGTGAGTTTCGTACAATTCTCTCAAGATCGCATGAAAGCTCATCACCCAGCCTAAGACCTTTCCTGGCACTTAACGGTTCGGTGATCTTCTTACCGATTTTGATGAAGCAGCAGGAGCTCACTACGGTCACTCATTGTGAATGAAGTAAGGCACTAATAAGGTTCCTAAAAAGCCTCACTTTTGGTTCTTACAGCAGAATAGATAGGTCGCAGTGCACTAGGATTCTTTCCTGGAATCAATGATCAATCAATAGCAAGGCAAAACGTGATGATGATCAACCACCTCGTAGTCGGAGAATGAATGAAGTGGCGACAAAGCTCTCTATCTACCTAAGAAGGCTCGAGAACTAAAAGGAGCCTTCATGCCAAATAAATCATCTAAAGGAGAGGTGCTCTGAACAAATATAAGAATGGCAACAAGTGCTGACTTAAGTGTCGAAGTTTTCCTAAACCCAACCAGATGCAGAATAGAAAAAAGGAACACAAAATGCTTGATCTTAACCGATCAATTGATCTTGTCAAGAAATTGTGATCAAATGTTGAACCTACTATGATTGCAAGGAGTATCTTTAGTTTTCAGCCAATCTTTAGTAGAAAACTCGTTCACTGTTCTTTCTTGATCGCGATCATTCTTATTTCTTTCTTCTATCTTTACAAGCTCCAACTCTAGGTATACGATCTCCTTGTAAAGCTTTTAAAAATGATCTGTGAAGCTCAAAACTAGGTTTGGGTTTATGGTTATATTGCTCGTCGACGGACAAAGATCAACTTTGATCTTAGATAAGTGATCTTCAGTGGACTTAGTGGATTTGTCTTAGATCTAGACCTGATGCAGATTCAGTGGAGTCACCTACCGACAGCAAATGCACCGGGGTTACTCCTTCATCTGCGAAATGATGGTGAAGATTTTAGAAGCTGTCTTTCAAGCATAATATAGAGGATATGATAGATGCTACAATGCCCTTTGCCACAAAGGAAAGATGAAAAATTAAGCACTTAAAACAAACGAATAAGATTAATACACCTCATCACACCTTCGCCACCTCATTTCTCATTTCACCCGAAAACAAACCAAAAAAGATTAATTATCAAACTTACAGTTGAAAAGATCCTTTGGTTAATCTCCATCTCTCCTTCTAATCTGTGCATCTGTGTGGCGGCAGCAGTTGTCACAATATTCTAAAATTGTAACGAAATATGGTCACCACCTGAAACGCTCAAAACAAAGGCAATCCCAAGGCCCGGCGATTAATTAATCTAAAATAAAAACCGCCCTCGCTCCTCTCCTCAAAGAGAACAAAACAAAATAATTTTCAGATCCTCAGCTATTTATCTCTCTCGGCAGATATGTATTTTTAGACTCCAATGATCCGCTTCATCAAGATTGGGAAATTGTTGTTCTCTGTTCTTTTTTTTGTATAAAAAAAAAATTGGAACACAAAGTGGACAATAATATGTTGATTTATGAAAATTTCGAAAAAAATCCACGGGGGTAGTCTGTGAAATATTTAATTGCTCTCGCATGGGAGTCAAGTCTCAAAGCCTAACCGGATATCCATCAACACTTGTTGCAGATACATGCGAAGACACATTTTATATTGCAGAAGGGTCTACCGCTTTTTAATTCAACAAACGAATGCAAAATATCTCACGCTTTGCGTTAAAGTGTCATTAAACTGCCAGTTGGACGGTTGGGCTCCGCCTTCTTGTGTTGGTTGGGCCTTCGTTGGAATGAAGTAGCGCTGGTGGCAGTTTTATTGTCAACTTACGCACTTGGAATGAGAATGTGTACAACAGATACACAAACGAGCGCACTATAAAATTATTAACGCTTCCTTTGGATGATAACTGAATTAAAATTAGCGCGCCATGCTATACTCGTAGATGGCATAGCTCCGCGTCCGTTGCGACGTAACCAAGTCATGTACGTCGAGGCGCAGCAATGGTGAAGTTGGCGTTCATCTACATATTCACAGGGGCCCTTCACCAGAGGTTTTTTGAAATGACGATAACAACAATCATAATCGGTGATTAGGAGCGACAGGGGCACTTACTCACTGCAAAGGCGGCTTATTTGTCAATATGCGCCTTCAATTCGAGTTCACTTTAGCTGTCCAGCAGTTGTTACTGTGAAGTGGTGTGCTTTTCCGCTGGAGAAGTTTGAATTATTCAAAACAGCAGCGCGAACGATGGCGCGGTAAATATTCGCGCATACGCAATTAAGGGAGTGAGTGAGGGTAATGATGGAATATTAACTGGATTATAAGTGGTGTACAAGTGCCGTATGAGTGGTGATTAAGCTTTTGATTAGTGGAATTTTGATTAATCGGCCCGACAGAGTTGGGGGTGGAGCTAGAACAGTATTGCAAGTGGGTGTACTGTTCATAGGAAGAAATTCGTGTTCAATGGAGTGGCCTACGATTGAAGTTTTCCCATCGACAATGCACACAATCTATGAATGGTTTCGAATTGTGTAACGTGTAGCTACTTTGCTATTCAGTTAGGGAAACCTAGACATTTAGGTACTCTTAAATAGATGGAGGCGCTTGAATAGTAAGGCTTTCCAGCTGCAGGCTAAAGGAAAGCGCTGTACATCGCTGGTTTATTGGTATAGATCCTACGCCTCAAATAACCCCACAGAAAGAGGTCTAAAGGTGTCAAACCGGAGACCTTGGAGATAATCAACTTCTCCTCAAAATATTCGCGAATTTTACAAAATGTTTCTTCTACAAATCGTCCATTTTCGCAATAAGATTGAGTGAAAAAACACCTTGATTCGAGGTGAACGACTCCATGACTAAAATTGCCAAAAATTTTACTAGACATCTAGTCAAAAATATCAGCCATTTTGAATTCAGAAAATGACAGTAATTGACAGCCAATATTCAAACCATCTATTGAATCACCCTTTACCTACAAAGATCTAGTACAAACCCGGATTTCTTAAGCAAAGACAGGTTTGGACAGAGCTGTGGCACACTAACAGGCTTATGCCGAGAGTAATTCGTCCTTCCTGTTAAGGACCGAAACTTAAAAGAAATGGAGATCCGCCTCAGTACTCAAAAAACTTTTGAACATGCCATTATGATCACTGAGGATCGCCTTGATCATTGAGGATCGTCTTTATCACTGAGGATCGTCTTTATCACTGAGGATCGTCTTGATCATTGAGGATCGCCTTACTCATTGAGGATCGTCTTTATCACTGAGGATCGTCTTGATCATTGAGGATTGCCTTGATCAGTGAGGATCGCCTTACTCATTGAGGATCGTCTTTATCACTGAGGATCGTCTTGATCATTGAGGAATGCCTTGATCACTGATGATCGCCTTGATCATTGAGGAGCGCCTTGATCACTTAGAATTGCCTTTATCAATTAGGATCGCCCTGATCACTTAAGATCGCCTTGAGCATTGAGGATCGCCTTGAGCACTGATGATCGCCTTGATAAGTGACGATTGAGGATTCAAGTAGTCTCTGTGACTGCCACATTCTTACTGAACCGATCGAACTTTAAAACTCATGGTACCAAAACAAAAAACCTAGTAACAAGTACTACTTCCCCCAACGAAGTCTTTTTCTTCCAGTACAAGACAAAACTGTGCCCCAGGTCAATTGTCATAAATTTCCCATTCAAAGGTCTTACTTTCATCCAATAAGTTTCTCCTTGAAAACTTCTATCTCCAACATCTGCAACCAATCAACCACGCACCAACCAACTCCACTAAACGCCACTTCCCATCGAACCACTTCTAAATCATTTCAATCTGACATCAAGCAAATAAGCAACCGCAACCTCTGCGTGACAAATTGCAATCCCCAATCCAACTGATTGACTCAAAAATAAATGTATCTCGAATCAAAGGGACTTTGAATCGCATTCTAAATTAATGCGAAAGTGAATCCTCCACCGCTGCTTCAAAGGAAACTCTAAATTATGCGCCAAATTGAATTTGACTCCCAAATCTCTGTGCTCTCCATCTCAGAGCATCTTTTCCTCTGCACAAGGTGCGTGTAATTATTCTCTGATTAGCATACACCACCACCGCAAGTGCACGCGTTACTTTATATCTCCTCTCGTTGCCAACGCCAAAGTCTATTTATGCAACCTTCCGTCTCCGTCTTCTATAAATAGAGACTCGAAGCGCATAAAATATCAAAGACAAACGATCGCACGCTCGTTCCAACCAAA